>CAOKZL010000010.1:0-1200000 GCA_948472985.1 Iguana delicatissima
AGTGTGATATTGTTTATTTGCATGTCTTGATTAAACACTTCTGTAAAACCTCCGTTTCTCTCCATTTCCACGCCAGGTTTGGCACACGCTACATAGGACCTCTCACTCAGGGGAGGGGGAGGTGGAAGATCCTTACGCTTAGAGATTGGGCAGAGTCCCTCCTGTTCTGTCCAAGTGATTCATAATTCAAGGGGGTGGTGGCAGCATACCTGATAGAGCTGGGGAGATTGCCAGTCTTTCCAAGCGTGGGAGTCAGCTTTGGGAGGCTGGCAAGAACCCCAGTAAAACGCTGGGAGGGAATTTCCAGTCTTGCAAGGGTGGGAGTCAACTTAAGAGACTGGAAATAAACCTTCAGTGTCACAGCCTGTAAACATTGCTAGGGAAGATCTCACAAAGTTGCTCCCCTCTCACAAGCCTCCTATTTTTTGAGCTAATTTTTCTCCACTTTCAAATGGAGGTACTGGCATCACGGGTGGCCCTCATGGCACCCACGGTTTGAGGTAACAAATGTGCGTGGGACAGATGATAAACTGCCCTTGCCTTTCTTCCAGTATAGGATCCCAGTTGGCTTACAAAATTTGGCTTACAATAAATTAAAAAAATACAGCTAAAATCTTACTGCATAAGAATTTTTAATAAATAAATAAATATCAAATATTAACAGTTTAAAACACATTTCAATGTGGTCAAAAAAGGCAAAAGTACAGCATATTCTATTAAAAGAAACTTCTGCCAACTGAGTGAAGAATCAGAAGATGTGCCTGAATAGTAAAAGAGAGCAGAATGGAGGCCAATCGAATCTTCCTCTCTATGAATTTGTTTTTTCTGGACTATGACAAGTAAAGCCAATACTCTGGAACAGAAGGAGGAGAAAGATAAGGATAAAGAAAAAGAAAAGAGAAAAGGTTCTGTGGAAATGCCAACCAAAATTATGGATTGCAATCAGAAGATTTTGACGGAGATTCAGATTATGAGAAATCAGATGATCCAGATTGGAGTGGATATTAAATCTGAATTGACAAGAGAATTTAAAGGAATAAAACAATCTTGGTTCATATGACTTCAGAAATGAAAACGACAACCCAGAAAGTACAGACAATGAAAAAGAAATAGATAAAAATGGAACAAATGGCACAAGGATTAGAACATGAGCAAATATTGGATTTGCTTTCAATTTTGGAAGCAAGAGAAAGAGAATCATCTCTATGTTTTAAAGGAGTGACATAGAGAATATTTAATCTAGATTACTTGCTTCGGACCAGAAAGTGGAAGCAGAGCAGAGTGAAGAGTGAGCCTTAGCACCACAATGACTGGGGAGGGGGGAAGGGGAGGAAGAGGAGGAAGGTACTTAAATAGATGAACAAACCCACATTCATACACACACATAAGCCATTTCCACACTAGCCTGTTATTGTGCTATCATTCTACTTTCAACATCCTATGGAATCCTTTGGGGCCCCTCCCTAAACTGCAAACCCCAGGATTCCATAGGATGTTGAAAGTGGAATGATCGCACAATAACAGGCTAGTGCTGAAATGGTCATAGTCTTTGCAATCCAAAGCAGGGGAGAGGGGGAAAGCACTGAGCTGACTGTCAGATTGCAAGTAGCACGTGCATGTGGGCAGTCCCAAGTAAGCCTCTGTAGACAAGAAGAACTGACAATCCTCATGGAATTAATGGCAACAAATTAAATTGTAGCAAATTGCTGTGCCACTAAGTCAGTGGGAGATTTTTGCACAGCCGTTTCCTCTTTCCTGGAGTTGAGTCCCTCAAAACTGGTGAATTTGCACTCTTGTCTCTGTTTGGAGATAACCCATGAAAACTCAAAGTCAGGCCCTGAGGTCTGGCAACTCTGCTTCTGACTGGCAGTTCTTGAGGGGACTCAATGACATAGGAGTTTGTTGTCTGATTTGGGAAGTGGAGCTCAGTTATGCCTCGCCTATCTTGGAGGTGGGGATTGGGTGCCTCTACACCCTCTGCAATTTAGGGTCCATGCATAATAGACTGGTTATCAGCTGTTAAATGGCAGACCTTGGGCACATCACATACTCTCAGCCCCAGAAAACCCTACTATAGTTTCACCTTAGGGTTGCCATAAGTCGGAAATGTCTTGAAGGCACACAACAATAACAAGAGATCTTTTTTTGACAACAGAAGTGACTAACTTCTTGTTCACCTCCTGTTTTCTAACAATGCCTCTCCTGCCTCTAAAATGGGCCTTGGGACCAAATTGTGGTGAAAATGACCCCCATGTCCCCTAGAGAGCATTTGGGGGCACTTCTTTTAGCCTTGGGTATCCTTAGAGGATGCAGGCAGCCTGCAGGCCACAGTTTGCTCGCCCCTGCTCTGTAGAAAAAGAAGGCAGTGCAACTCCCCCCAGAGAATCTGACAGTGGAACTGCTGCTGCATCAGAGATGACTTCTACTTAATAGTTGCCCATCTCTGAGTCTAATAGAGCCAGCCTTTGGAATGTATTTGTATGTGCATTCAAGTAGCCTGACGATTTATCATGACCCCGTGAATTATTTTCATAGAGTTTTCTTAGGCAAGGAATCCTCTGAGGTGGTTTTGCCAGATCCTTCCTCTGAAATATAGCCTAGAGCACCTGGTATGCAGTGGAAGTCTCCCATCCAAGTACTAGCCAGGACTGACCCGATTCAAGTGGGATCTGGTACCTTTTAAAGTATTTAGACCACAGGCTGAGGCCATTTCTGCACTAGACTGTTATAGTGCTATTGTTCCACCTTCAACATCCAGTGAAATCTTGGGGTTTGGAATTTAGGGAGGGGCCTCAAAGGCCATTCAGGGACCCATAAATTGTATAGAGAAACCTTTAGCAAATCCATCTTTAATATAGGCAGCTGCTTTCTTGTCTGGATGTTGGGCCCCCAGGGACAGCACAGCCTCTAGCCACATTGAAGATTAGACATAATCCCTCTGGGCATGACCGCTGTTCTCAGATAACTCACCAGAGAGGTGCCAGCACCGTTTGAATCCTCAAGCTCCCCAGCTACCCTGCTCTTTGGCTCATTAGAGATTGCTGGAGGGAGCTGTTTGTACACCAGGTTTGCCAATTTGGGCTCTTCAGAGCAGGGCTAAAGGGGGGGAAGTCATGAAAGGGGTGTCCCTAGGCAGCTCGACGAGAGAGCAATAAAGAGGCTAGTCCTAACGCTATTCCCTCTTCCTTTGAGCATAACTAGGGATCCATCCACCCAAACGTATTAGTGAGGGGATTTGTAATATGTAGTATGTAGGTGGATTCACTCTCCTCAAAAATGACAAGGGCGCAAGTATCAGCAATTTAAAAAAGATTTTAAAAAGAGGATGAAACTTCCAAGTCAAATGAAGAGGGAGTATTGGGAGAATGACTTATATTACCAAATGGAAACCCTGATCTTGCTGCTTTTGGTCTCCCCGCCAACCCAGCCAACCACCTTAAACATGAACCGGCTGATTTTTTGCTTCTTTCCCAGAGTCTCTGCAAACTGTGTGAGCTCCTGGGAAGACAAAACTGGCCACACGGTTCCACTCCAACATCAAGAGCTGCAAAAGTTTTCCCCTGCTAATTGCAGAGCACAATTATCTCAAGTTTAACCTGTGACAATAGGAAGAAATGGTTCAGGGGTTAGCAAATGTTGTCTGTCAACACAGGGCTAGAAATGGGGCTGGGATGCCTTTTCAGCCCCCTGTAGATGATCTCTTTAATATACTGGAACATGAGATACAGAGGACAAAAGAAAGAAAGAAAAAGACAGAGTAATAACAGTTTGAGGAGAGACTCATAGAAGACAGGCAAGTATTAGCAAGAATAAAAAGTGGAGGGAAGATTTCAGAGTAGGCAACATCAGCCTGGAGCCACAGCCAATTTCTGACTTTCACAAGTAATCATAAGACTTCAGTTCATTTTGGGGTTTGACCTGGAAGCACACAATCAGAACTGCAACACACAACACTTTGCCTCCAGCAACCTAAGAACAGATACGATCTTGGACCAGACATCTAGGAAGACCATGATATCATCCTTAATTCCACAGCTGGGGAGCAAATCAGTCTGCCATCTTAAACAGTCTTTCCTTATCAATTTATTCATTTTTTTAAAAGAATGCAGGTGTGTCAAAAGTGGACATAAGGCAGAGATGGAACCACTGCAAATTGTCACTGTACAAGGTAAGGCTGTATGCAGTCTTGCTACTGTGGCCATTCCCGCACTAGACTATTATAGTGCTATTATTCCACTTTCAACATCCTGTGGAATTCTGGGGTTTGTAGTTGACTGAGGCTAAAGAGCTCTTCGGCTGAGAATTCTAAATGCCCCTCCCTAAACTGCAAACCTCAGGCTTGCATAGGATGTTGAAAGTGGAATAATAGCACTATAACAGGCTAGTGCAAAAATGGCCTTTGTCTCACTATCCATTGTTGCACCAAATCTGTCTGTCTGTCTCTCCCACCTGCTTCTCTCCCACCTGCTCCTTTCCCTGGCCTCACTCTATATTGCTGGACTTCCTTTCCTTGTACCCCACCCTACCTCCCTCACACTCTTTCCCTTTACCTCATCTCTCATTGCTTTGCTCCAAGCTTTTGCACCAACACTGGGGTTCCCACCCTCTATTCCTGCCTCGGCTTGCATCCCTGCATCTCTTCCACTGGCATTAATGCCTCACTGTACATCCCACTCTCTATCCCCCCATCCGAAAAGCCTTGCTTGGCATGCCTACCTCCTTCGCAAAGCTGGATTTAGATGGATGGTGCCTTGGAGCATCTTCTAAAACAGTGGTTCCAGTATACAAGTGCACGAGGCAGCCTGTTAGAGTGCTGGCTTCATGCTGCATTGGCAGTGCCACCAGACCATTGGCAGTACCGCCAGACCAAGAGGAGCCCTTCCTGGGCAGGAGCTAGTCCCTTTCAGGCCCAAGGGAAGGGGCTTCTCTGATTGTCTGCCATGCCAATGGCCCAGCTGGGAGCTCACCTGCCACTTCAATTGTTCTATCGCTGCGAAATGCAGCTGGAGTAGGTGAAAAATGATACCAACCACTGAGAAGGGTAGAGAGGAAAGGTATCTTCATTCCCTCTCCCTCTCTAGGAGCATTTTTCTCTTGACAGAATCAGAATATGCAACGTGTGTGTGTGTGCGTGAGAGAGAGAGAGAGAGAGAATGCCTACATAGAGTAGCAGCAGTAGCATGGGGTTCATTGTCACTGAAAATCCTGGAGCATTTTTTTCCATCTGCACCACTGACAAAGTAGCTCTGCTACTTTGTACCCCATGTCCTGACGAATGATAGTTGCCTTGTTTTTCCTTCCTCTATCCCCTGCCATTGCTTCACCTTGCAGGGTTGCCCTCTTGCCTGATACAGCAGTGTGAGTGAATGTACTTTCAAGTCTCCTGTCGACTTATGGCAACCTCATCAATTTCACAGGGTGTTCTTTGGTGATGTAGACTCGAGTCGACTGACTCGGACTCAGGTCAGACTTAAGTCACTTCAGTGATTCAACTCGGACTTGACTTGGTAAAAATGACACACTGACTCAACTCGACTCGAGACCTGCATATTTTTGGTGACTGACTTGCTGCCCTTGGTTCAGTAACATAACATATTCATCTAGAAACCTTACAACTTACTGATCACATGACAATCTATCTTAAGCTCAAAGTGTGGGCACATTTCTGAGGGAACAGCAAATGAGTTAGGCAATGGACTTGAGCTGGGATAGAGGTCTGCTCAGCAGCCTGTCACCACTACATATAGGAGGAGCTTTCTAAAACTTCTCCAAAGAACAGAAGGCAAGACTGCAAAATGCAGATCTCAGAGGGGAACAGAAAATATATTAGGCAATGGTCTTGAGGAGGAAGGATCCTTTCTTCTACATTTCCTGAAGCTTCAGTAATGGGGAATAAGAAGGAGTCTAGTCCCCTCTTCTGAAAAAGCCTCCAGCTTTGCAAATGGGAAGTAAGAAGGATCATATTCCTCACTTCCAAAGTTACCAATGGCTAAATCACAAAAGTAGAGGGATGACTCTACTTAAATTGTTAAAACTGACTTTAATCAACTCTGTCCAGAAATTCTAGAATACAGGTTGGGGTATAAAGTTGGCTCCCAGACTTGAGACTTGACTTGAAAGGATTTGAGACTCAACTTGAGACCTGGAGTAAAAGACTTAAATACATCACTCATGTTCTTAGGTGACTTTGCCAGTTCCTTCCCCTCTGAAATGTAGCCTACAGCTGTGCTGAGTGTATAAAGCATCTGGTACTTTAAACTGAGGGCATCCAAGCAAAGGGGGCAGTGGTGACAGCAGCATCTGCCTTGCAGGAGCAGGGGAAATACAGCAAGGTGAGGTGCAGGGACAACCGTGGGGAGAGGCAAGCTCTGCAGGGTCAGGGCATATGATGATAGAAGAGTCCCCAGCTGCGTCTGTTGTTATTATGCGTATTTCCAGGGAAGTATTGGCATTTAAAAAATGGGTATGAGGACCAATTGTTTCTGAACATGTGCAGAAGATTTCCTTCCTTTAACATTTTAGTGTTTTTTTTAAAAAAGCAAAATAACGTGATAATCCTACATATGTCACTGAAAAAGAAGAATTGAATGGATTTTACTCTTGGGTAAATGGAGATAGGGCAGACTAAAGCTAGAAAGCAAAGTGATTTTGAAAGGCAGAGAAAGATGTATGTCTCCATGTGCATAGTGGAGGCAGGGATGTGCATATCCATAGCGCCATACCCTTCAATTGTCCCAATTTGGCAGAAGCAATCTCAATTAATTATCTATAATCCCACTTTTTCAGCTACTTTTAAAATGTTCCAGTTTCTTTCTCCTCATTCCACCTTGCCTCTTTTGTCTTCAACTTACTTCAATTGCTGCAAAGTGAGGCCATTTCCACACTACACTGTTATAGTGCTATTATTACACTTTCAACATCCTATGGAAACTTGGGATTTGCAGTTTAGGGAGGGGCCTTTAGAGTTCTCAGCCACTTGGGCCTCAGTAAACTGCAAACCCCAGAATTCCACAGGATGTGAAAAGTAGAATAATAGCACTATAACAGTGTAGGGCGGAAATGGCCTGAGATGAAAGTGGAAAAGTAGTTTGCATTCAGTTAGCTCAGCAGGAATGAGAGGAAAGGAAGGGCAGAATTTTGTGCTTCCTTGGAGACGCAAGCACAAGCAAACTCCTGTAGCTTCTGCTAGCTCATGTGTTGTTCCTCATTAGTAACTTTTGCTAACTAGACCGCACTCTGATGTTGTTTGGCCACAAGTGTTCCAGTTTTCATCTGTGAATGCTGGAGGGAATGCAGTGTAAGAATGACTGATTATAAACCTGTATGGTCCTTTTAAAAAAAAAAGGCAAATGTTTCACACAGCGGAAAGGTAGCACTTCTTGCAGAACAATTGGATAGGATAGTGGCTATACTTTTTCCATATTTACATCCCAAAATGGGAAAACATACGCTCAGGTTTGGCAGGGAAGCATTTAAATGTGATTTCTCTGCAGAGCAGTTTTAAGTCCGAGAAAGCTTTCCTTTTTTAAGGAACAGGAAATGGTCAAACAGTACTTTTTTGTTCATTCTTATCAGTCTATTTTGGGACTAAAACACGGTCGTCCAGTGCAACTTTTAAATACCAAGCCCTAAGAATCTTTTTTTAAAAAATGGGAAACATAACTCCAGAAGTACAAATTGCCACTACTAGAGGCCTCCAAGTATGGCACAAAGCTTCCCCTCCAGATCCCAGGCACTCCTCCCCATCTGTGTAAAACAGCCATAAACAGAAGCTGGAAGACTTCTGTTTTTCTTTCGTTACTGGCAGTGGCCAAATTTTGGTGTGTGTCAGACTTACTAGGAGTATTGTGGGGGAAGACCACAGTGGCTTGCTTAAAATTATGTACCCAGTGTCATGCCCTGCTTCCAGGACCTGGAAATGGACTCAGAGACTGAAGCAGAGCGCATGCCTGGACCTGTGGCTGAACAGGAGAAGGTTACAGAGTCCCAAGCCTCAGATACAGACCAGAGTGCACTGCTAGCGCTGGCAGAGAGCCCTGCCACTTCAGATACAGAAGACAACTTACCCGTACCTACGTTTGCCAAGTGGAGACAACAAAGCAAGAGTTTAAAGAAGTTTAAAGAAGTCCCAGAGGATTTATCAGAAACAGCAATTAGTTGAGCAGCAGCTGTGCTACCTGCTGACCTATATAGACGTAGACCTTCCCTCCAGTAGTTGTTGGGGATTATCTGGCTTCTCTGGCTGTTTGTCATGGTCTTTGACCTCTGCTCTAATCTGAATTGTGTTGGCTGACTCTTGTCTTGTTTGCCCTGACTTGGATACTATTGAACTCTGTTTGTGACTATGACTTTTTGCTTACTAAATAAAGTCAGTGTTGGACCTCAAGCTGCTCTACTTCATTGCTTGCTAGTTTGTCTGTGTTGTCTCTTTGCTATCAGCTGTGCAGCTGCAAGCCTTTGTCTGGCTCCCTGGAGCTTTAAGCATGCTCCAGGTTGCATGTTTAGAATTTTGGTAAAACCTGACCAATATAACAACATGGCAGCCCTACTTCCATCTTATCTGAGGACAGTAGACTCTCTTAGGCATACACAGCTCTGTCCTCTAGTACTTTGCCATCATCATCTAGAATTAAGGTTACCAAATCTCAGGGCATTGCCTGGATCTCCTAGTTTTCATGGGTCACCTCCAGGCAATAGGAAGTGGTTCAAACTCTCTAGTCCTTGTGGGGTCAATTCCAGGTGAGAGACAAGTTGCATCCATACCTCTGATCTGGCAAAGAGCTTTTTAGCTGTTTGTACCTTGTTGCATTTTGCAAAAGCTAATTTATTTAAATCAAGTTGTTGCAATTTGCAAAGGCACTTAATTTCCAACCAGAAAATTAATAGGTTCTGTGTGTGTGTGTGTGTGTACGACTAGCGGTGAGCAACTGTGTTTGCTGCTTAATGCACAATAACATCACAAGGCTTCCATCCCATAACATCACAAGGGGCTGTCCGTAGGTCTCAGGTTTCAGCCTGGAATTCTTGGGTCCTGGGGTGATCCTGACTTGGCAACCATACCTACAATTCATCATCTTCCATTGGAAGTGGCTGCCTTGCTTGCTTAGAGAGAGTCCTACACTAGTGGCAATGGATGATGAACATGCAGAGTATCTCTATCAGAATGTATTGAGGGGCTGGGAAAGTAAGATAGGAAACAATGTTGGAAAAGCAACGAACTTTTCTGAACTCGCTTAAGGAAACTTTATCATTACACTATCAAAGATCATCCTTCATTGGTTTTTTAACTGCGGCAAGCCTTTATTTGTGTAGAATTGGGACCTTTCCGCACTACACTGTTATAGTGGAATTATTCCACTTGCAGCATCCTGTGGGATTCTGGGTAGTTTACTGGGTAGTTTATTTGTAGTTTACTGAGGCCAAAGAGCTCTCTGGCTGAGAATTCTAAAAGTGCCTCCCTTGAATTCAAACCCTGGGATTCCACAGGATGTTGAAAGTGGAATAACAGTACTATAAAACTGTAGTGTGGAGAACAGCTGGTGTTCAGTTTCCACTCTGTCTGGTTGTCAAGGTCTCTTTCACACTACATATTTATAGCACAGTGATGCAGATGCAACTGCTACACCTCCATCCTATGGAATCTTGGGATTTGTTGTTTTGTGAGGTATTTAGGGCTCTCTGGCAGAGAACTGTAAATATCATACAAAACCCCAAATTCCAGCATTCCATGGGATGAGGCCATGGCAGTTAAAGTGGTGTCTAAGCGCTATAATTGTGTAGCATGAACAAGCAGACAGGAACTTTCCAGCATGTCATATGCAGTGGTCAATTCTTGTTTGCTAGTCAGCTGTGGCTGGAACATGGGTGTAGATTTTATCTTCTATGTCCCAAAAGGAAAGAACCCCCCCATTTTTTAAAAAAGCCTCTCAAGCTACATTTGGTGGTTTAGTCACACACATCTCCTTTTCCACTATCCAATGTTTACTTTCTGCCTTCATGCTTTATCAGTAACAAACAGTTCTCATCAAAACTGAAGATAGACCAAATGCTACTGGTTTCGGATAACATCTCTCTGCCTTCAGATTCTGCATGGTCTTTATTCTTCCCTTAGATCCAAATTCATCGTTCATTAGCAGTTTAATGGGGTCTGGTTTTGACTGGTTTGTTTCCTTCTTTATCAGTCACAGGGCAACTCAATGTCACACCAAAGAAAGCCTGTAAAAAAAAAAAAGAAGTCTATGAATCCACACAAGCCAACTGCACCATATGAAAACTTTTGGAGTGTACAGCCAACATCATCTGTGCCTTCCCCACGGATCGATTCACATTAGGAAGTAAGAAAAGTCCACTGTCATATGATTGTTACAGGAAGCTTATTATTCTATTGGAGATTAGAAGAATAAGGACAGGGAAGCTGCAAAGTAAATTAAATGGAGAAGTAAAGTGCACAATATGAATCCTTGTTCTTATTAGGTAAAGGCTGAAGGAGGTGCTCTACAAATTTGACATCACTTCAATTAAAATGTTATTGTTGGGAAAGTAGCGCGCACTTGCTGCATAGCTTTCTTTGACCCGGTGCCTCCACATGTGTTACATCAGCCCAGCAGGTAGAGTAATTCTGGGTGACGACAACAGCTGGCATTCTGTTAGAAACTGACACGGGCCTGTTTCTTTTTCTTTTTCTCCTACTCATTGTCTGAAATATCCAAATCAAACAGGCTGGTTTCTTCTGGTTCTTTAAGCTTTCTGATGTTTTTTCTCAATTCTTTTTTTCTTCTTCTTCCCCTTGTGCTAGTTCATCTTGCTGGTCTAAGTCTTCATTGGAGTCTTATTTTTCATCTTCTTGCTTTCTCTGTGACTCTTTTAAATTCCTCTTGTTTCTTCAGAAAGTCTCTTGCTTTTTCTATTGAGTTAATTCTATATCTTTGTTTTCCAAATGTAAAGTTAACCCCTTCAGTTTAACCCAACTGAAGGGGATCTCTTCTCTTTTTGATATCTCTACTAAAAAGGTATAATCCCTTCTTTTTCTTAGCAGTCTTGCTGGAATATCCTTTAATATTATTGCTATTTTGCCATTGATCAGGATACCTTTACTGTAATGAACTTCTAGTATACAGTCCCTTGTTGTTCTTCTGATACACTGAACAATTATATCTCTTGGGAGATTTTTCTTCTTAGTAACCATAGAATTTTTCCTAGAGACTTGGTCTAATTCCTTATCCACATAGTCCTCCTCCCATTCTAAGCTCTTTGCCAATTCTTCAACTATTTGAACAATTTCCTCCTTGTGTTTTCATTCAATTGTTCCATCACACATCTAAGTCTTAACCCAGTCTCTTCTTGATTTGTTCTGCCAGTGGCAGGCGGTTTAGCTGTTTCTCTAATACTGAGTTCAGATCTTGGGTATCTCTTCTCAACTGTTGAATCTCTTATTTATTTCCATTCACATTGTTTTTCCATGCATTAAAAGATCATAGACTGCCTTGTCAATATCATCCATTTGGTTGCCAACTTCTTTCCTGAAGTCTCTGATTTCTTCCATAAATTTCATCATATAGTGGGGGAATCCACTTTTCAGCAGATCCTCTATTATTCTGCATATTGCAAGTGTCCTGTATTTTTTCCTTGTCAACACCCTTTTTCCACTTTCTGTTTACCTCTTCTACTTCCTCTTACCCTGCATGATTTTCTATCACCTTCTTCAGTTCTTTCCAATCACTCCTTTTCCCTTCCTTTTCCCTTCTTATTCTTTTCTTTCCTCCTTATTCTTTTTTCTTCTTATTCTTCTCCTCTCTATTCCTCCCCTTTCCTTCTTTTTCTTCCTCTTCCCTTCTTTCTTTCTCTCCTTTCCCCTCCCCTTCTTTGTCCCTTCTCTTTCCTCTTCCTTTATCTTCTCTCATTTACTTTTATCTTGTTTCTTGTCTTTCTCTTTCCAGATTCTCACTAACTTTTCTTTATCTTCTCTCTTTCCTCCCTTTTCACTTCCTTCTTCAAATAATCCTCTTTCTCTTTTCTTCCCTCTTTCATCTTCCTCTCTCTTTCTTCTCTTTTCCTTCCAGTAAAAACAACAGAGACAGGAGGAGAGCAGAGAGGGGACCTTAAAAGAAGACGTGGGAGAAAGACAAGGAAGAAAGAGGAGAGAACTGTATTGAGGGGAAGCTGATTAATACCAATAGCCTTACTAAAGGCACAGTTGAACAACTTTTCTCTTTGTGTCTGTGTTTTCAAAGATCTATACTCTCAGGGGTTACTTATTCCCAGGGGTTTCCTGTAGTATTATCATGGATCTGCAACTTTTACAATCTGGAAAAAACAGATGGCAAAAAACAGTGATCTGATAAGGATACACTGGAATTCTCTGAGCATGGCAAAATATTGTTGTTATTCTTTTAATTGTACTGCACTGCATGTGTACATGTCTACTTCATATGGTTTTCCTCTCCCTTTTAATCCCCACAGCAATCCTGTAAGATAGGTTGTTGAAAGGCCGTGGTGACCCCCTTAGCCACATGATTAATTCCATAACTAAGGAGACATTTGAACTTGGTTCTCCCTCTTCCAAGCACTTTCAACATTACTCTGTACTGTTTTTTTCAGACCAGTTGTTAATAGTGAAACATGGTAGGAAGTTTGAAGCATAGTCGGGAGAAACATCCTGAAACAATTAATATGCCTCATTTGAATAACTAGAATGCAAATTAGCATCATTTGCATAATTAGAAAAAGTTCCATAATGCAAAAATTAGATGCCCAGATTTCAGGAAGTGGAATGTTAGCTCCCCTATGCATACTACCCCTCCTCCCTTCCTCTGGCTGGGGTACACTATTTTATTTTCAATATAAATTGAACATCCAGAGTTTGGACTCAAAGAGTCAAGCATGACTCTGCACTGGGAGGTGAGCATTTCATACTTCCTTGTAATAAATACAACAAATTTGGGTGGGTATGTGACGAATGACCCAGCCATTCTTCCTTTCAGTGATTCTTACCTGATGGCACTCAGAATAGATGCAGAAAAGTCTCCAAGACTACATTTCTGCTCTATCCAGGGGACTGTGATATACAGGATAGTCCCAAGTTCAAGAAATTAAGCTTAGAAGTTTCAAGATTGCCAATATTAAAGGAATATTGAATTGGCAGTGCTTTATAATCCATTACATTTCAAAATTAGTGTGGGCTATTTGATGGTTTACCCAAACCCATTTCCCAGGCTTTTTGTTCCCCTCCCATTTTCCCACTCAGCTTGCCAACCTGACCTTGCAGCCATGTCTGTTTACTCTCTTATAACCACTCTTTACAATAACATTTCCATGTCCCCAGCTTGACCAGCTATCAATGGATCCTATTGTCCCCACCTACATAGCAAAGTACTAAAACAAAGTCAACTACCTATAAACATAGCAGGAAGAGCCCAGCTGACCTGACATTCCACCTCCCCATGACTAACTACCATTGCTCTATCCAGGCTTATTTGGGTAGGTAGAATGAAACTGGCCGGCAAGTGTTTCCAGTTGACAAAGCATTGTAGTCACCGTTTAGGTCTTTGGGAATCCAGAATCTCTGAAATTTCAAAATACTGCTCCTGCCCTACCACAATAATGGGAGGAGGTACTACATAGATGGGGTGGCTAGAGGTGGCCTTGGATCAACTGGATTCAAGGCCTTTAAAGAGCAACTTTCTGGACTAAATCTCTCAGAATATGCCAGGCAGGGTGGGAAGTTCTCTCAGACAATGGCGATTCCACATTGTGGATTCTGAAAGCTGTAATCTAAAATAAATTCGCACTGCCACCACCAAGAGGTTCTGGGATTGAGCCCATCACCTATGCCTTCCTGGTGCATTCCCTTCCACTGGCAGAAAATCCCAAGAATGTGGCATTCATTATTGGCATTTAGCATTTGTAGCCACAGAGTAATAGAACTAATTGAACAGACACCAACAGTATTTCACAGCAGTCTACAAGGCTGAAAGCAAGTTTCAGAAGTCATCCAGAGAATGAGAAATATGTTGGAAGCTGTGGCCTGAAACAAATGCACACCTTCATGCGTCACTGAGCTTCATAGAGAGCCACAATATTTGGTGCACTGAACCACCTGCTGAAACCCTAGATTGAAAATTATTAGTGGCAGTGATGTAGACTCTAATCGATTGACTTGGACTCAAGTCAGACTCAAGTTGACAATAAATGACACACTGACTTGACTCAACTTGTGACCTGTATATTTTTAGTGAGTGACTTCCTGCCCTTGGTTCAGTAGCATATCCCATTCATCTAGAAACTTTATGACTTTGAACAATGCTTCCATCTCTTTTTGCTTATTGGTCATGTGACAATCTGTCTTGAGCCCAAAGCATGGGCACATTTATTGGAGAGGACCAGCAAACACATTGGGCAATGGGCTTGCAGCAAGGTTGAGGTCTGCTCAGCAGACTCTCCCTATTGCATATGGAAGGAGCCTTCTAAAATTTTTCCTAATAGCAGAAGGCAAGATTTGCCCTCAGGGTGCAGGGTGCAGGGTGCAGGCAGTTCCTAAGCCGCACTTGAGGTGACATTAGATATCACTTTGATATCAATAATTTGGCCTTCCTCACCCATTCCTTCCCACGTGCTTGCGAGGCCCCTGGACAAGCATGCAAACAGGCTCGGTTGCTAATTGCTGGAATATTCAAAACAAATACAGGCTGGCCAGAAATAGCCAAACTGCCGCTTCAGGAGACCTCACAACAAGTACCCTCATCAGGTATGCACTTTATTTACAAAGAACTCCCTGCCTTGAGCAGAATTAGAAGAATCCTCATCTGTCAAGCACTCTGCGTCTGCATGCTGTCCACTCTATTTTTAATTTGGACCTAACTCAATCATGCTAAATTCTACCTTTCGGAGGGTTTGTCTCCAGCCCGAAACTCATTGTTTTCCCCAAGTACGGACTAGCCTGTGGCTACGTTGTCCCCTTTAAAAACCCCTGACTTTGTGAGTTTCCTTGGATTGCTCCCGATTTCCATCCTGCCTTGCTGCCGCATTGCTTGGCGAGCCTCTCCTCAGTCCCACGTACTGAGACTCCATATCTCCGAACTTCTGCTGCAGACTACCCGGGCTTCAGGACAGATGTAGTATTACCCAAACCAACAACTCCTCTAAAAATCCCTCTATCCCACTCCAACCTTTATTTCTTTAGTTCTCTGTGTGAGTGTGTTGCATACACTGTTTGATTGTATTTTAATAAAAACTACAATTATTATTTCAATTCTGTGTGCTCCTTGACTTGGCCTGACCCCGTAGACGCTGGGTAAAAGATCTTGTTCCATTGCCCTGCCTCTCGTATTGCTAGCTTGTGCTCTTGGCTAATTTCCCCAACTTGTGTAATTGAGAGCGCATTTAGATGTCCCTCCCGGGACCCCCAGAAAACAGGGTAACAAGGGCGTGTTTCTCAAAGGGAAACAGCAAATGTATTAGGGAACAGGCTTGAGGAGGAAGGATCCTTCCTTCTGAAGCTTTTGAAACTTCAGTAGTGGGGAGTAAGAAGGATCCTATTCCGCACATCTGAGAAACCCTGCAGCCTGGGGAACAAGGATTAAGAAGGATTCTATTCCCCACTTCCACACCTGCAAGCACTTGTTAGCCCATTGATGCCCCATATACCCTACCACCACCACCTCTTTTCTTTCTGTTAGATTCCCGGACTTGAAACTTTACTTGAGACTTGACTTGAAAATACCTTTCAAGGACTTGAGACTCAACTTGAGACTTGAAGGTAGAGACTTGAGACTTGACTCGATACTTGGAGTAAAAGACTGAAGCCATTTCCTCACTAGACTGTTAGAGTGCTATTATTCCACTTGCAACATCCCATGGAATCCTGGGGTTTGCAGCTTAGGGCTATAGCTAATAACGCTATAACACACTCTAACGCAGGAATGGCCTTAAATACATCACTGATATCTGGCCATGCATGACAAAATGGAGCCAAAAGGTGTTTCAGAATCTCAGGCTACTTGGTTGTTCTTGGGAAACGCCGTGGGAGATGGTAGGAAATACCTTCAGGGCAGAAGCACACACAGACACACTGCCGTAGTTCTCTATTTTTTACAAAAGAGTCTTGAAGTAAAGTGAGGTGTGGGCAAGCAGGGAGCAGCTTCCCATTGTCAGGAGAAAGACTGAATTCATGACAGGGAAAATTTGACTTTTCAAGCCCTCTTGATGAACAGTTGATGAAACAATTGTTGCTTTGAGTGTTCTGGCTGACACTGGAATGTGGACAGTCAGCCACTGGCTAGAGATGTCTCAGTGAATCTTTTTCCTTTCTGAGTCACTTTCAACCATAAAATCAATTTAGGCTTTTTCTTACAAAGGGATGTGCACATAAGTTGCATATTCTGATACATGTTTTGATGAATTTTCTCTCAAAATATGTGCCTTCAACATATTTTGATATGCTTTGTGAACAAAGAATGCCATAAGACCCAGCAAGGGTAGAGGCTAGTGGATAAATAGGTTCCAATCCTTGCAGTAGTCCAGGAGGTATGGAAGCAAGCCACTTCTTACTGGAATTTGCAAAGACTGAGTGTCCCAGAGATTGACTCACAGAAGAAGTGGAACAGAGAGATTTGTCCCACTTCTCATTCTTTAATGTCCAGTGGGAACAGGTTTTTCTAAAGCTTACACAACAAAGGTCTTGTAAAAAGGTCTCACAGTCTTTACCCATCACAAGAGCTGGTGTGGTATTGTGTGTTGTACTAGGGCTCCAGGAAACCAGGCTCTGAAGCCCTGTTCAGCCATGGAAACCACAATCTCCAACACCTCACCGATAAAAACCAGGATATGTGTGGCCAAGCAACATCAGAGGGCAGTCAAGATTATCAAAATCCTTAATGAGGAAGAACACACTAGATAGGAGAGGCTGCAGCAGTTTACTTTTGCCTGAGCCCACTGGGAAGGATAAAATTCTGCCCCCTCCTGCTGAGTTAATGAATGCAAACTACTTTTGCACTTTGAACTCAATTTGCAGCAACTGAAATAAATCAAGGACAAAGGGGAAAGGAGGGAGGAGGAGAGAGAAACTGGGGCTTTTTCAGACCAGCCAAAAAAGTAGAATGACAAAGGATTAATCAGAACTGTCCTGCCATATTGGGACAGCTGGAAGGAATATAATGGGTGATGTTGGGCAAGTCACAGTCCCTCAGTTTGAAAGGAAAGCAATGACAAACTTCCTCTGAATTTGGAAAAAAAATCTTGCCACTGCCCACCATGATAGGATCAGCATAAGTTGGAGCCTCAAAGGTCCCTCCCTAAACTGCAACTCCCAGGTGCCTTTCTGGACTACACTGTTATAGTGCTGTTATTCCACTTTCAACATCCTGTGGAATTCTGGAGCTTGTAGTTTACTGAGGCCAAAGAGCTCTCTGCTTGAGAATTCTGAAGGCCCCTCCCTGAACTGCAAACCCCAGGGTTCCATAGGATGTTGAAAGTGGAATAATAGCACTATAACAGTCTAGTGCAGAAATGGCCTAAATTTGAGAGAGTGCTGTTAACAAAGGAGAAGAGGTCTTCCACATTGGATTAACACTTTCTTTGATTCGCTCCCTCCCCCCCCCCCCGCACAGGCACATATCTTTCAAAGGCCATTTCCGCACGAGGTGAGAGAATCGCCCCATGCCGCTACTTACTGGATCTTCTGGCTCCCCGGTCTGGTCCAGGCTGCTCCGGAGCAGTGCGTGGTCATAGATCCTCGCTGCTCCAGCGTCCAAAATGGCAGCTTCTGGTTGGTCATGGGTCCCGACCAAATGCTGAAGCTCGCCAGCCGAAAGCCCGCCCTCCGCAGATCGCAGGCTTGCATTGGTGCGAGCCTGTGAATCTGCACCAGAGAGCAGGCACGCAGTGGTGTGCTCTGGCCTTTTGAAAGACCGGAAAAATCAGGTCTTTCGAAAGCACACTGGAGGACCACTTGGGGTCATTCCGGAGCAGACTGAGGTGCAGTTCTACAGTAAGTAGTCCAGACCCAGTCCACTCCAAGGTGCAGACGTCCTCCGTGGAGGACCCACTGCACCGTTTTTATTACCCCGTGCAGAAATGGCCAAAGTTTTCAAACGATAACTGTATAAGTGTGTTGCAGCAAAAACAATAAGATTCAGTGCCACCTTAGAAACTCAGAAGTTTTATTTTACGTAATGTTTTGTCAATTGCTGTCTGTTTCATCAGATGCATGAAGTGTTGCCTCAGTTGGCAGATTACTATGTACATGGTTGAATTGGGAGGATCTATTTACTGAGCTGAGAAAGAATTGAAAAGTGAAGAGTACAAATGTTTATTCTTCTCAACTACTTTATTCTTCTCAGCTACTCATTCACAAATAGTTGCGTATTAGCACAGCTATCCTAGTGCAAATGAAGCTGGTTAGTATATTTATCATGATGAAAGGTTGAATAGGATGAAGAAAGTTAAACTAGACTCTATTTTTTTTAGTTATAATCAAATGTTTAATCTGTATGTCTGAATGAAATCACTGCTGTTTGTCCCTGCTTTCCCTTACATTTCGTCCTGTGAATCAGATGGCAGTCAGTCTCCGATGCATCCTGGGATATTTTCGTGGATCTGTAAATTTATACTGTGGGGAAAATACATAGTGATCTCATGAGAACAGCACTAGAAATGTCTGAGCGTGACAAAATGTAATTTGTAGTAGCAGTAACAAAATTGCACCAGAAAAGTACATGCCCACTTTTCACGGTGCCTGTCTTGCTATTCGGCCCTACGATAACCACATAAATTACTTTTGCTGAGAGGCAGCAATGGCCCAAAATCACAAGATAAATTCCATGACCAAGCATTTGTGTCTCCCTGTTTTGAGTCCAACGCTTTAAACTTTGTTCTACACTGGTGCTCTCAGAGCAGTGGTTATTATTTAAAATGGCACCAAGACTGAACCATAGTGGTAGTGGTAGTGTCATATCTGCATTACTAGAATGCAAATTAAATATCGTGATGATAAATCCTTAAGTTTGAGAGGCTTGAATGTAGGAACCCTAGGTCTTCACCTTGAGAGAGAGAGAGAGCGCTATCTGAGGCCATTTCCTCACTAGATTGTTATAGTGCTATTATTCCACTTCCAACATCCTATGGTATGGTACGGTAAACTGCAAACCTCAGGATTTATTGGATGTTGAAAGTGGAATAATAGCACTGTAACAGTCTAGTGTGGAAATGACCAAGGACCCGTTTGAACAGGACGAGGTGGCGGAGGTACTCAAACTTGTGCATCTTGGGATATGTAGTCCAACCTAAGCAATAAGTAGGATTTGGTTTGGATAATGGTACGTTTCCTTCAGCAAAGAAGAAAAGAAAGAATGTGCTCCTGTGTCCACTGAACACCTGTCCCCTCTCAAAGTGGTTGCATGTTTTTGGAAAGGCCTGCCGAAAACGAAACACATTGAAACACTTATGGGAATCTATCTGGGGCAAATTAGCAACAACTGGCGTGTCATACTGAATGGTTCTGACCCTTTTAGGGTTGATAAACGTACAGAAGAGTGGATTTGAACATGGTTAGTGTAAACGAGATAAAGATAAATGTCTGTATCAGAAGGATCTTGTATTGTCTATGTGTATACATGTGCCATCTTTTGCGAGACAGTAGGATTCAGTGACAAAGATGCGCGGTCATGCATCGACAGGTCTGCGTACACACTTGCCTTAACCGGAGAGACAGCAACAAATATTTTATCTCCCATATTCCTAGAACAGGACGTTGTAGTACGGTAAAGGAATTCGATTATGATAAAAGAGCTTGCAAAGCTAACAATACAAATAACCATGTTAAAAGATTAGAGTCATAAATTATATGGAAAACACCCATGAAACTATAGATTGGTTAATTTGAAATTGGTTTTTTTCCTATTTTCTCTTGCAATGATCGAATATGTTTCTATTTCTACTGCTAATTTTGAGGTAATATGTAAAATGTTTCCTTTTTCTATTTTATTTTTTTAAGAAAGACTGATAATAAAAATATTTTTCTAAAAAAATAAAATACTGTTAATAAACAGGCCTTGGTGAGAAATTCACCCTGATTTACCTTTCTGCACCTCCTGATCCTGAATGCAAAAACGGTCACCGTTTGTGATCAGAAATCTGTACATTTCCTAGCTTGCAGTATGTTATTTGAAAGGGGGAAAAAATGTGTATTCAGTAACAAGGGCACATTTTGACTTTGGCTGAGCTTGGTTAAAATGTTCTCAGTGTTTTATTTTGTTTTGTTTTTAACATATCAGCAGGCTACAGATATGTACATTATGATGATGTTTACTCTCTCTGGCCTGCAGCCCACAGATATGTTTTTTTTTAATGTAAAGTTTTTACTTAAAAAAAGATACAGTAAAAGAGTGCTACCACTATACCCAACCAGTTGTGTAGCCTTATCCTGTCCACACCCTCAGCAGTGTTTCTGTGTGACTTTAACTTGGTTGGACTCTGTGCCGTTGAGTTCAGCCACAAACGTACAAACACATTTTTTTTATGATGCCTGTATCAGACAGCTGTGATCACAGACAAATATGGTCTTTGTATGACAATTTTATAGTTTCTCATGGATCTAGGTTAGCCATCAAAATCGTTCCAAAAGTGTGGACCAACGCTCAGATAATTTTGTCCCCTGATTTTTCCCTGTGAAACGCTTCTTTCATTTTCCCAACAAGGTCTAAGAATGATTCATTACTTCCTGCCTAATCAGAATAATAACTAGGCAGAACTGTAGCGTGTAGATTATAGGCCATTTCTGCACTAAACGGTTGTAGTGCTATTATTCCACTTTCAACATTCCTTTGAGGCCCTTCCCTAAACTGCAAATCCCAGGATTCCATAGGATGTTGAGAGTGAAATAATAGCACTATAACAGTCTAGTGTGGAAACAGCCACAGTTTCCTTCATGTAGGGACCATTAACACTACGTACAGCAGGAGTGGGGATCTTTTGACCCTGTCTGGATCCATAGACTCAGGACTTTAACACCACATGGTTTCAATTGAGAGGGCAATACATCATCCATTTATGAAGCTGCCACCTTGGCTAGAGGCTCACTTTTATTTTAAACAACTCAAGAGAGCTGAAATTGAAACTTTTCCTTATTAATTGAACTATTAAATTCTGTTTGTTAATCACACTCGTGCGTGTGGATATTTATAGCATCATTGCCATAATCACAATATTGGCAACTTCACATGATAGTATGTGAGGAAACGGTATAGGCCATTTCTGCACTTTGAGGCGCCTCCCTAAACCGCAAACCTCAGGATTCCATAGGATGTTGAAAGTGGAATAATAGCACTGTAACTGTCTAATGAGGAAATGGCCATAGTCTTCTCGTTTTTGGAGTATCTCTAGCACTTATTATGTTCCAGTATGCTCAGCCAGTAAAATCTACCCAGTGTCAAGAGCTCACACAAAATGATTTTCTACTGGGTTAATTGCACTCGCAGAGCCAGAGTGGTGAAGGGGCTTGAGTGTTGAACTAAAATTCTTGGAGACCAGGGTTCAAATCATCAATCAGCCATGGAAACTCACTGGATAACTTTGGGGAAGTCACACTCTCTCAGCCACAGAAGAAGGCAATGACAAACCTCCTCTTAATAAATCATGTCAGGAAAACCATAATAGAGGGTTGCCGTAAGTCAGAGTCT
This sequence comes from Iguana delicatissima, assembly GCA_948472985.1. Lineage (NCBI taxonomy): Eukaryota > Metazoa > Chordata > Lepidosauria > Squamata > Iguanidae > Iguana > Iguana delicatissima. The sequence goes on from CAOKZL010000010.1 coordinate 21,672, forward strand.
ACTTGAAGGCACAGAGGAACAACCTGACTCACAGTTGTAAAAAGGAGTTTTTGAAGATATATGCCATTTCCTCCTTAGCCTGTTATACTGCTATTATTTTGCAAGTCCCAGGATTCCATAGGATGTTGAAAGTGGAATAACAGCACTATAACGATCTAGTGTGGAAATGGCCGTATTCCCATTGAGGAGTATCTAGTAGCCTGTTTCATTCAGCAGCCTAGTTGATCCGCAACTTAATTAACATTGGACCCAGTTCAGTTAACATAGAAATAAAACAACCTGCTTGCTTGTGAACGTGATCCTACACTGTGCTGGCCAGGGCATCTGGATCAAATATAACAGGGATGGGCAAATGCTGCCCTTGGTGCCATGCCCCTTGCAAGGCTGGTTTTTGCAACTTCAACCATTCCAGACTCCCCAAACCACACTTTTTCAATCCCCCCGCCCCGCCACTGGAAGTCTGCAGGAGTGACAATCCACTTCTAAGTAGGTTGCAAGTCCCCCATTTGCACACTCTATTTAACACCAAAAAAAGAAAGTGCCCAAATGGTAGGTATTGCCAGGAAGAGGTTTTACAAAGTATGGATGTCCACAGACATTTTGAAGCAGCCTTCAAATGCAGAGTATTAACTTCTCGAGTATTAACACCCATGTGTGGTGTAGTGTTGGTTTGCCTTCAGTTAGGTTTCTCAGGTCTCAGGGCCTGGGCCTGTTTCTCCAGTCCTCAGAGAGAACAGGTGGGAGATAAGGAAGAACCTCAGGATGAGAGTTTGGCTTTGAAAGATGTACACACATCCCACCCCCACAGAGAGGTGGAGGGAGAGATGACATTCAGTTTAGCAATTACAGTATAATATGTCACAGGTTGAGAAGCATGATGGGACCTGTTGTTACTCCTGGCTTCATATTTTCCCACCCCTAGAGGGTGAGAACGCAAAGCTGCTTGTAGTTGTTTAGTCTAGCTTTCTGTGAATGCTTCCCATGTGAAACCTAAACGTATTCAAGGTCTTCTGCTGCCTGTAGCCGCAACATTGTTATGGTTAAGGGAACGCCTTGTTATTGAATATGTATACTTAAAAACACGGCTTTTGAACCGGCTGTGCCTTTTTTTCTTGTTTCCTTTCCTTTCCGCTCTGGACGAGGAGATGGCTCGCTGCGCTGTAACTTAATAGTCTGCTACTTGATCTATTGCCCGCAATAAAGACTGTTAGCCTGCTGCCTCGTGTTGGCTGTGATGTTTTTCCTATTGATGGTAATGCCCCTGGGGTTTTTCAACATGGTAGCAGAGGATGGTTTTGAGAGGTGTTTTCTGAGGTGTTTTTACGATGGCTCATGTGGTGCCTGGGGGCCTGCCTCTCGTTAAGCTAAATGCAACTAATTACTTGGCATGGTCAGCTCGCATGGAAAAGTATTTGCAAGCTGAGGGGCTGTGGGGTGCTTTCACAGCTCCCCCGACTCTGCAGGGGACTGCTGCGGAGATAGCAGCGGCAACGAGGCGTGCCATGTCTGTCCTCTTTCTGGCTGTGGAGGATGACCAGCTCACGCATATTAGGGATCTTGCCACCCCTCGAGAAGCCTGGGCGAGGCTGCGGGAGTTGTTTTTGAGTCAATCAGCAGCCGCCAAGTACGCCCTGTGCGCCCGTTTATATGGGATGAAACTGGCCCCCGGTGTCCCGGTGAGGCAGCATTTGGCTGAGATGTTGGAGCTGTTTTCGTCACTTCGGGAGAGAGGCAAAGTGTTGCCTGAAAGTGACAAGGTATTTTGCATCTTGAATTCTCTTGATAGTTCCTGGAATCTGGTGGTGTCCTCTCTTCAATCCATGCCAGAGAGGGAGTTAACCGTTCCTTTGGTTTCTGCTCGTCTGCTGGAAGAAGAGGAAAAGCGCGCAAGGAATGCAGAGACTCCCACACAGCCGGCTCCAGCTGCAGAGGCCTGTGCTGGGAGAAAAAGTTCTCCGGCTGCTGAGGCGAGGCAGGAGGGGCTGGTGAGAGCCCATGCTGTGCGAAGGTGCTTTCGCTGTGGGTCTGCTTCTCATCTGAAGCGTGATTGCCCGCTCCTGAAGCAAGGGGAGCAAAGCTTCACAGGCGCCGGTGCCAGGGACCGTGGCAGAGGAGGCAGAGGAGGTCGGGCCAGAGGACGGCTGAGAGTTGCTGTTGCCGTGGGAGATGCGGACACTGTTTCGGACTCTGAGGAGGCAGGTGATTCCGTTTGGCTTCTAGACAGCGGCTGTTCCCAGCACCTGGTCAATTCTGAAGATTTATTTGACTGTTTGGATTCTGCCAGTGTTTCCTCTGTGACATTAGCTGATGGGACAAAGGCTAAAGTTTGTGGCGAAGGTGTAGCTTTTGTCCCTGCCCTTGACATGGGTTTGAAAAATGTTTTGTTTGTTCCCTCTCTTGATTTCTGTTTGCTTTCTGTGGGGCAACTAACAGAGTCAGGGTTCAAGGTTGAGTTCTATGGGAAGCAAGGTAAAATCCTCAAAGATGGGGTGGTATGTGCTGTGGCTACACGAGAAGGGAGGCTGTTCTTTCTTGAGCCACGACACACTGTGTGTAATGTGTATGGCAATGTCCCACAACATGATGAGTGCCTTCATCTCCTCCACCGGCGCGCAGCGCATGCAAGCTTTCCTGTGTTAAAGAGGCTTGCTGGTTGTTGTAAAGGGTGTACTTTGAAGCCTTGTAATGTCTTTCTTGACTGTGCTATTTGCAAGCAAGCTAAATCTAAACAACTCCCAGCACCGAGAGTTAGTTTTCGTGTACCAACCGCCCCATTTCAGTTGGTACACTGTGATATTGTGGGTCCTATGAGTAAACCTTCCCTAGGGAGCTAGATATTTCGTCATTCTCGTAGACGATTTTAGCAGGTTCATTTTCTGCTATTTGTTGAAACAAAAGTCTGATGTGTGTCAAGTTCTCAAGAACTGGTGTTCCTTGGTTGAAAGGCAATTTGGTTATTCCCTGCAAAAGCTTCAAACCGACAGAGGAATGGAATTCCTGTCGGAGAACTTGCAACAATGGATCAAAAAACAGGGTATAGTGCACAGGGCGACTGCCGGCTATTCTCCTCATCAGAATGGAGTGGCTGAGCGGAATGCAGGAGTTCTGCAGACTCGAATGCATAGTTTGCTGCTTGATGCAGATCTGCCTCTGAGTTTTTGGGGTGAGGCAATTCTGACTGCCTGTTACATACACAACAGGCTGTGGAGTTCTGTGGTTAATACTACTCCCTATGAGTGTTTGTTTGGTAAACAACCTTCCATTGCACATCTGAGAGTCTTTGGGAGTTTTGCTTGGGTGCACATCCCCAAGGGGCAAAGAAGGAAGGGGGAGCCTAAGGCCCAGCGTATGCGTTTTGTTGGCTATGAGCCCAACTGCAAGGGGTATCGTTTTTACGCTGGTGGCAATTCCTGTGTGGTGTCTAGGAATGCCTCTTTTGAGGAACACGCTAATTGGTCGCGTGTTCAGGCAGCGTCTGAAGTTTTTCTCCCTGTGGCTGGTCTGCCAGCTTCTCAGCCACTGCAGCCTTCAGTCTCTGCTCCACTCCCAGCCTCCGCTCCCAGTTCCTCAAGGGTTGAAACAGAAGAGGAGAGAGGCGCGTGGAGGAGAAGGGCTGTAAGTGATGTGCGAAGGTCTTGCACAGGGGAGAGAGAACGCGAGGGCTCAGTGAAAAGGTCTCGCAGTGCTGAGGACAGGGACGAACCTTTGCAGGATCGTCCCATCCCCAGACGGTCTCAAAGAAAAACGAAAGGCATTCCACCTAAACGTTTTTCCCCTGAGTCTCTCGCAGTTCGTGTGTGCGCTGTAAACTGTGAGCCTCAGTGCTTTGCTGACGTTGTGAAAATGCCTGAGCAACAGGCAGAACCCTGGTGGGATGCAATGCAGAGTGAAATGGATTCCATTATTCAGCATGATGTGTATGCTCTTTGTAATTTGCCCAAGGGTGTGAAGCCAATTGACAGCAAATGGGTCTACAAGTTGAAACCCACTGCTGATGGGCATGTGAAATATAAAGCGCGCCTAGTGGCACGCGGGTTCTTGCAAGATACCAGTGATCTGGATCAGATTTACTCCCCGACTGTGAAAGCCCAGTCCATCAGATTGGTGTTTGCCATAGCAGCTCAGAGAAAAGCTGTTATTACTCACTTTGACATCTCTACTGCTTATCTTAATGCTGATTTAGAGGGAAAAGTGTACATGCTTCAGCCTGATGGGTTTGTAGTAGAGGGGAGAGAAAACCAAGTTTGGTTTTTGAGGAAAGCGCTTTACGGATTACGGCAATCTGCCAGGTGTTGGAATATTTGTTTACACAATGCCCTGCAAGGGTGTGGGTTCATACAAAGCCTTGCTGATCCCTGTGTATATGTTCGAGGGAAAGGGGAGAGTTTGGAAATTCTCCTTGCATATGTGGATGATCTATGCTTGGTCAGTGCTACACAAAAACAAGTGCAAGTGTTTGAGAAAGAGCTGGGGAAAAGGTTTCAGGTGAAAAACCTAGGCCCAGTACAGAGCTTTCTTGGAATTGAAGTACAGAGAACTGAAAAAGGTATTCTGCTGTGTCAGAAACAAAAGATTGTAAAATTGTTAGAATTGTGTCAAATGTCTGACTGCAAACTGGTACAAACTCCAATGGTGCCAGGTTTTTTGAAAAATACCTGTGAGGAATTATTTCCTGATATACACCTATATCAGTCTGTCATTGGGAGCCTTTTGTACTTAGCTGGTACTAGCCGGCCTGATATTGCTTTAAGTGTCAACATTCTGGGCAGAGCGTGTGCTAAGCCAACCCAGTATCATTGGCAGGGTGTGAAAAGGGTACTCAGGTACCTAAAAGGTTCCCCTGATTATTGCCTAAGCATTTGTCCTGATCAGATGCCAAACCTTGTCTGTTCATCAGACAGTGATTTCGCTGAGGATACTGTGGACCGCAAAAGCACAACTGGTTTTCTTGTCAAATACAGTGGTGTAGCAATCGACTGGAAGGCTAAAAAACAGTCTTGTCTTGCTTTATCAACTGCAGAGGCAGAGTTTGTGAGCCTATCTGCGCTCTGTACTGAGTTGGTTTGGTTCTTGCAGTTGCTACAAGACCTGCATGTGTCTGTGCCATTACCAATACAAATATGTTGTGATTCACAAGCCTGCATTCAAATGGCAGTGTCTGACCGGGTGTCTTCTCGATCAAAACACATTGACATCAAATTTCACAATGTGAAACAATATGTACAAGAAGGAAAAGTGTCCCTTACCTATGTGTCTTCAGAAGAAAACGTGGCTGATGTGTTTACCAAGCCACTTCCTGCTAATGCATTTAGTCAGCACGTTAGCAAACTGGGGTTGATGGAGTCTCCAAAGCAAGGTAGCTGAAAATATTTCGCAAGGAGTAGGGGAGTGTCACAGGTTGAGAAGCATGATGGGACCTGTTGTTACTCCTGGCTTCATATTTTCCCACCACTAGAGGGTGAGAACGCAAAGCTGCTTGTAGTTGTTTAGTCTAGCTTTCTGTGAACGCTTCCCATGTGAAACCTAAACGTATTCAAGGTCTTCTGCTGCCTGTAGCCGCAACATTGTTATGGTTAAGGGAACGCCTTGTTATTGAATATGTATACTTAAAAACACGGCTTTTGAACCGGCTGTGCCTTTTTTTTCTTGTTTCCTTTCCTTTCCGCTCTGGACGAGGAGATGGCTCGCTGCGCTGTAACTTAATAGTCTGCTACTTGATCTATTGCCCGCAATAAAGACTGTTAGCCTGCTGCCTCGTGTTGGCTGTGATGTTTTTCCTATTGATGGTAATGCCCCTGGCGGGTTTTTCAACATAATATAAGATGTAGTTTGAACCCATTGCTCTGTGTCCAGTCCAACTGCTCCAGAGACTAGGGCCTTTTCCACAGATAGGCATCATCCCATGATGGTGACACAAGAGGAGCAGGGCCACAGCTTCTGCATGACATCATCATGGTCCTCTCCTTCTCCTGTCCCCATCCGGCAGGATTGCAGATTAAATCATCGATGGCTTTTCCCCGTCAATGACACCGAATCGTGTGATGCTCCTGCACTTACCTGCCCTGCAGCAGGCTTAGAAGCACTTAATATTAGGAAGGACTTCCTGATGGTGAGAGCAGTTTGACAATGGAATACACTGCCTCAGAGTGTAATGGAATCTCTTTCTTTGGAGGTTTTTAAACAGAGGCTGGATGGCCATCAGTGAAGCGTGCTTTGATTGTGTCCTTCTGTATGGGAGGGGTTTAGACTGGATGGCCCTTGGGGGGTCTCTTCCAGCTCTGTGATGTTATCACAATTCATTTCTGCAGTCATTGAACCATTGGAAGAACCCAAAGTAGCAGGGTTCCTTGCAGTTGCCTGCCACAGTACACCCAGGGTTCTTTGTAGCGGCCTGTCACAGTACATCCACCCACAGTACACCCCGCTCAGCCTCACTCCCTCTCTGGCAACTTGGAAATGGCTGTGTTGGGATTCAAGGGCTACATGGCTTAAAATGTAGGTTGAGGGGTGGCATTGGGATATGCATCTACAAAAACTCAGGGCCATTTCCACACTACACTCTTATAGGGCGATTATTCCACTTTCAACATCCTATGGAGTCCTGGGGTTTGCAGTTTTGGGAGGGGCCAGCTGGCCCCTCCCAAAACTGCAAACCCCAGGATTCCAGAGGATGTTGAAAGTGGAATAATCATGCTATAAGAGCGTAGTGAGGAAATGGCCATAGCTATGTCTCTTCATGCAGAATCTCAGTCACACATTTTGGCCTGAATCCTGTTGACTTGAGTGCCATGGAAGCAATGAAATTTCATAGAATCATAAAATCATGACACTGGAAGAGATAACAAGGATCACCCAATCCAGCCCCCTACCATGCAGGACTGCACCAACAAATTACAAATCTACCTAACAGTAGTATTGTCCAGGCAACACTTTACTAGCTTGTTTGCAAGAATATCATGGGGGACCTTGTCAAAGGCTTTACTGAAACCAAGATATGCTACCTATGTGTTGACAATGAGTCACTGGATCTAAATTAGTACTAATCAATTGGATTCAGGCCATGACATGTACACTGGGACTCCCATGGCTACTGTGCACTGTTTTCTGTTCAAAGGAGTGCTTGGGAAATGTTCTTGGGCTGGACAAAACTTCCCATGCCTCCTTAAAAGCAGTGCTTGCATATACACATAAAAACATTTGTGGAAAGTATGTATATATGTGTGTTCTATTCAGTGCAGAGCTGGGTCAGCTCAGTTTCCAGTCAGAGAAAGCTGTCTTCTTTTGTGTTAGCCTTGATGTTTATTATTTGAATGGTGAGCTATCAGCGGCTGTGGTTGATGCTTCCTGTAACACGGTCAGTGACATCACCAGGGCCAGCCCTCTGTGACATCACTGGAGGATGACACCGGGTCACACGTTTCTACTCTGAACTCTCAGGGCTTGGATGCCCCAGGTGTGGCAACCCTACTTCCAATGTGTACATTAAGATTGCTGCACCCAGGGAGATCTCTGTGTGAATAAGGACCAGAAGCCAGATCTGATTTGAATTCTCTCCTTACCTTCTTGTAATCCTAATGGTGTGGAAGTAGACACAGGGCTTATATAGATGGTTAGGATTTGGGACCATCTGTCCCACCAACGGTGCTATTTTCTGCCTTTCTAATTCTCGCCATTCAGGGCATTCTGTTGATCAATATCTTATATAAACACCCTTAAATGCACAAGGCAATGCCACCCTCCCAACAAATTCTGTTTGATGTTCTACTTTAATCTCTTGCATGTGCTATTTGTCAGGATCTAAAAATCAAATGACTCCTACTGATGGCCAAGAATCCAAAAATGAATATAAAAAGTGACATATTGAGACTACATGCCCATCTTCCAAGACTAGTTGATCCAATAAATAATTTTAGGAGGAAGAATAAGGATATGGGATGAATCAGGACCAATTAGTGAGCATGTCAGTTCTTACTGACATGCTCACTTTTTTAGGAGGAAAAACTGGAACAGGTCATTCTATTGAGCAGTATACTTAAGCATTCTAATACTCCCAGGCCATTTCTGCACTACACTGTTACAGTGCTATTATTCTACTTTCAGCATCCTATGGAATCCTGGGGTTTGCAATTTAGGGAGGGGCCTTTAGAATTCTCAGCCAGAGAGCTCTTTGGCCTCAGGAAACTACAAGCCCCAGAATTCCACAGGAGGCTGAAAGTGGAATAATAACACTATAACAGTGTAGTGAGGAAATGACACCAGTTTCAGGAATATAGCAACACTATATTCCTGTATTGTTGCTGCTGTGAGTCTTCAAGTTGTTTCCAACTTGCGGAAAGCATAAGGCAAACCTGCCCGGGGGTTACTCTGGATGAGAGTGTGTGATGTGCACAAGATCACCGGTGAGTTTCCATGGCTGAGTAGAGAATCAAACCCTGGTCTCCATGGTAGTAGTCCAACACTCAAACTAAAACATCACTCTGGATCTCCACTAAAACTTACCATATTACTAAAAAATATTCCCGCAGGTTTAGAATGACACAAGCCATTGACATTTACCTTACAGGGGGAAATAAATGTCCTTAAAATGAACGTGGTCCCTTTTATTATATATGTTCCTCCCAATCTATAGTTTTATCTCTTCAAAAGAATCTTTGCCTCAGTAGATGTACAGTTTAGATCACTTATACTGAGAAATGGTCAGAGGATTTGCACTGCCTGTAAAAGATTACAGTTACCAGTTGACCAGGGTTAAATTGATTTCCAGAACATCAAACACAATGGTTACACATGAGGAACTGTTCCTTGTGCCTTCACCCCTTCCTTCCTCCAACTGCTATCTGCCTGAAACACACAAGTTGTTTATGATTTCCTTTTCCCACATGACAACACACAACTTGAACATGATTTCTTTTGCTCATGTGACATTTCTGTGCCTGTCCTGTTCCTTTCCTTCACTCTTTCTGGTCCCATGCCCATTGGCTGTACTGTCTGAATCCAGAAGGGGGACTGGCTCAATTGATCCTTTATAATAACTCCTCCGTCCTTTTTAGAAACATTTCAGCAAACACCCCACAGCTCCTTAGCGACAGCAGCATCTCCTTCACTGCACAAGTGATGGGAAGTGGTTAGATCTAAATTGCTTTGATCTCTAAGCCACCCAGCTTGCTAAGCAGGAAAACTAAAAGGGAACATTAGTGTGAATGAGACCACTACACAGAGCTTCTCCTTTAATTCAGATTGGGAAGGTAAGTAAATATTCTAAAAGTGGCATCTCCTTGTCAAGATTTTTCAAACAGATTAATATTTTGCACTGTAACCTTTAACTGTTATAATAGATTTGGAAACAGATTGCCTGAATGTAACCGTCAGTTGTGTTTTCTGGCTTCCAGCATGTAATCAAAATGTGCCTTTCATAGCCAAAAGGGCTCTGCTTGTTGAAAGTCCTTCTGCACAGTTCTGTGCAATTTTGCCTCCTTCTCTCCATGTCACAGCCTACTATGACCAAGGCATGGGCAGCACAGTCCCCAAATCATCTGTGCCTCCTTTAGGATTGATTCGTTGGAACTGGCTGGTAAAGTGGAAGGCAGAAGGGAAAGAAAAAGAACACATGACAATTTGTCTGATTCAATAAGGAAACTGCAGCCCTGAGTTTACATGATCCGAGAACGTCCATTGCCAGCCAGGACTCTTGGAGTTCATTCATTCACAGGGTTACAATAAGTCAAAGCTGACTTGATAGTGAATAACAACAACAAGGATTTGGCTCAGCTTGACAGGGTGAAAAGGGTAGGGAAATCGACATTTGCCCATGCCCCAATCAAGCTATGTGGACATTATTGGTTTCTATAGAGTATGATGAACCACATTTAGAATCTGTGTTTGGAGGAGAGAAGAGAGGAGATTACTTGGTACATGGAATGTTAGGGTAAAGCAGGTTGCAAAGGTGGTGGAAAACAGAATGATGTAGAATGTGGAGAGGGGGTGCAATTGGTCAGTTGAAAGGGAACAATAAGGCCATTTCTGCACTGGCCTGTTGTAGCTCTGATTCCACTTTCAACATCCTATGGAACCCTGGGGTTCTCCCAAAACTGCAAACCCCAGGGTTCCGTAGGATGTTGAAAGTGGAATCAGAGCGCTACAACAGGCTAGTGCAGAAATGGCCTAAGAAAGAGAGAAGGGGGAGACAATTAGCTGAGTGGGAATGAGCTAGTTTATTTTCCACCTATATTAATCCAAACTTCAATGTGCTCTGAATTTATTTTCATTGTTTCTCATTTAAAAACTCTTTGGTCATTTTTAGTTGAGGCTCCTTCATGCTCTGAGCTTGGAAAAGTGCAGTGGGTTGTATGTTTGTTTGTGTTTTTTCATTTTTTGTTTTTTTGAGGACTACAGCTCCTTGATTCCTCTAGCCTAACTGGATAATTTGAGAACTACAGTCAAAAAATGGACTTTTCCCAAACTCTGCCTACGCTTAAGAATTTGAACACCTGTCCTGATAATGGGAGTTTCTGGTGTAGGAAGGTTGTCACTGGAGTTTCCAGAAGCAAAAGGCTAGGGAAAATATGCTTTGAAAACGAATAACTATACATTTATCGTAACAACAGACTTTTTTGTAGAAACAAGGATTTGTGTGTGTGATTTAGACAGAGAGAGAGAATGATATATCTAACTACCCATGACTATAATGACGTCGCCATTTATTTTCTGTATTTATGCATTTCAATAAAGCATGCAGTATCTCATAAATTCAAAAAGAACTTCCCAAGGAATATATTAGATGAAGTTTAGATTTAATTTTTCTTTTTAAAATCTTACTTGCTATGCTCTTTTTGAAAGCAGAATTTGTTATGATAATAAAGAGATCTAAAAGCCTGTTTTACGCCAATCACAATTATCCTCTGCTGCTGCTGCTTTTATAGCTACTTAGCATGGATTAACTGGACCTTGGCTCCACTAGACCTGTTCCAGGAGTCTCTTTGGGGTATTCTGTTCTTTCTCAGAGCACACAAGCATTAATCCCAAGCATACGAGCCATGCAGCTTCTCACTCTGAGACAAATTTGGCTCAGTGTGGTGTACCTATCCCATTCACACACAGCAGGCTGATTTCATTAATTTGGAATATGCGTGGGCCACATGGCAGCCTCTTCTTCTGGCTGTAGGTGTCCTGTTTCCAGGTGGCATGTAACGCTCTTAGCTCAAAAAACAAAGGAGGAACCAAACAAGTCCAAGGCTATACATTGTAGACCCAAGAGAGCAGATAAGTGGCCAAAACAATCTGGAATCTAAGCACAAAAGGCAGCCCAAGCAAAGTCAAAAGCCAGTCAAGGAGAAAATGAAGAGTCTCAAAAGCAAGCTAAGGTTAAGGAAACTAGAGAGCAGAGACTACTACAATGCTGAAGACAGAGGAACTGTTGTTCTGCGACCTCCAAAGGATGGATCTTTAGCTCCAATTCTGTTGGCAAATAGCAACTGGGCTAAGAACAAAGGTTTCTGTATGTAAGGAAGGAAAACTGTTGCCCCAAACCATAGATCAAGATGAAGGGAGATCAGCTGTTTTTAGAGTGTTGCATTTTCAAGTATAGAGAATTACAGAAAGAGGAAGGCAAAGAATATTGGATCTGATATCCATGAGATGGAATATTGAATTCTGTCATATTGAGAAAGCATATTCTCCAACTATCCTAATTTGGCAGGGACTGTCCCAAGTAATCTTCGTTGTTTTTTTTCAGCTGCTTTAAAAATGTCCCAGTTTCTCTCTCTTCCTCCCATTCCCCCTCTTTGTCTTCAGCTTCCTTCCACAAACTGAGTTCAAAGCGGAAAGTATTTGCATTCAATTAGCTCAGCGAGGGGAAAAGATGGTTGGGTGGTATGTTGTTCTTCCCAGTAAGCTAAAGCAAAAGCAAACTGCTGCAGATTCTCCTAGTTTATGTGTGCTTCTTTGTCAATAACTTCTGCAACCTTGACCATACTCTGATGTTGCTTGGCCGCATGTGTCCCAGGTTTCATTTGTGAAACGTAGGAAAATCCATATATTTGACATGTAGTCAAAAGAGAAGCCCACATGTCGAATATATGGGTTTTTGTTGTTCTTGTTGTGAGTTTTGTAGAGAAGTAAATTCATGAAGGAATTTTTCAAAATCTCATTTCTCATCCACCCCAAGAAAAATCCTTATCTTGCTTTCCCTTTCACCTTCCTTTGTAAATCTTAGCTCCTGTCTTTAAGGTACTGATTCCTGCATGGATCCTATTAAAGTCCAAAGGTTAAACGCTTTCAATTTTAATTTCCTGGTACACATGAGGAGCCTCTATGTAGTGTCTGGGGTAAAATAGAGGACGATCATCTGGAAGCAAATGAAATTCCACCCTTCCAAGCTGCTCTTACTACTTGTTTGTCTAAAATCTTTTAACCTGTGAATTGACTAAACTATCATACTCTAATCAACAACTAAAACAAATAGTTTGGTTTGGATGTTCTGACCTAAACCTTGTAATTACCTAGCCCCAAGAGACTAACAAATCAAGAAGCAGTTTAGCAAATATCCAAAGGACCTGAGCTTTGGGCGATTGAAAAGATTGTCCCCTAAATCTTACCCTTTCCCCCTACCATTTCAATACTGATTGCAGCCCCAGTTGTTTGTAGTTTCTCTGTCACTTTCCGTTTGAACAGTAGTCCTCTTTTTTTCACAAGAGTGACATCATCAAATAGCTACTCAGTGTGTTGACATGACTGAGGGAAAACCTAAGCTAATGCAGGGTAATGGTATTGTTTTCCTGACAGTCACTGCCATCACTCTGAGCTAGCTATGTCTGTCCATACCCAGATGCAAGTGAGTATGTGATAACTTTATTGCTATAAGAAAGATTTTTTTCCCCCAAACAAACAAAAAATCTTTGACCCTGTGACCATTTGGGCTTACAAAGAAGCTTGTAATGGATATCAGTGGAATGTCAGATATGCAGACAGAAGTCATCTGTACTTCTTCAACATGTTGGTGTGAATGAGAAGAGGCCTCTATGCTCTTTCTGCTGGAGGGTGCTTTTTGCAGAGAACAAGAAGAAAATGTTTTCAAAGTGTGCCTAGTATAGCCACTTATTCATAATCAAAAAAAGAGGAATGCATCTCCACAATAAAGAGGCCAGAAGAGGCAGCACAGTTATATAAATATTGCAAAAGCTACCATTAGATAGATAGATAGATAGATAGATAGATAGATAGATAGATAGATAGATAGATAGATAGATAGATAGATAGATAGACAGACAGACAGACAGACAGACAGACAGACAGACAGACAGACAGGCAAACACATATTCAGAAAAAAATGATTGAACAGAAAAAGAATATATACCTTGGTCACATCATAATGGGGAAAAATGTGACCAGATGAGCTTGTGTTCTTGCTTAGTCTGCTGCGCAGCTGCTAATTTCAGATGGGCAGCTTCAAGGACCCAGTTTCCTGCTTCACCTTCTTCAGTTTTTCACCTCTAAACCAGACTTGGGGACTTTAAACTCTAAACAGTTATAGCTCTATGATTCTGCTTGCCATGGCTGCATCCTATGGAATCCTAGGGTTTTATTATTTGGTGAGGCAGCAGATCTCTCTGGTTAAGAATTCCCAACACCCTTGCCTAAACTACCAATCTAGGATTCCACAGGATGGAATCATGGTACCTGAAGTGGAATCATCACACGATTAATTCTGTAGTGTGAAAGGGTCCTTGAAACAGATAGGCCTTTAAATAGAGGAATTTTGGGGAAATGTTGGCCTTCCAACTTTGAGGACCCCTAATCCTTTATTACTGGCTAGGATCGCCAGGTTTTCTGAGAAATGAAGTCTAATACAAACTGGTAGAGTTGGAAGGGTCCTTAGGAATCATTTAGACCAAATTTTTGTTAATGCAGGAAATCCACCACTAAGGCAATCCTTTCATGTGACCATTCAGTCTCCTTTCAAAAATTTCCAACAAAGGAGAAGTCACCACGTTCTGAGACACATTGTTCCACTGTTGAAAATTCTTCCTAATGTTTAGTCAACATTTCTGTTCCTGTAATTTGAACCTATTGACTTAGGTCCTACCCTGTAGAGCAGAAGAAACTAAGTTTGCTAATCTTCTATGTGATAATCTTTCAAACACCAGAAAGTCATGATCATATCACCTCTCAGACTCTTCTCCACACTAACTATTCTTCAACTGTCCCTCATATGACTCAGTTATTGTTTGTTTTGTTTTTTCAGGCCTTTCACCGTCTTTGTCAGCCATTTTTTTTTGCACTTTCAGCTTGGCTGATATCTTTCTTAAACCATGCTGCTCAGAACTAGACATAGGGTCTAGTTCTCCACTACACTGTCATATCACTATACTCCACTTTAACTGCCATTCTGTGGAATTCTGGGGTTAGTTAAGTCCAAGAACGCTCTGGGTGAAAATTCTAGATGTCCCTCCCTAAATTACAGATCCCAGGATTCCATAGCATGCTGCCATGGTAGTTAAAGTGGAATAATAGCACTATAACAGTGCAGTGTGATCAGGCCCATATTGTCTCAGGTGAAGGTAAAAGGTTTCCTACCACTGAAAACGAGTATGTCTCTTTGCCACCATACCTAGGATTTTGGTCATTTCTGCACTAGACTGTTATAGTGCTATTATTCCACTTTCAACATCCTATGGAATCCTGGGCCCTTTTCGTACGGCATTTCTGAAGCGAAAGGGCGTCTTGAGTGTCGCACACATGTGAGGAGTGGTCCACACAACGCACTCACATTTGCGTGATGCTCAAGGGCCTGACGCGGACCGTGCACGCATGTTTTCATTTTCAACTTGAAGCCGAAAATGCTGTGTGGTCACACATCGCTCCGGGGCCCCACACGAACCTACCTGGTGTGTGGAGCCTCGGGAGCCAAGCTGGTATGCTTCCTGTCCAGTACAGGCTGGGAAAGGTCCCAGGCTGCACTGTGAAAGGAAGAGGCAGGGCTCTCACGTGAGCAGGAAGCTTGTGTGGAGCTGAACAGGCAGGGAAGCGAGAGCCTTCCTCCGGAGGCTGCTCACGCGAGCACCGCACCCAGCACCGCCAAAAGGTAAGGTGAGAAAAGGGTCCTGGAGTTTGCAGTTTAGGGAGGGGCCTGAAAGGCCTCAGGATTCCATGGATGTTGAAAGTGGAATAATAGCACTATAACAGTCTAGTGCAGAAATGGCCTTTATTATAGGAACAAGAATGGTCCAAAAAAATTGGTCCAAAGAAATTCCTGCATGGTCCAAAGAAATTCCTGCAGAGATTAACTATACTTGATCTTATTCTCTCTTTTCTGTCCAGTAATCCAGATTCCTTGTTTCTCTACAAGAGGTCAGGACCAAGCAGGAGACTGTGCATTTAGCATTGTGACCCACCAACCCCTACGAGACCCTGGCTGGGCTTTAACTATTGCTTCCAAATGGGCATCTTTCCTCCTCCTCTTGTATTGGCCTCTTGCCTAACCTGCCTGATGATCCTAGGTGTCTCCAGCCAGACAGCCATGAGCTACAGAGACAGTACCATCCCCTTTGAGGTTCTGGATCAAGAGAAAGCTTACAGCCTTATCCAGCCAGGCATCCTCCTGGACTCCAGAGTTACCTCCAATCAGTCAGGAGACCTTGGAGATGCCATCACACAGGTCCCACAGATGTCAGTTATGTGTGCCAAGCCAACAGAAATCCGGCACGCCTTTAAGTACATAAACACTTTTGTGTCCTGCACTATCTTCATGGTGGGAATCATTGGCAACTCTACCCTGCTGAGAATCATCTACAAGAACAAATGCATGAGGAATGGGCCAAATGTTCTCATTGCCAGCCTGGCACTTGGGGATGTTCTCTACATCCTCATTGGCTTGCCCATCAATGTGTACAAGGTAGGTACTTTGCCGAAGATGGGGAAAGATGAAATAAGCATGACCAGGTATTTGGATAAGTGTATTTCAATGTTCAGTTTCCCCTATTGAGAATCAATAACCTAAAGTTGGTGAATCATCAAAACTGCAGGGTTCGCTATAGGACAATGTTGAAAAGGTGCACTTCTTTGGACTATGATGAAGATTGGGCTGCAGTTCACATTGTTATCCTGATTTCTGGGGGTCCTGTGAGGGACACGTAAATGCTCTCCAAATTGTACAAGTTGGGGAAATTAGTCAAAGAGCACAAGTTAGTACTTCGAGAGGCAGGGCAACGGAGCGAGATCTTTTACCCAATGTCTACGAAGTCAGGCGGAGTCAAGGAGCAAACAGAAGTGAAATAATAATTGTTGTTTTTATTAAAATACAATCAAACAAGTGTATGCAACACACTCACACAGACAACTAGAGAAATAAAGGTTGGAGTTGGATACAGGGGTTTTTAGAGGAGGTCTTTGGTATGGGTAATACTACACCTGTCCTGAAGCCCGGGTAGTCTGAAGATAGAGTTTGTGGGTATGAAGGTTCTCAGTACGTGGGACTGAGGGGAAGACTCACCAAGCAAAGCGGCAGCAAGGCGGTATGGAAGTCGGGAGCAATCCGAGGAAGCTCTCAAAGTCAGGGGTTCTTATAGGGGAAAATGTGACCATAGGCTAGTCCGTACTTGGGGAAAACAATGAGTTTTGGGCTGGAGACAAAGCTTCTGAAAGGTCAGAATTTTACATGATTGAGTTAAGTCCAAATTGTCAATAGGGCAGCCAGTATGCAAACGCAGAGTGCTTGACAGTGGAGTATTTGGCTTGTCAAGCTGTCTGCTCGGGGCAGGGAGTTCTTTGTAGGTAGCGTGCATACATAATATGGTACTTGCCTTGAGGTCTCCTGAAGTGGCAGTCTGGCTATTTCTGGCCTGCCTGTATTTGTTTGGAATATTACAGCGATTAGTGACCGAGCCTGTTTGCGTGCTTGTCTGGGGGGCCTCGCAAGCACATGGGAAGGAATAGGTGAGGAAGGCCAAATTATTGATATCAAAATGATATCTGGTATCCCTCAAGTCTGGGCTAGAAAACTGAGCTAACAATCCCCCCCCCGAAAATGGGCAATTTGGGGACAATATCAAACATTTTCCAATTAAATATTTCAAAGCAATTTTAGTGCCAAATAGGGGTCTACAGGCTCAGAGATAGTATTTTTCCATAGGCAAAGGGAATTCTCGGGGAGCATGGAGGGTTTCTATCTTATAAAACACATTCCTATCTAAAACCTACACCTAAACACATTCACACAAATGTCAAAAGCAATAAGCAATTATCAATAGCAAATTGTCCCGTCAATAGAGAACTGTCAGTAAATGAGTAACGACGGTAGACAGCACAATGCAAAAACAGTTGAACTTGGAGCAGAGCATGCCTTCTTAATGAGGCACTGCAGGAGCAAGCAAAGCAAAGTGGTGAAAGTTACAGGATATCTAATTTTGCAGACTAGCTAACAAGTGAAAGCTAACTATCCGCTGCTTGCATCTTTCAGATCTTGGAGCAAGGAATAGTCCATTCAAGAATGCAAAAGAATTTTGAATCAGAGTCCTTGGCAAAAATAGTCTTTATCTCTGTTGGAGGGTGTCTGGATCACCCCCCCCCATGGTCCCACAGCTGCATCAGAGGGATCGGGCATCTCCGTTGACCGGCTCCTGAATGGAGCTGTGATTTTTTGTCTTCACCCCCCCCACACACAATACCCAGGGGTGATGGCCAGGTCCGGGGGTCATCCCGGTTCTCCGGAGCCATCGACCTGTAGCTATTTTGCAGAAAACTGTCAATGTTAGTAGCCAATGTATGAAGAAAATGCAAATTAGCGGCTCAGAGCCTAATGGGAGCTCAGGCTGAACCCTGAAATTTTGTTTCACTATAACCAAAACGTCTAAGAGGGAGTGAGGATTTAAATAGCTCCCAAGAATAGAGCTGTATTGGCCTTAGCAGGGCCTATTCAGGTAGTGAGGCTGCTAATTCGGAACCCACATCCATCCATCGGTCCTTGAGGCCGTTCTCCCAACAAGAGGCCATGCCAACCCGACCATGCCTGGTCTAATGTTCAAAAAGGAACCTGCTTGAAAAGCTGGCTCCTGACACAGGACTGCCCAGTCCATACCCTCAGCCTCCCCCTTAACAGGATGGGATTCCATGCAGCAGATGCTCGCTGAAGTCCCCCCGATTGCTCAGACCCAGAGCTGAGCTCCAAGCCTGATGATGTACTACTGAGGGCTTGGGGCTGCTGCAAGTACAGTGCCGGTGGCTCGATGTAGGTTCCGAGTGAGCAACTTCCCTACCTCATAAAAAGCTGGACTCCAAGGCAGGCCTGAAGATTGGTCGCCTTCGGATAGGCTTTGAAACCAATTGGGACTTCACAACCACAACTATTTACAAACATCAAACTACATACAAAGTACAAGCCTCGGAGCTCTCAATAAAACCGACCAGTTTGAAGCTGGAAAATCTGTTTCTTGACCACAGTGTGAGGCCAATTAAGCATAAGGCGAGTATGACCTGAAATACAACTAGTATAATTAAAGGGTGCAAGGTGAAGTGGGTGATCACTTGCCCCGTGGATGACCAAGTGAAGATGTCCCACCAGGATTGTTGTGATGCGGTTTCCAAATCTTCAGATGATCCAACAATTACCTTGGCTGAGTGATTAATTGTCAAGGCGATCTGGTGGACGGAGTGCGAAACCTCTAGTACTCTCTGTGCTAGGCGGGTGAGATTCCATAGCCATGTAGACACGGAGATGTAGTCTTCAAGGTGGAATCCAATTAGTTCGGACTCCGTGGGCACGTATCCACTTTCTAAAATATAATCTCTTATCTCCAGCCAGAGATAGAAGTTTTATTGAAACAATCCTGGACGAACTGAGAACAAAAGCAGGGATTGCCAGTAGTGCAGTTGATGCTTATGGTTGCACCGCTAGACAGTGCAATCATATGTGAACATGGAGTTCTTAAGCAAAAGCACTCACTGTTAATTTGGGCCATGACTGTATAATTGACTGGTACCACATATATTCAGAGACATTACTATGGCTGAAACTGTCAGTGTCGCGAAAGCACTGTATCCAATGGTGATGAAATAAACAACCGGATAAATCAAAAGAGTATGTACCGTTGGACCAATGGTACATTTGTCGGGGTAGTAGAGTGGCATTAGCAGCCATAAAGGGGAGTCCCAGGTGGGATAATGGATGTAGAATTACCGGATCCAGAATCCTCTCATGTACGACTTCCACCTTGAGAGTTAGGTTCTCTCAAGTGGCGTGTCATATCTGTGCCAAAGCGGCAGGGTGTTCCAAAGATTCCGGGTAACACTCTCTTAACAGGCTCAGGATCTCAGGGTGCATTAATCCCATGAGGCTGGCCTGAATCACCTGAGTGGCAAAGGTGATTCTATTGCTTTGCAGTTGCGTACACTGGATGGCAACTGACATGTTATGCGTCGTGGTTTTTAAGACACGACCAAGATCAGATATTATATCTCTTTCTGCACCAACCCATTGCAGTAGTAATTGACTGATCAGATCCATTCCTCTCGCCAGGTTAGTTAAGCCAGCAGCAGAGGACACGCCAATTTCTTTTGTCTTTGAGCCAATCCTGCCTAATTTGTTTGACAATAACTCATTGTCCATTGCGTTAAGTATTGCGCTGCCAGTTCCTAGACCTCCTAAGATGGTCCCTAGGACGGTTCGTTTAGGGCGATTGTGTGGGTGGGAAAACGACAGCCACGCTTTCCCCAGCGCTCCCTCTGTGTCCAAGCTAATTTTAGATAAGGCTGGCAGGCAGGGATAACCCTCGAAATGTTTACAACGGTGAAATTTAGGACCATGGTGGTTACAATGGGTTGGACGTCAGAGTATGCGATCATCTCAATATCTTTTCGGACTACAGAACTACCTATATACACGGCAGGGAAGCTATCGAAAGGAGGAGTGTGGACAGGGGTGTCAGGGCACCACATCTTCCTGCAGGAGAACTTGCAGTCTGCCGGGGTGCATGTGAGGTTTTGGCATGTGAACAGAAAGGTTTTCCATTCCCATGCTGGGCAGCAATGGTCATATGTGAACCTAATTATAAATAGTGAAGTGTTGCGGTGGGCGCTCCAGACCATTTTAACAGTCAGGGGAGCAGTGGCTGTTGCCATCTCTGTATAAAGCTTGGCATTGTTGTTTGCAAATTATTGATATCAAAATGATATCTGATATCCCCCAAGTCGGGGCTAGAAAACTGCGGTAACAACATGTGGACAGAGATTAGAAAAATTATTGTTTTGGACTAAAGCTTCCAGAATGCCATAGCCAATATGACTCCTTGGAGCTCTCATCCACAAAATGAATTTTTCCAGTCTCTGCTGGCATAGCACATGTTTTGCACAGAGACAGTTCAATTCCTATCCCTTTTTTGTGGGAAGGGAAGGAAATCCATATATCCAGCACTATGTATGTCACTTGTGGTTTGAAATAAGTACAGTCCAGCAATAGCTTCCTTACATGGGGCTTCAGCCTTTTTTCTTCTCAGGTTAGTCCATGCATGCAACAGAACAAGGTGGGAATGACAGGTAGCTTTGATATGGTACAAGTAGACTACAGCTCTAAACTGTGAGGGGTATCAACATTTTTTAATTATTTCCTATGTTTATAAATTCTTTGCAGTGTAGAAAATTAGTACAACATGGAGGTCTGAACATTTTTTTGTTTTGTTTTCCTCAATTTTCTTTTGCAGGGAACATTTATGCAGTAAGGCACTCTAGTATGTCTCATACACTGGTTTTCTGGCTGTATATTATCTATGCCAGGGTTGGAAATCATGTAGTTATTAGATTACAATTTCTAGCATTCCTGACTATGTTGGTCAGGGCTAGTGGTATTTGCACTCCAACAACATCTGGAGCATCACGTGATTTCCCACATCTAACATCAACCAAGACTCAGCCTTCAGAAGTGAGAGACTCAGAAGCGTTTGGGAAGGTTCAATGTTAACTTTCAAGTAGGAACAACTCTCTTTGCCTCCTATCACTGTTGCTTCTTGGGTGTTGCAAAAAAAAAAAACTTAATAGAGCTACTGTTGTACAGCTCAAGAGCCAGATGTTAGTCAGATGTCAGAAAGGCAACAAAACTACGCCGCCTTCTGCGCTCAACTGTGAGACTCTGGGGCGAAAATATCCCAGTGGACCATGTCTGTCTCACAAGCCCACTCATTTCAAGCTGTTTTGGATCTCAGCCAAAGACCTCCTGATTAAAAATGGTCAAGAAGCTTCTTGGCTGGGAGCCACAGTAAATTGTGAACACATGAGCTCTGAGCACACGGGGCTGTGTCTCTCTCTCTTCCTTAGGACTAATAGTGACTTTACAATGAAT
Organism: Iguana delicatissima; assembly: GCA_948472985.1. Classification (NCBI taxonomy): domain Eukaryota; kingdom Metazoa; phylum Chordata; class Lepidosauria; order Squamata; family Iguanidae; genus Iguana; species Iguana delicatissima. The sequence goes on from CAOKZL010000010.1 coordinate 42,994, forward strand.
TTACAGAGCTCGCTTTGAGGTTCACTTTGAGGTTCTCATTTTTCAGACAGCAAGTTTGTTTCTGCCTTTACTGACATTATTTTGCAACTGTGGCAATACAGTATATGTCAAAAGAAAAATCTCCATAAATATTGGCAAACGTATATTATGCTTAATGTACACTTTACATGTAACATGAACATGTTTATATATACTTTTCCTAGAGCCATTTCTGCACTAGACTGTTCTGCACTAGGCTATTATTCCACTTTCAACATCCAATGGAATCCTGCAGTTTGCAGTTTAGGGAGGGGCCTCATGATGAAACAGATTCCCAAATTCTAAAGGCTTTTGCTGGCATCCTGTTGATGAGCCCCAACTAGATTAGACCCACTAAATGATGAATAAACCAGTAATTAAATCACAATGATTCAGTAGGTCTACTCTAATTGGCACTAATATAACAGGATTCAAGCCTGTGGATTTTGGTGCACAGTTACACTCTGCTTTGCTCTGAATTTTATAAAGTTTGTGCCCAAATCTGGACCTGACACAATCCCTCCTATCTCCTTGTTGAGAGTGTGGCGAGGGAAACATCAGTATGAGAGGTCTAGTACTCCAGCAATCCTCTGTCTGGAATTGGTACTACAGTGGTAATAGACCTCCTCTCTTGGGCCATTTCCGCACTACACTCCTATAGCGCAATTATTCCACTTTCAACATCCTATGGAATCCTGGGGTTTGCAGTTTAGGGAGGGGCTGGCTGGCAAATCCCAGAATTCCATAAGATGTCAAAAGTGGAATAATGGCGCTATAGGAGTGTAGTGCGGAAATGGCCTTAGATTCAGATCCTGCTGGCTCATTGGAGGATCCCCTGGATTTTTTTAGAGCTTATAAAACCTTTGCCAGGTGAAATCTTTGTAAAACCATCAATGGCCTGTACCATTGGACAGTGACAGTGGAGGCAATGGTTGAATACTAGGCCCTTTTCTCACCTTACCCTTTCGTGGAGCTGGGGTGCAGGGCTCGCGTGAGCAGCCTCCAGCGAGAGGCTCTTGTGTCCCGGTCCCATCGGCTCTGCAGCTGCTTCCTGGTCGTGCGAGTGCCCCACCTCTTCCTTTCACAGGGCAGCCTGGGACCTTTCCCAGGCTGCACTGCACAGGAAACGCGACTGGTCTGGCTCTCGAGGCTTCGCACGCAAGGTAAGTGCATGTGAGGCCCTGGAGCGATGCATGACTGCGCAGCATTTTGGTTTTGAGTCGAAAATGAAAAAATGCACGTGCGGTCTGTGTCAGGCCCTTGAGCATTGAGCAAATGTGAATGTGTCATGTGGACCGCTCCTCACATTTACAGGACGCTCAAGGGGCCCTTTTGCTTTGGAAATGCCATGCAAAAAGGGCCTAGGAAAGCTTTCTTGAGAAAACAATTTCTTGCCAATAGTGACCAGTAATTTCCATATTGAGAGCCAGTGTAGTGTAGTGGTTGAGAATTGGAGTATAACTCTGGAGACCAGGGCTTGAATCCCTGCTCTGCCATGGAAACCCCCTTGGTGATCATGGGCAAGTCACACACTCTTAGTCTCAGAGGAAGGCAAAGGGAAACCCCCTTCTGAATAAATAAATGTTCTAACTGCATACTATGTTCAATGATTTGTATTCACTTTATCATACCATCTTTGACCAGTTCATTATCCTCTCCAGTTTCAGCAAAAGTTTGTATATTTTATCAATCAGGTGCTCAATTATCTGAGCAGAGGAGTTTCTCAAACTCAGATTTGGTCAACACAAAACCATACAGCTTTTTATCTACTTTATATTTTTCTACTACTTGTCTGTAGGAAAACCATGGAAACTATATCCCTCACACACTAAATCTTCCATCATTTTAACTATATGATAGATATAAGTATAGATATAATATTATTATACTATTAGCTATATATATGTTAACATTTTTCCTTCTGCATTGTTTCTATATGCAGGGAAATTATGACAATCCAGTCTCCAAGAAGATACCAGTTCTCACTTGAAAAATGCAGTAATTTATCCATCACCTTCTCATTAAAAAGGCCCTTTACAGTCCACAGTGACATAAACTCCTACTACTCATATTTTGGTTCCACCACTGTCAGTCTGAGCCTCCACATAACTGCCTTCCTTGGTCTCCAAATATAATTTCAGGTGACAAATTGCGGCTCACATAAACAACACCATTTTTCTTCATAGATGATGCCACAATATTTTTTTTTGCCTAATTTGGGGTAAATATTTACTGTCCTTTCTTCTTACATGAGTTTCTTAAAGACATATTACATCTTGTTCCAGTTTGTTCAAATAATGAAAACTTAGTTTTTTCTGTGATATATTCAATCCTTTAATATTCCCTGTTATGTATTACACATCCATACCAGGCAAACAGTTTTGAATAGTTCATTCCTATTGCACCTCTAGTTTCATCTCCTTCTCCACTTGAAGATCTGTCTTTATCCCTAGTCCAGTCATCATTTGATTCATAGGCCTATTCTTCCTATTAGTCTCTTGGTTGTTCCAAATCTTTCTTATATTTCTGCACAAATTATTTTGCCTTTTGCACCATATTCACCAAAAATTTTCTCTGTATGAATCATAGAATCATAGAATCATAGAAATGTAGAGTTGGAAGAGACCATAGGAGCCATCCAGTCCAACCCCCTGCCATGCAGGAACACCCTCAAAGCACTCCCGACAGATGACCATCTAGCCTCTGCTTAAAAACTTCCAAAGAACGAGACTCCACTACACTCCAAGGCAGCATATTTCACTTCCGGACAGCCCTGACCATCAGGAAGTTCTTCCTGAGGTTCAGGCGGGATCTCCTTTCCTGCAACTTGAATCCATTGCTCCTTGTCCTGGTCTCTGGAGCAGCAGAAAACAAGCCCTCTCCTTCCTCTACATGGCATCCCTTCAAATATTTAAACATGGCTATCATGTCCCCTCTTAACTTTCTCTTCTGCAGACTAAACATCCCCAGCTTCCTAAGTCTATCCTCATAGGGTATGGCTTCCAGGCCCCTCACCATTTCGGTCGCCCTCCTCTGGACTTGCTCCAGCTTGACCATGTCCTTCTTGAATTGGGGTGCCCAGAACTGGACACAGTATTCAAGATGAGGTCTAACCAAAGCAGAGTAGAGTGGTACCAGTACCTCCCTCGATCTAGACACCATACTCCTATTGATGCAGCCGAGAATTGCATTGGCTTTCTTGGCTGCCGCATCACACTGCTGACTCATGTTCAGCTTGTGGTCTATGAAGACTCCTAGATCCCTTTCACACATACTGCTATCCAGCCACATGTCCCCCATCCTATACTTCTGTATTCTATTTTTTCTACCTAAGTGTAGGACCTTACAATTCTCTCTGTTGAATTTCATTTTGTTAGCCTTAGCCCAGCTCTCCAATTTATCCAGGTCATTTTGAATTTTGATCCTATCCTCTGGCGTATTAGCAACCCCTCCCAATTTGGTGTCATCTGCAAATTTGATGAGCATGCCCTCTATTCTTTCATCCAAGTCGTTGATAAAAATATTGAATAGCACTGGGCCCAGGACAGAACCCTGTGGCACCCCGCTAGTCACTTCTCTCCAGGATGAAAAGCAGCCATTTGTGATCACCGTTTGGGTTCAGTCGGTCAACCATTTACAAATCCAACTAACAGTGGCCCTGTCCAGCCTGCATTTTACTAGCTTCTTTGCAAGAATGTCATTTTATGAAAGAAATTCATGGAGAGGCCTACTAATTTTTTCCATCTAAATAGGATCTTAGTTTATTTGAATTATTAATCGAAAAGGCATACCCTCTTCTCTTGTGTAGAATCCTGGGGGCAATCTACTTGAATGCAATTACCTTGACTCCATCAGTCTTCATGACATTCTCAAAGTGGTGTTGCAGAACTTGATCTTTAATCTGCTTATGGATATACAATCTCATCTCATGGTAACTGTCTTGCAGCTTGTGAGGAAATATGATACATGTGGTCCACTTTCTGTTCTGCCTCTTCCTTTTGCTTCAGCAAACTTGCTAGAGCCTTGACAATTCTTTCTCAGATATTTTGGTTAGCTTGTTCTGGGATAGCTCTAAAATCAAACAGTTCTCTCTTCTCCATGTTCCATTAAGGCAAAGACATCAAGAACATGTTCTTTGTCCACTCTGTCTGCTCTCAACGTAAGGGGCTCTGTTTTCTGTTCCAGATTCTGTGTTGTTTCACATCATTTGACTGTTTCATATCTGCAGCCATCTGCAATACAGAATCCTTGATTTCACTAATCTCTGAATTCATCTTCTTCATCTTTGACTTCATCCCCTTTACTTCTCCTGTTAGCTCCTTTTCAAAATCCTGCCATCAGATTTTTTCCAGTTTGAGCCATCTGCACACTTGCCTGGTTTATCTGTGCTTTTATATTAAATATATATTTAAATATATATATTAAAGACTGGAACTCTTCTGTATACTTTTGTGACATGGCTATAGATTTTGTTGGCAGATCTAAGGATCCTCTTCATTCTAGTCTATTTGCTTTAGACCGTGTATAGTGGTCTAAAGCAAATAGACTAATAATAATCCAGACTTATAGGAGGGAGGGAAAAAAACTCAAATTAAAAAAATATCCCATATAAAATTAAAAATAAAATAAAAAATGAAAAAATCAATTGGCTGTTGTATTTTCTTTGGCTCACAGAAATAATAATCCAAAATTTATCTTGAAGAAAAGGTCAATCTAAAAAGGCTTCCATGAGAAAGAAATAAAAAATTAAGAGAAGAAAATCAGTTGGCTGCTATAGCTTCTTTTGGCCAGTAGGTTGGAGGCTCTGCTCAGTTTCTTCTATACAGCTTTTGTTTAAAGCAGTGGTTCTCAACCTGTGGGTCCCAGATGTTTTTGGACTTCAGCTCCCAGAAGCCCTGAGCATTGACCATAGTGGCTGGGGCTTCTGGGAGCTGAAGTCCACAAACATCTAGGGACCCACAGGTTGAGAACCACTGCTTTAAAGCATAGCAGTGTGCATGCAGCTGCTTATGTTAATTTCATTTCCAGTTCCCAGGGACATCCTTATTCTTACCACAACTTCAGGTAGAAAACAAATTTCTTTCTCATATACTTAAAAGTTATTTCAAAATCAATATATTTAAGTTGGTCATTTAATTATAAGACTTTAATCATAAGGTTAATATAATATGTAATCAATTCCAAATGTTTCTCAATCTTGCTTTTGCAGTAAAAAAAGTAAAAAAAGTTTTCTTAAAAGAAAAAGGAGTCCAAGTCAAGTAATTATTTACAGTCCTTGGTCTTGCAGAGAGGCAGTGTTGTAAGAGTTACAGATGCCGTCCATGTTAGGAAAGTTTCTTCGAATTGCAAGTTTTAAAATGCAGTTTAAACTCTTGATGGTGGAAAAGAGGCTTGGTGAAGCTTACCACTTTAAAAGCTGAGAACTGCTCTAAGGGGCTTGATGGCAAGCAGCAATCCCCTCCCGATCTACCTGTGACTGATCACCTTTTCTATGACAATTGTAAATACCAGGGGTTGCGGGGGCAGGGGTTCAGAACACTCATTGAAAAAAATGTTTTGCTTGAAAATGCCCACAAATGACCTCTAGGAGGCAGGGGGGGATTCTTGCCATATTTTTGATCATCTCTGGGCCACTTTAGTTCCAGGAAAAAAATATTTTTCAAAAACAGGAAATAACTAGTGCTAGATGACAGCTGGGCAGTGACAAAGTCCTGTTTCCCACCACCATCCCCTTCATTTTAGTTCTCTCCTGAGGTGGTCTGTTAATGTCATGCTTTCTCCCCCACAGCTGCTTGCAGAAGACTGGCCTTTTGGCGTGGAAGTGTGCAAACTGGTGCCCTTCATTCAGAAGGCCTCTGTGGGCATCACTGTGCTCAGCCTCTGTGCTCTCAGCATAGACAGGTAATAAACAGCTTTTGTTGCTTTCCATCCAGCCTCATTAATCAAGTGGATAACCACACTTGGAAGGGTTACTTTTTGTACTACAGTTCCAAGAATTCTGCAGCCAGCATGTTCCAGATTCTGTTGTCATGTTTGGATGTTCACCTCTCTCTCTCTCTCTCCCTCCAACACACACACACACACACAGAGAGAGAGAGAGAGAGCACTGGGCAATCACACTCCATCAGTCCCTCAAGCTGTAACCATAAACTGAGCTCTGATTTCTAGTTTGGGAAGCTATTGCATAGAACTGAATTGTGCTTTGCAGGCAGGGAAGCTATTACAGTGGGGCTTACTCCTGAGTAAAGCATACATACAAATGACATGCACACTAATAGACTTAGAAACTTGAAACTTTTCAAATTAGAAAGAATCACATGTGGCCTCATCCACCCTGATTTGGTCTTGCCCTACGTATTCAGTCCACTGACCATTGTTGAAAAGCAGTCTCCCCAAAACTCTTCCTAAACGGGAATTTGTCCCCCAGGGCAAAGAAACCCGTTCCTAGTCCTGATGTGAAATAATGCTTTCACATGTTTTGAAGGAGTCTGTGTTTAATTGAAGATCTCATCATCAGTGTACTCCGTGTGCATGTATTTAAGCTGAAACAAGTTTGCTTCCCAAAACGCTTTTTGAAATCCCCTGCACCCACAGCAATGTCAAATGGACTTCATCCATGGCAAGGAGAGCTACTTTGTTTCTTGTGCCCTGGCAGGTACCGAGCTGTGGCCTCCTGGAGCCGGATCCAAGGGATTGGGATCCCCATGTGGAAGACAGTTGAGGTGACCCTCATCTGGGCGGTGGCCATCATCTTAGCTGTCCCTGAAGCCATCGCCTTTGATCTGGTGGAGTTGAATTACCGAGAACAGATGCAGTGGGTTTGCATGCTAGCCCCAGAACAGAAATCCAGCTTCATGATAGTATGTATGTTCTTACTTGGGGGATCAGGGTGGAGGGCTTGAACCAGAGCTTGGAAACACTAATGCTTAAGCAATAAATCGGAAAAGTAAGCATTGAGATAAAAATTATACTAAATGCGTTGCTTTGCTTGCTATTGTTAATATTTTTTTAAAAAAATAATCAAATAAATTCCTAAAAATAGCCCTGAGCGGCTAGTGCCCCTCCAATTATCCCCCAAAGCAATCAAATAAATTAACATGAGGTGGTTCTGGTTACTCCAAAATGAATGATGCATGTTTTAACAATTTAAATAATGAATTCTAAAACTGTTGTTGAAAACTGAAATCAATTGAGGTTTGATTTTAACAAATTAGTCCCAAGCTCTGGCTTGAACAGTTAATGTGATTGACTTTAGACATTGTTCTCCAGAAGATCAACTGGCAGAGAAAACATTGCTCCCAAAGAGTTCCATTTGCCGCTGGCTGCATTCAAGGGACAAAGCTTGAGAAAAAACTATCATTTTGGTCTGCGTCCCTTAGGTCCCGTTAGACAGCGTGGTCTTTGGCCTGCTGGCTGGGAGGCTCTGGGATCTTAAGCCTGAAAAAGTAACTTTTTCTCTGGCCAGGACAAGTTTATGTTAAAGCCTTTTAAAAACCACTCTTAATGCTGCTACTTTACCTTGAAGCAATAGCAGCCATGTGGGGCCACAATCTGGTGCTGTGTTTTTTTTACCTTTGACGAAGTCTCATAGTAGTCCATCCCGCAGATCTATTAAAGCTGTTCTCCGTCACCAAGACTGTGCTACCTTTTCTGCACGAATGCTTATCAGTATAGGGAAGGTAGCACGGCCTTTGTTCCACCTTTGTGATTGATATGTCACATATCAATAAAATGTCAAAGAGAGGATGGAACAATGCAGCACAGGCAACACATTGGTCCCATATGCTGATCTAAGGCCCTTTTCTCATGGCATTTTCTCATTCCCATGCGAAAGGGCGCCTGGAGCATCACGCAATTGTGAGGAGCGATCTGCATGACGCACTCACAATCACGCAACACTCCATGGTAGGGCAGGCACCACTCATGCACTTTTTCATTTTTAGCTTTCAGCAGAAAATGGTGCGCAATCGCACATTGCTCCGGGGCCCCGTGCGCACTTGCCTCCAGAGCCGTGGTGGTCGCGCTTCCTGTCCCAGCGCAACCTGGGAAACTTCCAGGCTGCGCTGCGGAAGGAAGAGGCGGGGCTCTCGTGCTGCCTCCTCTGGAGCAGGCAGCTTGTGCGGAGCTGAAGCAGTGGGGACGTGAGAGCTTCTCACTGGAGGCTGCTCGTGCAATCCCCATACCCCAGCGCTGAGAAAAGGTAAGGTGTGGAAAGGGCCTAATGTTGAGTTGACATTTCCCTGCAATGTTGCTTATTTGTTATAAAGTCCCCATCATGTGTATGGTGCTTTGCAAAGCACAAGAGAACAAATCTTTGCCCTCAAGGGCTTTACAATCTAAAATTCAACAAAGGGAAAACAACAGAAGGAGGGGAGTTCAGGCATAATTGGGGAAAGTACATGTGGTTTTACAGAGTCTTAGGTGAAATTAGTACAGTTGGATGAGGAAATGTAGAAGAAGTTGTGCCAAAATAGAAAATAGAAAAGATGAGTTTTTGAGGAATTTGAAATAAAAAGAGAACTGACATCTTACAGGTGTTCTGGAAGGCAGTTCCAAACATAAGGGCAGGAAGTGAGAAAGGGTGAGGCCTTTGGAGAGCACAAAGGGAATAAAACTGAAGTCTTTACAGGAACGAAGGTCCATGAATAGCATGACTTATATCAGCATCAGATGACCAAATGCTTCTTTCCTTAATCTAAAACCCCTCAAGGCAGCCTCCTTTCTGAGATAGCCTGTGGCTGTTGCCTTTATTTCCTAAATTCCTATGATTAACACATGGTCCTTTTATCCTTCTATGGATTCAGCGGAAAAGGCAAGGAAAAGCATATTTTGTGACCATAACATGTGGGACAAAGTTCTACCACTTGTGTATCTCCATTTCAAATGAGCTTGGGAAGATAGGTGTGCTAACTGTACCTCTTGTGACTCATAATAATCCTATTAGATCACACCAGTATTCTATTTTGGTCAGTATCCTTGCCACACAGATGCTGAGATGCTTGTCTTTTAGTCCAGATGGTGGCCATGTAGACATGCTCAGCCTGTTTAGGCATTTTTCATATGCTCCACAGGTGCCATTGGGTTAATGACAACCGAGGCAATCAGAAGTCTCATTTTGCATGTGACATTCTAATTGTTGCTGTTGTTATTGAGTGCCTTCGAGTCATTTCTGACTTATGGTGACCCTAAGGCCCATGGGGTTTCCTGGGCCTGAGAGTCTGTGATGCACCCAATGACACCCAGTGGGTTTCCATGGCTGAGCAGGAAATCAAACCCTGGTCCCTAGGGTCATAGTCCAAAGTGAAAGCACTACGCTACACTGGTTCTCAGCCTCACTCTGTCACAAAGCTCAATGCCCTTCAGTCAGTCACTTTCTCTACTCCTAGCCTGTCTCAAAGGATTGTGAGGATAACAATGAAGAACAATGGTGGAGCACCACAAGCAGAGAACTGATCAGACATTTGCGACTGGGTGGCTTTGCAAACACCAGCACTGACTATTTTGAATAGCTGGTGTTCCTATCCACAAAGCCTACAAGACAGTGGTGGCTGGCAACAGCCCTGAGGGTGGGAAGGGGGGTAGCGAGAGGGGCAGGGCGCACATCTCTTCCATCTTTAGGTGGCAGGAGCATTTGGGCCACCTGGAAGGAAAACTGGGGTATTAATTTCCTTGGAGAAAGAGTGAGATATTAATTAAACAAATCTAGCAGACGGAAACCATAAACAACAACAAAAAAGTACAGCAAATAGAGAATATTAGATTTCATGGATTTCCATAAATAGATCATATCAAGCTTTCCTAATTCAATCTAAAAAAAAAGCAACAACATACACACACAAAAGCTAGATCTTTTCCATAGCTTCCTATTGGACTGTGGGAAGGATGAAGTCTTTGTCCCAGTAGTTAAATATGATAAATTTAAACCATGTGTTGCACAATGTGCCTTGGCCCTGATGATAGTTTTATTCTTTTTGGCTGGTTTGTCTGTTTTTCTATCAATGCAATTGTTTACATTCTTAACTTTCCAGTGTTGTAGAGAAATTTGCTGTTCAGGCTTCCAGTTCTTGGTAAATTCTACTTTTGTTGTTGCAGTGTTAGTAAACTTGTTAGGTATTAATGTGAACTATTTCATTAATAAACTGGTAGCAAAGTGAGTGATGGAATATCAGTGTGGTCTTATTATTAATTTTTTCTGCTTCTGCAATTAGCTCTTTCTAGTTTTTTTTTTTATCACTAGGCACTCCTAACACAAGTGTGTACATGCCTCTCAGCTACCACATTTTCATCAGCAGTCTCTTGTTAGAATTCTAGAGAGACAGTTGAATTGAACTGGGATAAAAACCTGTGGGACCTCCTTGAGAGGTGAAGGAGCCGTTCTCACCCTTTCCCTTCTGTTTGCAGTTCTACAAGGATGTGAAAGACTGGTGGCTTTTTGGCTTCTATTTCTGCCTGCCTCTGGCCTGCACAGGAGTCTTCTATTCCCTCATGTCATGTGAGATGCTGAGCAAGAGGAATGGAATGAGGATAGCTCTCAACGACCACATGAAGCGGGTGAGGTCCCTCAGTTAATGAACTACCCTTGTTCCTAGGCTAATAGCGAAGGAACCAAACAGTGCCTTGTGCTGGAAGAAACCGTGGGTCGGTTTGGCTCATTACTGTTACTCTGGTCAGAACATGCAGAAGTTCCCCTTCTGGACTATACTGGCTGTGCCACCTAGATTTTGTAGTCCAAAAAATAGTTTTTCCTTGTGCTGACTCTGGATTTGGTTCTTCAGGCTCTTGGGCAGATGGGTTGTGAGCTTAAGATACTTTCCCTGAAGGTGACTCAGACTGAACATGGAACTTGCGTGGAAGTCATGAGCTCTGCCAGTGAGCTATGGCTTCTGTAGCAGGGACAGCGTGGGCATTTCCACTCTACATTGTTATAGTGCTATTATTCCACTTTCAACATCCTGTGAAATCCTGAAGTTTGTAATTTAGGGAGGGAGATTTTTTTTTTAAATATTCTTTTTATTACAGTTTCCAACAAAGAATACAAAAATCACATACAACAACAAAACAAAGATATAAAGATATACAAACAAAACATCATGCAATATCAAAACAAAATTATACAACAAAAACTTACTTCCTTTATATTTTTGACCACTCATATTGACATTCATATCTGTATCCTATCTTTTATATTACTTATAGCACAAATTAAATCATTTACATTATTTTCCTCGATATCCTGCTCTATTACTACCAGCTCAAACTTCTATTTACCTTCTAATTATCACTACGGTCTAGAATTGAAAAGATTATCTCTTTAGCTGCACTATATCTCGTGGCTCATAATTTAACTATCTCCAAATTATTCATCTATACCAATATTTGTTACGTATCCCCATTTATCTTCCAGGATCTTCATTATAGGATTCCAAGTTGTCCTAAACAACTTAAGTCTTTACCCCTTACTAATAATGATAATTTATCTATCTCCATCATATCGTATAGTTTGATTAACCGCTCCTGGAAGGACGGTGAGTAGGGAAGGAGATTTAGAATTCTCAGCCAAAGAGCTCTTTGGCCTTAGTAAACTACAAACCCCAGAATTCCACAGGATGTTGAAAGTGGAATAACAGCACTATAACAGTGTACTGTGGAAATGGCCCATGTCTTCCTCATACTTAGGCAATATTCACTTTCCCTCCTATATATGCCGTGTAGAACAAGACCAGTCCTTTCTTTGCTGACATTCCTATTGTTTGCTGCTGTGGAATATCTGTGGCAGTCTCCCACAGGGAAGGGCCACTTTTTTGTACTTGATGCAGTTGGAGTTGTTCTAGGTTTTGCATTCGTACATTCAACCTAGGGCCTTTCCACACTGCACTGTTATAGTACCATTATTCTACTTTCAACATCCTGTGGAATTCCGGGCTTTGTAGTTTACTGAGGCCAAAGAGCTCTCTGGCTTATTTATGTATCTATTGTCTTATATTTAATCCCCACCTTTCAACCAAAAAAGCTCCCAGGCATACAAATCATTGATTTGACAGTTCTCTGCCTGGTTTACAATCTAAATAAGACAGGACATACAAGGAGAAGGGGATGATGGTGGGGAAGGGAAAGTCCAGGACATATTGCCTGTTCTTTCATCTGCTGTTGGGCTGGGCCTGATGGAGCTACACCCGCCTGTCCTTCTTTCCCTCCAGTTTGCTGCTGGGGCTGAGGCAAGATGGACAGTTAGAGGCATGATGGATAACATAAAGAGGAGGACATGAAATAGCAACAGAAAGGAGAAAAGAAAAGCAATAGACTTGGCAGGCCTGATGAAAAGAGTAGGGTTGATGGGATCTGTTGGCTTCTCTGACGTGATATTCTGGCTCAAGTTATTGTATTTTCCTTTTCGTGCCCCTTTATTTATTAACCTCAATGTCTGCACTTACGGCCCCCAGCGCCGAGAAGTCGCCAAGACGGTGTTCTGTTTGGTGATGATCTTTGCTCTCTGCTGGCTGCCTCTCCACCTTAGCAGGATTCTCAAAAAGACCATCTACCACCCACAGGATGTTGATAGATGTGAACTGCTTAGGTAAGATCGATACCAGAAATGCCGTATTTTGTTCCCACTGCTGTCAGAGACATCCAGAACTCTTACGGTCAAAGAAGATACTTCAAATTTGAAATATTTATACCCCCACTTTCCATCCCACCTGCATCTCTCAGGATAGCAAATATCCATCGTGTAATCCTAAAGACATTCCATAAGATAACAGTTAATCTTAAAACAAGCAGCTCTATCTCAGCTTCCAAATGGGCAACAAATGCTACACCAACAGCCCAAACCAGCATGTGGAGTGAGATAGTCCAGCACTGGAATCCACCCAGACTAGAATACAAATAATTAAACACATTTATTTATGGAAAATAATATGCTGAACAAGTAAGATAAATTTTAATCTATAATAATAAAAGAGAAAGTATGTCTCTCTGTGTATTTGTGTTTGTTTTCACTATATGGATTCTAAGTAGATTCTAGGAATGTGCATATATATATATATAGTAGATTAATTCATATTAGTTCATTAAAGGCTCTGTGAATGTAGTACCATCTTCAGTCAGCAGGTAGCAGACTTCTCTGACATTATCCAGAAATGCAGAAATAGCTGTGTTGAAAAAATCAGATGCCAAAATTCACATTGATAGTGCAAGTATACCACAGTTACCTAGAACCTAGACGTAACATCTTTAATAGAAAATTTGGTAGCAGAGGCAGAAATGACATATAAAGAATATGGATAGGTCCTCATACCACAATAAAAGAGGACAGTTCAACATGTCTGTACAAACTTTTTAATCTAAAACTAACAATATGAACATGTGAAATGAAACCACCAGGTCTGGTAAACCTTGGGTCAGAAAATGATAATATTTTGAATCTTCTAATGACAACTTGAAAGGCTTCTTTCAAAATGCATCCAGGGATGGCTTTTTCTTTCACCAGCCTCTGCTTTTCTTATGATTTCCATTTTGGTGTCCAGACTTATAGATCTATGTTGCTAGCTTTTGGTTTTAACATGGTGAGGATAGCTGGTGACGCAGCCTTATTGGCTCCCTGCTTTTCTTGCTGTTTTGCTGTTCATGGGTGCTCAGTAAGGGATTCCAGAGGCAACTGTTGTTTACCATTCCTGTTGCAGCCTGGCACACATAACTGCAGTAGGACTGGCTAGAGCAGAATCCCATTCCTTCCTAAGTCAAACTTAATTATTTACTTCAACGGAGATGCTGCAATGCAACACCAAAAGCCTGTGTTTCTCCAGAACACCTTCACTGTCCTCCTCATGCCAATGCTGCAGGAAAAACTTCCAGCTAGACAGAGAACCAGGAGGAAGGGGGAGCTGGACAAACAAAAAAATAATTTGTTAAAAAATGGGGGAGGGAGGCTTTGTTAACTGAGGTATGCCTGTAGCAGAAGATGCAGAAACATTACACTAGCTTTTGGAGTTCACTGGCTTCTTCATCAGGCAAAAAAATAATAATCCAGAGGAAACAAGTGACATTGTTGAAGTTGCAAGCCTGCAGCTCTGCATTTTGTAGTTTTATATGTTACAATGAGAGACTTGCAGCCTGTTGGTGACATACACAGATGAAAGTTCACCTTCGTATATCTTTTTTTTTTTTTGTCATTGAGGAGATTGGTATTCCCTTTCACCCTCCACAACAACCAAATCCCACCCCCATCTACCATTTAGCAACTGTAACACACCCACAGTCATTCCATTGCTGGTCATCCTCTGCTATATCTGCATTAGACACGGACTGATGACACCATCTGCTGAGATCTCAGGGGAAGAGGTCCTCAGTCTCTTTCTCTGTGTATGCCTTTCTTTGTTCTGCACATCTGATTTGGGATTCCCCCAGACATCTCTTCCTTTCAGCCTGGGTTGAATTATTTTTATTATTATTATTTTGAATCTCCCTCTAGTGTGTAACTTTGGCTATGTTGCACTCCAGGGGAAAACCTGCCCATTGTCGTTAACACAGCCAGATGCTTCTCCGATCCCCTTTGTCCTTCATCTGCTGTAGAGTGACTGGGGAGAAGTGGGGGCTGCAGCAGCTAACCTGTGAACTGAGCGGTGTGTATCAGGAGCCATCGTCGGGTTCCACACGTGGACTTCTTGTCCTACACGCAACGTTATAGGATCTTGACTAGGCAGACACCGAAAAGGAGCCCTGGCGGCGCAGGGGTTAAATGCCAGTACTGCAGCCACAAGGTTGTGAGTTTGATTCTGCCAGGCTCCAGGTTGACCCAGCCTTCCATCCTTCTGTAGATTGGTAAAATGAGTACCCAGTTTGTCAGGGGCAATTAGCTAAATACATTGTAAACCACTTAGAGAGCACTTAGTTGATAATCAGTATAGAAATACACATGCTATTCCTATTATGGAAAGAAAGTTCTCTCCCCAGAGCTTTTTGCCCACATGAAACTAGCTTTATTTAGAGATTATACTGTAAGCGAGCCTAGAATATTTTTAATAGCACATGGTGCTCTACTAAGCTTAACTGAAAACTTTAGCTCAAGCCCAAAGAGTGTGTGCCAAGAATGGAAAGAAGCAGTCTCTTTTCCAATATCTTGTGCGGTTTGGGCATCACTAATTTTTGTTTTGTTTCCTACTTCCTTTTCTGCCCCTAGCTTCCTTCTAGTCATGGATTACTTTGGCATCAACATGGCCTCACTCAATTCCTGCATCAATCCCGTGGCTCTCTACTTTGTCAGCCAGAAATTTAAGAACTGTTTTCAGGTAGGAGAGCTGGTGTGCTCCTAGAGAAGCAGGCTGTTGTTCTCTAAAAGGGAGGGTGTGCGTGTGAAAGTGAAGTTGTTACAGGGAGAAGTAGGAGAAAGCTTTCTCTTTGATTTTGTCCCTGTCTCAAGAGAGTCCTGTTTTGCTCTTTGCACATGTGCAATTTACATCCACACAAAACAGCAGCACAAGGAATAACCATTCCCACATCACATATATTGAGGTTTGGGACCAGGAATCCAAAAATTGTCCAATTTTTATTTAGTCATTCATTCTATTTATAGACAACTTTTCTTCCAGGGAACCAAAGGTGGTTCACACAGTGTTCTCCTCTTCTCAAATTTATTCTCCATTTCTATCCACACAGTAACCCTGTGAGGTAGATGAGATGGGAAATGGCCGTAAGGTCACTCAGTGAGTTTCATGGTTGAGTGGGGATTTGTCAAGCAAAAGCCAGAAAGGAGGAGCCAAAATCATAAAGAATGCCAAAAAGAAACCAGTCCTCAAAAGTGCCAGGAGTGAAGATTTATGGCTAGAATCCTGCTGGTGATATGTTGGCGATATGTGCGTTTAGCTCAGTGTTTCATATCTGCATTCTTGATGAATGAGGATTTGAACTTGAGTTGCTGCTGCCCTGGTGTGAGCCATCACACCACACTGGCTCTCAAACAACAAAAGGCAGCCACAGGGGGCTTGAACTCAGAATCGCAAATTTTAGAAATGTAACTATTTTTTCAGCCACTTTGTCACCCAAGAACCAGGACTGAAATATCACTTGATGGCCTTCAAGTCCATGAAATCAAGTATGGGAAGCAGAGTTCGTAAATTTTTCAGCATTCTGAAAGATTTCTCTTTGCATCAATTTAGATTTTGGGCCAGTCCTAGCCTGCCCTTGGCAATAATGTCCCACCTCCTCCCTAGGATGGGTACCTTGGCCCACATATTTTTTCTCCTTGCGTGATCTCAGCAGAGGTATTTCTATTTGACTCTAAACAATATTTTCTGTCTGGTTTCTTTCTCGTAGTCTTGTCTTTGCTGCTGGTGTCAAAGACCAGCCCTTGGCATTGTACCGATGGATGATAAAGGCTCCGTAGGGAAGTGGAAGGCCAACGGGCAGGGACTGGGCCTTGATCGGAGCAGCTCCCACCTGAGCAACAAGTACAGTTCTTCTTAGACACATGGATAAGCAAGACCTGGAGCACTTGGGACCATGGAGATGACTGCTGTGTCTGAACTTTCGGTCTCCTGTAACTTCTCATGAATTTCTTTGCTTTTTTTTTAACCTTCCTTCCCTAGCCCCTCATTTTTCCAGAGGCAGCCCTTTGAAGACTCTCTGCTCATCAGATATTCCTTTGCCTTTTACTGATCCTTTAATTTCCTCCCACAAATAACCTTTTCCCCTAAACAGCTGAACTGGTGGATGGCTGGAACAGACTTAAGACCCCTTTAGATGGGGTGAGAGTAGTATGGCCCTCCTGGTGGAATTAGACTGTAACTCCCATCAGTCTGAGTCAGCATAGCCAATGGTGAGGAATGGTGGGATCTGCAATAACTAGAGAAGTGCAAAATTCCTTCCTCTGCACTCAACCAATTTACGGTTGCTAGTTTTGGCTCCACATGTCTCCAGGCCTCAAATATAGACATTGTCCAGATTGTCTTTTTCTCCCACATAGAGGATAAGAATATAAAGATTTGGATACTAGGAATCAAGTGGCAGAGGGAAAGGGTTGAGACAACTGGAAAGGAAGAAAAACAAGTATAAAAATCTGCAGGTTGGCCATTGCATTTTTAAAAAAATCCAAAATGGATTCCTGAGATGCATACCAATGGCCAATTCTTTTTTTTTTTTTTTGAAATCTCCATTTTGAAACTACAGACATCATGACCACAATGTCTGGTCTCGTTTTTTACTTTTCTGTTATTTCCACCTTCTTTTGCTCTTTGTATCACCTAGACCACATGAAGACATAAGGCAAACTTAAGTGTGCATGTCTTCCACTAATGGGGTACAAGCTATTATACGTCACATTAAAAGATTGTGGCTTGTATCACATTAAAAGATTGTGGCTTGTTAATTCCATAGAGAGTAGACCCACTGAATCAGTGGGACTTACCTACAATGTTGACCCACTGTTCAATAATTGATTCAGCGTGCGTTCTTTACTTGGGCCTAACCAATAGGATTTAGAGCTTTAAATATGTGTTTTAGGTTAGATGAATTGCATTTAGACTTGACATGTCTAAATTTAACTGGCACTGAAATGTCTTTATTATCTCAAGATGACAAGAGTTTTGTTGATTTATTCAAAACATCCCTGTGACAAAGATAGCCACTCTTTCTGATTTTATTGCCTTTTATATGCTACCCAGTGAGGTTTGAGGTTTGGTGAGCTCCATATTTTTCAAACAGTAGCTCTACTTATCTTCAGGCAAGTTTTTGCTTGCAACAAACCAAAAGAAGAACAAAGTCAGCTTTAGACAGGATTAAGACCTTCACAGAAGATTGATGGATCTATGGCTGTTGTCCAAGATCACCAAGCTGAACTTTCAAATACAGAAGCAGGACATCTCTGATTATCACATGGTATGGGAAAAACCCTAAAAAATAGGGATGGACAAATCAGTTGTCACATCTTGTGATTTCAGCAGTCTTTCTCTTTTTCTTGAACACTTCAGTGCCATTTGCATGTGGTAGTTGATTGTTCATGGAACTGTGGTACAATCTACATGCATGCTTCCAGTTCAAGATCACAAAATGAGAAAGGAACCAAGCACCAGTGGATGTGTTGGGCCCACCCTACAGAAGATTCACTCCAAGCACAGCAAAACAAACAGTGCAAAATATTATTTTATGCCTGCCAAAGCTTGAACAGGAATGTAGCATCTTCCAAATAGGACACAATGGCTTCTGCCACACAATACTCCTCCCACACTCACAGGTCCAGGAGGTTCTTCAGTTATTTTTTTTATGCCCTTGGTTGACTCATGCTGGGAAAAAAACAACATCAAGACAACTTTCCTCAATGCAGCAGCTGCTGGATGTGACGGACTACAACTCCTGTTATCCACAATCACCTTGGTCATGATCATAGGAAGGATTGCTTGACTATGAAGCAGAGTTGGTCTTGAATGAAGGAACTGAGGTAGAGTTTAGATGCCCATCAGCCAGGGATGCTATAGTTTAGCCTTCTCCAACCTAGGTCTCTAGATGTTTTCGACTATAACCCCTTTCAGTCACAGACAACACAGTCAGTGGTTGGAGTGATGAGTGCTATGGTCCAGCACAACTAGAGGCCACCAGATTGAGGAAAGCTGCTGGAGTAAAATTCTCTCTTTTCCCATATTCAAAACAAGAAAACCTCATATCCATCATCCTGCAATATCAAAGGCCAGCACACTCTGACATCACTTCCTGTTGGTTATAGTCTTCAAGAGGGGCATTTGCATAAGCACTACTATGGAGGTTATTTTCCAGAAAAGATTCAATGTCAAGAGCCATAAAGGAATTCTGATAACCCACACTCTCCACATTTTTTCTGCACCATGGACAGTTTTTCTGAACTCACTCCCATTTTTTCCATCTGCCTGTCCTCCAATTTTCCCCTGGACTACTCTGCATTGGACAGCCGCATTTTGGTATTTAGTAATTTTAATTTTTTTTAATTTTACCAACATGCTATCTTTTCTCTGTGTATGTAGAGTAGCTTCTCTCTTATGTATGTATATATTGTACAGAAAACATATTAAGCATGGGTTTCAATTAGTTTTTCAGTTTTGAGAGCCAGTAAGAGTTATACAATGAGTAGAATACTGTTTGTGATATCTTTCCTTTTTGAACGAGGTGCAAGAGACAATTCTCTACAGCCATGTAGGAATGTGGGGGTGATTTGCCCCGGGCAGCAATGTTTTTGGGGTGCCCCGGTCCATAGCCATGCCCCGTGTGCCCTGGCCACACCCCCACGCACCCTGGCCACGCCCCCACGCACCCTGGCCACACCCCCTCCCACTCCCCTCCACACACTCCAAGCTCTGCCACTGATTGTCTTGCCTTTGGGCCCACCCCAGGAAGCAGCCAAGCCCCATGGGCCTCCTGCTATGGCCACAGAGAGGGAGGGAAGCCGTGGGAAAGAGCATCTCTTCAGTTTGCTGGAGAGAGACACAGAAATGAGACCCATCAGTTTCTCTATCAGGTAAACTGCAGGGGATAAGAGGCAGTCCGCACTGCCTACTCATCTCCCTACTCCCCCCTTCCATGGCCATCTGAGAGCAGTAGCCCCACAAGGGTCGGCCTCTGCTGGAGCGGAGGGGACAAACACAGAGCTGTGTTCCTGGAGCGGTTATCCTGTGCACATGCCATCTAGGATCTCAGCCATTCCGATCAAGAATATGGTTGCAACCCCTAATATTGCAATACCCATTTACTTGGGAATGGCCCCATAGAGCTCAGCGGAATTTGCTTCCGAATAAGCAAGGCACAGTCTCTATAAGTGAGCTTCAAGCCTCTGCAAAAACAAGAGAGTTCGGTATCAAAGAATAACTAGTAACTGTTATTCACTACAACAGCATTCATCTTCCCCAGCCAGTGAGTTTTGAGCTCATACCCGACATAAAAGTGAACGTGTCTCCATGGACACCACAGTATGTGGGTCCCTCCAAAGTGGTTTATTACTGAATTGTTTGTGATTTAGTATGATGACTGTATTGCAATTTATGTAGCCATCCTATAGTTATGCTTAATTTGGATTAAACATTAATTGACTTTGTTACAATTTTTTTTTTTAAAAAAGAGACTTCATCACAATCTGGACAACACTGAAAGCTTTACTGGTCTAGCCTCTCTATCTACTACCATTGATCTCTGGGTTATTAGAACAAGCATTTGCAATTCGTAATTGTTTTAACACCATAGTTGAATAAGGATATTGACAAACTGGGTGGTACCTATAGGAGGGCAGCCAAGCTGGTAAAAGCCTGGAAGATAAGCCCTCTGAGGAACAGCTGAAGGAGCTGGATATGTTCAGCCTGGAGAAGAGAATACTTGGACCTGATATGACAGCTGTCTTTTCAAATATAGGCACTGTGAGCCAAGGTATCTGCCAGGCTGGGGAAGGCAGTGGACGTTCCTCATGTAAGAAGGAATTGGACTAGCAAAGAATTGGACTAGGTAACATCTAATGTTAACATCTGTGAAACATCCTCCCCAGCAGCCTTGCACTCAACTAGCAACCTCCCAACGTGTGCTTCTTTTTGCTTTGGGGCGGGCAACCCTCAGCCTGCTCTCAAATTGGCCCTGGTCTAATTTCCAAGACTCTTTGCAAGTGATCAGCTCAAGTCCTTGCAAGAATGATCCATCCCTTCCTTAAGAGCCTATCAGGTAGGGAGGAAGAGAGACAGCAAGAAAAGGTAGTGGAGATAAGAAGAAAGGCTGATCTTAGACAGCCAGTATGATGCACTGGTTTGAATGCTAGACTAGGGTTCTGGGAGACCAACTTTCGAATCCCATTCTGTCATGGCAACCCCCTAGGTGACCATGGGCAAGTCACATTCTCTCAGTCTCAGAAAAAGGCAATGGCAAACCCACTCTGAACAAATCTTGCCAAGAAAACTCATGGTAGTGTCACCATAAGTCAGAAATGACTTGAAGATACAAAGCAACAAAACTTGCCTCACTCCAACACCACTGTGTGTGCTACCAATAAAGTATCACCAAAGAATGAAGCCCTTGACAGGAAATAAATTGCCCGCTCCTGTTTTATAAGGCAGTGTAGTTCAAGAGAGCCAGAATGGTTTGAGTGTTGGACAACAACTCTGGAGACCAGGGTCTGAATCCCCACTCGGACACGGAAACCCTCTCGGTGATCTCAGGCAAGTCACTGTCTCTCAGTCTCAAAGGGAAGTGAAGGCAATCCCCCCACACACAAATCTTGCCAAGAAAACCCTGTGATAGGTTTGCCTTAGGTTCACCATAAGTCAGAAACAACTTGAGAGGCACACAACAAATAGTAGTAGTTAACCAATTGTAACTGCACACTAACATTTCAAGAAGTCAGCTCTCTCTTCGTCTCATTGATACTACTAATTTAGGCAAGAACGTGAAAGCAGCAGCCTCATTATGAAACCCTGGGCATACAGTCCTTGCTGACTGAACAGTTTTCAAAGGTGGGGGATGTCATCAACCCATCCCTGGGACAATGTCTGTCAATTGGTAGGGTACAGAACCATTGAATAGCAAATGGTGACATCCAGAGCCTTGCCATTCCTTCAGCTCAGCATAAATGAAACATTTCCCATGTATAAAAGATATCGAGACCTTCTTATTAATGGCAAACCAGGAAGGGGAGGAGGGGTGCCAGGAATCTACTAAATACTTAATATTTTTACTGAATTCATTGATCTCACACATTCCTCTAGAGAACACAGATGTCAGATAGACACTCCCTGAATTCCAGAGTCTAACACATGAGGGATAGTGTAAGTTGTGAACCCCCCTTGGCAGGTACCATGAGACTGTTTGCCTCAACTGAACACATACAAAAGTGTCTCATATCAAGTCAAACTGGTCATCTTGAAGGCCAGTGTTGGCCATTCCGGCTAGAAGGGTCTTTGGAATCCCAGGTAGCGAAGTGTCTTTCCTGTCATCTCCTACTTGTTCCTTTCCACTGGAGATTGGGGATTGAAACTGGGACTTTCAGCAACTGAGTTTCAGCCCTTCTCTTAGAAGTCACAGAATCAGAGTTGGAAGAGACTCCAGGGCCCATCCAGTCCATTCTGCCATGCAGGAACCCACATCAAAGCACTCCCAACAGATGGCCATCCGGCCTCAGCTTAAAAACCTCCAAAGAAGGAGACTCCACCACACTCCATTGAGGCAGTATATTCCACTGCCAGACAGCTCTGACCATCAGCAAGTTTTTCCTGAGAGATAAGCGGAATTTCTTTTCCTGCTGCAGTTTGAATCCAAACTGCACTATTTTTGACACACAATATATAGTCATACAATTGATCCATATAGCCCAATATTATCTACGCTAACTTGGAGTGGCCCTCCAGGGGTTCAGTCAGGGATCTTTCACATCCCTGTCTGAAGATGACAGCAATCAAACCTCCTGAATATCGAGCATCTGCTTTATCACTGTTATGATGCCCACAGGAAGGCTATTTCTGTGGGCTCAAGGACTAGAAGTTTGCTTTTTATTAAAAGCAGGTTGAGTCTCCCAGGATGTTACATTTTCCCACTACCATCAACTTCTTGCTACCCAATTCTATTTTTGTGCAATGCTGTTTTGAAACACACATTTTTGTTGTGGGCCTTCAAGTCATTTCTGACTTATGGTGACCCTAAAGTGAACCTACCATGGGGTTTTCTGGGGCTGGGAGCAAATAACATGCCTAAGGATGCCCAGCAGGTTTCTAGGGCTGAGCAGGGAATTGAACCGTGGCCTCCAGGGTTGTAGTCCAACACTCAAAGCACTATACCATGCTGAGTCTCCAAAGCCTCTAGTGTTATTATTGTGCACCTTCAAGCTGTTTCTAACTTATGGTGATCCTAAGGTGAAGCTATTGTGAGATTTTCTGTGGCTGAGAGTGTGTGACATGCCCTAGGTCACCCATGGATTTCCATGGCTGAGTGGGGAATCCAACCATGGCCTCCAGGATCATGGCCCCCAATACTCAAGCCATTACACCATGTTGGGTCTTGGAAAACACCGACTGACTTGTGACAAAGGAACATTGGCCTTACCTGTGAGATGTTCATTTCCAAGGGGAAGAACCTCCTATCTTTGTGTGGACTCCTCCCACTGCTTCTAGTAGGCAGGACAAAAGCAAAAAGACCTTCTTATGGTTACGTGGGGGTAGCAACGCCCTGGAAAATCAGTCTTTTTCCTGCCTACCCTTCTAGTTGGACGTGTCTTTGGCCAGCTCTTACCTTGAGCCTATTGCCCAATTTTTTTCTCCCTTACCTTATTCCCCTCTTTACCCCACCCCCACCAAAAAAAACCTTCCTCCTCACTCCTCTCTTTTCTCCCTTTCCCCCCCACTTACCAGGGAAGACATAGGAAGAAAAGCCGGAGATCATGATGCCTGGGAAGGGAGGGAGAGTGGCCTCTAGGCACACCAGCTTCTCCCACCTCCTCTCCAAACACCCCATCTACAGGGAGAACGAGACAAATGTCCAAGGAGGAAGACAGGCTCTCAGAGGGGGTCTTGCGGGACCATCCAGGGGAGGGGAATCTCCTCCATGTTCCTGTGGAGTCCCAGCACCAATGCCCAGTCTGTTCCAGGCCAGGGGTGAAGGAGACGCTCAATGTTGAGGACGCCATTTCAAGCCACATGGATGGCGCAGTGAGTAATCTTGGGCCCTCTCATCTCTTCAGAGCCGGGCAAAAATCTTGTCTTGGCCTGGCAGATTGGATGGACTTGGGAACTGGTGGCAAGGGAACTGCCGGCAGCAGGCACGGTGGCATGTTTTGATGGACTTCAAGGGGGCAAAGAATAGATGGTCAAGCGGCTGATCTCTCTCCCTGAGGTTGCAGAGCTCACAAGCTTTGAAAACCTCCAGAAAGATTCACTCTGGGCATCAGAAAGTCAGCCAGGGCTGCTGAACCACCCACTGCTTTGTAAAAACAGATTTGACAAAACTTTATGCAGCTTGGGCTTACTAAACATCTCACTAAACCAAGCACTTAGGCAAATAAAGAAAACATTTCAAGTTCGCTTTTCAAGGAAATATATTTTAGAGACAAATTAGAACACGTATTTTGAGGCCTGGACACTGTTAACACAATCGGACTGCTGGTGAATGAACAGACTGATGGACAGACTGTTAGCATTTACAAGATGAATGTGCCAACAAACTCCTTTTATTGACTCTCACAGTAAGATATAAAAGTTGTTAATCTCCTTCAAGTTACTTCCCTCATGTTGTAGAATATCCCATTTTAAAACAGGACTGGGTCCAGCATCACACCATTGCTGTACCAACAGCGTGATGAGATGTTCTGCCCCTTGTCTCTGCTGCTGCTGCTGCCCAAAAACCACCTCTGAATGGCTTCCCAGAACTCTTAGAGCAGGCTTTCAGGTGCACAGGAGGTTGCAAGATCTCTCCACCGCAATTCTACAGATGGGAAAAGTTTCTTCAGCAGATGTCCTTTCCTTTGGATTTAAAACAGAATTGTCAACACTTCCCGGAAAAATAGCATTTAAAAATGAGGACAGAATGGGAGATGAGGATTTAATCTTCCAGTATTTATTAGAACAATATGTTAAAAAAATAATAAAACTCTCTCCTAGAAATCACAATCCCACTACAGTATATGTACAGTGATGTCTATCACGGTGCTGCCACTGCAGTTATTCCATATTCATATCCCTCTGGGCCTTGTATTCTTGCACACCTGCCTACAATAGAGAGTAGACAAAAACTATGAGTAAGGGGTTTTATGGTTCATAAATCACAGAATCTACTCAGCTCCACACCTATGGTATCCCTGAGAAAAGGTGGTTCACACCAGAGATGGCTGTTTGCCACTGTCTTCCAAGTCTTGTACACACAACCAATATGTACAGCCTTTTTCAAATGAAGCCCTCCAAATATGTTGTACAGCCCCCATAATCTCTAGCCACTGAATGGAGAGTAAGGCTAGCTCACAGCAAGATGGTAGTTGGGGGAAAGAAAAAAATCGTGCCATTCACTTCTCCCTACTAACCTCTTCACATATAGCTTAAGTCTCTGTATAATCAAAAGCACTGACAAGAACGTATAAAACATGGGGTATCCCTGCATAAGCTTTCTTTAAAACTCTGAATTAATGTGTAGTTTAGAGATGAAGCCAGAGCATTCAAACCTGTACCAGTCACTATCATATTCACTCTACCTACAATGGTTGCCTGGACAGAGTATGAAGACCATGAGCAATGGGGCTTCCAGCAGTCATTGTCTACCATTTGAGAGAAAGGTCAGGTACAACAAATTTTATTACACAGCTATTTCTAAATTGCTTTTGTTTTAATTTTTAAAATGCTTTATTTCCTTTTATGCTAACCTCCCCACCAAAACAACTACATAAACTACTACATTACAAAAACAAATCAGACAACAGCGATAACAACAAAAAGGCAACAGAAATATTGTGGCATTACTTCTCTATATTCAGTGTACTTTCTCAAGGAGAAGGGACTGGACAGACTTACTTCAAATGTGTTTAGTACATGCTGGCACACACCCATGAGTTCCTCCAGCCCCTTCTGGAACATTTCAACAGCAGGGACACCGCCTACATGGAGAAGGAAAACTGGATTTAACAGGAAGTTTCCTTTTCTGCAGTGGGTAGGCAGCAGTCTAGCGTGTGTTTGCTCTTCCTTGCTGCTCCAGAAGCAAGGGCTCTACATTCAAATGAATCCAAGTGCCTTTCAAATGAGTCCAAGCCACCACTCCCAGTTTCCAAATAACCAATCTCTGCAAACAAAAACTAAGGTAAAAATAAAAAATAGGAATACACAGTCAGTAACTCACTGAAAACAAACTGCTGAAAGAGCAATGAACACTCAAGATCTTTCTCCCCATCTTAGTGAAGCATTAATATTTGAGTGGGGTAGACAACCCTCCATTCACCCAAGGGATGTCCTAGCACGTAAGAAAGTTGTAATGCAGGGGTTTGGTCACATATGTTCTAGTTATTCACCTAGTTTTCAGTCTTTTGGGAAACAGTGGGAAGGAAAAGGCGAACAACCACATTTGGGAACTGTTAGCAGACTCTGGGGCTATTTGAGGGCAAAACATCACATAGGAAAAAAGGGGTAAAAGGGGGCCTGGCGCATGTTTTGGCTGGTTTACCCAAAACAAACCAGGGATAATTACTCTTTTCTCACCATTTAGATGACAGAAAAGGGCATGAGGTGGTGGAAGCTGGATGGTTGACTGAATTGCTCACCCTCACTCCAGTTTCAGTCTTTGCTTCAGTTCTTAATAAGTCTTTGTTAAAGATTGCTATCATCAGGTTGGAGGTGGGATCTTGCCACTGGGACAAGAGTGCTTTGCACAGAACATAATGTGGCAGCTAAGAGACTAAGATACAAA
Source organism: Iguana delicatissima (assembly GCA_948472985.1). NCBI lineage: Eukaryota > Metazoa > Chordata > Lepidosauria > Squamata > Iguanidae > Iguana > Iguana delicatissima. The sequence goes on from CAOKZL010000010.1 coordinate 69,373, forward strand.
TCAGGAAGTCTAAAATTCAGATAGCTCCTCTGCTACAAGTTTATTAGGTACTCTGGGACTGCACACAGCCCACACTCCATACAAAATCTAACTTGTTGTGGTAGAAGCTCTTATGGCCAATGCTTCACAGGCCTTCTTAAAAAAAAAACACTGACTTTATCTTCCAGAGTTCTGGAGACACTATCCCCATATTTAACATAGACTGAGAAAGATACTGGGGCTGCTGTTGGGGTAACCACCAGAAGATTTTCATTTTTTTTCTTTAATATTAGATGGGAATAAAAGTTTTCTGGCTACACCAGAGTAGGTCTAGTTGCCCTTGGGAAAGCCCACTGAAAAACTGTTGGGAAAAGGTATTATAGCCAGGTCATATTAAAGTGCATTTCAGGTAACTGGAGAGCAGTTAAAATTTGATAATGACTAAGTCTTCACTTCCAAAACCCATTTTTCCCCTTTTCTCTTAGTATGGTGGGAAAGTCCTTGGAGGAAGAACACCAAATCTGCTGAGACAGGGGGAACTTTCCTCATTAGGAAACAACTTCCTCTCCTCATTTCACAGCTGTGGAGATGCAGAGGCAGGCTGCTGGAGACTAGCCATGGAGGACTCAGTCATCTCTCCTTCAGTGCTAACCCATGACCCAGATGGATTAGCAGCTGCTCAGCAGTTTATTGTTCAGTCAGGCTTTCCCCAGAGTATTGAGGTTTCATTCCCACTTTGTGCCATTTGGCACCTATTTAAGAGTCCTAAAGAAGCACTGTTCATCAGCTGATCCTTGTGCATCTTCCCCAGACTACTGAGATCTGGGGAAGATGCACAAGGATCAGCTGATGAACAAGGCTTCTTTAGGACTCTTAAACAGGTGCTAAATGGGAATGAAACTCTATAGAGGTAGTGCCTCTCCAGAACAAGAGAAGGTAGCAAGCAAGCTGTGTTGGCTCTCCATGCAATCAGCAAGGGAAACCTCACCTTTGGTCTGAACGCGGAAGTTGATTTTGCTTTCAGAAGGATGCGTGATACTATAGCCACAGAATTCCACTTCAGGACTACAATGGAACAAACAGAAGATTACAGTGGGGAGAAGGATTCTGAGAGAACATCATCCCTGCACACATGGGAGCTAAGACAGCAGAAGGCGGCTATGAAAAAAACAGGGTGGAATACATACTATTCTTAGAAAATGGATCAAGAATTCTGCTCCAAATTCTATAACAGAAAAAAATAGATCCTGTACCTTAATTAAATGGAACTCTACCAGACACACACACACACACGTTACCAATGGCAAACAATTACTTCCATTCAAAATTCAAGTTGTATGTTTACGGAGGCCTAACTGTGATTTCAGGTGACTTTTGAATTCATAAAAGATTCGATTGATCTAACAGCATGCCAAAACCAGACAGGAACTAACTGATTTGTTTATCTTTAACTGTAACTGAAAAGATTTGACAGAAAAAAAAGGAAGCAATACAGGAACTGCCCTTTACATTATAAATGTGGAGGGTCAGGGAACAGACACTTTTCAGAGCTTCAACTGGCTGGTGGTTGGACATGTTAGATTTCCTAGGAACTTTCGAGGCTGTTTTATGTTATACAGTTATGGCAATATGGTTCCATTTTAACTCCCATGGTTCCATTCTATGGAATCTTATGATTTGCAGTTTAGTGGGGAATATTTATAATTATATTTATAATTATTACCGAGAGAGCTCTAAGGCCTCCCAAGCTAGACACCTCAGGATCCCAAAGTACAAGTCATGGCAGTTAAAGTAGAATCACGGCATTGAAGCTGTGCAGTGGAAAAGGCTCACTGTTCTTATGGGAACTGGAGATGGAGAACTAGAGATGGAAATACAAGATGTTAACAGATATTTCTTCTTTTTTGCAGCAGGAGCTGCTGCTGCTATTTTCCTATCATCTAAGATGTGATCTGCATTATGGGCAACCTGAAATGGTGGCTGGCAATGGGACAGAGCTTTGAAGAGCTCCACCAAGTTTTATATGTCCACCATCACATCAGTAGAACTCTTCACTATTTCTAGACAAACGGGGCCACGAAATGCAAGAGGGAGGCAGTGTACTTCACTAAGCTATAGTTTTCTTACACTTTAATGAAGAACGGAAGCAATTTGAACCAGAGCATAGAAAAGTTAGTTTTTTGGATCACACTTCCCAGAACTTCCAAGCCATCACTTGCTATGCTGAACAGTAATTTCCGGAGAGTTGTGGCTTGAATCAAGCTCTGATTTCTGACCCGAAAGGATCCTCCATTACTGATTTAACAGTTGTTTAATTAAGAAGAAATGTACTTACTCTTTCATGATCGTGTACCGAAGAGAGTTGCCAAGGGTGTGGTCTTCATTGTGGAGCACAAATGTGACACAACTCTTATCTGACCCTTCAGTTCGTACCTGTGAGGGTAATGAAGTGAAATGAAAAAGGGCAACATTACTTCATGATGGTAAGAGCAGTTTGGCAGTGGAATGTGGTGGTGTCTCCTTTTTTGGAGGCTTTTAAACAGAGGTTGGGTGGCCATCTGCCATAAATGCTTGATGTATATTCCTGCAAGGCAGGAGGTTGGACTGGATGGCTCTTATGGTCTCTTGCAGCTCTGTGATTAGATCCCTGAAGACCTTACAGCAGAAGTAGCATATCTTTTTCCACCTCAGAGCCATGTTGCCTTGGTGGATACATGGCTTCTGAGCCCGATGTCCTACATGAACTTCCAGTACCTTCTGTGCATTTCTCACCAGAAGATGTAGCTTTGATACTATCCTTAAGACTTAGAGGATGAATTCCACAACAGTCATTCTATCTCCTAGACAAACCTGCATCACTCAGATACTGCTGGATATTCAACCTCCATAAGCCCCAGCTAGCACCGTCAGTGGTCAGCAATGCTGGAAACTGTAATTCAATAATTCAGGACCCTTACTGGTTTTCCCAGCACTGCCCTAAGTAAAAAAATTGGAACCGTCTGTTTTTAGGACCATAGCTCCCAGACTTCCGCAGCCAGCATGGCTAGTTGACTATGCAAGACAAAAAAATAATGTCCAGGATTCTGCATCAGAAGCTATGATTTGTTACTTTATAATGGCATAGTATGATCTTATGACGCACAACCCTTCTAGTGAACTACAACAATGCATATCATGGTGTCCTACTGTACAATGAGCATCTCTGTTGCACAACAGTGCACTGGGCAACACACCCTGATATGCAGTGGAGGTCCATTGTGCAACCGAGTCCATAACGACATGATGCCCACTGTACAGCAGGACTCATGACATACCGTGGCTCCACCTAAGCAGTGGTCACAAAGAGGTAGATACATCTCTGCTTTCCTCCTGAGAATATGAATGTTGCACAATGGCACAATTCAATATTACACGATTGTAAGTTAGTTTACAATGATGTACCTACGTAATAAGATGCCAACCAACCCTCCCAAATACAAGTCCTTGACCTTGCAAATGATTCAGTAGAAATCTTGGGCCCTTTACAGTACATGGCTGGTTCATTCAGGAGGTGGAACATAATACAGAACAGGCTTTGTCTACCTTTTAGAAAATCTCTGATATGAAATGTCCTCTGTGAAGACACATCTAACTGGAAGCTTAAGAGGATCCTGATTCAACCTTCTGCTGAAGGTATACAAATCAATGTTGGCTTGACTTTGGGAGCCTTAAGCCCCAGTACAACAGGTTGTGGGGTAGTTTCTAGAGGACTAATACCAACAGTGGACAAGGCTGCAACCAGTCATGGGCAGTGTTTTCCCTTCCTGGCTTGGCTTCCAGGCTGAGCATGAAGGGTGTCTTTACTATTCTCCCCCCGCAGCTCAGAAGCCAAACAAGCTGCCAGAACAGAGATACTGACATCATAGCTGTTCCAGCAATCAAAATGCAGAAAGCTGGAAAGTCATAGCTGAACAAATGACGTGGAAAGCAAGTCTTGATGGACATATGCCATGGGAAGGATACAGGCCAAAGGTTAGCAGTTCAGACTTAAGGTCTGTCTTAGGTTAAAATCAGGACTCAGAGAAGCCAATATGGCATTGCTGTTATAAATATATTTTTAAGTAAAACCATCTGGTTTATCACTACCTTGACTGAGCAGCACTGCTCAAGGAGTTGAAGCAGGCTGCTTCTGCCGGCATCCTGGGATTTGTCCCTGTCTCAATGAGGGTCTCAAAGACTTTTCTGCCTTTTCTGCAGTGCTTCAGCTTGCCCACCTTCCATCTTAGCAGCTGTGTTGTTATTCTGCTGCCACCTTCTGTCTGCTTCTGATTTTCAGGCACAGCCAAGGCTCTCCTGTCAGTGTTAGCAGGCTTGCTGCCACTATCACTATCCTAAGCCTTTATATATTTTACTGAGGCTGAAGCAATATGCTTCCATCACCATCAAAACTCTTGGGCCTTGTGTCTTACAAGCTCCCCCACCACCAATGTACTGGCCCAAAGGGCATCGTGAATACTTCTGCGGGGGTGCTTCCTAACTGATTAAGTTAACCTAATGAAAAAAGCCAATAGCAATGATAGCTCAATTTGTAAATGATAATTTTCAATTCACTGTCTTATTAAAGTTAAGTAGATTACTTGCTTGAAATAAACAATTTTGCTTCACTTTGCAAACATGAATTAAACACACAATATAGTAATATATGTGCTATTTGAATAAACAAGTATGCCTATTCACAAACCAGATGCATACAAAATTGCACACAGAAAGCTAAAAATACCAGAGAGACTTCTACATCTGACAACTAGAGCAAACTGGGATAGTGGGAAGTGATATACTGAATGCACTCAGATTCACACAACAAACAGATGACTACTCAAATTAACATGAGAAGTAAACAGAAGATTAAGCTAGGCTACATAAGACAAAAGGCCGGGAAATAGAGAGACAGAGACTCTAAGAGAGCAAGGTGAGATAGCAATTATCCAAACTCTCTTCACAGCTCTTTCAATGATCTGTTAGTGAGAGGTAAGTCTAGAGTACGAATGAGGCAGCAGATAATACACGATATGACTTCTGTTATCTCACAAAACTCCATCAGATAAACATTGGGATTGCAGTACTGGTGAGATTCCTGCCTTAGTTCGCATGTTAGAGTTGTCAGTTACCAAATTCAGGCATCTGTCCTGCTCCTTCACATTACGTTTCCTTGGTATTTTCTGGAAATATATTAGCTTTTCCCCACTAATTTTTAACATGTGAATCACTTCAGATAGTAGCTTCCCATTCTAGAACTGAATCAGCCACTCTGATCCAAAACAGATCCGGTGCAAATGAGCCCCAAATCCCTTTGGAATTCATCTTAGTTAGTTACACAGTCCTAATAGTTATGCTGTCCTTCCAAGAAGGCTACCCAGATTGGCTTATATAGGACTTAAATAAGGGTGGGAATCACAAGACCCCCCAAATATTGTTGAACTGCAACATTCCTTACCATTCCCCATGATAGCTAGGGCTGGTGGGAGTTGCATTTCAACATGTGGAGGGTTTCAGTTCACACCACTGGTCTTAGCTAGCAGGATAAAATGCAGGAACGAAGGAGAGAACCATATAGATAATCCAGAACTATTTAGGACTCCAAGGCAGGCATAGGCAACAACCAGAATACTAGGCTCACCCTCATGGGCTTTTTTTTAACATCTCAAAGTCTTTAAGGGGCTCCACTGGCCATTTTGCAGAAAGTAGGGTCATCGGAGAAGTCCCATTTACCTTCTCAAACATTTCCTACTCTTTAAAGATGCCTGTACAAGCTGAAAAAATGTGGTCCATCCAATGCCTCCAACTGGAATGTAATGGCCAAAAATACAGGCATGCACACATGCAGGAATTTAACACTACTACCGGGCACATTGGAGCAAACAGTCACACACACCCTCCCCAAACACTTTGGGGCTTAGGGCTGTAAAAATCGTGGGGGCAGCACTTCCCCACTCTTGCTCTAAGATGTTTAAGAAGAAGTTCTCAATCTCCTTAATCTCCTCAACCCAATACTTTCTCTTCCAGTAGCAGCCACATAATAATGATATAATTAATAAGATTAACTAACATACTAAGCACGCCTCTACAGAAACTTCCATGCAAAATAATCATTAGGGTGGCCATGAGAGAACTTTCCCCCCTAACATGTCACAGATGAAAACTGAGACTCACGTGGCCACGCAACATCAAGGTATTAACGAAGAAGAATATACAAGCTGGCCCAGCCTGCAGCAGTTTGCTTTTGCCTGGGCCTGTTGGGAATGGTAAAATTCCATTTTTTCGTCTTCTCTCCCCCATCCCAATTAATTGACTACAAAATACTTTTGCACGTTGGCTTCAGTTTGCAGCAACCAACTTTAGCTGAGGACAGAGGAGGAAAATTGAAGAAGCAGAAACTGGGACATTTAAAAAGTGGCTGGAAATGGGACAATAGAGGGTTAATTGGAAATGTCATTGCCAGATTGGGACACTATGAGGATAAAGGCAATGCTTTAAGCAGGCAAACTTGAGACTGTGGCATTAGTTACGACAGGCCTAGGACAGAAGTCTGGACAGGGATTGGTGGTGGTTAAGGGGTACTGAAGGGCCTTTCCGCACTACACTGTCACAGTGCTGTTATTCCACTTTCAACATCCTATGGAATCCTGAGATTTGCAGCTGAAGGAGGGGCCTTTAGAATTCTCACCCAGAGAGCTCTTTGGCCTCAGTGAACGACACACCTCAGAATTCCACAGGATGTTGAAGGCGGAATAATAGCACTGTGACCGTGTAGGGCGGAAACGGCCCCAGTTTGTTGACACAGCAAAAGAGATTCATTTAAAACACCGAGGAGTGACAGAGGGAATACCTTTGAACGCTACCTTACAATCTCTTCGCCTCACTGTCTGGGAAAACAGTTGGCAATATGCTAAATCGGCTATCCAGTTGCGAATGTGTAAGCATGCAGCACCTCCCGGCCTAACCCTCCTTGACGCAGCTGCTGATCGGCTGCGCAGGGAGGACGACGTTTTCCAGCCCGCTCCCAGCACCGCGCAAGGCCGAGGCCAGCAGAAGCTGGGCCCCTCTCCCGGCTCCCGGCCACGGGGGAGATGGGTGTGGCGACGCCACGTCCCTGGCACGCTGAGGGGCGGCGGAACAGGCCTCCAGCTGCGGGCTGCTCAGGCGGGCCTGGGGGAGGGCGCCTCCAACCACGGCGAGGCTGCCACCGGGCCTTCCCGCCCTACACTGTTACAGCGCCACAGTTCCACTTTCAACCTCCTGTGGAATCCTGGGTTTGCAGTTTAGGGAGGGGGCACTGGGAATGCTCAGCCAGAGAGCTCTCGGGCCTCAGGAAACGACAAGCCCCAGGACTCCACAGGAGGCTGAAAGTGGCATCACAGCGCTACAACAGTGCAGCGCGGAAGGGCCCCGGGACACTCGGGAGCTCTGAACGGCCGAGCCCGAGACGGCGGCACTGGCTACGGCAGGCTTAGGAGAGAAGCAGGAGGCCCTCTGGGCCCGGCGGCGCCTGTCCCGCCCGCGTCCCCTCCTCACCATCTGCAGGGCGCGGGGCTTCCGCTTCTCCTCCTCGTCCCCCATCCTCCCGCCAGGCCCGCCGGCCGCCAAGGGAGAGAAGGCACCGCGGAGGGGAAATTAGCGATCCGCGGGAGCAAAGGATCACGGGACTCGTGGTCTTCGTCACCCGCAGACCGTCTCGCTTTCCCCAGAAATCGGGAGAGGAACGGTTAAGCGACAGCGGGAGGAGCTACGCTTGGCCAATCCAAACTGGAGCAAGGTCCGATCGCGCACTTCCGGCTTGCGTTTCATTGCCGGACTACAATGATAGAAAAATCAAGGCGGCCGGGCTTCTGATTTCACGCTCTCGTCGTCATTTCCTCTCTCGGTTGCCGAACTCCGTTTCCCAGAAGCCTCGGCGCTCGGCTGCGGAAGCTCACGTGCTGTTTGCTTGCCCTGGGAGCCGCTGGACTGCAGCGGCAGGGAGAGGGTCCGGGTCCGGGTCCGGGCGGGCGCCCAGCCAGGTAGGGAAGCGGCGGGGCGGCGGGGCTTCCCGGGCCTGCATGCGCCGGAGGCGGGGGGAGCGGTGAGGGGAAGGGACGGGGCGCGCTCCCTTCCCCCGTGAGCGGATTTAAGGCTCAGCTGTTCCCCGTGAGCGACGGAGGAGCAGGGCGCTGCCTCCTCCCCCCGAGAACAAGGACAGTCCCGAGCTAGGCCGCTGTAGCCATAGTAACGGCCCCTCAGGGCGGGGCCTGTCTCAGAGGGGTGCAGGGAGGGCGCTTGAGCCCTTCGTCGTTTCCTTTCCCGACCCCGAGACCCCGTATTCTGAAAGGCGAGCTTCCCCGCAGTCCCTCGGGGGGGGGGCTTCTGCGGCGCCGCTCTCGGTGCTCTTCCGGCTGGCCGGGGGCAGTACAGGTACCTGCCCCCCTTCGCTCAGGGCCCTTCCACACTGCACGACTTATAACGCTGGGCTCCCGCTCTGCCCGCCAAGGCTCGGTCCTTTGTGATCCTGGGACTTGTAGTTTGGGGAGACGCTAGAGCTCTCCGGCTGAGAATTCTAAGTAACTTTTCCTAAACTGCCGGTGTCAGCATTCCATCGGGTGGGATCAGACACTAAGGAAGACTCTCAGGCCATTTCCGCACTAGACTGTTGCAGCGCTATGATTCCACTTTCAACATCCTATGGAATCTTGGGGTTTTCAGTTTAGGGAGGGGCCTTTAGAATTCTCAGCCAGAGAGTTCTTGGGCCTCAGGAAACTACCAACCCCAGAATTCCTCAGGAGGTTGGAAGTGGAATAAGAGCACGGCGGCAGCGCAGTGTGGAAATGGCCAGGGTGCTGTGACTGTACTGTGAAGGGGTCCTGAAGAGCCTTGCAGTTCGCCAGGAGACGGTGAAGAGTGAGGAAGACAGGAGAAAAGAAGCTTTAAAGGCCTGACAGATTTGAAGGGGGAAGGTGGGCCAGGGTAAACAGAAAAGGAGCCTGTGTGGTTTCATTTACTTAGTTCTGTATCCTCCTCCTTAGTTCAAAAAGCCACTCAAGGACGGCTTTTATCATAGATTTTAATGTTTTCTCATGTGTATTTGGTACTTTGAAAACATTGCAGTCAGGGCTTTTCTCCACTGGTTCCTCAGTATGTCTGATGTTTTACAGATAACAAGAGATGTCCTTGTCTTAAGGTTGCAATCTGCAGTCGTCCCTCCATGTTTATGGGTTTGACTTTCATGGATTTCCTTATCTGTGAGTTTCTCCAACCTCTGCACCTCTCCTCAGGTGATTCTTTTCTGGGAACCTTCCCTCTTGGCAGCTCTGATTAAAAGGGCATGTAGCCTTTTAACAAGCTACCTCTGGTTCTCCTTCTCCAGCACCAGACACTGCCCGGCCAGCTAAGGATGGCTTGCAGCCCAATTTCCTTGCACCACAAACCTCCTCCCAGTGTCCCCCCACCCCCAAGGAAGGAGATGGGCAAGAGAGAGGAACTATATGTCCACCATGCCAGCCCATCTCCCTTCCTTCTCCTTTTCCTGACCTGATTTGAACCCTCAGTGCCCTTCTCTCCACCGTGCCTCTGCCCTCTTCCCACAGATGCTCACACACACATTTTGATATTTGAGATTTTTCCACCTTTGTGTGGGTCCAACACCCCTAATCCTAGCAAATGTGGGCCGACAGTACAGTATGTGGTGTATGCCTGACATAAAGCTGACTGCAGCTAGAGAGCAGATCCAGTCAACATTAAGGCAAGGTTTCAGGAGTCTATATGCAAGATGCTGAGAACATCTGGAGGAAAAAAAATGCTGACATGATTTCTGTATACCTTGGCAAATGTGCACATCACATTGGATCGTAGCCATCCTACTGTGCTGTGGAAATAACTGTACCTTGTGGTCTTCTTTGAAAAAATAATACAACATCCTAGAAAGTAATGTCTTTAGCAGATAATATTTAAACAGAAACATGCAAGAAAATAGTAATGATTATTCTTTTGCATAAGGACAATGTATGAAGAGGATCTTGGACTTGAATGTGGATATAAAATGAAAGTAAATAAGACGAGCAGTGTGAAGAGGCAGTAAATAAATAATAATAATAATTATCATCATCATCTATTGTCATGTAAGAAAAAACTTTCCTGGCTGGAGCAATTTGTACATGGAACAACCGATTTTCCCTTTGGCCAACTGTGGGGTTAGGATTACATTAATACACTTCTGCTTTCTTGTATGGTTTTATGCAAGAATCAAGACTTAATGGGAAGCTAAGAGGAAACTAAGAGTCATAGCCCTTGCACAAACTTTCTCAGAGCATGGGCTGCAATTGGAACACGTGTACTAGTAAAGAAAACGTTCCTTTTGCCAAGTATGACTTTTGCTTACAGCATCTGGGAGGAGAGGAGTACCTTCAACATCAGGCCTTCAAATGATCTGGCCCAGAGTCAAGATTGTGACTCTTTAGCACCCTTGAATTCTAGCATCTCTTCTTTTAGAATTGGAAGAGCAGATGAAAACTGAAAGTGTTCGGTTATATAGACTGTATAGTAGAAGAAAGCAAAGGCAAGTGTAACACATGGAAATTAGTAGAGGCAATGTCCACTTTTTTCTTATATAAGGTCCAGAGTTGAAAAGAGTTCTGCTGATTCATGGTCTAGCTTCAGTTTTAATTGACCAACCTATCTCATCCTGACCCAAAGTCTAATTCTGGGGTGTTACGGTAAAAGATGTATGCTGGTACTCAGGCTGCCTGCATGACCTATGAAGATAAGACCAAAGTAATCTCCAATCCGTTATTTGATTTGCGATTGGTACACTAATGCTTATTGCAGAGCTACACCTTCATTAGGAGACCATTCAATAATAGGGTCTTCTTCGGTGAACTCTTTTCGCAGGACTTCTGAAGAACAGAAGGCAGATGTGCATATGGAAACACTGAGAGCAACTGAGATGAGGCAGTTCAGTTTCACTAGACTGCACATAATTGGGCAGGAAGTATATGCTGTTTAACTAATACACTGTTGAACAACAAGGGCTTGTGAGTGCAGTGGTATTTCAGTTTCTAGCAGTAGTGTTAATGTGATCTCTTCTGGAGTAGATAAAAGCATCTGTCAGGAATAAGCTGCCTGGAAAACTAGTTATGGGTTTCCCATGGGAAAAGACACTTTCAGTAGCTCCCCCAGACTTCAGCTGAGAAACTTTTTTCTGAACACTAGCCTAAGAATCTCTTTGGAAAGATACCTTGGCATTAATGAGTTGGCAGTTCCCAAACTTTTAAATGGGGATGTGGTGTGATTGTTTGATAAAATTAAATTGGTTATTCACTGTACAGAAATGCGATAATGAACAAAAAAAGATACTTTTCTTCTGAGAGTTCAGTGGAGTCTTTGCACGAGAATGTGACTGGATCTTTGTTTGACTTTTGTTTGCTGTGCCAAGTTTTTGGTGATCTGGGCATCTTGAATAGGAAAGTGGTGTGTGTCCCTTTTCTGCCCCGGAGATGGCTTGATGTTTTTGCCGTGTGGAGATTGCACTGTTAGATCAGTTGGAATGCTGAGTGTTTACTTTCATTTTTGTCTTTGGAGGCAAAATACCCATGTGAGCATACAGTCATTCCTCCACATTCGCTAGGATTAGGAGCACAGGACCCCCATGAAAGTGAAAAAACTGTAGATAACTCTAGGTCTTCCCAAACCATACCACACACAAAAAGTATGTGGTCTCCATATTCAACCCACTGTGGAATCCTTTGAGGCATCAGGATTCCTTCACAAGGCAGAAGTGGGTGGCTGGTGGGGCTTACTGCCACCTCCACTGCTGCCCCACACCATTTTTAATAAGGACTTAAAAGCCTTGTTCACAGTTTCTCAGCCTCACGAGGCTTGCAGTCTCTACTAAAAATGGCATAAGGAGGCAGCAGAAGTGAAAACAAATAATCTGTGAATAATCAAATCTGCAAAAGTGAAACTCGCAAATGTGGAGAGCTGACTGTACAGTTGGCCCTCCACATTTACTAGGGTTGGGGGATGTGACCCCCACAAAAGTGAAAAGCTGCAAATATCAACGTGTGCATGCGTGCGCATGCCTGTGGGATGGCACGGTGGATAGCGTAGGCACCCAGGTCAGGGACAGGAGAGGGGAAATGGGCAGGTCAGTATGGTGGCCTTACACTTCCTCTCTCTTGCCAATCTCCTCATTTGACTTTTGGGGGGCATTGGGAGAGGGTTAATAGTGCTAATAAATGGGGGTGCAAGCCATCTTTAGCTGGCCAGGCAGTGGATGGTGGAAGAAGAGCAGGGGTGGGTTTTTAAAGGGTTGTGCGGCCTGATTGGAGTCACCAAGAGGGAAGCTTCCCCTGGGGAAAAAATGCTTGGGAGGCAGAGATTGGAGAAACTTGCAAATAATCAAAGCAGTGAAAGTTAAACCCAGAAATGTGAAGGGCTGACTGTGTACAGCGTTGGTTGCAAACTCTTAATGTAGACGCTTACATGCACACAGGTAGTATGTTTGTGTTCCTTTACAATCACTACTTTATGTACTCTTGCTGCAGCCAACAGTAGTTAAAGGTTCTTATTCAAACTTCATTCTGTCTTCTGCACAGGCTACAACTATCAGATAAGCTGACGTTGATTTCCTCCTGTTAGCATGGTGCCTGACACAAGCTTCAAATCTGTACCCCTTCTTATCTTCATTTCCTCCTCCATTCCAGCACTGTTGTTTTCATTGTGTTCCTCCACTCTTCATGTTCTTCAAGAACGTGCAACTCTTGGGAGTGCAGTAATAGATATAGTTAACTGAGAGCGAGGTAGAATAAATGGTTGAGAATTGCTCTTGAAATTTACATATCTAAAATGTGAACTTTAGATGATGATAAGGTGCAGTGTGTGTATGATTTACCTTGATGGGCAAACTCTTTTTCTGTTTCTTGTCCTTGCAGCCAGTCATCAGCCATGGCTATTCTGTTCGCAGTGGTAGCCAGGGGCACCACCATCCTAGCCAAACATGCTTGGTGCGGAGGGAACTTCCTGGAGGTGACAGAGCAGATCCTGGCCAAGATACCATCAGAGAACAACAAACTTACCTACTCACATGGAAAGTGAGTACTGATCGGGGGAGGAAGGGAGAGCCAGGATGAGAAAAATTGATCTTTCTGCTGTTGAGGGGCTGAAATGAAAGCAGTCATCCCGTCATGGACATAGTGTGAGGAAAAGGGTTGGCATGATAATCTCATTTGACGAGTGGATGATGTGGGAATTCTTTTTCCCCCACACTGTTCATGTTGTCTGCCTAGAGTAGAGGTTAGGCTAGGCTGTGTTGCATTAGAATGGGACTGCAGTAACAGTGGTTGAGGAAAAATATTGGAAGATCATCCAAAGAGCAGTTTGCCCTGGGAACTAGGCACCTAGAGAAGCTGTGGAGATACCATGATCTGCTTCCTCTTGGAAGTTTGAATCTGGATATTTCTAGACTAGTCCTAGTGTTCATAGGCTGTAAAAGTATTGATGCTTTGACTACTATTTGCATTTGTATGATTAAATTCTTAACATCAGGAAATAGATTCTGTCCACTGGTTTTCCATAAGACTGAGTAATTGAAATTGGCTGTGGTTGCATTGACATCTCATAGGCTCCTGATCTGCAAACTGCTGGTGTGTTAGTTAGGATCATCAAGCAAAATACTGTAGCAGTTGAATCTGAGTATGTGTAAAGCTAATTAATGCATGGATGCAGACTATGAATCTCTTGAAGGAGAACTGGTATGGTAACAATTTTCTCTAAAGGTCTGTGTCATATGAAAATCTACTAGGAAGAGCCTTTCATATCTGAATCCATTCTTGAGCTAGTAATTCCAAGTAATTATTTTTCTATCCTGTCATCTACAGCATGTGGCCCTAGCTTTGTTTTAGGTGAAGATATTAATTATCATGTTTTCCTTACATTTTAAACCACTGACTGGCTGCTGTGTCTTTTATACCTTGAGATTAAGGGAATCTGTTACTTAACAACCACATCAACAAAAAGTTTAGTTAGCATGAACTGGGTGAACTGATGCAAAGGAAGTACCTATACAGAATGGAATACGCCGGTCATATGCCCAGACAGAGGCAGGAAATTACATGATCTGGAGGGTTTTTTTTTTGACAAGCTGTATTTTGTGGCCCCTTATTGCAGTTTTCTTTCATGACCAAGCTAAAGAATTAAATAACAAAAAAAGAAAAACCAAAAGAGTACAAACAGGGAAGAATAAGCAGGAGCTAAAGATGTATGAAAATAAGAATGACCATGTGGGCGTGGATTCTGTCTCTGCACCAACTCAGAAGGGACCTTCACAGGATGAATTCAGTGTTCCATTGGTGCGAGGAGGAGCCCATAAAACGAGGATGAGCTTGAAGGTTGGTTGTGGCTAACAACTGGTAATACCAGACTGCAAAGCATCTGCTCATTTTTACTTGTGTGCTTATAGTGTTATGTGAATGTTACTGACATACTCCAAGGAGCAATCTTACAAATCTAGTGGAGGTGGAAAAGCTGCACATGTGTAGTGAATTGTTAAGTGTAAGGGACCTTGTGAGTTATGGAAAGAAAGGCAGGGTATAAATGAATAGAATAAAATAATAGTATGGCATAGTCCTTCATTCCAAATGCAAAACTGAATGCTGCTGTTAGGGGGCACATTTCTCTCCAGCAGACCTTGAAGGGCTGCACCCACTGAAAAATTGCCCTGAGGGCACAGAGATAATTTCACCAGGTTTTGGTCCTCTCTGAGCCATCTTAGCCTGAGAGTCTTCCTTAATCAAATGGGGACTGGTATGGTTGGCTGTGCTTCTCTCCACTCACATTTTTGAAGCACTTTTGCTATCACAGCTTTTGTAGCAAAAGGTTACTGCTGATCGAAGGCTAGGGAAGAACAGGTATTGCATGCCTTTGAACCCCACTGTGCTGAGCCTGAACAGGAATATGATCAGCTTATTAGCTGGTGAGGCAAAGTGATCCATTATGAGTTCCAGTCATCTCGTTATAAGAACGCCTAAATGTAATTCTGGAAAACAAAAACACATTGACAAATGTTTTATTAACTATATGAGACATGCTCTCACCAATATTACTGTTAATTACAGATTAATCTTGCTTTCCCCTAAACAAACAAACAAACAAACAAACAGAAGTCATATTACTCAAGGCAATCATATTACTAAGAACAAATTGAGCAATAAAACTGTTAAAATCAGTATGGCTCCAACAGCTTCTTTTGTATATACATGGAATGCAAAGACTTCATCAGGAATGTTAACTACTGCTTTACCAGGTCATTGTTGTGCCTGAAGAAATTGAGTCCTGTGCGATGATTGGGTGAAATATAGGTTAAAAAGAATTCCTTGTTGAGACCAGTGAGTCAGCAGGGACACATGTAAACACCTTGCACTAATAACAATTAGCTGTGGAGCTTGTGGCTTAGGGAAATAAATGGCCCACTGTCATGAGGCCTGTAGAAACGACGAATTTCCCATGTTACAGAACCCAAGAAGTTTCTCTCCTCTGCCCCCAGTGGTTCTTGAACCCGTGACCGAGAACGCTGTAGTGGTTTCTCTCTGCACTTCTGTCAAGGGAGCAGTGCGGGTGCTGCTCCAAACTACCTTGGGAATCGTGCTTACAACAGTGGAGGAGTTAAGGAATGTCTTAAAAAAAATTCTTGGTAATGTATGTGATCAGAATCTGAAGAAAACAGTCAGTAGAAAAGAAGAAGAAAATAGGCAGGTAGAGTGCTCTGGAGTGTAACTATGTTCTGGGTAAGGCAGGGAAGCAGACTGAAAAGGGAGAAGCCAGAAGAGGCATCTCATTACAAAGCTTTGGGTCATGGATTCCCTTCCTCTGTCTGAGGGGAGATAAGCATAATACATTCTGTGTGGATTTCTTGTTATGTATTTGACTGCAGTTTCACATAGTGGCTAAAATCCTGTTGCTAGTTCTGACTAGAGTAGATCCATTCAGTCATTGGGATTTACCTATGTGTTAACTCACCATTCAGCAGTTGATCAAATATGCCCACTCTGATTGGGACTGACCTGTAAGATGCCATTGAATGTTTGATGCGTTCCAATGTAAAAACGAATTGAATAAACAAATAAATGTAGATGTCATTGAGTCAAAATTTGCACCTCCTTCTTTTTGTTGCATACCCTCGAGTTGTTTCCAATTTATGGTGACCCTATCATGGGATTTTCTTGGTAAGATTTGTTCAGAGAGGTTTTAGCATTGCCTCTTCTGAGGCTGAGAGAGTATGACTTGCCCAGGGCCACCTAGTACTTTCCACAGTTGTGCAGGGATTTGAACTTGCAGCATCTTGGTCCCATTCTCAAGCACCATGCTCAGTCTTTCTACCTTTCTAGGGCCCTTTTCGCACAGCATTTTCCATGCGAAAGGGTCCTTGGAGCGTTGCATGATTGTGAGGAGCAATCCGCATGACGCACTCACAATTGTGCGACACTCCAGGGTAGAGCAAGTGCCGATCGCACACCTTTTCATTTTCGGCTAGAAGCCGAAAATGGTGTGCGATCACGCATTGCTCCCAGGCCCCACGCACACTTACCTGGCATACACACACTTACTCTGGAGCTGCGCTAGTCGTGCTTCCTGCCCCAGTGCAGCCTGGGAAGGTCCCAGCCTGCACTGCGGAAGGAAGAGGCAGGGCTCTCGCGCGAGCAGGCAGCTCATGCAGAGCTGAAGGACCCTGGATGTGAGAGCCTCTCACCAGAGGCTACTCGCATGATCCCCACACCCCAGCACCAGAAGAAGGTAAGGTGCGGAAAGGGCCTAGATCTGATTAAATACATTATATTGTTTTCTTGTCTTCTTCCAGTTACCTGTTCCACTACATCTGCCAAGACCGAATTATATACCTTTGCATCACAGATGATGTGAGTACTTGGGATAAGGCTATGATTTATGTTTTTGTGAATAGTTGTGCTCTCTGTGTGTGATTGTTAGAAATATGTACATCCAAAGACTGTTGCTGAAAACATACTGTGTGTGGGCAGTAGATAGCGCAGGATCTGGCCCCTGTGTTTTAGATTTTAGGTATATTTGCACTTTTACTTTTATTCCATTTGTAACGTGCCTTTCCTTCAGTAAGCTGGTGGGTGGTGTATATGACTTTCCTCCTCAGTTCACTCTCACTACAACCGTATGAGCATAGGTCAAGCAGAGAGAGGGTGGTCCAGAATCACCCAGTGAGTTTAGTGACAGAGTGGAGATGTGAATGTGGATCTCCCAAGTCCTGGTCCAAGTCCATGCACTACGTCACACTAGCTCTCTTTGCAATAAAGGTTATTGTCCCTTTGCTGCTAGAGGCAGCTTCTTTCCTTAGCTTCTCATCTCTGTCTAGTACCCCATGGCAGACTTTTGAATCTTCATGCTTCATTTGCCCAGTAAGAACTATAGTATACAATTATCTTCTAAGAGAATTTCCTTTTGCTCTTGTTCTCCATATTTAAGTATATTTCTGGCAGTTTCACCATGATAGCTCAAAAGTATTATGCTGAAAATTTCTCCTGAAACCTCTCATCTTTTGAATGCTAAAGAACTGCCTAATTATGCAGAACTTAAATAGTGTAGGTAATAGTGAGATTCCAATTTTTGGACTCCTTTAGGGGCTTAATTCCAAGGACAGTTTTCACATTTGGATACGTGGGATGGGCAAGATACTAGTGGTTAGCTATATTCCTAAAAACAAGGGTGGAGGAACTGTAACCCATTGTACATTTGAGGCTCCTGAAGCCCACTGTTGTAGCTCCTGAAGTTCCCTGTCATAACCCCAAGAATATTTGGTTTGTTTGTTTGTTTTCATTTGGAAAATTTTGATTTTGAGCCCCAGAATTTCCCCAAATACACCCAAATCACACTCAAATGCAATAGTTTGCCTCTTTTCTCTCACCAAAGTTTGTCGGCACCTTCAAAATGGGCTTCAAACCAGCTGAAACAAGAGCTGGAAGTGACATGACATTACCAATGCACTGGTGAGACACTTGAGGTGCCCTGGTGGTGCAGTGGTTAAATGTCAATACTGCAGCCACAAGGTTGTGAGTTCAGTCCTGCCGGGCTCCAGGTTGACTCAGCCTTCCATCCTTCCACAGGTTGGTAAAATGAGTACCCAGCTTGTTGGGGGCAATTAGCTAACACATTGGAAACCGCTTAGAGAGCACTTGGCTGATAAGCAGTACAGAAATACACATGCTATTGCTATTGGCCTCTGCTCCCTGTGTGGAGTCTTTGTCATCCTGTCTTGCCTGAGGCTCGTCCTGTATGACTATCATTTTGCTGGATCACATCCAGAGTCTACCATCTTATTTCCAACAGTGACCAGCTGACAGGTTCTGTACTTGGCACCTCCAGGATATATTGATTATGTTCTTGGAGGTCCCATTTAACGTGGCCCAGCTCAAGAAGGTAGACTCCTATATCATAAATAGTAGAAAATAGGGGATTTCAGCAGGTGTTCACCTGACAAATTATACCTTCTGAAATTGCCATCTTACACATAGCTGTTGAAAGTTCAAGAGCTATGTCCTCTTTTAGATCTGGTCATCTAATTTTGTTTCAGCTTTCACAGTTTATCAGTGGTTTTTCTGCCTTTTTAGGACTTCGAGCGTTCCCGAGCTTTCACGTTCCTGAATGAAATCAAGAAGCGGTTTCAGACCACCTATGGTTCTCGTGCGCAGACAGCCTTACCATATGCCATGAACAGCGAGTTTTCTAGCGTTCTGGCTGCACAGCTGGTGAGGTTTAGGGATGCATGTTGCATGTATCTGCAGAGGCCCTTGTGTCTCCTTGTGACTGGCTGTTGATACACAACTCTGAATTAAAAACAGGATTTAGGTTTCTCAAACCCCAAAGGTCTCACTGCTGCAGTGCAGTGTGGGAATTTATGTGGCCCTCCAGAAGTTTTTCAGTGGCAGCTTCCAGAAACTTTAGCCTGTAGTCATGGATGCTGGATATTGTAGTTGAATTTTTAAAAAAAACACCACCAACTAAATTTGGAAGATCGTTTAGGATGTGTTTCTGTGCAAGGTTGTTGGACCCAGCCTTTCCACCTGCAAAACAGAAGTCTTCAAGACAGACTACACCACGTTACGAACAACTCAACAGAAGTACTTGTATCGATAGAGAAATACAAACATGTCCTTAACATGGGAAAATTCAGTGCTTAATTTAGAAAAGCCAAGCCTAAAACAAGGAGAACTTGGATAAAAGGAAGGTTGTGTCAGGGTACAACTGGAGGAGCAAGATGATATCAGTCAGCTTGTAGATTAGGTATTAGGTATTGTGGTAATAATGTTAATTATTACTCTGGTAATAATCAGAGTTTTGTACTCTGTTGAGAAACAGACAGGAAGCACCTGTTCCTTATATAGTCAGAGAGGACATGTTTCCCAGATCAAGAACAACATACAACTTTAAGTAGCTGGACTGTCCTTCAAGGATAACCCCTTGTAGAGCACAGTAAGACTAATCCAATCTAGCTGTAACAAAGACTTGGATAAGATTGGCTAGATTGACACTTTCCCGGAACAGCCACAGTTGGTATATCAGCCAAAGTTGAGCAAGAGTGCCTGCCTTTAATTGTCTTAAGCCTTCCCCAAAAAGAAACTGGCAAAGCCACCTCTGAATGTTCCTTGACTAAGGAAATGTTATGAAATCCATGGGATCTCCATAAGTTGACAAGTGACTTGCAAGCATATATACGCAGAAACTCTGAATTGCCATTCCAGATAGAAACCCTATTATTGGGTCATTCTGCTTCCTGACCAACAGTCTGTGGTGTTCTTACTGCAGTGCCACAGGTGGATTTCTGTCTGTGGATATTCTGCAGTTACTGGAGCAATTTGCACTGACACACAGTTTAGGAATTACTGGGCTACATAGTGAGCAGGTAAAACTCCAGATTAGCTTTGGAAATATCTACTTTTGGCTCTCCAAGTATTTTAGTCTACATCTACTGTCAGACTCAGCCATCTTGGCTAGTAGTAAGAGACTATGGCAGTTGTAGTTCGAAACAGCTGGAGCACCAAAGGACAATGTAGTAGGTGAAAACACTCTTTAAGCAGAGAGTTGCTTTACCTCTCAGTATGGAGGAAGCAAGGGCAGGGTGGAGGAAGGAAAACAATTGCCCTCAAAACTGGAAAAGCAAATGGCATGTGATTGGACGTGGCTTTTATTTTGTTTCTTTTATTGGAGGTATTATTGGGGGTGGTTCCCTTGTAGAAAGATCTTGTTGGACCATCTTAGAGACCTTGCCTTTCTGTTGCTTTGCCAAATTAAACAAGAGCTTTTATGCATTTATGTCTCCCTGGCATGCAGAAATACCACTCTGAGAACAAGGGCTCTGACCAGGTGGCAGAGACACAGGCCCAGGTGGACGAGCTCAAGGGAATCATGGTTCGCAATATAGGTATGGCAGAGCTCATTGGCACAGATGCAGTAAACACTTGCATGCTCCTGTTTTTGTTAGGAAGTGAGGTGACACAACTAGCTTGTGAGACTAGGGTCTGTTTCTGCACCAGCATGTGTACTTTTGTTTGAACCTTTCTTGTGCGAAGGGACAGTATGGGAGGAGGGAAATTGTTCTTTCGGTAGCTGGTAGCAAAAGACTGGTGGAAGAAAATAGGAGCCATTCTTATTGCACTCACCTTCCCTTTGCTTGCATTGACACAAAGCCCAGTTCCAAGCTGTAAGCTCTTCTGTGTATTTCTAAAGAGCACATCATTCTGTTAAATCCTTGACAAAGGATTTTGCAGTGTGTTTAGTTACACACCAAGATATCTCATGGACATTTTGCTCAGTCAGCCTGTTTGGCTGCTAGCTGGGGAAAGACTGTTATTCCACTGCCATTCTCATTGTTTTTTCACTCTTCATCCTAGATCTGGTGGCCCAAAGAGGAGAAAAGCTGGAGTTGCTGATAGACAAAACTGAAAACCTTGTGGATTCGGTATGTTTTGGAATTAGGATCAAGGAGACATTCCACTGAATTTATCATTGGATTTGTAACTGATATGCAGGGAAGGCAGAACTGAACCTATCTCATTGGTTTTTGTTATGTATCTCTTCAGGAAGCACTCTGAAAGAAATAACTGAATGTAGGGTGATGAGGAAATCATCTTCAATCATTCTTGAAGTAGCCAGTCTTTAAATCCTGTCTGCCTGTTTTCAGAATGCATGGGTTATATCTTCTCATCTATAAATAACTAGGTGTTTCTTTGCTCAGATACCCATTCACCTAGCTGAATCTTTTCTTCAGATGCAAGAAGCAGACTTGAAGATAACAGGTGCTGTTACCGCCACAAAGCATACTATAAAAGTTCCATAGGGAGAACTATGCTACGGCCCCCTTCTTACTACCCCTCGACTCAGTGTTTCACAGACACCCCCCATGCCTTTCAGTGGTTGATGGAGAGTAGGGCGTAGGATCAGAGAAGCATCTGGTTACATTCCCTCCAGCCAGAAACAGAACAGGCAGGGATTCTTTGGAGGTCTTGGTGGATGATGCAGTAGTTGTGAAAGGCCATGGAGTGGGACTGTCCCAGTGAAAAGCTGAGTCCTGGTCAGACTTCAATCATTGAGGAAGGGCCAAAAGAAGCTTTATGTAGGCATACATTAAGTTTGTGTAGGTTATTAACAGGATATTAGCCAAAGTTTGCAGGATGCAGGAATGAGAGGGAAAAGAAGACAAAAGGGAAGGAAACGGATGTAAACTCTGAGATGAGCTTAGATGTGCTGAGGTTCCTGACTGCTTATAAGCAGGTAAACCAGGACTTATGAACATGATCTGAACCAGGATTTTCTAATGGGTATCACCATAGGGTTTTCTTCCTCCCACAGAGATGCTGAGACATCTTTTGGGGAGGTAGAATCCCTCCCCTTCTTTTTAAAATCTACATTGTTTGCTTCATTTGATTTGCTGCTGCTTTTCTTCCTCTGTGTTTTTAAAAGAGTTCAACTACTCTTGGTCAGGTCTTTCTTCCAGTGCATCAAAATATACCAGTTATGTAAGTAGTAGATGTTAACAATGTTTGGAATAAGCTGTAGAAATATTGTGGGGTGGGGTGGGGAATTGCTACATCCAGTGGCTGTGGATTTCATTCCAGTGACTCATGCTGTATGCATTTATTTGGGATTTTTTTCAGAGTAAACATGGAAAGGGTTAATATGTCACTCTTAGCCATTGTCAGTAGCTCAGTCGGTTAGCCTCTGTATCCATAGGTTTTTCCAGCTAGCCAGAATGATTGTGAAACTTTTCCATAAACATAATTTGGGCAACCAACTTGTAAACTAGTTGGAGAGGGGGAAGCAATTAGGAATAATTTACTTCCTGTTCAGTAGTGCTCAGGTTTTAAAACACTGTTAATTTTTATTTAGGGGAATATTAGATCCTTGCAAAAGTGTTGCTTATTCTAGGAGATGGGAGGATGACAACTAGACTGTAAAGTGTGCATTAGATTATACTGGAGGCATGCAGATTTTAAACTTTTACATTGCCATGTTGAGACTAAGCCTTATGACAAAATAACAGGTCAACAGACTTTGGATTGAGAAACTAGCATGGTCATCCAGTGCTGGATAGTTGTAAGAAGGTCTCCTGTGCTTTTCCCCATAGTCTGTCACTTTCAAAACAACCAGCAGGAACCTGGCTAGAGCGATGTGCATGAAGAACCTCAAGCTCACCATCATTATTGCCATAGTATCAATTGTAAGTTACTGTACATATTAAATTGGAGAGGGATGAGGGGAGGAGGGGGCAGTATATGTTAAGCCTACCTCCATGTGTGGAAGAATGTTCCTTATTTCTTCCTGCAGTGTTTCCCGGCGTCTGGACATCCAGGCGTTTGGACTTCAGCTCCCAGAATCCCTGATCGTTGGCCAAGGCAGCTGATATTTCTGGGAGTTGAGATCTAAAGCACCTAGGAGACGAAAGCTTGGGAATCACTGTGATACTGTTAGCCAGGATGAATTCTTGAGCTGAGATCCTTTTTTGTTTCAGAGACTGAGGCATTTCTTTTATTCCTTTTTGTTCCCTTCTGCTCTTTCCCTTGCCTGAGAATGTTACAGCTAGGATAAATGAACAGCTCTGTAGATTTCTGAGATGGTTGGCAGTGTTTTGTTTTTTGGTTATTGCTTGCTATTATAACCTCCGTGGATCTGGTGTCTTCTGGTCAGGAATTATGCTTATGATGAATCAGTGTAGCTGAAACAGTCACCTCAAAACAAGAGGGAGAATTTGGGCCAGTCTGCTTTGAAAAGTAGGGCAGTAGACTTTTTTCTAACCACTAGGCAGTGCAGTTTTCGCTGGATAGAGGGAAGGGGGTCACTGAAATGACTGAATGCTTTCTCCATACAGGTTATAATCTACATCATTGTGTCAGCAGCTTGCGGGGGCCTCTCGTGGCCAAGCTGTGTACAGAAGTAGCGATCTGAACCAGTCAACTGCACATGTGTAAGAATGACCCTCATAAAACAAACTCGGACCTCCTTCCTCTTCATCCTTCCAGGACACTTTTTTGCCTTATCACCCCAAAAGGGCCTGGGTGGGATCCCAAGCCAGCAGCCTCCAGGGAGGAGGCATTATTTTGTTTTAAACCTACTTGAAGGGACCTTTGTCTTTAACTTCAAAGCTGCCCAAGGGGAAAGGAAGGCATTGACTATGGGTCTAAATAGAGTTCTGTAGTATCATGCTTTGCACTTTACTGTCCTGAAGCGCTGCTGGAGCAGGCAGAGTGCTGTCATCCTGTGCATCATTTAGTCCTTGGGAGGGTACTGTGGGTGGGAATCACTGCAGCCAATGGATTCCTCTTCATGTTCCCTTGCCCTGATGCATGTGACCAGCTCCTCCCATAATTGCTTTCCCAGCAGTGCCTTTCCTAAACTCGTGTCAGTCTGTGACTTTGTCCTTGGAGAATCTTACTGGGCACATTGGTGGGCTCTGACCTGTGAACTAGGTGATTGGCAAAGCTGTTAATACTGCTTTCATGCATCTGCTCTTTGTAGTTTGTGTGCTTTCCGCCTGCCTGATTTGGAATGTTTTGTTTGTAATTGGTGCTCAGCTGTTTTAACCTCCAGGGGGAGCAAGAAGACTGAAACATCAGCTGCAGCGAGCAAAACCCATACCAGTCTGAGCAATCACGTTGCCAGTCTTGTGCAGTTGTCTAGCTGACTGTGCATGTGGTAAGGTTATGGTGCCTAAACCCCAAGAAACAAAGTTAGATTTCAGACTGAACAAGACACTTCAAAATTCGTAGCTGCTGGTGGGTATATGGTACATGGAAGGGGCATTTAGAGCTTAAAACGGGGAAGCTGCTCACAGAATGTTTGAGAAGGCAGTTCCGAACTGCTTGGACAGCTACAGAGGGACAGATATAGTGGATATGCCTTTAAAAAAAAAAGTCAAGCACATTGTGGGCTCTATGCACTTGCAAACACTTGTGGCGGTATCTGCCTGGAGTTCTATCTTGTCTCTGTGGGACTATCAGCTAAAAGGGCTACAGTTTGAATAGGTGATGCATAAGGAAAGATGACATCCTGTTTTCAAGGTAACTTAACACTGACAGCAAACAAAGCCACTCGCTTGATGCTTAATCCTGGAACATAGGCTTACTGTGTGAAAAAGCAAATTGTATTAGAAACAATAGCTATGACTGAATGTGCTGGCCACAGTGCAACTGTCTCATAGCTGTGTGACATATACCCTCCTCGCAGATTAATGTAAAGTGCTACTGAAGTATGAAGTACTGACATGATTCCTCCTAGTGAGATGCTTAGCCTCCCCCATGCTGCTCTTCCACTATCCAGTTTTTTGTTTTTCCGTAAACTTCCTGCAGTCTAGGCAGACCAACTTCCAACATCCAAACCAAAATAGGCACTACTGTAGGCCCTGCTCTTTCCCTTCACTGAAGTGCAGAGGTTGGAACCTCTTAAGGGTGGCCGTGCTTGCTGGGGTCTGACACAGACCCCTTTGAGAAGGGCTCTTCTGCTCCTGTTTTCTCTCCCTCCCTCAAAATATCTTTCCAGGCACAAGTCAGTGTTTAATTTGTGCATGTTTTAGGAACTGTTCATAGTAATTGTTAATTTTCTATGATTGCCTTTATGTATACTTAAGAGAAACTGCTTCTTCCTGTTTTAAAAAAATGCACTGATGCATTATTGTGAAATAAAGTTAATCTGTTTGACTAATTTTATCTGACATGAATCTTCAAAGTGGAGATGAGGGCTGTATGTGGAGATTTTTCCTTGTTCCTGTTCTACTTTTTCCTCATGTGACACTTAAAATTCTAGAATACTGCAATTTAGATGATCTATAGGGTAGATACTTTTTGCTCACATAAAAGACATGCCACACTTTCCCTTTCAAGAGTTATTCTGTGGCCCATGGCATTCTCTAAAGGAGCTTCCAGAAATCTACTCACCTGCCTCTGTAAACATTCTTCCTTCAAGCCAGAATTAAAAGTGATACTAGTATTCTGTTGACTGTATAATTTGAAAGTCTGTAAGTCTGTTTTAGTAAGTGAACACATACTAGTAATTTTCTAGGTTAACTTGTAAAACCGCTGGATATAAATCCATATACCCTGTACTTTTTCCTTTAGGCTAGAACAGAGTCATCTTTACAAGCATGGTTGTCCATTCATCTGATTATATTAACTCTTATTTGCATCAGTGTTTTAGAGATCTTGGACAGAATCCTGTTGGGGACTTGTGGAATTACAACTAGGTGGTTCCATAACATCCACATCCAATAAACAGCTGTTATTACATTACTATGTGGGGTGGAGGCAGCAAAGTGATCTGTGTGCAGTGGGACACTTTTGCCAGTGGCCCCTTACACACATCTCTGTAATTCACTAACAGGATTTCTTAGCATCTCTGCTGTGTAGATAAGTGTATGTAAAGTTATGCAGTGAACACCACAGTAGAGGACTGTGGCTGTTATTAATTACTACCTCATCTTTCATCGCTTCTGCTAAGTGGAGAAATTACCTCATTTCAAGAGACTGAGAACTGCAAGCAATGAGGTCACCTAAGTATTCTTGTTTTACAGTCTACAGTAGTAGAACACCCACCCAAACTTACATCAAGTCCTCTAATTGAAGACACAGTTGTATCTACTAATTAAGACAATTTGTTTAGGATTAATTGTTAGCATTCCTTGCTCAAAGGGGGAATTCTTAACCCAACAGTCAACAAGGAAATTCAAATATCAGATTGCACTGACTGTATCTGAAGCAAGTAACTTCAGTAAAGGGAGGGCTTGATTTAGTTCAGTATATTCTTTTACAGCCTATACTTGCACTACAATGTTGACACTAGCTACATTCTCTATCAAAGCTGCACTGTTTTTGCTAATTTTACTGTTATTTACTTTACTATTTGAAAAGAACATGAATATTCCTGCCCATCGTCTTCCTAAAGTAGATTCATCTGAGTATTAACTGTGGGGCTTTAGGTTTATTTCCATTTTCCTCATAGAAATCAAAACTGCCTTAATCTAGGGGGAAAAGTTAATGTTAGGAGGATTCAATTCCTCTTTCACCACACAACTCAACTGTATATGCAGATCCCTTTGACAAGAAGACATTAGGAAACAAATTTGCTGATAAAGACAAGGCAGTACTAGTCCGTTCATATTTATTAACTACAATATCAAGTCACGTTGATTAACAGGAAGCAGGGCTGGCAAAGCCAGTTTGTATTCCCACATATGACTGTGCTCTTGCATTTAGTAAGCTCCAGCAGCAGCTGATTCAGTTTACAAATGAAGTTCCTTCATTGAAAAAGGACAATAGAAAAGACTGATACAAAAGCCAAAAGGGAGATTTTACCATCTACAATTAAGTGGAGAAGAGAAAAACTTAACTGTATATTTAGTTCCAGAAGTGATATCACTGCCCATAACAAATGTGTCATTCCCCCTCCCCCAAAGCAAATGGGTAGAAAATGACTTCACTGCAGCTCTGCATACCAGAGTCTTAGAGAAGTTGGTGGTACTGCTCATTAGTTTAAGATACTCTATAACAGGTGACAGAAATTTTTCAAGGGTTATAAAACTTCTTTCACTCTACAGTAATAAAAGTGAAGCTACACCTTTTCAGGACAAATAGAAATCATCTGAGTTTCTTAGAAAAGCTAGGGTGTTCCAGGTGACATTGGAACAAGTAATTTCTAATTGACTGTTTCTCTGAGCTCTTTTGCAAACAAAACAGCCAACAACTGAAGTTTTTCAGTGCCAAAGGAGCTCTCTCCCATACTCCCTTTCTTTCAGGCATCATATGTATTCAGGTATGAACATCAGGCAGACAGCCATCTGTATCGCAAGTACAAAAACTGGCACCAGGATTCCATGGCAAGAACAGCAGGAACAAAAGTCCATAACAAGCAAGAGATGGTCTCAGTTCAAAAAAAGATTGTCTTTGTTGGTCAGATGTGGTGATGATACAGGAATGGAGTTTTAAAAATCTGCCCAGCCAGCTGGGCTTTTGTCCAACAGGTTGCTGTTTAGCAGCATCTTCCAACTGGCTCAGTAACATCCATCTTTCCAAGAGTCATCAGAAGAAACAACACTGGCCTTTGGAAATCTGTTGGAAAACAAACTGAATACTTTAGATAAATAGTTACATGACTTTCTAATAGAGTAAAAGCTGAATTAAATGATCAGTGAACATATATTTGTTGCTAGACTGCAACCAAATGAATACCCTTGCCATATTAAACAAACCACCAAACCTATGCAAAACATTCTGAGACCCTCTTCATAATTTACATTTTTATACAGGTTGGAGAACACAAATATTGGTAACAGTAGTATTTTACTGCAGCCCATATATTCAGAAGCTAAGTGGCAACAGCTTCTAAGGACATGGATATGCATCCAACATGCGTAAGTATGTCACAGTTTTCCCCTACAGCTACATAATAAACATAACAGGTAAGAAGCAATACTCTGGGCTAATTAAAAATTTAATCTGCACAGTAGCTTCATGACTGTGTGTGGTATTTCTACACAGAAGTTGTTTTTAAACACACAATATCCAATCTGAATAATTGATTCAACCTGAAATTACCATACATACTTGTATGTAAGACAACAGCAGATTTTGGGGTGAAAATTACGGATTTTGATATGACCTATGGATAAACTGAGGAGAGGAGAAAGCGCCAGTGCATCCCAGGGAGCCAGCTGCCCTGGCCACTGCCATTTTCCTGCCCAGGCCACTGTACTCAGAAAAAGGGGATTTTTTTTTTAAATCAAAATTAAGGTACAGTGTTAACATTTATTTTTAAAAAAGGGAACCATCCTCTTCTCGGAGTAGAGTGGAAAACATTGACAGTTTAGTCCATCCTGGGATAACCTAAAAGACGCACTGACACCCACCCCTCCCCGATCAATATGCCTTTGAGGGGAAGCGCCATTCTCCTGTGCAGGCATTCAAAAAGGCCACAACAGTGCTATAGCAGCAGATAGAGTTGGTGCATTTTGTAGGTTCTCTTAGCTTAGATGGAATAAGCTCTCACCTTTTCCCACTACTCAGAGAAAGGGATAGTTCCTTTAAAAAAAAGGGGGGGGTTAAACTACAGTACTTATCTTGACCTATGGATAAGTGAACCCAGGTTTTTGGGGTCAATTTTCTGATTAAATTTTTTAGACTTCTGCATGAGTATACACAGTATATCAAAAAGAAAAGTCAGTGACCTGCATCCTATTAGTGAGGGCAAGTCTACCCTAGACTTACATGTCTTGGGTTTTTGCAATGCTAAGTATTCTCTTCCACCTCCTCCCCACAGTTCTGCTGTGACAACCCTCCTGAACAGCCATTCTATGCTTGGTGGAGAATTCCAGTAATCAGAGAAGTGTGGGTATGTGCTATAAGCAAATGCAGACTGATGACATTACTCATTAAGACTCCAACAGAAGATAACCCTCAGTCTGTGCAGGACTAAAAACAGACATTTCTCCAACAACACCCCTCCCCCCATCCTCCAGCACTTGCTGAATAATCATTCTGCGACTTGTCTCAGCAAAACTGAGTCTTTAGGGTAGAAGACAGGGATCCACAGCTGAGTTCTCCCTGCAGAACTCTTATGCTACATTGGAAAATGTGGGATCTTGGCCACTGGCTGTTTTTTTTCTAAAAAATACTCAAGTTGTCTTAGGGAAAGTGAAACTGAAATGCTCTTACACTGAGAACAGTAACCCTCTGGCTTTTCAATGGGTATCTACACTGATTCTGATGCAAATCAGGTCAAATTCGAAATACAAATTCAAGCACCTTATTTACACAGGCCAAGCATCTTTATTCATCAGTCGACTACCTGTTCAGAGGGTAAGTATACAAACAGTATTTCATCTAATATGTTTGTGCTGCATCAGGAAACCTATACCAGCTCATTAAAGACTGCTGTGGTATAAATGCTCAAAAAATACCAGGAGGAAAATAGGACTCTTTCATATGAGAAAGCACAGTGAAACTTGCATTTCAGAGTGAAATACCCCTTCCCTCCACATCCTTAACACTTTATAGTTCAAGAAGTTACTTTTAAGCTTCACTATTATATTAAAATTAGCATTCTGGAAAAATTGCTATGAACTGCTATCCACATTGGTGTGGATCCACACATTTGGCTTTGACTTCACACTGACCTCCAGAACAGAATTAAAATAGGAGTAATCCTTTAGTATCCTCTCTGGTTTTAAGTTTGGAGTTGGGAAATTGACCATGGGTTTCCACTCAGTGCAGACTACATTCCAGCTCTTGAGCTTGGGGGCCAAGACTTAGGCCATCTCCACCCTACACTTACACTGCTATTATTCCACTTTCATCATCCCATGGAATTCTGGAGTTTGTAGAGTACTGAGGCCAAAGAGCTCTCTGGCTGAGAACTGTATATGCCCCTCCCTCAACTGCAAACCCCAGAATTCCAGAAGATGTTGAAAGTGGAATAATAGCACTATAACTGTGTAGGGCAGAAATGGCCTCACTCTGGCTCTGGCTTTGCACTTGCCTGGAATTTCAAGTGCCCGACAATCACAGAAACAGGCCTACAAAGCTTTTTCCATAAGCTATGACTGATGCTCAGAATGTCTTGACAAACTAGGGCCAGGAGAGGCTTCATTTTTCCTGCCAACACTGAAGTTGGGAGGAAGGATCCTCCTCCTCCTCCTGCAGTTCTAGATTTGGGGCTCTTTATGCTGAGAGGAGGATGTAAAGTATGATGCCCTGACACCCGAGGATATCACGCTGAAAGCCAGGATTGCCATTGTAACCAAGTGCACAGTACTGCTCAATTCATAGTCTTTTTGCTAATCGTATGCAAGTTTTTAGCTCTTACCTCTTGGCTGGCTGGGTCAACTTGCTCTTCAGAGATGATGGTCCCCCAACTGATATTCTACCTTTAGGCAGGGAATTTTTCGTTCCTCCAGTCATACTGCTGTTTCTGGCCATGGAACTACCACTTGCAGAACCTGGACTAAGTGCAGAAGATGATAACTTTCGGACTCTCCCAGCAGGACTGGCATAAACAGGTGCTCTAACTGGCTGCCGTGGTGTTAGGAGAGAGTTGGCACAAGAAGCTGCTTTCATTGGCTGTCGGACTGTTAAGGGGGAATGCCCCGCACTGGAAGAAAAGCGGAGCTTACTTGGGGCCAGACCTTTAAGTGGAACAAAAGAAAAGAAATAGTAAGTCAAACAGTAAAATTTTATACATAAAATATATATACCCACCTTTGTGACCAGGTATACATGAAGCCAACATAAAAAAATTACAAGTAAAATATTAATATATTAGAATACAGTAATAGGGAAATAATACAAATGAATGGCAATAAGAAACATGGTCATTTATTTCTACAAGAGACCCACTGAACAACAGCACAAAATACAGCCCTGAAAGTTAAATCATGGAACTGCCTACATGTACTTCAGAAGCAACTCCTTAATCTAAGCATTACACCTGTATAGGCCCTGTTTCTCATCTTACCTGTCATACATCTATCAGTGGGGGGGCCAGAAAGAAATGCCACAGGGTTAATGCAGAGTTCTCATACAAGAGAATGGATGTGAGATATCAGGCCTTTGAAGTTCAAAGCCAGAACAATGAATTCAGACACGATAGCCATGAGCCATGACTACAATCCCAAAGATCAGAGTTCGAGTCCCTGCTTGGTCTCAGAAACCCACCAGGTGACCTTGGGAGCATGACACACTCTCAGTCCCAGAAAATCCCATGGTAAGTGCCCCTAAAAAAATTATTATCCAATACTAATAAAGGATTGGTATACTATAGTCTGCTGGCTGTTGCATACTGGGGCAGATGAAGCTTTGGACTGTCTTCAAGGGCAGTCTCACACACAATGTATTACAGTAACAAAACACAATGATGATTAAGATATAAATGCAAGGTTGGCTGAAGGTGTAATCCACAACCAGTGGGATATTCCCTGGCATCAGCTGATTAAAGTAGGGGACCAAAATTCCACATCTGTTTAAACCACTGCCTGCTTCTTTCTCCCCTTCAGTTTTGTTAAATAGCCTTGCATGTTTTTATCCTTGAAAATTATTCATAGGAAGACTGGACATTTTATTTTTTTAATTTATTGCAGCCATCGGTGGGGGTGGATTACTCCTTTAGTCCTCCTAGAATAATTATTTACGGTAGATATCAACCTCTCATTCTCAGAAGAACTGAAAGAGCAATCCACAACGACTGAGATATACCCAACCCAAACCCCTTATGGATGGGAATGGCTGGCTGCCTGTTTCCTTCGCTACTGTGTGTAGAACAGTTCACCCAAAGGCGACCTGTCCTGACTTAAATTTGTCCACTTTATAATGTCTGATAAATGATTTCTTCCATCCAGCTGCTTACACACTTCATCCAATGAAGATGTTACTCTGAATGCTGCTGTTGTTGCAATTGACCTTGTTGGACAAGCCTGTATGTTCTTTGGTCTCAGAATGCAGGAATAGTCATAGCACAACTACAGTTTTTCAAATATCTTGAAATCATTGACTTTGTTGCTTCGAATTCTAAGGTTATAGGATGAAAAGAAAGCTTCTGTATGCCTAATTGTTCTTGTCTTTTCTGTGTACATCTTTACTGCCCTCCTAACATCCAATGAGTGCCTTCACCTCTCTAGTGTTGGGTTTGGGGAAAACGTCAGTAGTTTTAAAGTCTAACTCACACTTGCATGCAACATTGACTTTGAAAGAAATGAGCAATCAATGGTCAAAGATAACTTGTCTTTCACAAATCTGCACAAGTTATGGTTCACTGACAGACATGCTATTTTCCATACCCTCCTCGCCAATGTAACTGCCATCAGAAATGACACTATGAAAGTAATTAATCTCAGGGATGTCTCACAAAGTGGCTCAAAAGGAGCTTTGGTCAAAGTACTCAGTACCAAATTCAAATCACCTGTAGTTAATCTATGAATAGCTGGTTGTGCCTGTAAAGTTGCTCCTCTCAAAAACTGTTTTGATATTAGGATGAATGGATAAAGGCGGCCCATTAGCTACCAGCACAGATGAAGCAGCAACCTGCCTCTT
The DNA here is from genome assembly GCA_948472985.1 of Iguana delicatissima. Lineage (NCBI taxonomy): Eukaryota > Metazoa > Chordata > Lepidosauria > Squamata > Iguanidae > Iguana > Iguana delicatissima. Next base: position 101,940 of record CAOKZL010000010.1, read on the forward strand.
TAAAGTATTAAGTCTCAGAACTTTGTCTGTTCCAGTCATAAAAAAGGCATCATCCCTCTGAACCTCTTCCATTAACACTGAATTTTGCTTACACCACTTCTGGAACGCCTTCCAAGTGGTTTCATATATTCTCAGTGTTGACCGATAGCCAGACACTAAAATAATATTCATTACTGGCTCAAAGTATTCCTGTTGCCTTAAGGCATCCCGCTCAACCTCTAATGGTTTCATATATTCAGTGTTGGCGATAGCCAGACACTGATAATAATATTCATTACTGGCTCTAAAGTATTCCTGTTGCCTTAGGCATCCCGCTGCAGCCTTATATGGTTAGACTTAATCACTGTGGATTTAGCATGATAAACAGACTCTCATTAACAGATCGGGCTTTGGAAATATCATATAATTTAAGAATAGATTCTATGTAGAGACATACCAAGATCTGCAGCCAGTGTGAACAATTAAGATATTTCTGCTCTCCACTGTGACTCTCTTTAGAACTGGAAGTGGAGGAAACATAATAGATCCTTCAGCCATTCCACTGCTAATGCATGGTGCACTTCTGTCTGTGCTGTTAAGTTCAAATTTGACCAGTGGTAAAAAATCCACCACAAATTTTCTGTAGTTGTTCTATACGTTGTTAATGCTTCTAGTTTCAGACTCATTCCCCTAGCTGAATTTTGTATCTGCTTAAGTGGTTCAGTCAAATTCAAAGTCCCTTTAAGATATACGGATGTTAAAGAGTGCAGCCATTTTTTGGTTCAAGCCCAACAACTTTAGAAGTTGTTGGGATCTCATTTCCCCTTGGTTGCACAGACATAGTTTCACAGTAATATTGTCTGTGTGCACCTGTATGTTCTTGTTTCTTATTTTGCTTGCAAATTTTAACATCACTAACCTCACTGCCCTCATCTCTAATAAATTAGTAGTAAGTCTTTGCCTTTGTTCATTCTCCCTTGACTATTTCACCTTGATAATGGGGTGCCCCATCCATACAGACTCGCATCTGTCGGCAATATTATTTTGTCTCTATGCAACAAAGTTCCCTTGTTCAAACCCAAAGCAGATCCCTCATTGGTATAGTCAGAATGATATGTCTTTTCCTTATTATTTGACCTGAAATGGGCTTATGAAAACTTCAGTGTTCTTGTATGAAACCTTGCCTGCAAGACAAACTGGATCACTGAAACTAGCATTCCTAGCATCCTTGCCAAATGCATAAGAGCTACTATTTTCATCTTTCTCATTTGCTTTACTTCCTCCATTAAGTTCTGTTTCCTTTCCTTGCAAAGGAAGATGCATCCCCTCTAAGTATTCATTTGTGCACCCAAGTGAGTAAATACTCTTGTAGCTGTCAACTGAATGTTCTTGGAATTTATTAGGAACCTGTAAACAGCAATGTTTCAAGAAGCAAAATATCTTCAAGCAAAATATCTTCCAGCAAAATATCTTCCAGCAAAATATCTTCCAGATATGGGAATAACTACACACCCTGCTGCCTCAAAAACAATATTAATAGAATTAGTACGTTGCTGAAAACCCTAGGTGTAGACTCAAGGCCAAATGCAACAGACTTTAACTGCTACTGACTGCTGCTGTAATTGAACCTCAAGTACCGTCTGGAAATGTAATGCATAGGATGCAAATAAGTTTCTCCTAATCCATCAAAAATAAGTAATTGTTTAGAACCAAATTCTCTGGAATGGATTATGATGTCTCCATCTTGAACTTTTGATATTCTACATAAGCATTCAGGTACTTTACGTCCATGACAGGTCTGTGGCCTCCATTCTATTTTGTGACCACAGAGAAAAGGGAGTAAACTCTTTTGAATTTCTGACAGAACGAGACCTTTTATATTTGTTCCATTCTTTATTTCCTTTTGTATTATCTCTTTGATTTTGTTTTTTGGTACCAGTGATGGATGATACCTTTCCTTCAATCTTTTTGAGAAAATGACTTTGTAGAACCACTTGAAGTACCTGTTTGTTTGTAGTTATGGCTTCCCATAAATGACCAAAGTGAAGTAAGCTTCCTCCTACTGGTAGTTCCCTTAAGTTAGTATTGGTGCCTGCCATGCCCACTGGAGTGACTGGTTCTCCTTCTTGGATGCTGTTGACCTTATTGTCTAAGCAGAATCTTTCCTTATTCCACTGTTTGAAATTTCTGACAAATCCTTCCTTCTCAAAAGCAGTTTTGTCTCCTGAAATATTTCTTGTCTAAGTTCCTTTTCTGAATTGTAGGAAGAGTTCGTTTCTTGTCTTTTCTTTCCACCAAAACTTTCTCCAGAGCTTTCTCCCAAAATAACCTTTCTTTGAAGGGAGTGTTTACCAACTTGTTTCTTGACTTCTGGTCAACCTCTCAGTGTTTTAGCCACAGAGATCTACCAACTGTAGTTGCCATAATGGAACATGCTACAAATGCTGCAGCATCATATCCTGCATAAGCCAAATATTGAAGTACTTTCTCCAATTTATGTAATGCTCCTTGAGACATTTAAGCACTTACATCTTCTGAACCTAGGATTTTTTTTTCTTTTAACCCACAGAATGGCAGTTCTGATGAGCAAACAAGTTGCAACTGATGCTCTAATGGATAGGGCTGAAGCTCCTCAGACCTTTTCAGAACTGAATCAATTCTTTCTCTGATCTGTATCTTTTAAGAACTTATCACTTTCCCAAGGAATGACAGCATTCAAAATTAAAGCTGATTCAGGACCATTGACCAAAGGGATAGCCAAGTCCTTGCTTTTTTCTCAAAGGTATTTAATTTTTTATAATACTCTAAGAGTCTCTTAATAGTAAGAGCTGTTTCCCATTCTGACTCAATTCTGTAAACGTTTCTGGCATAGGAATTTCTAATTTTTTAAATTTTATTCTTTGTAGCACTGATGTCACCTTCCTTTTTCTTTTTTGTACTCTCTCCTTCAAATCTAGCTTTTCTAAGCAATCCTTTGAAATTGTCAGGAAGCTCTTATTCTGATCCAATGAACAGCCCTCATATGAGGATTATGCATCATCTAAATCCAGATCTCTGTCTTCATCTCTTAACTGTATCTCCTGCATGCTTAAATCTTCTCCTTCTAATATCTCTGTAATCTTTTGATTAGTTTGTGAGTTTGTTTTATTAACTGGTGTGTCTGTGAAACTCCCTGTCCTTCAGATCTTTCATCTTCTCCCAACAGATATTCTGAATTCATTAAATATGCATTGCCGTCATTTTAAAAATTCATTGCTGTAAAATTTATTTGAGAAATCAATTCCACTAAACTAATGTTATTCAAATACTCTGCAGTTGATAAATCTGAATCATTGAAGGTATTTTGAATCTTTTTCTCCATTTCTGCATTAATTCTTTATGCTTTTTACTGCAGAGAAATCATGAGGTTGTTGCTGTGCTAAATCATTGAACTCTGTTGGTATGGCATTAACAGATTTGTGAGCCTGCACCTAAGTTCGAGTCTAGCGAACACTGTATCCACTGTAGTTCACAAACTTTTCCCAAATCTCAGTTGCATGGCTTGTGTTAAAGAGCAATTTTTTTCTCTAGCTATTGTCAGTGCTTTGGCTGATGTTCAGTAAGTGCACCTGCATGTTCTATGACAGTCTCCTCTGAGTGGTTGAGAACTCTTACTTTTTGCCCTTCCCCCTTCTGCCTCCAATTCAGTATGGCGGCCAGAAGGTGCAACTCAGCTTAAATTACCCAATCCCTCTTTCTCCCTCTGGGGAGACAACAGTGGTAAGTCTTTGTCTTTCATTTTTAGTATATTTTTGTCTTTCATAACTTGTTTAGTCTTCTCCAATGTAATTACTTTTGGTCTTACTGCCATGGCTTTAGAATCCAAGTGCTGATGAGGGAACCTTCCCTCTGTATCCCTCTCATTAGACATTAGATTCTGACACCTGTTGAGTGGTACACTACCTAATGCCCAACTGAACAGCAGAACTATTTTTGTTTACAGTATCTGACTCGGTAGCTTGCATACTTGCAACTGAGTAGTTTTAGTATTGGTCTCTTCATCCAGCAGCTTCTTCTTTTTCTCCAATGGGATGCAGAGATCATCCCCATCCGGTTCTACAATTTTTTCTTTTTAAGAAATCTCCTGTAGACTCTGTTTTTAATTAGCTACAACCTAATGCCCAACTAGCTTTTGAATAATTTAAATTTCAGTGTTACAGAAATAGGAAGAGAGAAATTCTCAACCAAAATGGAAGGGAAGATACAAGCAGGCAAGAGTTTCAACAGATCTGGAATTTTAGTCACTGCAAGGGAATATCCTGATGGTTGTGATTTGCACCTTCAGCTCTTCTGAGATTGAACAATGCCACATCCAACTTCTTAAATAAAAGAGACTGCTGATTTCCCAGAGGAAGCTGGTGAAAGGCCCTCCTGGTTATTACTACAATCTGCTTATCTAGGAACACAGATGGATACAGGAGCATCACTCAAACATCAACCTGTTGCTTTAATGGACATGCACCTGTCTGCAAACATGTTGTAGCATACACCTTTTGCAAAATCACCACAACCTTCAACTACCAGTATCTCTATTACTTGCATTGTAGGAAGAACACTGACAAATATCAACAGTTTTATGGAACTTACTGGCAGATGGCTGCTGGATTCTAGAGAGTCTACTGGGAACCTGCAGATCTGACTCCAAGCTGCGACTATTTCTTACTGATTCCAGAGAGCGCAGATTTGTTCTGGCCAAGTTAGGCATGCTGTGCCGTAGCTCCTCTGTGAAGCAAAAACAAGGACAGTGAAGAGTCCAACTGCTTTACTTACCCAACTGGTGAAGCCAGATATTCTAAAAATCAGTAAAGTTCAGTAATAGTATCATATACCTTCATTCCCAGAATATTTCAGCCTATCTTGCATAGGACTTTGTAATGTTCTCCGTGGAGGACGAATCTGAGGGCCTGCTGCTCTGCCATACTCTGTGTTTGTGGATGGGGATTGGCACCGTGGTGAGCTGAGTGGGGATGGTGAGTATCTGTGATTGCTGTGATAGGAAAAGGAGCAGTCATCATCTTCATCTTCCAAACTGTATGTATCAAAATCTTGGTCACTGTAGGTGCCTCTGCGCAAGGAATGCAAAGAGGCACTGGAACTGCGGCGGGAAACGGAGGCTGAGCTGGAAGCACAATCCTGACGAAGACCTAAAATATTACCAACCACAAAGGACACAATCATTCTTCAACCATGCTATATGGAGTTCTTGCCCAAACATCTCAGGTGACATTTTCCTATGACATGGCCCATCATGGATTACTACATTAGACAGAAAAACAACCACATATTTGCTGCTATAACAATCAACATAGGAGCCAACAGCACAATTATTGTTGTATACTTTATTAAAATATGATTTACCATCTATATCACGAAATCAATCAACTATATAAATAAGGATGGGCATTCAGTATTCCTGTTACGAATCCATAATGGTTCTGTATTCAGTAAGACTATGTACTCATACTATAAAACTATGTAAATGCCAGTTCAGCCCCCTTAAGAACCAGGTGCCAGATCCAGGCAAAGGAGGTCTGTGCTGCTCAAGATTGGGGTGCAAGGAGCATGGCATTTCCACCTCCTGTCACCAGCAAGCAAAGCTGCAACAACAAGAAGCAGAACTCTTATTGCAAGTCCTTGTTGAAACCTCACACACTGGCAGGAGGGGCTCGAAAACTCATTCTCCTTTGCCCTGACAGGAAGCTAAGTGGACCTTTGTTGCCCGATCTGGTTGCTGGCTCTAAAGGTGGCCTGTGCAAGTTGGGCCAGGAAATGTTACTTAGTTATGCAGAGATAACTTAAATAGCCAATGGAGAATATTGGCGAGAAATTTTTAAAGTCTGAAAACATATTCAACTATTTTAAACCATACACCTATGCAGATCTGGATGAGAATTTTATAACCCAAAGGCATGATTAAAAAAAAATCTATGTTTTAACTTGGTGCCAGAATGAAGCCAGGCCTTCAGTGGGACTGGGGCACAATAGCAGAGAAGGCCCCTCTTGTGTACTGCTTCCACTGATGGGACACAGGAGACAAGCCCTCTGGAAAATCTCAGTGTACTAAGAGACAGACTGTTTTGTATACTGAAGTCCCAGTCTTTTGGAGGTAGACCTGAGCATCTGTTGATGGGGGCACACTGGCCTTTCATGGTACCTACCATAGCACCCTCAGCCATATTTCTTTCTTCCTTAAATGGCAAATTTGGCTCTCCCTCAGCAATTTTAGGCTTAGGGCAGGCCTTTTTAAATGGGAAGTCAACTGAAGGCACGGAAACCATTTTGGGCAAAAAAGCTAGGGATCCTTACAGCTTCTCAATGGCTTTTTGGGCAGCTGCATGCAGCCATCCTAGTTTAGAGCTTTAAACATCAGTGGCAGCACTTTGCATTCAGGGTGGTAATGTACTGATAGACAGTAGAGTTCCTTTAAAAGTAATGCCACATGTTTTCTGTGGGATGCTCCTGCCAGCAATTTAATTACAGCAGGCTCTGAGTCATCTTCCTGATTAAATTGCAGTAGTTTAATCAGAAAGTCATCAGTGTATGAAACTATTGTGACTAGGTTATCCCTGTCCAGCAACTGCTGCAGCTGCCAGGGAAGCTGAAACTGACTCTAAGCCAAGGAGTCCACCTGGATCTTGAGTGACAGACATGGATCAAAGAACAGAGAAGCCCCCTGTTGTGTACTGCTTTCATTTCCCTAGCAGTGCATATGCTACTTAGGTGCCATGCAACCACATCCAAGGCAGGTCATTTACCTAGTTTCATGGCCGATGAGCCACCAGTCTACAGAGACTCTATTTTATCTGGATTCAATTTCAGTTTTATGACCCTAACTCTGCCCATTATAGCAACAAGGCACTGGCCAAGCTCCTGCACAGTCCAGTCTTGACTCCAATGGCAAGGACAGGTAGAGCTTAATGCCATTAGCTTACTGGTAACCCTCAGCCTGCTATGATCTTACAAAGCAGCTTCATGCAGGCATTAAATAGCACTGGAGTTGGGACAGAAACCCTGTGTCTTCCCATAGCTTAACAATCATTTGGCTGAACAGGAGACCCTTTCCCACTGTCTGGAACTGACCTTTTAGACAAAAGCAGAACTGCTATAACACTATGCCTTGTACTCCCACACTGCAGAGCCAGCCCAAAAGATTACCATGGGCAAAAGTCTCAAAGGGCCAAAAGGGTCCTCTGAGGGCAGCACCTCACAATTTTCACTCTGAGCAAATTGTTGGCCAGGTATCATTACTGTACCCTGACTTGAAATAAGATTGAAATGGGTCTAGACAATCTTTTTCTTTGAAGTATGTTTGAAGGTGGTAAGCCACCATATACAAAAGAGAACATTGGCTATAGGGTGCTAGCTCTGATAACCTCTGGGTCCAGCAAAGTCCTCTTCAGATAGGATGCATTAAATCTCTTTCAAAATGGCAGACAGTTTGAAATAACCTTGACACAATGAGGCATGTACCAACTTCTGGACACACCTGATTAGTCCACTGCTACTAGAACATATCAGCTAAGACAGACAGGTTTCAAGCTTACATTGGATGGGATGGAATTATTTAAGCCTCTTGTCCACACCATCAGGCTACAGCAATGGAAACTGACCCCAAGAAATCTGACTGAATGAAACACTGCAGTGATAACAACATCAGATTCTGAGTGAATACGAGTGTCTTTCTCCTTGAAGTGTCTAGCAAATTTATCACAGCAGGTAATCACCATACAAATTCTAATCTCTCTGAGCACAAGTCCATGTACAACAGGCTCCTCATCACTTGGAAAAAGTGAGTGCTGAGTGACCTGTCAAGGATGGAATAGTGGATGCAAAAAAAAAAAAAATACTTTTGTTGAGAATCTCTGTAAAAGCAGATCATCTTCTATATGCCCAGCTCTTGCCATATGCTGGACCAAAAAAGTATGGAGCATGTGATTGTTTGCTGTGGTAATCACAAAGTCCCATGTAGGCTCTGCAAGGACAGTTTTGGCATGAATGCTATAGTTATTCAAAAATCACAGTACTGGAGTTCTCCAGCAGCACCTGAAGCAAACGGATGGGCAGTGGGGTGAACTGTACACCAGCAGCATACCCCTTCCATCACTTTGGTTCAGCACAAGTACAAAGCCTCAAAACTGGTGCCAGGTGGCATGCGTTTCCTTGTGAGGAAGATGGAATCCTTATGGACAGCAACACATATTCCAACAGATGACCCCCCCACTCCCTGAATCAAGATTAGTTCTGCACCTTGAAAGCTGGGTCCACTGGCCCAGGTCAGTCTCACTACCTATATTATCAGACTGGCACCACCATCTAGAACCACATAATGGATAGTGATTGTGTTTGTTGTGGACTAGCCTGGCATTCAGTGGCAGCATCAACAGAATAGAAAGTGGACTAGAAGGACAACCTCAATACTGAAGAACAGTGAAAGGACCAAGACACAGAACAGTTTCACATAGCTATCCTGTGTTTCCTTTAGTGGCATGTCCATCCCTCAGTATCATGGCCCATTCTGGTCAAAATGACACCAAAAAGTTTAACATACAAATACTGTTACAGTAATCCCTCCACATTCACTAGGGTTAGGGACACAGGACCCCTGTGAAAGTGAAAAAAAGAGAATAATTCTAGGCCTTTCCAAACCATGTTTAACACAAAAAAGTATGATCAACATATCCAACCCACTATGGATTCCTCTGAGGCATCAAGGTTCCTTCACAAGGCAGAAGTAGATGGCTGGTGGGGTTTACTGCCACCCCACACCATTTTTAAGAGGGACTTACAAGCCTCTTTTACTATTTCTCAGTCTCACAAGGCTTTCAGGCCCTATTAAAAATAGCATAGGGAGACAGCAGAGATGCCAGGAAATAATCCATGAATAATCAAATCCGCAAAAGTGAAACCCACAAAAGTGGAGGGCTGACTGTAGTAGTAAGGTGCCAAGTGCAGCAGGACAGAGTAACTACATTCCACACACTGCTACATCAACTCTAAACAGTGTAACCACATTCCACATAGTGCTACATCAACTTTAAGCAAAGAGCTCCTACAACAATCTACAAGGAAACTTGAAAGCTGTTGGTGAAAAAAACCAGAACATCCACCTGGTCTCCACCTCACCTCCATTAACCACAGTTCTCACCTGAGCATTTCACATTCCTTTCATGGTCCTCCTAAATAAGGACTAGGACTCATTTGGCCTTGCAAATGTTGCGGGGTTGCAGTTCCTAAAGCTCCTCACTCTCGGGTATGCTGGCTACTGTGGCCTGCAGCCTGATGACATCTGAAGGGAGATGGGAGTCCCACCTCTGACCTAAGGGAGTCTGGGTGACAATTCCACCACATTTTAGCACCCACAGGGCTATTTTAGGCCCAGACGCCTTTATTTAACCATGAAGTAAATCAAAAGGCAACTTCTCATTCGCTTCCTGTTTAAATAAGGGTCACTTCTGGGCCTGAAACAACCCACATCAGCATCAGTCAAGCTGAACTGATATATCAGTCCTTCCTTCAGAATTAGCTGTGTTAAGCTCAAGCACAGGTTCTCCAAATATGAAATAATAGTGGAACAGAAGTTCTTTACATCCTTTTTATGTTATAAGATAAGGCCAGTGAAATATATTAATCATAGCCATCTAAATACAGCCTCACAAGTAGGAAATATATACTACTGCGTTATTTAGAGAGAAAAAGGAATAAACAGAAAGCAAGTTTATTCAATAGTTGGAAAGCACATTGCAGAAGATAATCCAGCTCTAATGTAGAAGAGGAAATGAACTGCTTGTACATACTTTCTTCCTGTAGGCGGGCCATAACTTGCACATCAGTCAAGTCTTGAAGTTTGTAGCCCATTGAGATGGAGTCATCTGAGGTACTGAGTTCACTGTCAACGGAAGACTGAGAGCTCAAGGCTGAATGCATGCCCAAGTAACCTTTAGAAAACAGCAGAAGGGAGGGAGTAAGAGCTACAGACTATTTTAAAAATCCATATGCAAGGAGTATCAAAGTATTAAACAGTTGTGTTTGAATTCACTAATAAACACAGTGATGCTTCCTTTTATAACATCTAAGTGTGCCATTAGCATTAAATAACAATAATTTCAAAGCGACAGAGCTCCTTTCTGTATTGAGATTACAGGAGAGAACTTATACAGGGAAAAATAATCACTTTGCATATGTGATTACATACCAAGTTACTGCTTAAAACTGACTCCATTTCAGGATACATTAACATAAAATACTCTGACAGGGGGAGGAACTATGATATCTGAAACAATCTGGGTAAAGTTACAGCTACATCATTTCCCAATGAAATTCTTAGCAACTACTTTCATTCTTAACTGCCTATATACACACACTGAATGTAAACGCACACAGAGGCTGGCATCCTGTTGGTTAGTCCCAAACAGAACAGAACAATTTAAACAATTTTGAATGGTGAGTCAATATGTAGGTAAATCCCACTAAATCAAAAAGACTACCCCAATCAGCACTAATATACTAGAGAATAATACAACATTAGGAAAAAATGTAAAAAAATTTAAAAATACTAGTTGTAAATTAAGTGGAACTTCTCAATAAATGTGAATGAAATGTTTCTATGAGATAATTTTTAATCCTGGAGATGCCCCATAACATTAGAGAAGTATCCTTTGTTTTGGCTAAAGAAAAACATGAATGTTTATATTTAAAATATAATGGCTTTACCAAATCATAAAGTCTTTGTGTTTCAAAGTCTTCTGATCTGAATTAATATTTCAATCAGGACTTCTCCAGATCAAAGATGAACAGAAGATAGAGTGGAATCTGTATAGTTTTGGAAGTCTGGAAGCAGGACAGCAAGGATTTCTGACCCCCAATTATTTAGCAGCAACAACAAAATTACCCCATGCTGCCTAAATCCAAAATGCTGAAATGAAAACTCAGGTAACCAGGAGTAAATTTATAGATGGAAGGAGTGTCAGCTCCATTCGGTTCTGGGAATTCAAAGATCCTGAGTTCAGAATTCCATTATTCTGAGTGTATTTCTTATGCACCTAGCTCCAGTTAATTGATAACAAGGTAACAGGAAAAAAGCCTGGTTTTTACAGCCTTGAAGTCTGCCCAGCCCTGCTCTTTTCAAATTCAGACAAGGATTTAGCATGGATTTCAATGATGATCCAACCTCCTGCAAGAAATTTTGTCAGAGCCATTTTTGGGTGTAAGTTATAGTGAACAACTGATGATATAATAAACTGACTAGAACAAAACTACTGGGCGAAAAAGAACAGCTTTTTCTGGAGCCCAAGGAAGGTCCACTAAAAAATAGATATTAACCTTTAGAGATTTACTAACCTTTAGGCATTTTCTCATTACCTGATTTCCAACACATTTTGTGGGGCATTTGGGCCTAAAAGATAATCCAGTATATGTCCAGTGCACCACCATGAGAGGTAATAATTTCCATTAGGCAACCAGTTAAGTTGCACTTTACCATGTCCTTGAAGTAGGAGCTTATTCAATGATCAGGAACTTAAGCTAATTATATGGCAGGGTTCAAGTGGCAGGATGTACATTCAGATCCAAGCTGAGCACTCTTAATTCCCACAGACTAAACACAAGGAACAGCTGCCATGTTTATTCCACAGACAATAATTAAAATTATTAAGGCAACACAGGGACTAACTAAACAAGATGCCATTTCTGTAATTAACAACTATGTAAATGGCTTTTCAAGTGTAAATGTAAAACAGGGGAGGCCACCATAACACTGGCATAAGGTTGAGAATCTTTAACACTTTCCTCATTCCAGTCTGAACCAGTGGTCCCATGCTTATTATTTGCAAACACAGATCCAGACTTGCAGTGTAGATATGGAATGCAATGGAGAGGCAAAAGATTAAGGTATCCCACATGCCAGGTTTCAGTCATCAACCCACTGCAGTTTGCTTTAAAAGCCATTCATGCAATTGAATATAAAACATAGAACATCTTATTTTATGCTGTGGAGGTCTGCAAATTAACTATATCAATCAATCCAATCATGAGCAGAAATCCCTATCCTAAGGTAAGTTGATCAGTTGGTAAAGTGCATACACTTGTATCCATCTGTATCTTTCTTAAATTTGTAGTATTATGTTAGAATTTTTAGATATGTTAGGATTTTCTCCCTCTTTTTTCAATCATTTGATCTGATTGAATCAATCAGGATTAGAAGGATTACTACTGTTAGCAAGTGGTTAACCTCCAAAGGATTCAGATAAACTAAAGCCAAAATGTGCCAAGGTAAATGGAAGTAACAAAGCTGCCAGCCACAAGTGTAGCAAGCAAGTGAAGAATTCAATTAAAGCTGTAGAAGAGTACATAAGGAATCGCTAATTCCCATCTTCTGCCCACACACCTCCACAGCTTCCTCACCAAATGCAGTCTGAGGGTCTTTAGTAGTTTCAACATTAGAAAATAAGGGACTTGCCTTAAAGAATACATCTCTGAAAGCCTGTTTTTAAGAGGTTCCCCACACATCTAGCATGAGGGAAAGATATTCCATATGTGTATCCAAAACATGATAGTTCTGTTTAAAAATGAGAACAGATATTCTGCCATCTCTTCTGTGCTTCAGGGAAAACAGAAAAGTAACTGAGCGCCCAATCCCAAAAGTCAAAGCTCCTCTAAAAGTCCCTCCCCATTCATTTCTTCTGTTTGTGTTTGCGTGTGCAATTCAGTGGCTGTGAACAGGTGAAGTCCACTATTATCAATAGGACTACAGCCAAGTCTCAATTTGCCTTACCCCAATTTACATTTGAAATCTACAATGGTTTTCAAGGAATACAAAACTCATTGAAGTCTCATCCACAAGGCACAGGAAGAGGAAGCAAATGCAGTCTTAGTGCTCCTGGAAGGAAGGAATTTGCCTGCTTAGAAGAAGTGTTTGATGGGGAGAAAGGAGTTAGAATCTTGCCTTGAAGGATGGGAAGCATGAAGAGGATGAAACAAAATGGAATCTTGGTGCTTTGGTCTAGCTGGAAGGAGTTTCCTCTGCTTGCTTAGGTAGGAGGTAAACAACAGGAGTCTTACTGTCAGGAAGGTTTTCTGCAGCTTGGAAAGCTCTAATGTTTTATTCTTCAAACTTCTTTCAGACTAGTGATAGGTTGAGTAAAATCACCAACTTGACAGCTATTCCAGCTCTAGTGGAACATATACCACTGGACTGGTTCCCCCCATTTATATCAGTATCAGTTTACACTACGAGTCCAGGAACACAATCCTGATAGAAATCAAGACTCGCCTGTAATTATGTGGTAGGTAAATCCCTCAATATACACCTCCTTTTCACCCCAAATATCTAAGAAATGTTTTGGAAACTATTCTGATATCCTCTTATTTGGATCTGATTTTGACTGACGAGCAGAATAATTCATTACCTTTTAAATACAGAAACTAAATGCAAGTTCTGAACTCAAAAACCAATAGCACACCAACATCAAATAAGGGATTATTCCAAGCATATATTAAGAGAAAGAGGATTTATCTCGAGGACAAGAATGAAGAGTCTAGTTGAAGTTTTGACTCCAGCACATATTGTTCTCCACTCTAGACAAAACATTTGATTGCCAATGTGTTTTCAGAATCTATGCAGGCAAAAAGAGTCACACATTTATCATTCTGTGATTGCACATGCCAATCAAATCCTCATGAAACACAGAAGAGCTTTCACACATGCAAGTTAGAATAGCAAGTCTTTACAGAAACACAAAGCATGACAGCAAATTATCAGAAGAAAGCCTTACTTAATAACAAGCTCCAGCAGGACCCTGTCCTAGTCAAATGTCCTGGAAATAAAGTTTTCTCTTTAGAAATCATTGGGAGCTTTTAAGATTAGAACAAACAGGCAACAAGAACTAAACAAACCCCCCAACCCTTCATGCACCTCCCATTCTCTGAACATGTGCCCACTGCCATGCCATACCTGAGCTGCCACAAGTTAGTAGCGATTTGTTAGTTGATTTGTAGTGCCCAGGAGAGTTTAGTGCACTGCTACAGGACCCTGTGTCTGCATTCAAGTTATGCACACTTGGAGAGGCCAGTGGACTGCAATACAGGGATTTCCACCTACTGGCTAGAGGAAAATACAAGAAAGCCATGAAACATTACTTCATTAAACACTGATACTGAGGGAGGGAAACACAACAGGTCAAACTGTATTTGTATGAGTAATATACCAGAAATACTCACCCCGAGTTTTGATACAAACCAATCATTGGTTAGAACAAAAATTAGGGGTTAGACAAATGAAGACAATTCTCAGTTACTCATTTGCAGTTCTCTCCCTAACTTAATATTACAAGCCTGCAGCCGTCAAACAAACAAGGTGATTGCTGCTACCTGGTTTTACAAGGCCCATCTTTTATGATGCTGGTGCCCTCAAGACAACTTAACAGGTTACACTGAAACAATTAATTCCATACAGGTGAGACAAAAGTCATCTAGCTAAAAAGGGTCCCTCTCCGCCAATAAGAAATCCATGGTATTCTACTTCCTAAGTCATTCTGGAACTGGAGATTCACATTACTCATGAAGTTTCTTCTTGAGCAATTCTGAGAGGTCAGTCTCCATTCAGTGCAGCTACTGTGCTATTAACACTTACACTAATACAGCAGCCAGCCTATCGCAGCTAGCAAGAAGAGCTTTGGTCTCCACTACCCAGTATGAGAGCGCCAGTGTGGTCTGAGCATTGGACTACAACCCTGGAGACCAAGGTTCAATTCCTTGCTCAGCCAAGGAAACCAACTGAATGATCTTGAGCATGTTACACACTGTTAGCCTCAGAAACCCTGTGATAGGTTTGCCTTAGGGTTTCCTTAAGTTATTAATGGCTTGAAGGCACACAACAACAACCCAGTATAGCTGCGAAGAAATAGCACCAGTTCTATGTCATAGCATTTATGACCATGCTATAAAATATAACACAAAAGGGTATTCCAAATGAGATAGCTATTCTAGCAGACACAGAGGACAGATGCAGGTACAGTGGTCTCTTGCAGGTGATTACTGTGGACCACATGGAATGGAGAGAGGCCCAAAATTATGGTCCTCCCCAACAATGTTCCATTAAGATGCTTTCACTCTGTAGTTTTTGGAGGACACACCAAATCACAGCAACCAGAGAGAATACTCCTAAAGCACTTGGAACACAGACATTATACTCAAAATTTCACACCACTAGCCACACATCAAATCAAAGACAAGTTAACACTGAAAGTTGAAAGAGGAATGGTATTATTAATACACAGAACAATCAAGCTTTATTTTGAATCATCTTGTCCTTGAAATCCCTCAACTCGGAATTGTCCCTAATACATAATGGTCGTTTAGATTCTTTGAAAGCTAAATAAATGTCTTCTAGAGAGACCAACTCAACCATAAAATGGAAAACGGAAGTATAAACAGTATAAAAATATTTCAGTTCCTTTATTTCTCACATTTTCCTTCTAACAACTAAAGATTAAGCTACTAGAAGATTAAGGTTTATTAAAGCCATTTTGAAAATAGTGAGATTAACATTTGACCACAAGCAGCAGAGAATTATACCCGTGTATGCCTCTCTGAGCAGTCTGATGTGATGCCAAGTGACAAAACTAGGCTTTGTAGGGATGCGTCTTTCTCTCCACTCTACTAACCATCAGAGCCTACCCTGTGTTCTACAGCTGGCTTTATTTAGGCTAACCACAATGCTGTGCCATGATGGGACAGAAGAACTGTGGAAAAAATTGAGGTGGGGGGAAATATAAGTCTTAATATGGAAAAACAGGAAAACAGAGGAGTGGGGAGAGAGGCAATGGAAAAATCTCTAATGAAGGCATTTTTAAAAAAACAAAGTTTGTTAGCGTAGCCAACACACATTAACACAAGTCAACACTGTGGAATATAGATTTTTAAAAAAAATAGTGGTGAAGCACAGTCTATGAGCAGGAGTTTGCCAAGTATATTGCCCCATGACATGATAGCAAGTCCAAAACATTTTTTTACTCTTCTTGTCACCTTCAGTTTCTTCCATTTTCTGCATCACATGAAAGTTAATGATGAATGCCAGAACATACTCTTACACACAAACCAAGGAATGAACATATGAGAAGATCTAAAAGACTCGTTTCAATATACACAAAATATTGTTTTTCTTAAATCCATTAAGTTCAGAAGCAACTATAGATCTTTCAGGTGCCAATTCCCACTTAGATCCAGATTTACAGATATGCAGATAAGCTGGCAGTAAATCTCTTTGCCCCTCTACCCACTGTATGACTAAAAATATTAAGAGAGTTCAAGAACCCTGAGGATTAGAGTAGGATGTGGTTCACACAGGAAAGTGAATCTCCAGAAATCTGATAGAGGCACCTTCTGACAGCATCCATAAAAGACAATTCCTGAGAGAAAATGAGGGTAAAACTATGATTTTGGGGTTCTGAACTTGTTATTACTATTTTGCTCTGTTTTGAATTGTTGAATTTATAATCTGATGTCATGAAAAGAGGTTAAGAAAATTATAGATGATTTTATTTTGTTGCTATATTTTATTTTTTTTCATATATGTCACATATATTATATTAGATATCAAAATATGTTAAGGTGACTAACTCATTTAGTTGTGTAGTAAAATTAAATAAGAAATAATTATCCTTAATTCAAATATTGATTCAAATATCTCATGTAATAGAACTCTAGATTTAAGATTAAGCAGCAATGTTAACTTTAATTGGTTGGGGTAGATTTATTATTTATAGATGTATAGATAGATAGATTTATGATATGCTTAGATAGAAGACTATGGGTAGTTGACAGCTGGGGCAGGAACTGCCTTTTGTTAAAGTATTAAGTACTTATCCTTTCAGTTAGTTGTATTTGTTTAGTTGTTAAGATTTAGTTGTTATTATCATTTAATTTTTTAATATGTTCATTGCTTGATTAGCTTAGATAAGTTTTTTTGGTTTATTATTAATATTTGGAGATGTCTATTTGTATTGTGTATTTGATGTTTTTTCTTTTTTTCTTTTTAAATACTCTATCTATCTATCTATCTATCTATCTATCTATCTATCTATCTATCTATCTATAAAAGACAAATCCTGGATCTAAGTCACTGAGTAGAGAAATAAATTGAGTTATGCTATTTTCAGGGTATTTTTTTTTTATTGGGATGGAATAGAATATAAATTAAAGATTCAGATGCTTTGACTTTCTAACATTTTAGATATCTGATGTTAACTATTGCTTTACTATATGATGGGAAAGAATAAAGAGAGCTCTTGCTCTGTTTCTGCATAAGAACACTGGTGTTGCATATTGTTTAAGTCTATCTTTCCTTTTATTTATTACAAAATTCGACAATTGCATTTTCAATTTTATTTTCCTATTTTTCCAGCTGACAAAACTGAGTTAATTATTTTTATAATGTAGCAGCAGGCAGCTCTTTCTCCAATAATGGATTTGATTTAAGTAACCAAAACATTCTATAATGAAGTTTTATGAACATATCTATCAACTGAGGAGTAGGAATTAACTTTTTTTTTTCTAAAGAAGAACTGCCTGGTGAAATAGTGCAATATCAAGAACGAAAGAGATTCCCTTAGGATATGAAGACAGCATTTTACAAACATTCATATTATATGTGAGATTACTAAAGTTGCTTCCTTAGTATCATTGTGAAATCTTCAGCTAAGGGTCATGCAAACCATCTTATCTTAAACAAACTTAGGAAGATTATCTCTATTGCATCCTCTCCAGCCATTAGTGCTAATGCAATCTGTCTTAAATTCCAGCAAGGAAATGCTAAAGAGCAAAGCAAGAGATCAAGACCTCAAGATTGGCTAAACACATTCTACTGCAAACTAAATACATTCAGCTCTAAGAATTTACTAAAACCAGCCTTTTCAAGATTTCAATATTCAGACTGGGAGGGGCAAAACTGTTCAACTCAACTTTAACACAGAGTGTTTATTAAGCTAAAAAAATGTTAAGTGAAATGATGGAATTTTGGCCTTCTTTCTCAGTGATCACCCAAAGATGATCCCATATTCAAATACCATTTCATAGGCAATCAGCTCACCTACCTTGGTCAAGTCTGCTGATGAGTGTACGGCAGGCTGCCTCTGTCTCTGGACTGGGGTTGTCCAACACCTGCCTACACCATTTCAGGGGAGATTCCTTTTCATCTGCTAATGACTTTCTTGGAGAGACATACAGCCTTAAGCAGAACAACAAGAAGTTTAAGATGTCAGCTCAGCAAATAAAACATACTTCAGCCTGCACATCTTGTAAGCCAATTAAGTATTCCGCAATAACAAAATGTGCATACAGATACCACATAAAAAGAACTACATTAAATATGCTACATATGAAGCAAGTGGACCTACTAAGCCAGTTAAAAATTATGCTACATATTGCTTACCCACATGAACTAGGGAGGTCTGATAAGACCAAGCAAGAAATGGTGCTACACAAAAGTGATCTAACTGTAACTTTTACCATGTTAAGCAGCTTGTGGTTAGAATAGATAAGACACGCTGAAAATGTGTTTCAATAAAATAACAAGAAGTTCATTTTAAAAACTGCTTAAAGGTTAATTCAGATTATGAGCACCTTAGATTACTCATATACACCACACGCACACAAAAGAAAATGAATCTATAGTCACCAGGAAGGATATGAAAAATTTAGGGGAATCTGCAAATTTCAGTGTTCAGTTCTCTATTATTGACTCGTCTTTAGATAAAGTAAGAAGAAACACTTCATGATTTAGCAGAAAGGAATGTTTTTTAAAAAAAATCCTTCTTTTAAAAATTGAAAAGAACACAAACCATTTTGTTCAGAATAGGAAAGCATGTGTATTATTCATTTAAGTCTTACAGAGTCCTATCTAAGTGCTAATCTTTTTCTACACAAAAACATATTTCTAATTTTTTCACTCAAGTCAAGCAGTATGCTTGATATTATCTTATCAAAAACTGGACACAGTATAAGGAGGAGATTATACCATAATGATTTAAGTAGCTCATATTTACAAAGTTACCTCTCAAGTGTTTTTACAAAAACTGTCAGTCCCCAAAATATAGATATATACCTCTTTCCAGCAATTATATTCCATACAAAAAACAAGAGAGGTTCATAAAATCAGTAGCTTAAGATGAATTCATCATATTGACCTGAAGCAAAATGTCAGTCCCAACTAGAATAAATCCACTAAATCTGTTGAATTTATGTAAATGCTGACTTACCAAGTTCCCACTGACTCAACAAGTCCACTCACTTTAATTAGGATTTAGACCTATCTTTATTATATGCACATTTAAAATATTTATGTTCCAAGTCAGCATGTAGTAACAGGTCCATACATTACAGAAACAACTGTCCTGTCAATAGCTGCCATCAAGTCTGCCACTTATGTGTAAAGCACTCCTGACTCCTCATACAGGATGGTAACAACAACGATAATGATAATGTCCTGCCAGAACTTTTACGGAATGTTTACAAACTCAGCTTCTGTCTGCCATGTAAATTATTTCCAGCAGTACAGTAATCTTTTCCCCTTCACAATAAAATGCAATGTATCTACCTATATCCTCATCATACTACTGTATTCTCTAATGAACAGTGAGACTACACTTTTGTGGACCTCTTTATGAGTGCTGCCCTCACACCCATTTTGATCTTTCTGCTTCCAGAGCAACTGTGAATGGTAGTCCAAGGATCTGTCTTTTGCTTTGACTTTATACTTATCAAAGTTGCTAACAGTGACAAAGTCTGATTTAATCTCTATGGACAAGGATTAAGATCTTGATTTTCATCTCAATTCAACCATAACAGAACAGTGTCAGAAATTAACACTATAGTCTGGTGCCCTCTTAAAATGAATCTTTCAGAATTATCTAGAATTTAATCCAGAGTTCCATGGTACATACCAGCTATCATCTTCAACACTGCCGCCCTCAAGTTCTAATACTTCCACTTCATCCAGAGTTGTCTTGTCCAAGAAGTTGTCTATATTTGTGCTCTCTTCATTCATTCTCAAAACTGGCTCATTGCCTTTGGTGGTGAAGTCCTCCACTAGCACTGTGCTGTCACAATCCCAGTCGGAAAAGTCATTTGTGTTAGCATCATTGAACTGCATTTCTGCATTGCTTGCAAACTCTCTCTTCAATGGTTCTCTCTCAGAACCACTGGCACAGCTGTGTTGTACCACGGCACCTATGTCGTTTTTTAAGAACTCCCCACTCTCTTCTGCTTCTGACCTCATTTTGCTTAGTGCTGAATGCAGGTCTGCCACTATCTGTAGTTCCTGCTTATCCATCAGTGTGTTGATGCTATTATTAATTTCCATCCCATTGAGCCTGGAATTGCAATTATCCACTCCAGCGCCAGCTTGGCTCAGCACATTTGCCTCTGGCAAACTTCGGAGACTTCTAGTTCTCAACTGCTGATTCTGGAGCTCAAGTCTCCTTACAAGTTCTTGCAATTTTCGGACCTCTTCCAGCTCAGGGCCCACCTGGTCAGCCACTGGTTCGACATCTGGACCTATCACAGAGTTCTCTGTTGAACTCCGGGCCAATTCATTTCCAAGACTGTGGTCCGGTTGAATTATAGGGGCACTCCCAGGAACAACCATCTTCGTGGAACCCCTGAAGAGTCTTGCTAAAAAAAGGAATGAAAATACATGTTAAAAAAAAACTTTTCTCAAAACTTAATCACTCAGGAAATTAAGTCAAGGAATCTGAAGGGAGTTCATCTGCAAGGATAGTATAGTTTACCTGAACTAGTTACTCAGACATAAACTACATGTTCCCAATGCAAACAGCAGACATGATCAGTGCTATGAAAAAGGCAACTAAACTGCATCCAGCATATAAGTACATATTCATAATTAGTATATACAAGATGATTGATGTCTTCCTGCTTTTCACACAGAAATGATTGCAGGAAGGCTACTTTAGTTCTGTGAGGGCAATTTGCAAATGATAAGACTAGCTCTCATTTCTCATATTTTTGGTCCAATGGGCAATACCTGCAGGCAATATTTACCTAAATCTATGCCAAGTTAAAGGTTCATAAACAACTAAAATTGAATTTCTTTTGAGCCTAACTTGGAAAGACTTCTAAATAACCAGCATTACATTTCTGGTACTCAGTAATTTTGCAGTTAACCTCTACAGAGTTTAATGAAAAATGTATCTCTGTCTCCTATATAAAAAGACAGTATCTAATCTTTGCTAAAACACCTGAAATGCCAACATACTGTGCAGCTGCAATGTGCTGTACCAAAGCCACAGCAGCACCATGTTTAGTAGTAATTTAAGTAATTTCCTTGTACTGAATTGACAGTTTGGTTTCCTGTGCTTACTTGCAGTCTGTTATTACTATTAATTAATACTATTATTATTCTCATTTATTCATATAGTACCATCACTGCACATAGCACTTTACAAGTAATAAGAACAAAACAAAATGTACAAAGTAAAATCACTTGCTGAAGACAGAACACTGTGCATATGAAAAAAATATGGAAAAGGACATACCTTCCTAGATACTTGCACTACAGCAAGACACTAATCTATTTTTACAGCCTTTGTAAGGAAATGATCTTATGATGAAATGAAAGATCACCAGGAGTTCTGTTGATAATTGGCAGAATACATGGAACCACCAATAACATTACTACTCTCCTCCTCTGAAGGAGCTGTAAAAAATTTTGAATTTGCTTTGTCACAAACCACTGAACAACATCCCTGGGTTTCAGCTTACACAATACATTGTATTTTTGGAAAACCAGTTACACATACATAGAATTTTTTTGCTGATCTGCAGCTCAGTTCTTGTCTACAAACTGAATGGTTATATTGACACAAGGAAGGATGTGTATAAAACCACCTCTGTCAATTAACTTTAAACAAAGTACACAAGTATACCGACTCACGTAAGAACAATGCCACGCAGCACACACTCGCTCTCTCAGTACCATCTTCCCTAATTATAGATGCTGTGATCCAAAAGAAACACATGAGGAAACGCAGAACAACTAGAGTCACTCTTTCCCATTATGAGTACATTAAATTGCCTTTAAACTAGCAAGCTATTATCAACTTGATAAACACATTTTTTATGTTCCTTTGCTCAAGTTTATAAGTCTTGAGAAATCAAACAGCTAGGCTCCTAAAGATCCTCTTTAAAAACTAGCAGCATAATTTCAAATTATATGTGTCATGTGGAGGAGAAAAGCTCACATTTACTTTAAATGAAAAAAACACTACTCCAGAATTGAATTCACTCTAACGTAAAGAACACAGTACATGATTATTAATATAATTTTCATTAGAAAGCAGAACAGGAGAAGCAGCACACTTGCAAGTGAACACACAACCACACTTAAGAAAATCAGTATTTACAACAGGTCTTCAGTTCTAATGCCCAGTCACAGACTGTCATCACAAGAGGTTCCACCTACCATCTGATAACTATAAAATAACATCCATAGCTTGACTATGAAAAATTAAACTATTCACAAGGTATCAGAATCTCTATAGGATACGGCAAGGTCTTTTTTTTCCATTTGTGCTGAAAGAAATGAGAACTGTTCTCTTCCCTTGAAAGACTGGTCTATAGCACTCAAAATGCATCAGGGAACTTTCCAAAGAACAAAAGAATACAGAGCTTTTCCCAGTGTATTTGGATTCTTCCTATGGTTTTGTCTGAACACAAAACTAAAAGTGGGTTTCTCATACACAGAATCACAGAGTTGGAAGAAACCACAACGGCCATCGAGTCCAACCCCCTGCTGTGCAGGAACAAATGCTCAAGGCACCCCCAGCAAATGGCCATCCAGCCTCTGCTTAAAAACCTCCAAAGAAGGTGACTGCACCACACTCACAGGCAGCATATTCCACTGTAGAACAGCTCTGACTGTCAGGAAGTTCTTCCTGATGTTTAAGTAACATTAAAAAGAACAATTCAAATAACCCTAATAAGGTCCCTGTTCTTACCAACCATGTATCAGTACTAATAAAAAAGAGAGTTCAATTGAAGTAGACTTACTTGTCCTCAGCACCACCTCTAGTTCTGCTTTAACTAGACGGCCGCAATCAAGCAGAAACTGGTATTCATTTCTGCCCCATCAATTTCTGCCCATTAAGATCTACTGAAGCCCTGCATCCATCTCTCTCTCTCCCCATTCTTCAGAACAGGCAAGTTCTTACCAGCCCATCTGTCAAGGGAGAGCCAGTCACAGCGGCAGCAGCCTGGTCTGCATGGATATCCTCACAGGCCAAGGCAGAAGCTGGAAGAAGCCCAAAGGAGAAGAATGATCACACATGCAGCAACCTCCCTGAAAATAAAAAGCATATAAGGAGTTAGAAGCAAGATTTGGGGCAGACACCCTAAGTAATTTATGTCTAGAGGAGTGTCCCCCCCTCCGCTTTCCTTGGGAGAGAGGCAGGTGCTTTTGCCCAGTGCCTTCAAAACAATGAGGGAGGGAAGAGGAGGAGAGAAGGAGGCCGGCCACAGACATCAAAGCAATTTTTTTAAGGGTGAAGAGAATGTGGGGAGGCGGAAGTCCCCTCCTAAAGGAGGCAGGTGCCTTGCCCCCTTCCAAGGTGCCCCCCCTCGGAGCAATAAAGGTGCCTTCCCTCTCAGACAAATAAAGGCAGAAAGGAGAGCAGGCAGCCTGTAAAAGCTGGCAGGGGAGGGTGTCTGCCACCCCCCCAAACACATCCTAAAGCATATGCCAGCCCTTCCACACTTGGACACTAAGCAAAATGACGAGGGGCGTGGACGAGAGAGGGCGGGTGAACGCTCCCCGTCCCTCAGTGGGCCTCCTCACCTGCTCCATCCCGGAGAGGAGCCCCCTCAGCCCTCAGGGAGGTGAGGAGGAAGGGTCGGTCTTTCGGGGAGGGCCCACGACCGCCAACGGATGGGGAGCTCGGGAAGAGAAGAGACAAAATATCTCCCCCACCCACCCCCCACCCCCCCCCGGGCTGCTTCGCCCGCCACGCTGCGCCGCACGAGGGGGGCGCGGGCGACCGTTGAGGAGAGCCCTTATCCCCCTCACATCCGTTGCGCGCGCCCGCGCGTTTCCCCGCCTCTCAGCCCGCCCGCGCGCGCGCCCCTTCCTACCTGCCGCGCGCTCCCTCGCCCCTCAGCGCCCGCCACTCGTTTGCTGGGCTGCCGCAGCCGCTTTTTGTGCGTGTGTGCATGTATGCGCGAGCGAGCCAGCTCCTCTTGCCTCATTGGCGCCCGAGCGGCTTGCCGGAGCCTTATTTGCATACGGGGGAGGGAGGGAGGGGGAGGGAGCGAGGGCGGCCAAACCGCGGGGAGTCAGAAGGAGAAAAGGCGGAGGGCGAGGTAAGGCTCGGCCAAGCCACGCCCCTCTCCGTTTTTTTTTCCTCAAG
Organism: Iguana delicatissima; assembly: GCA_948472985.1. Taxonomy (NCBI): domain Eukaryota; kingdom Metazoa; phylum Chordata; class Lepidosauria; order Squamata; family Iguanidae; genus Iguana; species Iguana delicatissima. Next base: position 126,368 of record CAOKZL010000010.1, read on the forward strand.
CACCCTCCGGGAGCGCTGGCTTGTCTTTCGCGCGCCTGCGCGGTGGTTTCAAAGGGGGACTGCGAGGAAGGGTGCGGGGGATGCGGGTGAAAGACCATTTCCGCACTGGACTGTTACAGCGCTATGATTCCACTTTCAACATCCTGTGGAATCCTGGGGTTTGCAGTATAGGGAGGGGCCCCAGGGTTCCATAGGATGTTGAAAGTGGAATCATAGCGCTATAACAGTCCAGTGCGGAAATGGCCAAAGTCCCCGGGAAGCATGCAGGCGTGCGTGTGATTTGGCGCAAAGTGTTGAGCAGGTGGGATCGCTTGCACAGATATTCTCCAGTGTTCCTTGGCATTGCTTCTTTAACAGAAAAATTGGCTAGGAGAGGCAGCAATAATAAGATGGAAAGATCAGGGATGGATTCTTTCCCAGCAAAGAAGAAGAGTAGTTCAGAGTGCTTCAGAAAACTTTTTGTTCCAAGCTGACAGTATGTGAAACGACACAACCAGGTCAGGGAAACCTGGCATAAATAATGAAAAACATTTTGAAGCTTCTGTAGATCACTTGAAGGCTTTTTCCGAAATGGAGCCAGGAATGACTTTCTTTCACCAGCCTCCAGTTTTCCATTTAGATGGCCAAATGTATCGATCTATATTTTTTATCGATTGATTGGTTGTGACATGGAGGAGGTGACTGGTGAGGCAGCCTTTTCTAGCTGTTTTGCTGTTCCCACATGCTCAGTGTGGGATTCTGAAGGGAGCTACTATTTATCTTGCATGGTGTGGACTGGCACACACAGCTACAGTAAGATCAGCTAAAGTAGAATCTCATTCTTTCCCTGCTTAAGATTTATTGCATTGTTTCCTATAGGCCCTCTCCCATAACTTAACACCAAAAAATATGTCTCTAGCTATCCTTCACCACCCTCTCAAGAGGATGCTGCTAAAGAACCTTACAACTAGAAAGAGGATAGAGAGGAAAGAGGTGTTTGGGTGGGCATAAAAAGAATTTTTAAAAAGGAGCTTCACTGCCAGAGACTTAACTGAGGTGTCCCTGTATGTGCTTTTCCAACCCTGCTGTATGTAACTTTCTCCCCACTGTAACATCACTGGGGTTAATATGAGGGCAGTGCCCTCCCCAATAATTCTGTTCCTGATGAAATCTTCCTTCAGTCCCCAAATTTCTAGCATTGCAGAGTGTGCAGAGTGGTCAGATTGTTCACACCTATAGTTCTCATACTTCCTGTGTTTGCATTCCCTGGTAACTTTGCTGGCCCCTATTCTTTGGATGCCAAAACTGTAATGGTAGAAATAAACTAAAGAAAGTGTTAAAGTGAAATTATAAGGAAGGGTAGGGAAACCATTTCTGTTTGAGAGGGTGAGAAGGGAGGTTTTCAAAAATAAATGGAGTTGCTTCCTTCTCTCCAAAGCTCAAGACAATAGGGATGGGGTGAGGATTTGAGCAAAATTACCAGCAGTATTTGTCAAGATTCCTCCTCTAGTATAGACTTCTGGCTTAAACTAAAATGTCAATTTAACATAAAGGTAATAGCTAAATCTTTATACCGCTAATGTCAATATAATTAGACGTCTAAGCTTATTAATGATTAACTGAATGTGTTTACTCTTTTCCCTTAACTTTCCTATCTCTGAATCTGCAATATGGGAGCCACATTTAAATGCATATTGACATGTCTGTTTTCCAGGAAAGGAAGCTGTAGCTCAGTAATAGGGCACCTGCTTTGTGTACAGAAGATACCAGGCCCAGTTACTAGCATCTCAAAGGAAGGCTGGGCGAAATCTTAGAGATCTGATATCAATTGATGCTGGCTAAAACGGACCAAAAATCTAGTATAGTATACAAGAGTTTCTCATGTTCTGCCCTGCCTCAGTCTCTCTTTTCTGTATTCTCTCATTTTTTTAATATCTTAAACAAACAAATACGGCCCCAGTGCTGCTGACACACCACACCTGGGAATGACTTATATGACTCAAGCTGCCGTTTAAGGGTTGATGATTTGGAGTAGCCTTCCTCAGACTTGTGCATTACCAGTCTTACGACCTGTAGTCAGCGTGGCCAAAGGCAAATTTAAATTATTTCTGCTGTTTTCTCAAACTGAAAGGTATCTAATTGTGGGGACAAGGTAAATTTGCTAACTTTTCAACTTGTCCAGAATTTGACAGTGCAGGAGGAAGCGGGGAATGATGTGCACTGGGCAACAGAGAGAGGAATACGAATTGGACAAAGTGCTTGGGGAAAGTGATAGAAAGTGGGATGTTGACCTCTAGCCTATAACTTCCATCAGTCCCATGCATTATGGCCAGTGGTCAGAGTTAAGGGACTTGTAGTTCCCAAACATCTGGATGGTGCATTGGTTGTTGGAGTAAAATTTCTCTGCCAGGCACACTAACTTTGGTCATTTTACTGGTTTACTGTACCATACCAGCATAGCCTTGAAGTCCAGAAGAGCAACCTTATGCTGGGTCAGACCATTCTGTCATCTAGCCCAGTGGTGGACAAGCTCTAGAGGACAAGGGATCAATTTTAATTTATATGCAAAACAAAAAAAAAGCCCCTTTATATATTAAACGACAAAAACAACAAACAAAACCTAAAACTGGAAGTGGCCAGGAGTCCTTCCAGTTTTGTAAACCCCCTTATGGAGATGAGTGGGCAAAATAAGAGGCAGAGGGGCTGCCTCTTTGGGAACAAAAGTACTGTTCCAACACCCAAAAGTGAAATGGTATCTTTTGCTGTTTTTTCCCCTTGGCATGGGACTTCATGATCAGGAAAAGAGGTGTTGCAAGTGACCTCTTGCTTGATAGTCAGCCATGAGCTTGGAAGGTCTGGTGGTATAAAAAAAGACCCATCACTGGAATCTGACCCCCCGCCCCACAACAATGAATACCAGCAGCTCACCAAGATTTCAGTCAAGAGGTGGAGAAGCTGGGAGAGCCTGGGTAGAGGCGGCCGATCACAGCTGATGAAGTGCCTGTGGGGGAAATGATATGTCCTAATGGCTTGTCTCTTAAGGGTTAGATAGGGCCAGCTAGGAAGAGAGAAATGGAGGAGATCTGAATAGGGTTTGACAGGAGCTGAGAATATGGAGAGACAGTTCATGGAGAAGTATCTCTTTGTCTAAAAATGAGGTGGTGTGTACTGTATGTGCAACCACCAAAAGGCTAGATGTGTTATTCATTATGTAATAAATATTTCCTTTTTATTTTCTACATGTCTGAATGTTTTAATTTAATAATTAACAAGGACAAATGGTCACACTGAGCCCAATGATCAACACAGCCACTTGTTTGGTGCAGTGAAGTACGAGATCCAGGAAGGGATCTCGAGGGTAAAAGGGCAAGGTGAATGTTAGGAGCCCAAAAACTGGAACTGCCAACCTGGACAAGCCCCCACCCCATCCCGCCAGCACCTTGCTTAGTCACTACCTTTCTGTCCACGTTCCTCGGTGGCCAGAATGGTGAGAAATGCCTCCTCTTTGGGGAAAAAGATAATCCATTCTGTGCTTCAATATTAATGTCTGTTAATCTTCTTTGACTCTAGAACACCATGAAATATATTGCAGAGATATACTGAATCAAGAGGACCGGTTAGCTTTCTGCACATGATTTTTATTAGAATTGAGTGAAGCATTTGTTTCAGTGAGAACGGATCAGCCAAAAAAGGACTAAAAACAAAAGAGAAAGAGGGAGTGCTTTTTTTCTTAAAGCAGCTAGCAATGGTATGCGGCAGTGAAGGAATAAAGCAGTAAGTTCAGTTCGCATTTGAAATTTCACTTGTTTGGTAAAACGGGTGCTCTAATGGTTATGTACTGACTTTCAAATGTGGAAAGGTGAAAGCCTGTGTAAGGGAAGTCAGCCTTGAAAGTCAACATTGGCAAATGATTAACAAAAGTCCAGTCCCAAGTAGGTAGACCAGCTGTTTGATAAAATCGCTGCAAACTTAAAAGACAAAATTCTCCCATTGTCTTGAAGTCAAATACAAAAAGCTTCTTTGTCTTAACTATAGAATTTGCAAAGAATTTTTTTTTAATGATCAGGATCTCATCTACCTTCTCAACAACCTTAGAAGAGGTAGGTCTCTATGAATTGAGTCTAAGAATCAGAGAACCCCTCCCCACCAAAATGCAGAGCGTGCTTCCATTTGAACCTTTCATAGCATGCTCACCCTGCCTTATTCACTCAGTTTTATAGGGGGATGGGATCATCCTAATGACTTCACCTTTCAATAAGCCTGATGGGAAAGACTATCTAAAGATAGCTATTTCTAAGTCTTGCAGTCAAAAGATACTGCCTCTATGTATCCCTTGCAAGGATGAGGGGATTTAATTAATTAATCTCCCACATTATGGTCAAAAAAATGAAGCCTGGGGGCATTTTTCATTTAGAAACTGGCCTTTAGGGAAAGAATTAAGTCCTTTGCCCCAGCTGCTGCTCTGGATCCCTCTTCTCCCCCTCTAGGCACAAGCAACACTGCACTAAAAGCAAAGACTCTTGGGAAAGCATCCAAATTGCATCCAAAAGCATCCAAATTTATTTCACAAATTGCAATAGGAACTCTTGTGCACATCAGCCTGTTCTCAGATTATGGAGCTATAGTACTGTTAGGTCATTTTGGCAGAGATTATGGAAGTTATATTTTTGTATGACAGGACCCAGAATTCCTCAGCTAGCAGAGCCAACAACTCTTCTGGCTGAGAGATTCTGGAAGTTGACCCCAAAAAATCAAAAATCAAAACTCTGTGGGTTCTATGGACCTGTGAACGCATCCCAATTTAGACAGTAACTTGTATTGTTTCTCTTGGGGGCCCAGTCAGCAGAAGAAGACAGAAGGAGAGAACAGGGCTAGCTTAGTCATCCTAATGACTTCAGTAGGTATATACCTTACAAACTAAAAGGAAGAGAGGGCAAAAGATTGTTGCAATTGTTTAATTGCACCATGGGTGGCTGTGAATGCCTTTTCCCTGGGAAGCAAAGGCAGAAGAGGAGTAGCATGAGAGGAGGCAAGATATTTGCTGGGACAGAAGGCATTTTAATCATCACTGGCTGCAGGGCTGCAAGCAAGCTTCTTTCTGTTCTTCCACATCAAGAAGTCCTAGGAGAAAATTGAAAAGTGAATTGTTGAGCTGGGCAAAAATGGACCACCACAGCTGTGGCGTGAGCCTAAGGACAGATCAGAACTCATCACTGACAAGAATTGACCAGCATTTCTGAAATTCTTCATATTTAGGATGTGGAGAACTCCAATATCAAAAAGATTTGAAGGGAGAAGAAGTGAACACAAAATTTCTCTTCCTGGCCCAAGACAGCTGCCAGGAGATAGGGGGAGGCACTGCGCCCCCAGGAGACTGGAAGACTGCACATCCATCCTTAAAAAAATAACAATAATTTTTCTCCCCAGATGCCCTCTGGAGAATCTTTGGCTCTTTCAGGCTGTTTTAGGCCCAGGAGAAACTTTTCTTTTTCCAACAGCAAGTGAACCAGAAGTTAGTTTCAAAGCATTTTGAAACTTGGGGAGCAGGGGGCCACAGCTCATAAATCCTATAAATAAAACAAAGATGCAACAAGGAAATCTAACCAGGATGCTTTCTAGTTCGCAGCCCAGGCCAAATTGTATTGCTGGTTTCTGCTTCAGGAAAAGGAATTTTGATAAGAGGACAATTTGGAATATAGAAGCAGCCAGGGATATGCTTAATTCTTTCTCCACAGCTTTAATGAGGCAAACACCCCCCAATCAGAAAAGAAGAGAAAGACAGAGAATTTCTTTCCTATACAATTAAAACATGTAGAAGAAGCTTAACATGTTTCTTTAGCCATTAGCGAGGTGCAGAAGCTAATCTATTTACATTACATAATATTTTAACATGTTTGGGTGTTGTCATGTTAATTATCAACCAGAGAAAACAGGCTTGACCAAGAAAATGACATATAAGACTTTGGTTAACATGGTTGCCTGCAAGTGGCATATTTTGCTGCTGGCTCCTTCAAATGTGTTCTTTGGGGAATTTAAGTTGAGTTTCCCCACCTGGCATTTTCCAGATGGGTACAGACCCCACAGTCTGATCACTGATCTAAGATGGTGAAACTCTGTAGCCCAGCACATCTGGAAAGGGTAAGAACAGACACCTGTCTTCAAGCACAACCGCTATAGCAAACTATGCAATTAAGTTTTGCCACGGACGTGCCTCATCTCTTCTGTTGTCTTCAAGACCACCCACCTTGGAAACTTGCATATAGTTCATCAACCCTCCCAATACTTTGAATGGTTTAAGGAAAAACAGCCATACAATTTTTGTCAAAATACCTTTAAAAATAACCTTTAAAATAACTACAAAAAATAATGAATACACATTAATGTTTACACCCAAAATGGTAACGTTGCTCCACTTGTTATTTTTTAAGTGTACATTTGGCATCATTAGCAAAACACGCTTGGGGAATGCCACTTTAGCCCACTCCCAGAATACTTGTATTTCCTGAGCTATTTCCTCTACTCTTCCATCTTATTTTATTCCCTTTAGAAGAAAACTCCACTCACTTAGAAGAGCTTCTCATAGCATTTATCGCAGTGGACAATGTCTCGGTGAATGAAGATTTTATCCAAGAGATCTCCCATTGGCTTGTGGCAAATTCCACACTGGAAACAGAATGAGAGACAAGCTAGAGTTTTATTGTGCCAAAAATGACCTTCCTGCATACACACACAAAGTCACTGGCTAGTTTGCAACAGACAAAAAGGAAATATTTGTTCACATTTCTCTGGAGACACAGAGACCGAGGGCAAGAGGGCGGTGCACCCTGGGTGGCACTTCTTGGGGAGCGCCATCGCTCCTTGCCTGCCCCTGGTGCACTGTTGCCCTGCCCCTGTGCACCGACATTCCGCTCATGCACGCCATCACCCCACCCGCGTGCACTAGCATCCCGTCCATACCCCAGTCGTGTCAAGCTATGCCACTGGGCCAAGCTTGACAACAGGGGCTGTGTCCCCACTCCTCCTCAACACACAAAATGCAATCCCACTCCATTCATATGAACTTATGGGTCATAAAAGGAAAGTTTCAAGTTTAATTGTAGCAATACTTTCTTCTCCATTATACTATGATTCTCACACTAGGGGTCTCAGTGAATGCTGCCCCCCACCTTGTGGGTCAACATAACGTCCAGCTCGATGAAGAGTCCTTCAAAATTAGCTCATTATTTTATAATGGGGGGGGACAAAAAGGGTCCTAGTAAAGGAGCAGGAGGTTGCAGTTGCACCCATGTCTTGTTTGTGACCTTCTCATTGGTATGCCTAGTTGGCCCCCATGGAAACAAACTGCTGGATTAGGTAGGCTTTTGGACCAGTTTCCAAGGGGTCTTCTTATGTATAAGGTTTTCATCTCATTTTCTCTACCAGTTTTCCCTCATTATATCATTCCCTTACCCGGAAGCAATATTCATGGCAGCAGATTTTGAGATTGTCAATGGTTATCTTGGCACAGTTGCGAATTTCGCGGCCACAGTAAGTGCAGATGTCTTCAGGGGGCCTGTAGAGAAAGGAAAGGAAGCCATGAGTTCAGGTGGAGCAAGCAGGTTCTCCATGGTGAGCCCTGTAGCAAATGTTTTCTCAGTTCTGGCACTAACCAGGCTTCTTGTGGAAAATATAGAATGATTTCGTGATTGAGTACATAAAAAGAAAGGGGCACCCAAGTACAAAACGTCATGAAAGGGTTACTAAGCACAGCTGCAGTGCAAATGTCAGATTAGCAGGACCTATTTGTTTTATTTTTTACTAGAAACTCAGGATCCAAATGTTAAAAAGTGATACAGAGAGCAAAACCTAGTATGCCAGCAATATCTGGTTTCTTTATAGTTATTATAGCTGCATTACATATGGTTATTATAAGAGCTTGGTGCCTCTTTTTTCTTGGTTTTTTTCTTCATCTTCATCCTTTTTTTCCTTTTGCATCACACTTTTTAAAATTGTAAGCCTACGTACAGGGACTGTCTTGTTTTCATTGATCTGTAAACAGTTCTGGGAAACTTTATGGATGAATAAAGTGGTATAAATATTTTAAGAAAAGAAACAAATAAAATCAGAGCTTCCTCGCAGGTTGGAGTCAATGGCCTGTTGCTTCCCATAAGAATATATATATAAAATAATTTTTATTATTTTCAAACACATAAAAGCATATATTGACACAAATATGTATATCATTATTATGATTCTTCTCCCCCCACTTCTGTATATCAAATATTTCCAGTTGAATCTATCTTCCTTTTATACATATCTTATCAAATACCAATATACTCAATCCACAGGCATTTACAGATTCAGCCAAAGCATAACCCTTCTCTTTCAAAATCTTGAACCGTTTTGTTCTTTAGGGAGTTAGCTAATTTTACAGTCTCTACCATATCTAACACTTTTATTTTCCATTCATCTAATTGAATGTCTGTTTTATCTTTCCAATGTTGTGCATATGTCAGCCGTGCTGCTGTGATCAAATACAATAATATCTTCTGTTGTTTTCTAACCTCCCGGTTCTGACCTAATATATGCAATAAACAAAATTCTGGTACCATTTCAAAATTGACTTTGGAAGTTTTTTGAATTTCATCATGAATTCCCTTCCATAAGAATATATATTGAGGTACGAACCTGTATCTCAGTTATTAAATCTGGTTCTAGTGGTATCCGTATATAGATATATACTCTGAAAACTTGCTGCCCTGTTCAGGAGTTGTCATTCTTGTACAATAATACTTTTCTTGGATGTTATTATTTGTTGTCTAGTTTTGAAGGTTCCTCATATGAACTTCCATCAGGAGGAAGGTGACAAATTCTCCTACCTTTTTGAGTGGCTACTATTCAGATAGCTGGCAGTGCTGTAGCTTAATTTCTCCAGTTCAGACAAGTCAACCAGGCTGCGACTAGCAAAGGAAGGAAAAAAGACAACATTACTACTGCATTCAAGAGCCCCTGAAAAGCTCAAGGACCTGACACGTTGCTCATGAAAATTCTTTGCTGTTGTTTAGCTTTTGTAACAAGAAGAAAGGTCTATCAGAGTGTAAGATGACTCTGAATATCAGCAGGTAACTGCAACATAATGAGATTTCTCTCTGGTCAGGATGAAGCAAAGATTTTACATAGTTATATGTGAAACAGAATCGCCGCTAATTTCAAGCTTAAGTGCTTGTTGGAAGCATTTATGTGCATTCAGCCTGTAAGAGAAAACATTAAATTATTTTTAATCCTTTGGTCAAATGGACCAAATCAGGGTTGCCAAGTGAAAACTGGAAAGGATAAAAGGTATCACATACTACTTTGTCTGGCATATAATCATCAAGTTTGCTATATTAAAATAAAATTTATTCAGGCAATAATTATGAATTAAATTTCCTTTTAAATTGTCTTCTTTTTTGTTACAAATGCCCCGTAATAAAAAGGACTTTTCAGAGGTAATTGTTTTTATATTTTAATAGTTTAATTCTATTTTAATGTTGAATTTTTAATGGTTTTAGGTATATTGTACTCATTTTAATTCATGAACAACCTGGAATCCCAGTTTTGGGGAAAATACGGGATATGGATAAATTTTATTAATACAAGATCCTGATCTCTTTGGTTTTGCCAGGGTAATATAAGAAGAAACAACAAAAAAGGGAAGAAACCAGCAACATTACTAAAAGTATTTGTTATCCTCCAGTTCCCCATAGTATCAAGAAGGCATAAAGCATTCATTCCTATAAAAAAGAACTGAGAAAAGGAAAAACAAAACCACAAGTTTCACCAGAGACATCTTCCTGTTACATAGTTTTCAGAAATAATTTTTGGGGGAATAAATATATGAACGTCTTGACTTAAATATCTTATTCATCTTTCTGAAAGAAAATATTCCATAATCCATTTCTGCCTCATTTTTAACTTTTCTGGAAAAAAAATACTTTAGGGAGGAAAATCTGATTCCACCTCCCCCCGGGCTTTCACACCATGAACTCTGACCCCTATTTTCCTTTTTCCATGCAAGAAATATAAAATATATCAAAGTATTCTGCTTAATCCCAGGTCAAGGAAGAGCTGCAGGGAAGAATTTTCACAGGTGGTCCTCAGCTTTGTAGACACATGCCTGGCCCCTTATAAGGAGTAACAACAGTGCCCTCCAATGCTAAGCTTAACCCAGGTTCCATACTCCTCTGGGTGCCCTGCAAAGCTGACCATGAGGAAGAGGACAATGAAGGCACTCCTCACTCAGGATTCTGCTTATCCAAGGGGTGGCCCCAGATGTTACTTGGCCAATTCCTTACATCAAGAATGAGGAAGCTTTGACCTTCCAGATGTTTTGGTCTACATCTCCCATGAATTCCACTGAGCAAGGTCAGTGGTAGAGGACTGAGAGAGTTGTGGTCCAAAGCAGGTTGAGGTTCTCTCACTTGTTTTACATCTTCTTTCATATACCATTTCTGTTCTACTACACCAAGAGGTTTGGAGAGATATCTTGGGAACCTTGTGCAGAAAATGTTGGTATCAAAATGAGCAAAAGGAAGTCAGGAAGGAACCTTTGTCCATGGACTAATGAATGCATAAAACTTGTGTGCAAACAACAGAGGTCATCACAGATTAGCCCATTCTTTCCATATTGCAATCTGTTACCTGTTATAACGTGGTGAGGAGGATAACTCAGTAGTGTTGACTGATTCTTTCACAAAGAGGAAGCCTTTACTACAGACAAAGAATAAGGAACAAATTAACACTGGTCTCAGACAAGACAATGTAGGCTATTTCCACACAGGTTAAAAAAAACGGTGCACTCTATCCTCCACAGAGGATGTCTGCACCTTGGAGCGGACTGGGTCTGGACTACTTAGCGTAGATCCACACCTCAGTCTGCTCCGGAGCGACCTCAAGTGGTCCTCCAGCATGTTTTTGAAAAACCTGATTTTTCAGGTTTTTCAAAATGCTGGCGCGCACCATTGCGTGCCTGCTCTCCAATACAGATTTGCAGGCTCACACCAATGCGAGCCTCTGATCTGCAGAGGGCAGGCTTTAGGCTGGCGAGCTTCAGCGGCGACCCACGATCAACTGGTGAGTAGCGGCAGGGAGCGATTCCCTCCCTGCGTGTGGAAATGGCCGTAGAGAACCATTGCACTGCAATACTAAAAGTGGGGAGTAGGCAAACTTTTTTTCCCTAAGGGCTGTGCATGTAGAACGTATACAGTAGGTCATCCACATCTGCATGACTAGTTTACTTACCTGCAATGAAATGAAGTCTGAAAATATGTACTTTGAATTTAATAGAAATTAAATAGAAATTGAAGTAATAAAGGGAAATACACGGAAGGAAATAGAAAATTCCAGCAAATGCCACCCCATTCACTCGCGCTCTCATGCCGTCTCATGTTGTCCATGCTGTCTCGCATTTCCACATTGTACACTATACCTGTCTTGATACCTATGTTGTTCATCTCATTAAAAAAAATAGCATTTGCTATTATTTGCATTTTTCACTGTTCATGGTAAGTCCAGGAATGCATCCCCAACAGATATGGGGACCTACTGTACAGTCAGATACAGCGGCGGAGCTTGGAGTGCGTGGGGGGGCAGGGGGGCACGTCCACGGTGCATGGGGGTATGGTTATGAGCCAGGATGCCCCAAAAACGTTGCCACTGGGGGTGAACCGCCCCCATTGCCCCCCATCCCTACACAACTGGTCAGATACAAGTGAACATGCACCCATGTGCACCCTGTACATATGCACACATAGATGTCATCCCACTGGAGCAACTGAGATGCAGACATTTAGATGCGTTGTTTAATTGAGGACGGCTGTGTGGGGCTGACTTTCTTTGTATTCTTTCTAACTCAGCTAAATCATACTACTGATAGCTATCCAGGAGTGCAGTTGTTCAAGAGGATATCCATCCCCATGCGCCATCTTACTCATTTAAATCATGCACCCAGCAGCTGGAAAACCAGCTCAGAGCACAATGGTACTGCGGAAGATAGCACCAGGACGATTCTCTTCAGGTGCTTCCTCTCCCAGCAAAATGGTGGCAAACTCAGTGCTGTTTTTTGGGGAAAGGGAAAAATGTGCATGTGTCCAGATGTGCCTGTGACTGAGTAACTCAGTTTCCTTCTCACACTAATGCTTCTCACGTGGTTTTTGTGAGGATAAAATGCGGGTGAGGAAATATGTCAGCTGTCCTATGTTTTTTAGTATAAAGTACTAAGGCAAGGTTTTGACAGCTACCTGCTGGCTCTGATGGCAACTGGGTCATGCACAGTGTTTGGACGTGCGTAGAGAGTCATATCAATGAGAAAGAGTCCACTCTAACCTCTGCCTCCTCCACTCTTTACCTTGAATTGGTGGGGTCTGAGTCATACCCAGAGGCTGAGGGGTTCTTAAACTGGCAGGAAGCATCTGCGGCTTTCTTGTCGGAACCCATAACATGCCTGGTAAGAGGGAGGAAGTTTGGTGAATGGGGGCAGCTTTAAAGAGCAGACATTTGAGTTGTCTGCCATTCTTGCCAGGTGAGATTAATCTGCTGTAGTTGTGTATCACTTCTTTGCTGAGCAGCCAGCCAAGGCCTTGGAAGCAGGTACAGAATGACACAAACTGCACATACAGTTCCTATGACTGTCCCATTTTGGACTTCACATAGTAAATATCCTGCAAGTATGAAAACTAGACATCTGGGAGACAGAGAGGTTAGACTAGACTAAAATTCTGTCTCTAACATTCTAGTTTTTCCTGGGTAGACTGGGATTGTTCTCTGTATGCAGTATAATTTCCATTCTGGCTTCATTGCATCTCCTGTTGACCTTAAATTGTTGGATGAAAGCAGTTTATCTTGTCAATCTATCCAAAGTTGATTTGAAATTCTTATTCTTTTATTTATTTTATCACTAGGATTGTTAATACCACGGCCCTTTCCACATGAGACTGTTATAGCGCTATGATTCCACTTTCAACATCTTATGGAATTCTGGGGTTTGCAGTTTAGGGAGGCGCTGGCCGGGCCCCTCCCTTAACTGCAAACCCCAGGATTCCATAGGATGTTGAAAGTGGAATCATAGCGCTATAACAGTCTTGTGCAGAAATGGTCTATGTTTCTGAGTTCTTAAATGAATTTATGGTAAATTTTGTATGTTGTCAATTGTTTGTTTCTTCCTGTTGTTTTGCTTTTGGGGATAAAAACTTTGTAGAAAAACACCATGCAAATAAACAAATGACTGTTTGGAACTTTTGTGCCACCTGCAAGAATTAGAATGGGTACCCTAAACATGCTTGGGGCAAACACTGTCTTAACACTTATGAGCAGGACCAGCCCTGCTATTAGGCAGAGGGAGGCAGTTACCTTAGATGACAGATGACAGTGGCAGAACCCCCAGCTGCTCCTCCCAAACTCACCAAGCCTTTCGCTCTTTCTGAAGACAGAGTGATATCGGTCTTATGCCACCTTCTGCAATTTCTAAGCTAGCTTGCTACCCTCAGTTATAATGGGGCATATTGACTGCCAGTCCAGGCAGCTTCTGTATGTAGAAAAAAAAGGGAAGCACATTGTTGACCATTGCCTAAGATGCTGATTTTATTGGTGGTAGTATGAGTGAATTATACGCACACATACCCAGGCTCTTTACAACTTTGTCTTTACCTTTTGCTGTCTGTATCACAGTTGTCCTTGTAGAAAGGTACCCTGTGGCTTTGGGGGGACTCACTCCCTGCACCATCTCTGAAAGGGTAGTAGATCCTGCTAGGAAGTAAAAGATATTATTAGCAAGCAGATAGGAATTTTTAACAAGAGAGCAAGAAACAGATGACATGATATCTTCAAAACAGAGGGATGAGGTTTCTGAATAAACCCTGTATGCTTAGCCTTAATAGTTCAAAGATTCCTCCCCCATGCTGTGACTTTGTGCAATATATATCTTGTTTATATAAGCAATCTAGACACTCACTGCAAAGATAAAAAAGTTTTGCAGCTTTCAAGCAGCCATATTTTATTGGAGGGAAAATGCCATCCTTCCCCAGCTAATGCTCTCCATTTTTACTGTGAGTGTGCCAAGTGAAAAATTAACTGCAAAACTGTTACAGCGTCCTATTAGATTCCGGAATTATAATACTATATGAATTTTGTGTGCAAGTTTATATGTATGTTTGTATGCATTGTGGGTTAGCTGGTGGTTTGCAGGATTTCCTGAGCATGCCACCAGCGAGGGAGTTACAACAGTTTGTTTCACAGATAAGATGTTGTCCTTGCTTGATGTCGTGTGCCTTCAAGTTGTTTCTGACTTATGGCAACTCTAAGGCAAATTCATCATGGGTTTTTCTTTGCAAAATTTATTCAGAGGGGGTTTGCCTTTGCCTTACTCTGAGGCTGAGAGACTGTGACTTCTCCAAGACCACCCAGCGGCTTTGCATGGACAAGCAGGAATTTGAACCCTGGCTTCCAGGGTCATAGACCAAAGCCCCAACCTCTACACCATGCCAGCTGTCTTGTCCTTACTACCTAGATGTCTCTGTGGAACAGTTGTTGTATCTGTAATTAAAATTTTAATTTTGAATCTGCCAGCTTCACCTATTTAAGTTTCTTACTCATGAGTTATGGGCTGTTGTTGCCAAGTGGGGGCAGGGCTATATGCATGGGCATGGCTACAGTGCAGGGGTGGGGCTATGGCACATGGGTGGGGCTACAATGCACGGGGGCGGGACTACAACAGATGGGGCGTGGCTACAATGCATGGGGGCAGGTCTATGGCACATGGGGGAGGGCAAATAAGGAGCTGTGGAACCCCCAAAAAATTGCTGCCGGGAGTGCAACGCCCCCATCGCCCCACCATCCCTACGCGACTGACTGCTCCCTTTGGTTAAGGCCAGGACTTGGTAACTTCTCTCAGGAAAACCAAGTGGTTGTCTTAGAGGAACTGCTTGAAACACTGAATGGAGTTGTCTTCTCAACCAAAATGGTTACCCTAAATTTTAGGTATTTGAATCTGGATTAGAAGTCTGCTTCCATCCTTGAAAAAGAGCTCTCTCTATCCCCAGAAGACACTTTCTGCCTGCTATTCTTGGAAGCTTTTTGCTAAAACATTTCTGAAATCACCAGCTAGGCTTTCCCGAGCTCGCTTTAAGCTGAACCACTGTCTTGTAGACCTTTTGACCTATGTGAAAAGGAAATCCTTTGTGTTGATCATTGTGAACAAAGTGGCTGTGTTTTTCCAGTGTTGGCCTTCTGGAAGTTCTCAAGAGCTAAAAGCATCTGGGAAGGGTGACTTGCAAAACTGCTTGTGTTATAGAAACAGTAATTCCGCAAGTCATCCTTTTCAGTGTGTTTTTGAGTTCTGGGGATCCCCTGTCCCACCCTGGAATGCTGGCATTGGGAAAATAATAACTTTGAAGCCAATAGTTTTCTTTTCCAGATGAGGAACAAATCTGCCTTCCTTCCGTGGCAGTGCTGCACCTGTACCCTTTTCATGCTCACACCACTATGCAGCCACCACAACTCACGCTGCCACCATTATGATGGTGTAGATGTATTAGGATATTGGCCAGTACTTCCCTGTTCTGAAGCAAATGTGTCATACTAGCTAGTAATTTGTGTAGCCTACTTATCATGAGTGACCATAAAGCTCTACCATAATATGTATTCTTTCCCAGTGCAATCATCACGTATGTTCTGATTATTGTCCATTCTACAGAATCCCTCTTTAGATAGCATTCTGCAGCCTAAAACAAACAACTGCTAGGTTCCAAAGAATCTTGATGGCATTTATAGTCACAACATATATGAATCCATACAGTTCACGTGTGTGTTCTGATAGCAGGTGGAAATGGCAATACAGAAGATGCCTGGATACCCAAGGCATAGATGGGGACAGAAAGTGTGTAAGCACTGAATGTTTTATACTGAGCAGTAAAGGGAAGGGAAAAAGAAAAAGAAATCTGATGTCATAGTTCAGATCTCAAATTTTCTGTAGCAAAGTTGAATGGTGGAAACTATTCCTATGGGTACTCAAGCTGGAACTCATACTTATACAAAGATGATGTGCAGAAGGTGGCATTCACAGAAGGACCAGCCAATGATCCAGAAATGTGGGACAAGAGGAATAATCAGGCAAGAGTTATAATAAGCTTGAATTCAGATTAGAAATGAAAGTACAGTGTGGGGCTCTTTTTCTTTAAACTGGACTTAGAATTGACAGCCCTTTAGACAGAGTATGCTTTCAAATAAAGGACAGTCTTTTGGACAGAAGACTGTCCTTGTTTAGCTGGCACATGGCTGCCCCCTAAAGATTTCTTGCTGCATCTTTTGGTCACTGTACCTTCCACTGTTGAATGCCTGGTTGTTCTGGTGTGATGTTATTCCATAATTCATCTCCAACATGCTTCTGTTGTATGGTTGGTTGTTCAGGTATGATGGCATCCCAAAACTACTTTTTGATGATCTGAGGGTATTTTTAGTTCGGCGATCCAGATATGACAATGTTCTGCTGTGGCCACTTTCCAGCACATGGGGGTTGTAAAGCGGGCTCTCCAGATATTTTGGCATCCTATGACTTGCCTCTGACATCCCATATGCAACCCCTCTGGAGAGTCTAAAAGAAATCCTAATTGTCACGATGCAGTAAAATCTCGCTGAAGATAACTGCACTGGTTATTTAACAAGATTAACAGGAGCAGTTAATCCATAAACATGGAGAGTTTGTTTCCCCTGTAGTGCAGGAAACAAATTCAGTAACACCATGTTCGTTATGGAGAAAAATGGTGCTGCCCACGTCCAAAACTAAAGTGATAATGAGTTGGTTTGGAAGACTTGGCATATATTAATAATCAACAGCAGATAAGGATATATTTCTCCAAATGTAAAGCAGCCGAACAGAAAAGAAACCGACATCATATGGTTGGGCTTAGAGAAATAACACCAAATAGTTTGTGGGTTGCAAACTATCACAATGCTAAAGAGGAACAAGAGTCAAGCCAAACAAGGCTGAAGCCCCAAACATAACTTGGGAGTAAATTCAGTAAAAGTCAAAGGGTCTTGCATCCAAATAGAATGTGTTTAGGATTGGAACAGAAAGATGATAAAAGGGATGTGTCTGACCAATGCAGGGCCAAAAAACGAAAGGAAAAGTTCCAGAAAGGAGGAGTGCCACACTAAAAATGGCTCCAATCCAGCTAAGTCTTATAGAAAAAGCAAGTCATAACCCACTAATATCCTGTTGCTTTTAATATAGCAAGTGGAACTAACTTTAGGTGGATTGAAGCCATGTATAAGAAGGAGGTATATGAAGGGCAATATCAATAGCAATAAAAGTAAATAGCCAAAATATCAGATGAGATGCACTGCCTGAGGCATCCTCATAAAGAGTATTTCTTTGAGCCAAGATGCTGCTCAGGAATATTTGGCTATTTGAAATGAATTCAGAATAGCAGAATGTAAGTTTCTGTCTTTGGAAGCTGAAGAAACTGATTGAGAAGATTTAAGAACCCACAGTATTTATCTTCAAGAACTCAGTAGAAGAGGGATGAACCCACAGAAAGCAGAGAAGGGTGAATAAGTCACCATGGATAGGATATATCTGATCCAGATATATCACTGCTGCTTCCAGAATCCCTCAGTATCATGACCAGTGCCCCCAAAAAAACTTTCCCAAGCTTTATCCAAAGTTAAACCCTCCATAATATAGCTCAATCACATACTAAAATGCAGGTTAAATTCTCTATCAGAGGAAAAGAGAGTATTATTAACAATAAAACACACCACATAAGTAATTATTCAAATAATTGTCACTCTGCAAAGAAAAAGGTTTCTAAGGATGGGTCCTCTTGAGTGATCTCATTAACCACTCACGCGGAAGATGAAATCCTGTTTGTCACAATGATGCTAAAATAAAAACAGACTGATAACAATAAAAAAAAAATCTAGGATTATAGTTCAAAAATCAATGGATGGAAAACGATATATAGCAAGAAAACACTGTTAAAAATTAGCCACGTTGCTGAGAAGAATTGAATGGCCAAATAATACTTACCTCCCAAACAAGATTCTCCTTCCCCATACATCTTGTTTTAATGTAGAATATGTTTTAGCCTTTTGGATGTTTTTATCTGTATATATTTTTCATTTGTGTCTGCTGTAATCCTGTAAACTGCCTTGAGTCTCAGTTTTGGCAATCAGGTAGGATATAAATAAAAGTAAAAGGTAAAAATGGATCTATTTTGCCAGCAGCAACCGCAATGGTCTCAGGGACAGGGAGAACCTCTGAGTGGGTACTAAACTTGCTGGAGGGCCACGTGCTACACATTGTCCAACCCTGTCCAAATTATATAAGGGAATTTGTTGTGAGTCATGATGACATCCTTTAACACAACTCTGTTTCTCAGGCTTTAAAAGCAGGGGTGGGCAAAGGGTGGCCAGTGAGCCACATTTGCTCCCACGGCTGTTTTGTGAATCCCAAGAGCCCCCTTGGGGTCAGAATTTTTTTTTTAATTCTTTTTTTGGAAAAAAAATCTCCAAATACTGCCTCACTCAGATACAATCCAGGGGGACTGGAGGGATTTGTGTCATATTCCTGCCCCTTACCTGCTACGGTAGCCCACCCTGACTTACACCTATGTAAGTGAGGCTTGTTCACAGCAGTATGTACTCCCAACCAGCTTTTTACCAAGCTGTAGCTTGAAATGTGAAACTGCAGAAAGGCTCCCGTGGATTCTTACCTTGCTGTGTCTGAATCTGACCCATTCTCTCCTTGTTGGCTTTCTGAAGTGGCAACACCACTCTCTGTAGAAAGAGAACTAGACCTGACAAAGAAAGGAAGATTACACTTTCTATGTAAGTCAATTTAAAATATATGCATAGGTCACTTTCTGTGTTTCTAAGGGTTCTGGGCAGGCTTAAATCATTCTGCTGCCTGAAGCAAAGGTCAAGATGGCATCCCTGCTGCTCAGTTCCAAATTCAGAACTCAGGCAGAACGATAGTTGAATCTTAGGCCCTTTCCACACCTTATCTTTTTTCGGCGCTGGGGTGCAGGGATCGCGCGAGCAGCCTCCAGTGAGAGGCTCTCGCGTCCCCGCTGCTTCAGCTCGGCACAAGCTGCCTGCTCCCGAGCAGGTAGCACGAGAGCCCTGCCTCTTCCTTCCGAAGCACAGCCTGGGAGTTTCCCAGTCTGCGCTGGGGCAGGAAGCATGACTGCCGCGGCTCCGGAGGCTCCACACGCATGGCAAGTGTCCATGGGGCCCTGGAGCAATGCGCGATCGCCCACCATTTTTGGCTGAGAGCTGAAAATGAAAAAGTTCGCAAGCAGTGCCTGCCCTACCCTGGAGCATCGCGCAATTGTGAGTGCGTCATGCAGATCGCTCCTCACAATCGCGTGACACTCGAGGGGCCCTTTCGCATGGCAAATGCTGTGCGAAAAGGGCCTAACTCTCTGCATCCTGCTATGCAGAGGGCATGCTTCCATTTAAAGAGCTATCAAAGAAGAACCCTCTGTTTCACCGAGTGTCTGATCCAAGTCAAGTTTAACAATAAAGAATCATAAGGAGCACTTGCTTTCTTTTGTTCTTCCCCAATTCTTTTTCTGTCCTTTTTTTTAAAAAAGATTAGGTATGGACTATCTCATGCTGACTTTATCTAAGCTATCCCAGAAGACTTTTGGGCTGAGGACCAGCATAAAAATACTTTAAATAAAAAAGAAAGAATGGAGAGTAGTAGCTGTCCATCAACAATTAGCACACAGACAGCAGACTGAACAGCTGCAGAAGTTCAGCTGGTCTTTGTCTTTCCTATTTGAAAAGTCCTACTTGTCTTCAACCTACTGCTTCCCAGCAAGCACCCAGTTCAGGTACAGCCAAGACACCCCAGGGACACAATGTGAGACAAAAGACAAGATGACACCCCTCGCTCTCCTCTTCTATCCATAGGAGTGAAATGGGCTGGCACTTTAATCTTACTTCAATACTCAGTGTCCACCACCACCTTGAGAACAACAAGCCAGTGGGCTCACACAGCTCCATCAGCTAGCAGAGGAGAGTGGCTAGAGAGGGAGAAGGAATGGCCAGAAGGCTGCCGCTACTTCTCTCAGTATCTGCTGCCTAATGTTTGAATCAGCCTAGACCAACTACTTCCTTTAGGCCAGTGGTTCTCAACCTGTGGGTCCCCAGATGTTTGTGGACTTCAGCTCCCAGAAGCCCCAGCCACTATGGTCAATGCTCAGGGCTTCTGGGAGCTGAAGTCCAAAAACATCTGGGGACCCACAGGTTGAGAACCACTGCTTTAGGCAGAAGGAGAGGATGCTGGGGATGCTTTAGAGGACCTGACCAAGTTGGTTTCCTTGAGAGAAATGGGATGACCAGTCCTGTGATCCCGGGAAGTAAACTGATCCAATTTGCTGCATTTCTAGTAATGAAAGGAAGGCAGCATCCAAAAACTCTCTATGTGAAAAAAAAAATCTACTCCAGGTCTTTCCTGACACTCAAGTAATTGTTGTTGATTGCACCACTCACCTGGTAGTGTCCAGCTCTGATTCGTCTCTTCTAGCAGCTCTTGGGAGTTCGTTTTGAGTTCCACTGGTGCTAAGACTGCTTTCACTGGACCATGAGCCAGACCTGATCAAAGGAAGACAAAAAAATGGGCCCATATAGACCGGATTTCTGGTCCTTCTAGACCAGCGGTTCTCAACCTGTGGGTCCCCAGATGTTTTGGACTTCACCTCCCAGAAGCCCTGAGCATTGACCATAGTGGCTGGGGCTTCTGGGAGCTGAAGTCCACAAACATCTGGGGACCCACAGGTTGAGAACCACTGCTCTAGACATATTGGGCTACAATATCCATCATCCCCAGCCAAAAGATTTAGATTGATTTAGACTGTGGTCAGGACTGCATTGGCATTTTACCTTTCATACAGAACACTGTAGGAATTACTCATTACCATTATGGCATATTGATGACAATGGCGAAGGTAACTGGAGATGCTCAAAACTGGAAGGAGCAAGCGTGCCATGATTTCATTTCAGTTTTCAGTTCATCTTACTATGTGGCAGTTTTAGGCAAGGCTGCTCTGCTCACAGCCTCAACTCCCTAATCCCATAATTTGCAACAGGGAAATAATATTGGCCCATCTTATAAGATTGCTGTGAAGGATAAGTGAGTTCTTTGAAATTTCCATATCAATAACATTTGGCACAAATGTAGACAAATCTTACTAATTTCTGTATGACTAAATAAGATGAAGCAAGAGACAGTGTTAAGCCAAGTGTAAAAAAATTGCTCTTCAATTTGACTAATGATATCTAGAGACAATTTAGCAACAAAATGTCAACATTTAATAAAGGCAAGATTTAACAAACCACCCTGATGCAAAAAATTGTTGAAAAAGTGCCCTGTCTGAAATCTTGCACAAATTATACAACCAGCATAGATGGGGCCTATTTGTTTGCTTTCTTACTTTGCCAGGTGAGCTTCTACTTTTTTGTATTCTGTGTCACTTGGACTCTCTTCTGCCATCTCATGCACAGTCTTCCTCTCAAAATCAGAAAAAGACCTGCAACAACAGAAGAGACCAGTCCCAATTGGTTTACTGTCCTAAATCTCTTGACAGCCATTAATCTGCCTATAAATTTTCCTTGCCTCTGCTCTGCTTATGAACCCAGCAATTATCACTGATGAGGCTGAAAGAGAGTGGTAATTAACTCAAATGAAACCATTTATGAATGCAAGATCAATGAACATAAATTTCAGCATACGTTCATGACAATATAACTGGTGAATTTTCCAAAGGTCATTCTTATTAGTTACACGTAGGGACCCCTGGGAGATACTTGTTGATTCCTGTGGCATCTTCATAGGACAATGCAAATAGAAAGTCCTACTAACTTAACATCTTCATTTAATATCTTGCATTGGGATGGAGTCACCTTGACTTGAGTCATTTTCCCTTCTTGAACAATAGGAAGGAACTAATAATATTCAGAGGGTAGATTGTCCAATCACTCAATGTATGGAGAATAAAGCAACCAATGACTGCTAGTCATGATTTATGACAGCTACATTCTGCGTATAGTATCAGAGGCAACATATCTCTCAGTATCAGTTCCTGAGGACCACAAAGGAGAAAGGCAACAAGACCAAGACAATGGTGCTTCCTTCCACAATGTGACTGACTAGGCAATTGAGCTCTGCATCAACACTAATAATGGAAAGGGGTCTTCCACTACCTCTGAAGGCAGTAGGCTAGTTAAGGGGCACAGGAAAAGCTAGTTGGAATATATGGCTCTGTTCTCCAAGAGATATGACGAGCCAGAAGAAACAGCTTGGGGTGATAGATGCCACTGTTGCTATTGAGTATCTGTCATGGGCTTCCAGGACCTAGACTCAGAGTCTGAGGCAGCAGAACTTGCTCTGAGCCCTGACACAGAGACTACTACAGCAGAACCTGCAGAGCAGACAGTACCACAACCTGCCCCAGGGACAGAAGTGTCAGCTCCAGAGCAGGGAGCCCTGCTCATTCAGGCACAGAAAATGATTTTGCTGTACTTACTTTCGCCCAGTGTAGACACCAAAAAGGTCTCCTGTGTCACTCCCAAAGAATTTATGTTAAGTACCAATTAATCAGGCACCAGCTGTGCTGACCTTGGAACCTAAAAGAACTGAGCCTTTCCCCTCTAGCCTTTGTCAGCAATCAACTGACCATTTCTCCTGTGCATGCTTCAGTTTGCTTCCCTTCCCTGTTATTCTGCTATTTTGACCTGTGTTTATATTGCCTCCCATTGATTTATGGACATTGCTGGGATTGTTATTTGCTTCTCATTTGTAAGGTTGTTTTCTTCCTAAAGTAAACTGACTAATTGCTTAACTACCTGAGCTTCTTGACCTGTATTATCAGCTTCTCCTGGCTGCCAGCCCAGACTAGGCATGGACAGTATCTGCTTAATGAGAGGGCCAGTCCTGAATCAGAGGGCACTATTTATACTAATTTCTTGCTCAACATCTGGTTGGCCCACTGAGGAAATAGTTGGTCACTGTGGAAACAGAATGGTTGACTAGATTGACCTTCTGTCTGATCCAGCATGTTCATACATGTTGATTCCAGTAGGAGTTGATGTAAAAATGGTGATCATCTTAT
Organism: Iguana delicatissima; assembly: GCA_948472985.1. NCBI lineage: Eukaryota > Metazoa > Chordata > Lepidosauria > Squamata > Iguanidae > Iguana > Iguana delicatissima. The sequence continues at coordinate 149,476 of CAOKZL010000010.1, forward strand.
GACAGTTCCTCCTAGATTGTTTGGTTCTTTATCAGCTTTTAGAACCATACTGCATATGGAAACTTCGGCTTCCTATTACTTGACAGTTCAGCAGCAGCCACAGCATATACTAGTACTATTTTCATCTCTGAGAAGATATAATCTTTGCATGAAAATGGGCTCTTAAGATAGGTAGAACTTGCTCCAGACCTTGTGGAAACCAGGCCATAGATAAAGAAAAAAAGACTGATTTTCCCTTTCTGTTTCATACCTTTTTGAGTGGACATCCTCGTCACTGTCAAAGTGGGAGGGCACATTGTATCTTGGTCCTAAGAGAGATTCTTTCTGATCCCTTGTAAAAGACTCAGTCCTATCACAAACAGAGTTTAGTTTTAGGTGAGTTAGTGCCTGAATATGCTTTTGTAGCTTTCCCCAGCCCCTTCAAAGTATTGACTGTGTCTGTTAAGCTATAAACCCGTTACTGTTGGGAATCTTTGTCAAAGCACTCAGAAAGCTTCATATCTTTCCATATAACTGTGAATGCAATTGTGGTTTCATATTTATCGCTTTGTATTTCCATAGGTCTACTATTTACATAAAATTAACCAGCAGTTTTACATATACAAATACCAAAAAAAAAAAAAACAACCCAAAGGCCAACAAAGAACCACTTACAGATGAAAACAGTTCAGAGTAACTGTTGGATTTTATATTGTAATACATTTGGAATTAGTATAAATGAATTTTCAGGGATCTCTAATAGCAGAAGGAACATAGTCTATCAGTTGCATGTCCTATATACTCAAAGGCCCCCCAATGTGCTTGCTGCTACTGTCACTGCTGAATTTACCCCTCCAGCAGCAGTGACCCCCAAGCCACTATTTTTGGTCCACCGAATAAAGCTGGTCAGCTATCAATTTTGGACCAAGATGGTTGCTTTTCCTTTACTTCATCCTTACCTAGCTGTGGAAGATAGGTGCTCAGAGTGTTCTGTGACTTGTGAGCTTGGGCTCCGGTATTTGAATTCTCTGGTGGAATCCCCCTCTTTGTGATCCAGGGCAGATCTGTTTTTAAAAAAATGTCCAATGAAGGCTCTTGTGCCACAGAAGAGCCACATTCCATATCCTAAGCATTACTTTCCCAGAAATATTTGCAAATTAGGTTCAAAGCTTCACTCCCCTTATTTTGATTTGATCTGGATCAGCTCTTTCTCTCAGGAGCCCAGAGTGGCTAACAACTCAGAGAAAATAAAAGGTCTTAAATTCCAATTCTAATTTTCTAATAAAATACTAAAACCACCATGAAGCTAACCGGGAGATTTTGATTTAGACACTCTACCAGATTCATTGGGTTATTATGTGAAAATAAAATGGGGACAGGGGAAATGTGTGCTACTTTGATCTCTTTGGAGAAAAGGTGGGATTAAATATGTAATAAATAGAATAACTGTAGTGTTGTGTCATAGTTAAGATGTCCAAGTAGTAGTGGGAAGTCTTCAGCTGAAACCATTGTCACCATGAAGCTCAATGAATGACCCTGGACCAACCATTCTCATTCTCAGCCTAACCTTCCTCATCGAGTCATTGTTACGTTGTTGAAAGTAGCCAAAATTACAATGTTGGTGCTTTTTTGGAGATGAGCATTACCTTCAGGATTCCCAATCTAACGGTAAGTCAGTTTTGGGGATTAATAGTAGGTAGTTACTTTGAGAGAACCGCTAACTTTCTTGCTAACTTGCTGTACTCAGAATGCTTGTAAAGAGATGTAACAGCTGATGGAAAATCTTAACATAGGAGGAAGAGGAAGCAACAATCATCTTATTGCCAGAATAAGCACCCCCCATTGCTGAAAATGGTTTTACTCCCACACCTGAAAAATTATGAAATGGCCCCTATAAATTTGATATCCGCAAAAGGAGTGGCAGATTTGAGAAGAGGGGAGTATTTGGGTTTAGCACTCGTGGTTGTAAGAATAGAATAGTTGTGCAGGATTAAAATGTAATGTTACACTATTACAGGTCTTCAAGAAGATCCTTAAGTAGCGGTGGGCAAATTGGGAACCTCTAGATCAGTGGTTCTCAACCTGTGGGTCCCCAGATGTTTGTGAACTTCAGCTCCCAGAAGCCCTGAGCATTGACCATAGTGGCTGGGCCTTCTGGGAGCTGAAGTCCACGAACATCTGGGGACCCACAGGTTGAGAACCACTGCTCTAGATGCTCGTAGGAGGCATTTATCACATTTGCATATGCTGCGTAGGATAAATAGGAGCTGGTAGGGCACTGTCCTTGTTCACCCTGTCCTTGAAACTCACCTTGGTCTATAAGATTCTACTGGGATCAATAATACATGGATCTGTCTAAATTTAAAAGTTAATTCTGATTCTGTTGCCTGTGTAGCTATGCTTCTGGTTTTATCTTTTTCTATGTGTGCGTGCTTTTAAGTTTTGTTTTACACATTCTCGGCAGGTTGCTCCCATAAAAGGCAGCTTATAAATCACTTAGATGAAAAGAAACAAGGAAACAAATTAAGCAGGGCTAGACAAAGGACAAAATTATGCTTCCCCTCATTCCATGACCAGACATCTATCTGACTTTTATTTGACTACTGGCAAAGGAGGAGCATCTAAAGAAAGCAAGCTACTTAACTGGGTTTAGGGTAAGCTATGTGATGTACAAAGATGTCCTCCAGCACCTTGCTGCTCCGATCCCAGGGCTCAGTATCTGCTGTCTTAGGTGGCCACTGTGTTTTTATCTTTAAAAGTGCAATTTCTGCATGTTTTTTTCCTATATCCCGTTACTTTGGGGAGTCAACATTTGTGTCATGTAGGTAACCTGAAACTGTCAGTAAATGGAGAGTCTCTCACAGGGAATTCTTATCCCCAATTTGGTAATGAGAACTAGACCCGCTGAAAGAAGACTAATAAGTCTTTATGAAGAAGTCTGGCCAACTAGATTCTCAACATGACTATCCCATTCGACTTCCATGCACTTTTTAAAAATCTAGTCCAGGACCTAAAATTATTTCTAGCCTTGTTAATATGAACATTACATAGCTTGTCTCTGTTTTCCATGGATAAGAAAGTTGCTATACTCTGCAAACTGATGGAAACAATCTAAACATACAATTGGATTTTATGTGGAGGAATCCCACTTTGCTTGCTTGCTTGTTTCCAGTATTCTTAGAGACCACTGCAAGTGAGCCCAAATTACACTGCATAAATTGCCAGAGCCTCATTTAATGTTTACAGCCATTCCACTCAAGGACACCATGCTGTTGTCATGACGAACATTTTTATAATTTTATAATATCTTGCCTGATGAGATCTTGAGATCTCAAAGACTTGCACACATTTTTGTGTCCTTCTCCTTGACCTATGAAAAATATTATGGTACTATGGATGACTGAAGGTGGTAATTGTATTGGAACACAGAAGCACACTTGGCGAATTAATTCTTGCTTCTTTGGGCTTCCCTCTGGGGAGATGACAATGTGAGGAATTTGAGACGTTTGATTTCCCATTACATCTTTAGACTTTCTTGTTTCCCAGCTGTGGGTGGCAAAAGAGCATCTGATTAATAAAAGACATGTAACTTCTGTGCTTTGTTCTTTTTCTCAGCCATCTTTCTGTCATCTCAGAGCCAAAATGAACATGATGCATAAATGCATAATTAGAAAGCTAGGCTAGGTTTTTAATTTGTTTACTTAAAGGTGCAGGAAATTTTTACTGGGATCCCAAAGAGCCTGGAGTTCTTGAAAGGAAGAATGTAGATTATCGGATGCTTAAAGAATGCAAACTTTGTTATTCTGTAGTTGATTCCGTCCAATGCCTCAAACCAGACACCCAATAGAAAACCTGCTGTAGGCTACCGACATGTTGTTGTTGTGTGCCTTCAAGTCATTTCTGACTTAACTAGGGCAAACCCATCACAAGATTTTCTTGGCCAGATTCATTTAGAGGGGGTTTGCCTTCGCCTTCATCTGAGGCTGAGAGAATGTGACTTGCCAGGTGGGTTTCTATAACTGAGCAGGAATTCGAACCCTGGTCTCCAGAGTCCTAGTCCAGCACTCAGACTACTATACCACACTGGTTGTTTTACCTAGATTTAGTCCCGAACAGAATCCTGGCTGTGATCAAGTAACAGATGTGCTACAAATACATGTCTTCAAGTTACCGTTGATTGATGTTGATCCCATAAATTTCATAGGGTTTTCTTAGGCAAGGAATCACTCCCAGGGGGTTTGCCATAGTCTTTCTTTGAAATATAACCTGTCACATTTTGTATTCCTTTCTGGTCCCCCATCCAAGTACTAACTAGGCTGGACTCTGCTTAGCTTCCATGATCAAATGAGATCTGGTGACTTTGCAATATTTGTACAAACCTCACTTCCAGCATATGACAAAGGCAGATTTTACCATTCCCTCACCAACACATCTGGAAGGCATCAAGCTGGAGAAGGCTGTGACAATGTGTGTCCCCTGCCCCACCATCATCATTAAAGTTGCAATCTTAAACACACTTACTGGGAAGAAATCTCAGTAAATTCAGTGGGATTTACTTCCTAGTACATATGTATAGGATTACTCATTGAAAAGGAATATGGATGGCAATGGGAGTTTACTTCTTCCAGTGTTGGGGTGAAACAATGCAGAAATGAAGCACTTTACAGCTGAAACGTGGAGATATGTCAGTTTCAGGTCAGCTCCCTTTCTATTTTCTGACCATACATTTGCTTTGGCTTGTTTCTTCGTCCAATTGCACATTTGGGGGGGAGTCTAACGAACATTCACCTATGTTTTCATGTGTATTTCTCCAGCTATACATACATACTTACACACATTTTCCAGTTTGTGTATACTTGTAAGTATTTCCCCCAGTACAACAATTTGTAAGTATATATTTTTCCCTGATGCACATTTTTTGTGCACATTCTCTTAACAAATATATGGGTCTGTGCATTTTTGTAAAAATTGCAAATTGCAACACAAAATTCTGAGAACTGCAAACTTTGGCACAACTGTATCTGTGCATAGCTTCAAGATGTATGATCTGGATAGGTACATACTAAAAAATCAGAGACAGTGATATTTTTTCCTCCACCCTAGGGTAGAAGTGATCTGCTGTTTGAGGCAGTGCTGCCCAAGGAATTTTACCTGTTCTCAGAAAACACAGCACTTTGTGTCTCAGTGCTTGTTGCAGTCGGAGATTTTCTATCATTCATTTCACTGTGGAAATAAACACAAAAGAAAGTGGGAAGCATTGATTGATTGGCACATTATTCTATATGTAGCTAGTCACACTTTGTTGCAGTAAGAAGTTAACACATGCAAGAGAATAGCTTTTTGTGCAGTTGGTAATAGTGGTTTTAATCAGGAATACTGTTATTTCTTCAACAGATGAGAAGATAAAGCAATAGAAAGTTAAAATTCTACTGTTACCTTTCAGTCTTTTAAATGTCATATTAATAATATATTATTGGAATCAACTACCTGACTGCTCTGTGACCCAGGAGGGTACAGGCATGAAGAGACATCTGGCCAGATTGGATTTAGCTGTGTTGCTCGAGGCATTTTCAACTGCATCCAGCACTCCTTTTGCACCACAGCTAGAGAGATCACTGGCACCTAGAAAAACCTGCTTTTCTTCACTAGCTTTTGTAATGACTTTTGTCATTATATAAGTTTTGCCAATTTTGACTTGGTCCATGGTGCCATCACACCCCATGAATGATGCCAATTTATGTGCCTTTGTCAAGCTCTTCAGTCCGTGCCTTGGTAAGGATGTCTCATCACTTTCTATAATGCACTGTGCAGCCAAGCAAAATAACGCATCATGCTGGATAGTTCAGGAAGAAGCATCTCCTTGGTACCAGCCCTCTAGCATCTTGTGAAATAGGGCAAAAATTAGGCCCTTTCCACATCTTACCTTCTTCCAGCAGTGGGGTGTGGGGATCACGCAAGCAGCCTCTGGCGAGGGGCTCTTGCGTCCGGGGTCCTTCAGCTCTGCACGAGCTGCCTGCTCGCGTGAGAGCCCTGCCTCTTCCTTCCATAGTGCAGCCTGGGAGTTTCCCAGGCTGTGCTGAGGCAGGAAGCACGACCAGCACGGCTCCAGAGCCTCTGCATGCCAGGTAAGTGTGCGCAGGGCCTGGGAGCAATGCACGATCGCGCACCATTTTCGGCTTCAAGCCGAAAATGAAAAGGTGTATGATCGGCACCTGCCAGCCCCTGGAGTGTCGCGCGATTGTGAGTGCATCGTGCAGATCGCTCCTTGCAATCGCGCAACACTTCAGGCGCCCTTTCGCATGGAAAATGCTGTGCGGAAAGGGCCTTAGAATAACACTAGGTGGTTTCACCTTCCTTCCACCTAGATATGTTGGTAACAGAAGCAGTGAGAACAGTACAACATATTTTTCTGCCCACATGTTATAAATAATTTAGGTTCACCCAGACCTTACCTTCTCTTTGAAGGAGAAGTAGATTCATTCCAGAAAACCAGTTTATGCTTCTCTTGATCTTGTTTGGTACTGGAGAAAAAAAGCAAAGAAAAATAATAATGATAATTTGGAGGTATATTTGCACACAACACAAAACAAGAAGAAAGGGTTAAATCTTTTCTTCTGGGAAGGGGAAAGCTCATGGTGCCTGTGTGATGGCTTCCCTGCACCTTGCCACAAGCTGCAAGTGGCACTCCCTGGTGAACTGGAGAATGCTATTCGCCATGTACTCTACCTGCTCTCTGTGGAACCAAAGTGGTTGAATGTGGATGAGGATTCAGTAGGCTTGGAGGCTTGACTCCTGTTCCCCACATTGATACTGCAAAGGAAAGTCAAAAAGCAAGAGAATTTCTCATCAAGATGACACTTGGGATTGTTGAGAAACATTTTTTATTTGCTAGGCAACTGATTATGCTAACTTGGAGATTCTGGGAGTTTTAGCCCCCCCCCCCAAAAGTAACTTTTGCAAGCTCCTTTTCAACAGAATGGTGTCAGTTCAACCACGGCTCTCTGCTTTTCAAAACATCACCTGCTTCCCTGCAATAATCTAAAATGAATTAGGAGAAGGCCTTGTCTGCTGGGGTCTCGGGATGAGAAAGCAAACCCCTGCTTGATACTAATCTGTCCCACAGAATTGTATAATTGAAAAGCCTCGTGATCATTTCATTAGGACCAGTCCAAAACCTTTTGCTGCCTGAAGTAAAGCAACTGTACCATCATTTCATAAAAGAATTTTAAAAACTTAAAAAGCACAGAGCCCAAGGGAAAGAAATGAAACAAAAGGAACTTGACAGGCAAATGACATTGCTAAGATTATGGCCAGGATACAATTATGTATGTTTATTGGATCCTAGCTCTGAAGGATTGAGAAACTTTCTGAAACAAATTTTTGGCACCATGGAGGACTCGAGTGGGAATGGGAGATAAAGAAACACCATATTTTGATGTTATTGGAACACAAAAGTATACTATTGGAACTTGAATTGGGTAACTCCCAGAACTGGTTACCTGAATTTATTTGTTCTTCTGTTTCCTTTCCAATTCCTTCCTCTTTTGTATCATATCTATTATATTATGAACATGTGAGCTAGAGACAGTACGGCCTTATAAATTTTATTTGGTGCTCAGACAATATTATCTGCTTTATAGTGATAAATAAATAGTAAAATTCTAGGTGATTTGTGAGTGAAACCATCACCATAATCAACACTTCCTTTACATCATCTGAAAGACAGCCTGTGTGAACTGCCCATCAGAGTCCTTACTCTCTGACCTATCAATGAGAGCCATTACTGGAAATTACTAGGGCAAGTGTTCTCACTTTTTGGTTTTCTAGATGTTCTCAGCTTTAGCTCCCAGAATCTCTGACAACTGGCTATTATGCTTGGGGCTTCTGGGAGTTGAAGTCCAAAATATCTAGAGGCCCACTGATTGTGCATCTATGTACCAGGGCTAAAACTTTCTAAGTCTTAGCCCTACAGCTTTGGAACTCCCTGCTTGAGGAGGCTTCATCACTAAAATAAACAAACAACCTGAGATTACACAAATTATATTCAGCTTTTGGTGCTTAGCTGCTTCTGCTGCTATTGCTGCTGCTGTCTATTAAATCATAATTGCAGTTTCATGTTTCATAATCTTGTAACTGCATGAGGGAATGATTATAATTTTGGAAGCTGGCTTGTGAGGGCAGGACACTGTAGAAAGTAGATTAAAATCCTTTAAATAAATAGGTTACCTCTTCCCACGACTACTGAACCATGCTGAGGCAGGTACTGTCTGACTTCTGGAGCGTGGGCCAGTGTCATCTTCTGTATCAGTCCTTTCAGGAAGAAAATAAGCCAGCATGTGAAATCCATTGTTCTTTTTCCCTCATCCACTTTATTTCTAAGATAGGACCTGTAACATGTTCTACAGAGATCTTATTTTCCTGAATTTGCTAGACTTTTTTGGCAACCCAAATCAGCTGCGTGTGGTGGCTGCTGCAGTTTGCCACACGGTATGGCCAGGTCCACCTCCACACTGACAAACTCATTATGACAGTGAGCACATATACATACACATCAAAACAGAGCAGTACATAACACAATATCCAATTTACAGTATTAGGATAAGATACAAGGTCAGAAAATGAGATCCCTGCTTGATGCTAATCTGTCCAGCACAGTTGTATAATTGGAAAGTCTCATTATGACTTCATTAGGACCAGTCCAAAACATTTCAGTGCCTTAAGTGGAGCGACAGATGTTGACTCACCCAACTCTGCAGCGCACACATACTCAAGTCAATGCAAATACAATGATCAAGGGCAACCAACTTATTTTGTGCACCTGAGGCACCCAATCCTACAAGCACTGGCAGAAAAAAGAGCAGCAATTGAATAACAATTTGCTTTTCTTCTGATGACATTCAAAATCTGCTGCCAGGGTCAATTGCCCCACCCTCTACAATGGTAGAGCTGGATTTGAATGCTGGTCCTTATTCACCCACTACAGCAAAGACAGTCCTTCGGCTGCCCTGATGTTTCAGTACATGGAATCACTACTCCTGGAGCTGCAGTCACTTGCATTCTCCCTCCTTTACACCACTGATGACAAATAAAATTTTAAGGCTACAATTCTCAAGGATTGTGTAGAAACAGTAATAATAATAGTTCTTCTTGCTGTTAGTATTATTGCCATTACTCCTGGGAATATCTGCACATTTTCTGCAAGTTTATAAACTCTTTTTTTGTAACTATTTTCAAACTGCTTTACCTCTTGCAGCTTAACTGACAATGTTCAGTGCTCCACAGTACCTTAGCATGCAACATTTGTACCTTCTTATGCAATCTGAAAACAATTGAGAGCATCCATCCTAACTTTCAACTATGAATCCAGAAGAAAGGAGGTCTTAAGCCCTGGATTTCGGCATAATTTCTGTGGAATTGGAACCATCTCCTTACTCACCTCTTGGCCACGAAGGATGGCACATCTTGTGGTAGAACCCTGCAAGGACACAGAAAATGCATATGCATAGCAAGCTTAACATTTCTGGAGCATTTTTATTTATAATTATTTGCTGCACTATTCATAACAGTGAACAGAAGCTGCAGATGGGAGCACTATCGTTATCCATCTCCATTTACTCTTCCCACTCCCTCCTCCCATGTTGTTACACAAAATCCTCTTTCCCTCCTCAGTTTTGCTGTGATGCACACTAGGAGCACTATGGACTACGTGAGTCTATGAGGGTTCTGCACTAGACTGTTATAGTGCTATTATTCCACTTTCAACACCCTATGGAATCCTGAGGTGTGCAATTTAGGGGGGCTAGGCCACTCCCTAAACTGCAAACCCCAGGATTACATAGGATGTTGAAAGTGGAATAATAGCACTATAACAGGCTAGTGTGGAAATGGCCTTTGATGATGCTTTTATCTACAGCAGTGGTCCCCCAACCTTTGGTCCTTTAGATATTCTGGACTTTCACACTGAAAGTTTCAGCCAGCATGACCAGTTGTTACGGATTCTAGGAACTGAATTCGAAAATATTTGGAGAGTGTTCCCTAATTTAAATTGATATACAGCATATCCCAGTTGTGTCATGGTAAGTAAATAGTACATAAGAAATAACTATTTTATTTCTGCATTTTAATTGTGCTTTTAATCAGCTTTTAAGTTTACTTGCATTTGTTTATATTTAATTTCATCACTATTATCCACCTTGAGTGTGGCATAAAGAGAGAGTATTAAAGACAGGCTACAAAACCAGGTGAACTTATGTTCTTGCTCAGCCCCCTTCCTATCCAAGCGCTATCAGTTCACAGAAAAAGTCATTATCCTTGCTCCCCTTCCCAAGTTTCCCTCTTTTATACTGGATTCAGACTGAGCAGCCCTCTAAATAGGAGATCCTTTCCAACAGAAGGCTCTGTGAAGTAGCACATTAACTTAGTCTGTTCCAATTTTTGCTTCATATTGGGTTCAGCATATTGCCAACGCTGTATGCTGCTGGCTGGCTTTATATTAAGACTTCATCCTCTACTAACACTTGTTGTTTGATTCCATTATTAATCCCCCCACCCCATTTTCCTCCCCTCAGATTTACCCGTTGCTCTTCTTTGCAGCTGAAAGGACATAGGAACGCTCCTTGCTGGCTGTTCGCCTGAGCATACTGCTTGCCGCCTCAGTCCTGAGGACAAAAAGGGAGAGAACTAAGTTGCAGGGCATTTGGCTTCTGCCAATACTAGTTTCTAGATCTGTGAGGTGTTAATCACAGAATAGGCACTGCCTACAGCCCGGAGGTTGAAATTATCCTGTTGGTTAACATTTGGAGTTATCAATTCACTGTTCTTTTACCCTTGCGATTTCACCTAACCTTCAAATTCCCTAATTAACACTGAACTTTAAAAAAGATGATTCAATGGATTAGGTCACTAGAATTCATTAGACGGGTGTCTCTCCTTCTGACACATTAAATAAAACAGGGAGGCCACTTGTCTGAGGAGATGAAATACAAGAATTCGAGGAAATATGTCACTGGACTCTGTTGTTAAAGAGAGTAAGCTATGTGATTTCTTTGAAAGGACAACAAAGAGGGACGAGGAGAGAGACAATTTTCTTAAGCCCAGGTCAAGTCATTGGACTTGAGGAACAGAAGAACAGCTGCATTAGGAAAGAGGAAGCACAAATGGAAAAGTAGAAAATAGAGAGTTTCGGAAGGGAATGGGGGTCCACAGTACAATTTGTTTGCTTAGCAGGGGACCAAGGAGCTAATGCAGCTGCAACCTTTTCAGAATGCCTCCATGAGTCACAGAATCATAGAGCTGAAAGAGACCACAGGGGTCATCTGGTCTAATCCCTTGCCATGCAGGAACCCACACCAAGGCACTCCCAATAGATGGCCATCCAGCCTCTGCTTAAAAACCTCCAAAGAAGGAAACTCCACCACATTCCATGGAGGCAGCAGATTCCACTATTGGACAGCTCTGACCATCAGGAAGTTCTTCTTGAGGTTCAGGTGGAATCTCCTTTCCTGCAGCTTGAGTCCATTGCTCCTTGTCCTAGTTTCTGAAGCAGCAGAAAACAACCCCGCTCCCTCCTCAACATGACATCCCTTCAAATATTTAAAAATGGCTTTCATGTCCCCTCTTAACCTTCTCTTCTGCAGACTAAACATACCCAGCTCCCCAAGCCGCTCCTCATAGGGCATGGCCTCCAGACCTGTCTATATGAAAGGAAAGTGCATGAAGTCTTTCTAGATGGTTGGGGTGCAATGTGGCCATTTCCTCTCTAGTGCTAATTGTTCTACTTTCAACATCCTGTGGAATCCTGGGATTTGCAGTTTAAGGAAGGGCATTTAGAATTCTCAGCCAGAGAACTCTTCGGCCTCAGTAAACTACAAACCCCAGAATTCTACAGGATGTTGAAAATGGAATAATAGCATTATAACAGTGCAGTGTGGAAATGGCCTCTGTTCATTAACTTCTCCTCTACTGTTTGTATTCTGGACTGGTTTCTATTGTATACTGTGTTGTTGTATACTTGTGTGCCTTCAAGTCATTTCCGACTTACTGAGACTCTAAGACTAACCTATCACAGGGTTTTCTTGGCAAGATTTGCTCAGAGGGGGCTTGCCTTTGCACCTCTCTGAAGCTGAGAGAATCTGATTTTCCCAAGGCCACTCAGTAGATTTCCACAGCTGAGTGAGGATTCAAACCCTGGTCTCCAGTCATAGTCCAGCACTACACAACACTGGTTCTACTGTGATATTATTATACGTTATTTTAGGGGCCCTTTCAGACAGACCTTTTTTTAAAAAAAATATTTAGAATATTTATACCCCAAAGAGAGTATAAGCCCAAAGGGAGCTCTCCTCCGTCCAAAGGTCTGTATGAAAGGAAAGTGTTCACAGTCTTTCTGGGGACAGGGAGTGTATTATCTTCAGTAACTCCCGCATTTTTTATTCTATTTTATATTATGGTATAATATGCATTGTAATATTGTTTGATGTGAGCTGCAATGAATCTCTTTGCAATTCTTTACCAAATGACTAAGGAGTTTTCCTTTCTTTTTGCTAATTGCAATTGGGAGCAGGGATTTCAATCAGAGAATCTGGAAGGAACACCGAGGCCCTTTCCGCACCTTACCTTCTTCCGGCACTGGGGTGTGGGGATCATGCGAGCAGCCTCTGGCAAGAGGCTTTCATGTCTGGGGTCCTTTGGCTCCTCACGAGCTGCCTGCTCATGCGAGAGCCCTGCCTCTTCCTTCCGCAGTGCAGCCTGGGACCTCCCCAGGCTACGCTGGGGCAGGAAGCGTGACCAGCACGGCTCTGGAGGCTCCGCACACCAGGTAAGTGCATGTTGGGCCTGGGAGCAATGCGCGATCGTGCACCATTTTCGGCTTCTAGCCGAAAATGAAAAGGTGCGCGATCAGCACCTACCGGCCTCTGGAGCGTCACGCAATTGTGAGTGCGCTGTGCAGATCGCTCCTCACAATTACGCGACGCTCCAGGCACCCTTTCGCATGGAAAATGCCATGTGGAAAGGGCTCTAGTCATGTCAGCTAGACTCCGTATCACTTTCCAGAGGTCAGTAAAGACTATTTGATACAGACTCACACACTCTAAGATTTGGATGAAAATTAGGCTTAGATCTTTCTCTTGTTCCGTAGACAGGTGGACCCTGTACCAGAATATATTGCTCATGATGCTTTATTGTCTTCAGAGTGTGAGGAATTTCTGTTAAATATACTCTTTATGTGCTCAATAGTTTGCAAAGGGAATTATGAGCAACTATATGTATTTTTAATCATAGGTAGCAAGGAATCTCCTGCTCAGTGGTGCTATCAAGGCCAAACTTCAGGGTGGAAGTCCAGAGTCCAATGCAGCAGAATGAGCAAGAAGGCCCCCAAATACAGCAAGACTGGATGATAACATTTGGAAGTGAGTGACTAAAACAGAAGACCACCTCCTCTTATAATACCTGAAGACAGCTAGTGTAATGCACTTCTCTGGGACTGTTGGTGTGGGAGTGGGAAATCTGTGCTGTAGTCCCCATTGAGCTACAAAACTCAGTACATGCATTGGGACCAATAACTCTCAGCCAGACCCATCTCATGGGAATATGTAATGTGATAATGTGCAGAGGAAGGAGAGCCATGTATGTTCATTTTTCCTCATTAGGGTAAAACACGGGCATAAATCTAAATTATGCCTACAAAAACAACAAAACTAAGTACAGAATCTCAAGCAAAGCATCGGTGTTGGTGTCCCTGCTCAGACTTATGTTAAGCTACAGCAGTCATGATGAAATACCTCTTTTTTTGCTCATCTGGGGAAACGAGTGGCTCCACGTCTCCTGGATCTGATAGTTCTCGCTTGATGTTGTAGGGAGCTCTGGGTCACAGTGAGGAAAGGAGAGGGGTAGTTTAATATCAACCAGAAGAAGCATGCTTGTCAGACTCACTACCCTGCAGCAACCCCAACCTATCTCAAAGGAAGAAAATATACATACACAAGGCATAGTGGGCATGACATGTGTGAGGTAGTCAAGAAGTACTGCTCGATGTTGCGTAGCACAGTTGGATGTGTGCACATCCTATATCCTTTATGATGAACTGCAACTGTGTCCATTTGATGATTATTGTTTTTTAAAACGTAAAAAAATGTGCATTCAAAGGCAAATATTTTTCACAAAATATACATACTTCCATACATTTTATCCACACTGAGCTGAATCCTGTAAGTGCCGTGTGTAGCTATAACTGCAAATTATTCACCACTTCCAATTGCAGCAAAACCCGACGCTCCCTGCTAGTTATTTTGCATCAGGGGTTCCCTCTCACAGCCATTAAGGGAACAAGGGAGGACAGGGCTGGCAAGGCAGCACTGGGCTGTGTTCCTGCAGCTGGAACAATGAGGATGACATCATTCTCCTGAAATTCCTGGGAGTCTTTAGAGGACCCCCTGGAGAGCCATGAGAATGCCTGCTTCTTTGTGTGTCTGACTGCACGAACAAAGCTGGATATTGTTGGACTGCTCCCCTAATGCCCATCTTCCCCTGATTAGGGATAGAAAGAATATTTTAAAATATTTTCCCCTAAAACGGTCAAAAACATGTTTTTCAAATGTCAAGAAACCCTAATGAGACAAATCTTGGATGGAATCATCATAGTTCAGAAGTTACTATGGGCAAAATTTGCCCAGAGTTATTTTGCACAGAAAATAGCATTTTCTGTGCAAAACATATTTTTGGAGGGGAAAAGCTTTTTCCTGAACTGAAAATGCTGTAATTGTGGGCTTATTCAGCATTTTCTGTGAAAAAACAAACAAAGCATTTATGAACACACACAAAAATGCTTTCTCCTTTTCAGAAAATGCTGGGGTCTGTGCGAAACAACCAGGTGCAATTTTTGTGCAGAATAAGTCCTGTATTACAAATACGTTCTGAAAACTATGCAGCTTTTGAAAACCTTCTTATAGCAGGAACAAAATTGCTAAAATTATCTGTTGATTGCTTTGAGAAGAAAATAAGCAAAGAATTACATATGGATTGGATTGGATACATCTCTACCCATAATCACTAAATGATTGCGGTGGTGAGCAGTCTAGATGCAGATCAGAACAAGTAAGACTTACTGGAAGACTATTAACAGAAAGAGTGTTTGAGACTCATCCGTTGTTGGTATACTTTGATCCTCCAGTTCTTTAATTGATGATAGTTGAAGAATAGTGAACAAAAAACATGGAAAGATGGAGGGTGTGGAGTTACACTAGATGGAGTTTTATGCACTACCAATGTGATCTAGGATCTCACCCTCTGTATGAATTTTCTCCAAACGTGCATTTTTTTGTACTGACTTTAACTAAAAAGATGCAATTTTTTTATGCATTTGATCTAAAACTTACATTTTTGTATGTTTATGGAGTGAGGAACTGCCTAGCAAAATCTGAGGAAAATGAAAACCAGCAGATGACTATGGCCCTTTCCGCATGGCATTTGCAATGCAAAAGGGCCCCTCAAGTGTTGCGCGATTGTGAGGAGCAATCTGCATGACGCACTCACAATTGTGTGATGCTCCAGGGTAGGGCAGGCGCTGCTTGTGCACGTTTTCATTTTCGGCTTTCAGACGAAAATGGTGCACGATCGTGCATTGCTCCAGGGCCTCATGAGCACTTGTCATGCATGCAGACCCTCTGGAGCTGCGGCGGTCGCGCTTCCTGCCCCAGTGCAGCTGGGAAACTCTCAGGCTGCACTGTGGAAGGAAGAGCCAGGGTTCTCGCACTACCTGCTTGGGAGCAGGCAGCTCACGTGGAGCTGAAGCAGCGGGGATGCGAGAGCCTCTCACTGGAGGCTGCTCACGCGATCCCCACACCCCAGCGCCGAAAAAAGGCAAGGTGCAATTTGAATATTATTCTGGATGGTAAGTGCAGACCCAGTTGATTCGCTTAAATATGTAGAGTAAAAAAAAATCTTGAGCATCCTAAATATACTCACAATTTCTTGTATTCATCGGTTGTCATTTTGTACCCTTGGGAGAAACGGGGTGCACTGGCATTCTTAGCACTGAAAACAGAACACACCCAAAGGTTATCAGAGACCTCGGAGTTATGTTAATAAGGGAATGGGAATACAGAGACCTTATCACTTCAACAGAGCTTAGGGAAATTACTTTCTTGAACTACCACTCCCAGAACACCCACAATGGCTATGGGATTTTGGGATCTGTAGTTCATAAATGCAATTGTCTCAATCTCTGTATTTCAAAGGCTTATTCCTCGGGGTCATGGCTGTCGGGACTTCAAGTATATTCCTGTCCTCATCCTCAACCTCCAAAATGTTCCGTTTTTTCAGTAGAAATGAGTTTATATTTATGTATCAGTTGGTGTCTGTAAGTGGCTGTGTGTATTTATTTATATGTTCTTGTGTATGTGCATCTATAAATTGTGTTTATTTATCTGTTTAAATGTGTAAATGTAGACAAGTGAATGTATGTGTATATTTATGTAGGTATTTGTCTTTACATAATTGTTTGGATATGTATATGTAAGTGAATATATATGAGTATATATGTATATGAACTATGTATGTATATGTATGAAGTGTGTGAGTGGCTATGTGTATCTGTGTGTATACATTTGTGTATGTGTAACTGTAGATTTATATATTGGTGTATTTAAATGTATAAGAATAAATGTATGCGTAGATATAAGTGGGTGTATGTCTATGTGTATTTATACAGGCAGCAACTGCGGAGCTGAAGCAGTGGGGACACAAGAGCCTCTCGCAAGAGGCTGCTCACGTGCTCCCCGCCCCGAGAAAAGGTAAGTTACGGAAAGGGCCTTAGAAAGAATAGGGATAAGCTCCTATGCCACAAAAAAAAAGAGCAGTTCAATATGTTTCAGCAAACCTTTTATTCAAAACTAATAATGTGCACATGTGAAACAAAACATGAGGCCAGTTAAGTCTTGCAGAAGTAAAAGAAAAACATTTTAAACCTTCAAAAGCTACTCGAAAGCTTCCTTGAAAATGCACCCAGGGATATTTTTTTCTTTCTTTCACCAACCTCCATTTGGTGGGAAGATTTATACGTCTATGCCTTTTCAACACGCTTGGACTAGTTGACGCAACAGGCTTATCTGCTTTCTCCCTTTCCCTTTGCTCTGCAGTTCAAGCATGCTCATAGGTAGACACACAAGGTTGCAGTAGGCTTGGTTAGAGTAGAATCTCATCCTTTCCCAGCTCAAGCTCTATTACATTGTTTACTGCAGGCAAACTGCTTCAACCTAACACTAAGAGTCAGTGTGCTTCTCCAGTCGCCCAGTGCTGATGCTGCTAAAAAAATGTCCAGCTAGACAGAGGACAAAGAGAAAGGGGGCTGGGCAGCTATAAAAAGACTCTGTAAGAAGGAGGTTCTTTGTCAGCGGCTTTGTTAACTGAGATATGCCCATATTTGCAAAGTTGGTTTTAGACACTGTTGTATGTACCATGGTTTACAAATTCTGGATGTTGTAGTCAAAAAAGGAACTTTTCCAGGTTCTGGTATCAACATTTCAGTTTTTCAGCAATGGTCCCCATCTTCAATTGTAATTATGTGCTTGATTTATGGTGACCCTGTCCTAGGGGTTTAGGTTTTTAAAATCAAGATTTTATTTAGAAGAGATTTTCCACTCTCTTCCTCTTAGGCTGAGAGGAAGTGGGTTCCCATGGCTGAGCAAGGACTTAAACCTTGGTCTCCCGGACGCCTTGTCCAGTACCCATACTACTATACCATACTGTCTCTTCACAGTCTTTAGGCTCTCTTATTCCTGGCCAGGGCCTTGTTTGCAACATAGGTCTCCAGCTGCCTAGACAAACCTACACACCATTTCCCAGGGCCAGAGAACAGTAAGACAAACCTTTTTAGTGAGCCATTGGATATTGTGCTGGAAGGAGAAGTCTTATCAATGGTCTTGGTGAAAACACCCCTGAAAAGAAATAGGCAAAGTAATCTCACTTCAGAACAAAATCTGTGTGCTATAAGTGAGACCAACATCAAAATGTTGCATTGTAGAGTGTTCTTTACAGTGCTATCATACAATCTACTTCACTCACTCTTCCACCTTCCAGCCTCATTTTCTGTCCCACTCTCTAACAGTCAACCAGCATTTCATGGCTAACGAGAATACTTTGAGCTAGTTAAGTTCTGTTTAAGATTGCACTTTAATGATGCTGCTTGAGCCAGGAACATATACTGCAACATCCTTCCCCAACCTGATACCCTCCAGATGTGTTGGACTAAGCCCCCAGTGACAGAAGAGTGAAAAAGGAAAGCACAGATCCCATCGGATCTTGGAAGCTAAGAAGCATCAGCCCTGGTTAGTATTTGGATGGTGGACTGCCAGTGAATACCAGATACTAGAGGCTCTGTTTCAAAGGACCACAACAGCAAATCACCCCTGATTTGAAAAGAAGAAAACCTCTCAGAAAAGTGTATGAAATTCACAGAGTCACAATAAGTCATCAGCAATGTAAAGACACATACACGCACACAGTGCTTGTGGCAGATCTGTTCCCTGATCCAGTCCAGGTTTGTTAAAATGCCCTGCCCTATACTATACTGAGGATTGACATGATTGCACTCTTTAAATACCTCAAGGGCTGTTGCCTGTTCTCTGCTAACCCAGAGGGTAGGATTAGGTCTAATGATTTGAAGTTCCAGGAGACCAGATTTCAATTGAACATTGGAAGGAACTTCTTGACAATAAGAGTGGTTCAGCAAGGGGACCAATTGCCTAAAGAGGAGGTGGATGTCTTCCTTGGACATCTTCAAAAAGAGGCTAAACAGCTACTTGCTGGAGATGCTTTAGCTGGAGATCCTACATCAAGCAGGGAGTTGGACTTGATGGCCCATGAGGCCCCTTCCAACTCTGTGACCATTTCTGCACTACACTTTTATAGTGCTATTATTCCACTTTCAACATCCTAGGGAATCCTGGGGTTTGCAGTTTAGGGAGGGGCATTTAGAATTCTCAGCCAGAGAGCTCTCTGGCCTCAGTAAACTACAAACCCCAGGATTCCACAGGGTGTTGAAAGTAGAATAATAGCACTGTAACAATGTAGGGTGGAAACGGTCTGTGATTCTATGTGTTCCATTCCAAGTTTTCCATTGGGTGACCAAATTGGCCTTGAACAGGGAAGGAAAGAGAAATAAAGACTGCATCCAAGAATTCCCAACTGAAAAACCTGGAATCTTACAAGGTTGCTGAGACCTCTTCCTTGTGTGTGGGTGGTGCTGTTTTGACGTCAGAAGCAACAGCAAACTCTTTCCTTACTCACCAATCAGTTGTCTATGTAAAGAAAAGTTCTTTGCCTACTTATGGAAGAACAACAAGGAGGGGGCCAACCAAGCTTCCCTTTGGAAAAAGTTTCACAGCCTGGGACCAGCCGTCATGGAAGCTCTCTGGTGCCCCTGCCAAGCATGCCTTTGAGGGTTCCAGTACTATAAAAAATTTCCCTTGAAGATCTTAAAATGTGGACAGTCTCCCTTGGGGAATGATCTATCCCTTTCATCTTTTACTCACCTGATAAGATATCCAGAAGGTGCAGTAGAAGTCCTAGTGGGAAAAATATTAATTATTTCCATAAGGGGGAAATATAATAACAAGGTAGGTAAGTTAGTTGATCCATATTTCAGTGCTGGCCATACAACAAAAGCCAAAATCCATTCTGTTACGTTAATCTTCATTGGATCAAAAGGTACAAAACACATCAACGTTAGATTTTGAGACTTTACTAGCGGCTTCATCTATAAGCAATCTTTCACCAGATGAAGGAGTCGGTGAAGCTTTGAAAGTTAGCATGACATACATTGCACCTTTTGGCTGACCCAATAAAGTTATTGCTATAGGATGGTTTTTGGGTTTATCCAGACTCCTCCGGAAAGATGAACACATGATGGCTCCTCAGTTGCTGAAGACACAGTTGTAATGGTACCTCTTGAATTACAAATTCTCATTTTGACATTTCCCACTGCCATGTGCTATTTTTGATTCAAACTACAAGAAAAGATATTCCACCTAAACATAAGGAAGGACTTTTTTTTTTTTTTAACCATACAAGAGCTGTTTCACAGTGCCTTGGAGGCTAGTGCTTGCCTTCTTTGAAGTCCTTAAACCAACGGTGGATGGCCGTCTCTCAGAAATACTTAAGTTGTGTATTCCTGCATGGCAGGTTAGACTAGATGGCCCTTGAGGTACTTTTCAACTCTAAGACTCCATGATTCCCCAAGAAAAATCCCCAAAATGTAGGCAGTTATGTTGATCCACATCAGCAAAACAATTCTAGAAGTGTTCATCTCTACCAGGAGCAGGTCTTTTAGCCAGCAAATAGATCCATTCAAAATGAAGTTACCCCAAAATACTTTGGATAACAAAAATGGATAACTCGCAACAACATATTGCTGCTGGGAAAGTCAAATTCCCTCCCAGCCACTGTGGGGATTTCAGCGAAAGTCAGAAGGGAGAGGGAATAATGTAGATTATGTTACTCTCCTTAAAAAATTCTGGAGTTCTGACCCATAGGCCCTGGCTCCACTACACCACTACTCACGGGAGTCTAAGCATTCTCCTTTAATAGCAAGTTGTTGAGAAAATGTGATTTTTGCTTTAGCACACAATTGTAAGAGTTTTTGGGAGGATTATGTCTCCCGTGGCCCTCTGTTACAGAACATGCAACAGCTAACAGAAATCTTTTCCTCTCCTCTCTGTTGCTCTCCCATGCTCCAGGTTTAAAGAAAGGAAAGGGAGCAGCATGTTTTCGGAGATGTATATGGGGATGGTAAGGGGCAGCTTCGTGAAATGTGGAAGGATGTCTGAGGGAAGCCAATAATTCTTCTCCAACATGTGTGTTTGTTAATTGAGCAAGAGAAAAAAGTGGATGCTTGTAAAGCTCCCCTCTCATTTTGCTAGGCCTCTGAATTTCATTTACAAGCTTGATTTCGGAGACCTTTGATTTCTTTCATCATTTTACAAAGAATTACTATATAAGCACATTTAGAAAGAGACATTTATAGCTTGCTATATGTAAAGATTAAAAAACCCACTTCAGATCCAGGTAAGTTTGGAGTGTTGTTTAAATGAAGTGCAATATTATTATTTTGCAGTAAAAGAGACACACTCACTTTTTGGAAGGACTTGTTTGTGTCAATGAGAACTTTGATTCCACTTGGGAAGATGGTTCTGTAGAGGTTATCCTGAGAGAATGGAGAAGAAATATAGTCAAGAATAAGGAGGACAAAACACAGCCCCAATTGATGATGGCACTAGAGTGCTAGGGTGAAGAAAAGAGACCGCTCTCTCTAGAATTCTATATGGATTGGTGTTTGGATAACAGCTTTCAAATGTGGGTGAGACATTAGCACCAGCAGCCACTGGTCTGAGCAGAGGGTGGGCAATGCAGAAAATGCTCCCTCCTGCTCAAATGAAAGTCCAGTGTACCCACAGAGAGGAAGATGCCTAACACAGAATCAGACTACCTGTTCACCCAACTCAACCTTGTAATGTCTGCTGTGAAAGTAGGTCTTGTCATGCAGTCTTTCACATCACTTATTACCTGATATAGATGCCAGAGACTGAAACTTGAATCTTCAACAAAGGTTCTGAACCTTCTACTAACTAGTAGAAGAATCTACTAACTTTTCCAAGCTCAGGAAGGGACCCTAGCTGAATGGTAGGGTCCCTTCCTGAGCTTGGAAAAGCTAGTAGATTAAGAATCTGGAGTTATACTCTAGAAAATAACTTTTACACACACTGCCTCCCTCTCCAGAAGTAGCTTTGTACTGTGCCAGATCTATCTACTCCAGTATTATCTACAGCATGGTTCACAAGGTCAAAGCATCAGAAAAATGATGCTCTCTGCCACAGGACTCAGGTTCTCATCTCAGCTTAGGTCCATAATGGCAAATATCTGAGGTAGCTCGCTCCAGAAATGCCATCCTGTGGAATTATGGGGACTGAAGCTTGGTAAAGCTGAGAATTCTAAATTTGCCTCCTTACGCCACCATTCCTAGGATTTCCTTGGAAGGAAGTAGGGTATTCAAAGTGGAATTATAAAGCTATAATTTTTTAGTGTGAATGGCCCCTTAGAAACTTTATGTCACACAAAACCCCCAATAGTAGAGGTGGATGAAGTGCGGCCCACAAAAGTACAGTCCTTGAAGTCTCTAGGGCCCTTCCCCAACTTTTTCAAAAACCTTTCAGGAGGCAATTTTGAGGGTAATTTTGCACCTCAAATCAGACAAAAGCCCAGAAACCATGCGTACATGCGGAGGACTGCTTCCCCCAACCCATCAGAGTCTCCCCCAAGCACCCAGCCCCTCAAAGTTATTCTTATTTGGGGCTGCAATTTTTGGGGTGATGTTTTACCCTTAAACTGGACAAAAGCCTACCCAATCTACCTGCAGATAGGACAGTTTGCTTCCCCAATACCCCAGAACTCTTCAAACTCCCCAGTCCCCCCAAAAGAAAAAAACAGGCAAAAACCAGCCAAAATGACAGCTGGAAGTGTTGGGAGGAAGTGACATTCCAGTTCGCTGGCACTCAAAAGACACTGAGCAGATGCAGAGGGGAAAACTAGCTCCACCTCTTCTGCAGCTGCCCACCCCTGCCCCATGGCTACATGGCACCATATCCTAAAGGAGTACGATACACATGATTAATTCCCCACTAGTACCTGCGATTTGGTGACAAAGCTCTTGGTGCAGGAGGTGATCTTGCAGTGGTCCTCAGAGGTGAATGTCTACCAGGAAGGGAATGATATTAATATAACCTCATAACTATATCTGACATACTTTTCTCTCTTCGCCTACTTTTTCTCTTTCCTTCTTAGGAATCCAAGTCTTTTTTTTTTTTTTAAGAAGCATGCAGGATCCAACCAAGGTTTGTTGATCAGTTAAGTCTGAAGTCACAGAATTATTAAATATATAGGAGACTGCAAAATTTAAAAAATTAAATACAAAGTTAATGCACTTTGATACATCCAATCTGATGGGAACATTTTATTACATGGTATGTCATGTAAGCTTAATAATTACGTAAAAACACCCCTGACATAATTTAAAGTGTTTGTCTGTTATACTACAGTAATCCAGATACTTGATCACAGAACTGACAAATCTGAATAAGCATCCTGTTAGTGACATCCATGTGCATAAGTCTGTGCTTAAGTTTGGTATTCTTTTCCACTATGCAGTGCTGTGTGCTACCAGTGCATTTCTGCATCTTTCTCCTTGATGCTTCTAACTGGTGAGAAGGGGAAAGGCAATTCAGATCGTGAAGATATGGCTGCTCTGGGCTGCTGGGGGAAGGAAAATGAAGGTTCACTCAATCCATGAGTGTATCCTTGTTTCTCCCACTTCCCCCAAGCTGAGTTCAGCTGTTATTTTATTGTCTGAATCACCTCCCCATCCCTCCCCATCCAAAAATAATAATAATAATAAGCAGCAGCAGCTGCCCCACCGGAGACTTAGCAGCTGCCCAACCGAGGGGGGAAAGGGAAAAGGATGTAGAACTGTTGTCTAACATAGGATCTTGGTCACAGCGTGTTAGCCAATGGGATCAAAACTAAGATCATAGTAAAGTACGGGGTCCAATTCCTTAACTACTTTGGATACTCCCCCAAGTTTTATTTTGCTCTAAAAATACATATTTATGAACAAATGTTTGGCCCAAACTTGATATTTACATTTGTAGTTGCAACTTGTGTCTGTAAAGAAACTATTAACGAATGAAATCACAAATCTTCAATGTCTTCAAGGTTTTATTTCTTAATAACATTTATAAACCACTCCATATCAAACCTTTCATAGCAGTGTACAGTAAATTGAAACAAAATGCCATCAATTACAATAATGTCAAAGTGTTAATCAAACTGCAGCTAGAGTTTATCCATCAGGAAATGCTTATCTAAAAAAAAGAAAGTCACCAGTGAAACCTGAAATCAATGTAGGACATGTGTGATCTCATGTTTGTGCTGAAAAGTAGCTCTGAAGTAACATATTTAAACTAAAATTAAAATACAATGAAAATAGAAATCATAATTTAAAACAGCCCACAGAAAGGGTAGGAAAATGTCCATACTTACAATGGACTGTGATTCCGTTCATCATCAGAGTCTGATCTCTGCTGGATCCAGCTCTTATCCCCTTTCAGTGTTGTCCGCACTTTCATCTGAGTGATGATTCTCTTCCGGTCTTCCTCACTAGGTAGGATGACACCATCTAAGGAAGGTACAACAAAGAAATTTGGGCAGAGAATCCAAGGAATATTGGTTAGACATGGGAAGACCTCATTTAGAGTCCCACTTCTGCTATGGACTGAGTGACCTTGAGCACATCATGCTCTCAGCCCCAGAAAATCCCAAGATTGGTTCACCTTGGGGTCATCAGAAATTGGAAATGACTTGAAAGCACACAACAAGAAGTGTAAAAACTAAAAAGGGATGAATGTGGGGGTTTCTTCCCCCTTACAGGGAGATAAAAATGATTGAGGGATTGTCATGTTGAGCATCCTATTCCAGAAGACTCATTTATTCCAAGAAAAATAATGTTGGGGCCCTGTTTGTTCATTCTGCTGAGAAACACATCTGTCCTAAAGTCTTGTCCTGCTGGTCCCACTGCTAAGAAATCTAATGAACCTCTGCATTTTGAAGCGAGGTATCAGCAAGCACTAGGAATCTGGGCTTTTTATTTTTTTAAATGGATCAGGCTTGTATAAGAGTGAGCTGCCCCAAAGTATTGGGATAACGGTTTGAAAGTATTTGAAAGTATTTCCCCCTCAATTTGGTTCAGGACAGCTGTACGGAAGGAAGGGATTGAGTGTTTACATGTTTGCTGTTTTTCTAATTGAAATCAGCTTTGTGAAATTTTCTACTGCTATGTGCTTTCATCCCAGAGTTTAGAATTATCTAGTGACTTCACTCCTTATCAAGTCCCCATTTTTTCTAGTGTTTTCATCTAACTTTTCTCAATTAAAACCAAAGTTTAAAATATGAATTAGATCATTAGAATTCTTCAGGCAGGTGCCTTTCCTTCTGCCACAGAAAGGCTTGCTGCATCAAGAGAAGAAATGCGAGAACAGTAAGAAATGTGTCTCTGCTCTGCACGTCTCTGCAGTCAGAATAATCTGTGTGATTTCTTTGAGAAGACAGCACGGGGAGTGAGGGACAGGGAGAACTTTCTAGAGCCGTAGTCAGATAGTTGGGCTTGTTGAACAGGAGAACAGCTAGGTTTGGAGGAAAAGAAGAACGGAAAAAGGGAGTGGGGCAGAAGTGTGTCTAGGAAGACAATGGGGGCAGCTGAGGTCTTTTCAGAATGTCCCCACATGGTTGGACACTTTGGAGTCAATGTAGGTGTGCATCATGAGCCTTTTCAGTAAGTTCTCCGTTGTTTGTGTTCTGGGCTGAATTCTAGTGTACACTGTGGTATACTATACCACATTATAAAATATTTTGTACATCCTTTCAGAAAGGCTTTTTAGAGCAAAAGATAGTTCCCCCTCATCCCATCTTGGGCTTGAATAAAGAACTTGGACTCTTTGTGGGGCAGTGGGAGTTCACTCTGTTCAGTAGCCCTCTTGCATGATTATGTTCTGGACTGATATCTATTGTGCAATATTTAAGCAGTGAACCCCTTTGCATTCTTTTGTGTATTATACAGTGCTAGGTTCTTGGATTGTTGTTGCTATGTTATCATCTCTGAAATTCTGGTGGGTATGTGATCCAGGACAAAAGACATGTAGCCCTCACCTGTAGTTGTTGCTATTGTGCGACTTCAAGTTGCTTCCGACTTACGACCACCCTCAGGCAAACTTATCATGGGGTTTTCTGGGGCTGAGAGTGTGTGACACACCCAAACTTATAGGCTGACTTTCAAGACTGTCCAGAAATTCTGGAATACAGATTGAGATATAAAGTTGACACCCAGACTTCAGCCTCAAGTCGAGACTTGACTTGAAAGTATCTTGCAAGGACTTGAGACTTGACTTGAGACTTAAAGGTAGAGACTTAGGCCCTTTCCGCACTTTACCGTCTTCCAGCACTAGGGTGTGGGGATTGTGTGAG
This sequence comes from Iguana delicatissima, assembly GCA_948472985.1. Lineage (NCBI taxonomy): Eukaryota > Metazoa > Chordata > Lepidosauria > Squamata > Iguanidae > Iguana > Iguana delicatissima. The sequence continues at coordinate 175,519 of CAOKZL010000010.1, forward strand.
CAGCCTCCGGCAAGAGGCTCTCACGTCCAGGGTCCTTCGGCTCTGCACGAGCTGCCTGCTCGCGCAAGAGCCCCGCCTCTTCCTTCCACAGCGCAGCCTGGGAGTTTCCCAGGCTGCACTGGGGCAGGAAGCACGACCAGCCCGGCTCCAGAGGCTCCACACACCAGGGAATTGCGTGCGGGGCCCGGGAGCAATGTGTGATTGTGCACCAATTTCAGCTTCTCACCAAAAATGAAAAGGTGCATGATCGGTGCCTACCGGCCCCTGGAGTGTCACGCGATTGTGAGTGCATCGTGCAGATCGCTCCTCACAATTGCGTGATGCTCCAGGCCCTCTTTCGCATGGAAAATGCCGTGCGAAAAGGGCCTAAGACTTGATTTGAGACTTGGAGTAGAAAACATCACTGCTGTCAACTTCTACAATGTATTCTGTGTGTGTGTGTGTGTCTGTGCAGAGGACATATCATCCAACATTTCACAGATGAAACCCAGGACACACGTGGTTAAGCAGCATGTGATCAAGACTGCAAAATTATTAAGGAGGAGGTATACACACTAGGAGAGGCTACAGCTGACTGTTTTTGCCTGAGCCTACTGGGAAGGGCAACATTCTGTTCCACCTCTCCTTTCCCTCCTGCTGAGTTAGCTGAACACAAACTAGTTTTGCACTTCCAACTCTATTTACCCCAATGGAAGTAGGCTGAGGACGAAGGGAGAAGTGGGAGGAGGAAAGAGAAACTGGGACACTTTACAAGCAGAGGACACCAGAGGATTAATCTGGACTGTCCCTGTCAATTCAGGCCAGTTGGTAGGTATGAAATTGCTACTGTGGCTTACAGCTGGGGAACTTGCAAGAAAGTACAGCTACATTGGGGATGTGGTGAATCCTCGATGGCTGTCTCCTTCATTTCCTTCTAATGCTGCTTTGACAGCTTGCAAATAAAACTGATGCTACAAGTTCAATCAAGTCTCCGGTGTTTTCTCTCAAATCCAAACTGAAATAGACTTTGCTGCACAGCTCCTGGATTTCACTCAGATTGGGTAGAAAAGCTCAGGAAATGTTCATTTACCTTTTGCAGCACTTAGAGACAACATGGTTCCTGCTGGTTTGCTCGAGTCTCAGCTTCCAGGTTTCTTGCTTTAGGTAAGGTAACTGGGGAAACAGGAATGAAACCCTGAAAAGAAAGTGAAATGAAAGGGCCATCAGCATTCTTCAGCTTTTTACAAAGAGTTTGTTTGTTCAGAATCCTTCCACTGAGCCCTTTCTTATCAGATGGTTCTCACTCAAAATTGGCACATGCCCTCTTGGAGGAAAGCAAAGATTTCTTTTAGTTCATTGTGTTTTTTTCTGTTCAAAGTTGTTTCACAGTTTTGGAGCATCTTTCAGCACTGGCCTCTTGTTTTTATCAGCTGCATTCTCCACCCCCCAGCTTTATGTTGTTGATTGAAGTACATAGTTATATTAACTGATAATTTATTTATCGTATTTACATGGGTTTTACTGTGGACTGCTTCCAAAATCCTTATGGTTGAGAAGCAATCTACAAATGCAATAAGCAGACAGAAAACAGCATTGGTCACGTGAGAATTCAGCCCACAAAGGTAATCTCTTTGCAAAGTACAAGAGAATGTGTCCTGTCCTGGGATGTTACTGCCTACAACACAGGCCAAAAGCAGCTCCTGGAGAAATCACTGGTCTTTCTAACTCCATTTCTACTTACCTCAAACAGCATTTTTATGTTGGAAATAAAAGGCACCAACAAATATTCCAAATAATCAATAGAAGGGGGCAATGGGAAAATAGGTAGTCCTTAATGATTTTCTATTTCCTAAATGTGTATACTTGTGTATATGTCACACTCATGTATAAGTTGAGGGCAGGTTTTGGAGCCAAAATTATGGATTTTGATATGACCCATGGATAAGGCAAGGGTCATTTCATGGAGAAAGGAAAATGCCAGCATTGCCTCGAGCGGCCAGTTGCCCCTGGCGGCTGCCTTTTTCCTGCCCAGGCATTTAAAAGGCCCAGAAACACACTATGATGGAGAGAGCAGAGGGGGCTGGTGCTTCTCGTAGGCCATTTCTGCACTAGCCTGTTATAGCGTGATGATTCCACTTTCATCATCCTCTGGAATCCTGGGGTTTGCAGTTGAGGCTCAACTGCAAACCCCAGGATTCCAGAGGATGTTGAAAGTGGAATCATCGCACTATAACAGGCTAGTGCGGAAATGGCCTTAGGTTCTCCTGGGATGAATTAAGTTCTTGCCTTTCAACACTCTCCTCAGAGAAAGGTGTGGGCTTGTTTGTTTGTTTGTTTCGGGTTTTTGATAAGAGTTAAGGTACAGTACTTATATTGACCTGTGGATAAGTCGACCCAGATTTTTTGACTCAATACTTTGACTAAAATTCTAGACTTATACATTAGTACCTACAGTATGTGCTTAGGTCTTTCATGTCATTCTTAATTTCTGAAATCACTTCCACCTTCATGAAAGATGGTCTGTTTGTTCTGTCTAAGCCATGGCCTGTTTTTCAAAGTCCCATCTCCAACTATTGTTGCCAGGCTACTCCTCGTTCATAGGAGGCGACTTTAGATGCTGCTATAACCAGTTTAATTCTTTTATTTCTTTTCCTTCCTGTCCTTGGATGGATTTCCTGAAACAATATGAATGAATTTTTCTGTTTTACTTCAAGCCTCCAGAGTAATTCATGTTCCTACCATACGTTCACATTGCATCAGCCAGTTACATTCTGCTGGCATGAATGCCAAGTGTTCTTACAGATTTTCCTGGTGACTTAACCCCCCTCCCCAAAAAACCCCAATTCTTTGGTAAGGTAGTTCATGAGGGAGCCACTTCAAGAGGAACTTCTTTGCTCATTGCTCTTGCTAGATTCCCATATATACCTTCCTGCTCATTTAGATCAGGGTGTGGAACATGTGGTTTTCCAGTACTATGAGACTCCGGGTCCCATCAGCCTAGCCATCATGACCAACAGTCAGAGATGATGGAGTTTATTGCCAACAACACTTGGAGGGCTGCAGGTTTCCAGCCTCTGAATTTGGTCACCCTGTGAGCCTTTGTACCTCTTCTGGATTTTATTGAGCCAACTATAACTGAATATTGCAAACACAGCTGCATTGTAAATCTCAATATACATGTTAACAACAATGCAAATTATACGGCAAATTTGACACATGTCCACTGTCCCAAATGTTCTATGCATCGTCTGAGGTGCCGATGCAGGACCCTTCTGCCTGTGTTGCTCAGTATTTCTGCAATGTTTGGGGCAACCTCAAAGCCCTAAATGAAAGAATACAAAAATAGAAACAAATACAATATAGAAATTACACTACGTTACAGTCAAAGAGAAATACTGCACACTGCCCCAAAGTTAAGAGACTTTTTTATGACATTGGAACAAGTTTCAGGAAGAGAAGACCTTGAGAAAAGAGAAGATCAAGAAAACAGAGAAGGCAAGAAGAATAAAGGAAAGTTCCAAGATTGGGTTTGTAATGGTGCATCAGAGGGAGATGAAAAAGGAAGTGGCCAAGAAGGATAAATTAAAGAGTGTAATTAGGGAATAAGTATTAGTATTCTTCTTCTTTTTCTTTTTCTCCTGTACAGTGCTAATTCTGTTAGATCAGATTAGTGTTCACTAATACTAAGAATAAATGCAGTTACAAATTGTTAATTGATTATTCTCTGCTATATGGTATTAAGATATTTCACATTCATTGAGAGCTAATTATGTTATCGAGAGGAAGTATAATAGACGATTAACAACATTCATTCTATGAGAAGTGGGAAGCCAAATGTGTATTTGTTATATTCCCTTTCAAGTTTTTCTTTAGCTTTGGTTTAGTAGTTGTTTAGATTAGATAGCTGTTTGTGTATTAGTGAAATTTAGTTTGTTTAGAGTAGTCTAGTTTTGTTCTATGTGTTTTCTCCTATGTGCAGCTTTATCTTATTTAAAAGTGTATCAATAAAAATGTATATAAAAAAAGAAATTACCCTACAAAGAATTTATCCTTTTGTTCCCTCCTAAATATACAACTGAAAATCCCACTCTCTTATTCGAACTGAAAAGGGCCTCCTCCTTAGCTCTGGCAGGTGCCAAAAATGCTGGCTACTATGCAATTTGAATTGTAGCTGGAGGTAGAAATGTTTTTGCCATTCTGTTTTAAACAACAAAAAAGCTTGAACCAGTCCTGCAGAGATTGCTAACTTGGCCCCAACCAGAGTGTAGCGAAAGAGTGGAAATGAAGACATTCCCTCTCCCCGAATAAGAAGATTGTTCCCCAATGAACTCTTCCTTCATTCCTTAAATATCTAGCACTGCAGTAAATTAAAACTTCAGTTGAGTATTTATAATACAGTTCAGGCAACCAAAGAAATGGATACACAATAGAATCCTGCAAAATGCTAGCACTAACACCTTACAAACTTACTAAAATGTTATACATGTCCAAGGAATCCTTTCCATGCATTTACACATTGCATGCGGCAGGACTCCCTTTTGGTGCATCTACAGATATGTGTGAAAATTCATTCTTAGCTTTCACAGAATCATAGAGCTGGAAGAGACCACAAGGGTCATCAAGTCCAATCCCTGCCCTACATGAATACACTATCAAAGTATTCACAACAGATGGCCATCCAACCTCTGTTTAACGGTCTCCAAAGAAGGAGACTCCACCACACTCCCAGGCAGCATATTCCACTGCTGGATAGCTCTGACCATCAGGAAGTTCTTCCTGAGGTTCAGGTGGAATCTCCTTTCCTGCAGTTTGAATCCATTGCTCCTCGTCTTAGTCTCTGGAGCAGTGGAAAATAAGCCCGCTCCCTCCTTGACATGATATCCCTTCAAATATTTAAACTTGGTTTTCATGTCCCCTCTTAACCTTCTTTTCTGCAGACTAAACAAACCCAGCTCCCTAAGCCACTCCTCACAGAGCATGGTTTCCAGGCCTTCTGCCATTTTGGTCACTCTCCTCTGGACATGTTTCAACTTGTCAATATCCTTCCGAAACTGTGATGCCCAGAACTGGACACAGTATTCCAAGAGGAGTCAGATGTGCAGAAACTGGCAGCCAACGGCTCATTTGTAATTGTGGTTTAAGTATAAACTTTGATAGCACTAGATATCCCTTTGTGATATCAAATAATTTGACCTTTCTATGGCACCCTGGCTCATATGTTTGCAAGGATCCCAAGGAAACACAGACACAAGGAGCAGCCGTCTAATGACGGGAATTCCAACTTCCCCTCTCTCAGGAGAGCCTTTCAAAGCCTTGGTTGTTGTTCCGGGATCTGGATGACCTATTCCTTTCATCTCACAAGATACTTGATTCGTGCCCATAAATAACAAGACCATAAAAAGTGTCCATTGATTGGCACTTGGGCTGCATGATTGATCTACCACGGATGTTTTGATCCACTTCTAAGCCTTTTGGTGCATTTCAAAGCTAACTTTGTTCTCAAAGTTTATGACATGGATCGCAGGCACAATTTTTGGTATAAAAACCCCTCGTTCTGATAGTTGAGGAGAGCCACCTTTTGAGTTTCACCCTGCGTTGCTGCCAGCCTGTATAGCGAGCTCCCCAAGGAATCTTACTAAGTCTCATTTTCTTCAGCTGTCCAAGACTACGTGATCAGGTGCCATATTGCCTATTCCTAAAATTCATTTCCATTTTCCTATTTCTTATTTAGTTAGTGGTGTGTTTGTTTGTCTTATTTGTTTACTTTTCAATAAAATATTAATTGGTTTACCCTGAATTTGTTTGGCTCACCGGTCTGACTCCGTATACATTGGGCAAAAGGTCCTGCTAAGTTACCCTGCCTCTAGCTAGCCATTGAGTCTGCTCCAGTTAATTTCCCCAATTTTGTGTTAATATTTGATCATTTGGGCGTCCTTCCCAGGATCCCCGAGAAACAGGGTAACACATTGACCAGCACTGGTCCATGGACCATCACTTTGAATTGCACTAGACTAAGTGATGCAGGAGTAGAATTTTTAGTAAGGCCAACCTATCTAGTTTATTGTAAAGGTGAGCCTGACTTAACTAATTAATGCATGCATCTGGTGAAGTGGACTGGAGTCTGCAAAAGCTTATGCTAAAAATGTCTTTTCTCAGTCTCCCATCACCCATACGAGAGTAAGTTTGTTTGTTCAGAGTCTGTGCAACTTTGCCAGAGGTTGACTGTAAGTTCTGGCAGGATACAAAAGCACTTGGCAACAATTGCAACTCCCTCACCATACTCAGTGCTAACTGGAAGAATTATGTCCTTGCATAATCATATAGTAGATGGCACACAAACAAGCACAACCAAACAGATAGCTAACATAGACCAATACAAAGCTGTGAAGGGAATTAGAATAATCTGTCATGAGCCTTGGTTTCCTGTTGTAGGCTTTCTTTCATCCAAAATCAGGAAACAACATCAGCCTGTTCTAGAAATCTATGCTGTACAAGATTCTATAGGGGAACCTCTCTGGACAGAGGCAAGCTGGGACTGCTATGTGGGATGGCTCCTCTGGCTAGGCCATCAGAAGCTGAGCTCAGCTGGGTTAGGAGTAGACTTCCCTAGGCAGATGAAGGAGAGGCAGTTTGCTCTCTTCTCCAACGGAGGACCATAAAGTCCTTCCCTATCATACAACCAACACTCATTTCCACACTACACAGTTATAATGCTATTATTCCACTTTCAACTTCCTATGGAATCCTGAGGTTTGTAGTTTAGGGAGTTAGAATTCTCCCAGAGAGCAGTTTGGCCTCAATAAACTGCAAACCCCAGAATTCCACAGGATTTGAAAGTGGAATAATAGCACTATAACAGTCTAGTGTGGAAATTGTCTCAGTCAGTTCTGACAACCCCCACCCTCTCTCTCCCTTGGTCCATATTTGTCATATAAGAGTTCTCTATGGTAGAAGTGCCAAATAAAATACAGGACAGAACTCCTCTACCTTGTGTGCCTGAGCAGAGGAGAAAATTTTGGCAGGAGATAACAACAGTTAGTCAATGTGAGGTAGTGGTTAGAGCACTGGACTATGGCTGTAGGAGACCACAGTTTGAATCCCGACTCAGGGATAGAAACCCACTGGGTGATCTTGGGCAAGTCACACTCTCTCAGCTTCAGCGTAAGGCAAAGGCACCCATCCCCCCAACAGATCTTGCCAAGGAAAGCCCACAATAGAGTCACCTTAAGGTCATCATAAACCAGAAATGATTAGAAGGAACACAGCAGCAGCAGCGTTAACACCGGTGGGGAAGAACTGGGGAATGGAATATATGTAATCTCTTTTTACTGCAACAATTTGTTACAAGTCCCACTTGTAACAACGATAAGCATAATTCATCAGGGTTTTCTCTGGGAGGAAATGACGTACTGCCGTAAGGACTTGAGCTACCATGTTCTAAAGGTCATTTAATTATTTGCAAGCATTGGGTAAATCAGGTCAGCCCTTTCTTCCTGTCCTGAGGATTTGGGGTATTGTCTAGAAAGTACCTTCTCTAAGCTCTGACACTCCATTGCATGGCAAGGTAGAAGAGCCCTCCAGTTCTAGGTCTTGAAAGCGCACATTGACCAGGGCTAAAACTCTCACCAATAGGCTTGAACTCTCATCACCATCCTGTTTTTTCACTTCAGCTTGGAATAGCTTGTCCCAGCCACTCAGGCTGCACTGGAATTTCTGGCTTTGCAAACTCATGCAAAGCTGGGCATGTCAGAAGTGCTTGTTAGGTATGGTTTTGAGGAGTAACAAGCAGCTGCTCCCAGCATTCTGTCTAAATATGAATCATCAAGCAGCTGCAATTCAACTTCTTTCCTTTTTTGACAGTTTCCTTCCAACACTTTACAGATGCAAGCAGTCTTTTCAGAAAGAAGGTAGAGCTGATGGAGAGACTATGAATTTCAATGAGTAGAACATCAGACTGAGACTGAGGAGACCTCAGTTCAAATCCATATTATCTTCAACCTCAAAGCTTAACTAGCTGACATCAGTCGAGTTGATATCTTTCAGAGGTACTTACTTTTTAAAAGTAAACACAGAACTTAGGAAAGAATTTGGGGTGAAAGCAAAGAGGGCCTGATTTCAATTGAAAGCCTGTAGAGCAGATATAGAGACACTTAAACCATTTATCCCATGCTGTGGCCTCAATCCAGATTGTCCTCCTCACATACATTTGCTATTTAAAGAACTAATTCAGACACAACGTGGGGCAGTCCAATTAATCCACTGTCATCTCTCTTTTTCAGCTGCCTTTACAATGTCGTGGTTTCTCTCTCCACCTGCCATTCTGACTTTGTCCTCAGTTTACTTTAATTACTGCAAGCTGAATTCAAAATGCACAAGTAATTACCGCTCAATCAGCAGGGAGGAGAGGAGCAGGTTGAGTGTTGCCCTTCCCAGTAGACTCAGGCAAAAGCAAAGTGCAGCTATCTTTCCTAACTCATGTATTTTTCCACACTCATAACTTCCGCTGTCTTGACCACACTCTGATGTCACTTGGCCACATGTCTCCTGGTTTTAACCTGTAAAATGTTGGAGGGTATGTTCAGATAATTTCTCTGCTTCCTTCTGCAACTTTCTATTAATTTTTTTACTATTAGTTCATTGTAAGAATGAGAATACCTTTAATCACACCTCTTTATAATAATGCATTGTGAAATGTAATGTCTCAAGGAATGCCCCAAGGATCCCTTGGGTGGTGCAGTTTTTGTTTTTTCAGTAATTCTTAGCACACTCCTGATTCTAGATTCTGTTTAAATTTATAACTTAAAACCAGCCCAGGCTTTGAGATCTTCCGGAGAGTCCCATCTCTCGGTTCCACCACTTTCCCAGGTGCATCTGGTGGGAACCCACGAGAGGGCCTTCTCAGTGGCTGTTCTCAGGCTCTGGAACTCCCTTTCCAGCGAAGTCAGGCTGACCCCCTCCCTACTTGCTTTCTATAGTCAAGCAAAGACATATTCCAACAAACATTCAACATGTGATTATGCCCTGTCTGATAAAAAGTAATGGATATTGGTAACTGTGCAGAGTTTATGGATGTTTAAATTTTAATTATGTATTTTAACTTTGTTTTAATTCTTACTTGATAGTTTAATTTGTGTTTTAACTTTTGTATTCTGTGATTTTTAACTTTTTAAAAAATCATTGTAAGTCACTTTGAGTCCCAACCAGGATAAAAGCAGCGTATAAATAAAGATACTGCTGTTGCTGCTGCTGATAACAACAACAACAACAATAATAATAATACAATTTTCTATATTTACCCTACCCCCTAGACCCTCAATATTCTGTGGCCACTGTGTATCCTCAGTCTTTACTGAATTGTCTTAGAGTGGTTACTGTTTGTACCTTCAGATTCCTTCCCTCATTACAATCTATTATGCTTCAGCAAAAGCTGAGATTTCCCTGAGTTTAGTGATGCCTCATTTTACTTCTATGTGGCCCTGTACTCTCTACAAATCTAGCAGGAGGAATGTTAGGTTGGATCTACTTTTATGCCTGGAATTCATCACTTCCTTCACTGGTGGTGAAAGTAGGGAGTGAGGCAGATTCCACTGGACATTCTCCAACACTCCCCTGCAGTTTTCCAAGATGCAGCTTAGTTTGTTGGTTTGTTTTGAAGGGGTGGATGGGAGAAATACTCTGAGAGTTTCTACTTAGTATAAGTAGAGTTAGTAAAGCTCGAGAGTCCTTGCTATGAACAACAGGCTCTTAGAAACCTGTTTCTGTTTTTACTTCTGATAAACCTGAGGGTGTGTCCATAGACTCACTTTCTAATATTTTGCAGTTTGGTGCTGTGGGAACTATGGCGTTGGAGAGAGCCAATGAGGATTCAAACCATGCCTTACCAGTGCCCTTGTTAAAACAAACATGATCAAGAAAAGTTTACAGGCTTGAGACAGAAGCCACTTTCCTACTCACTCATCTGCAAACACCACTTTGTGGCAGTATCAGTGAAATCTTCAGTGCCAAAGATTGTGTTGTGATAGGGAAACAAGCTAGTATGAAACTATAAATGGTAGAACCAAGATGCCAAGTGGTAGATTGGCAGATTGCTTCATCCTAGAGCAGGAGGAGCAGCTTGCTGCTCCTTCTCCAAGTGCTAATAACAAGTTCATTCACAGAGTGCAGATCCTTCTGTAGTTAAAACAGTATCACCCACAGACAACAAGAAGAAGATGTCAGTAAGTCTGAGGAAAGACCAAGGTATGCAAGAGTTAGCGGGGGAAATGCAAACCAAATCCAAACACACTTTGTAGGCATGGACTGGGGACAAACTGTTGTGAAAAGAAGCCCAAAATGGGGGACCATAGTTTTCATGGTGGAATGGGTTATTGTTAAATAGAACATGAGCCCCTAGGTGCTGGCCAACTAGGAGAAATCCCTTCCAAAGTAATCTTGCCCATGGACTTCACTATCCTCCAAGTCACCAAGGAAAAAAAGCCAAAGCACCTCTCCAGCAATGCTCTGCTTCTCCAGCAAACTTATGTCTGATTCCTTCTTTGTCTGCAAAGAATCAAAGAGCTGTGCTTTAAGCGGCTTAGAAAAATTGTTATTTTTGGACTATACCTCCCCAAATTATTCAGCAGATTCTGAAAAGCATCACTGGAAAAAAAAACTTTTTGAATTGCTAGTTTTATCTCATGATCACTAAACCAGGCTACACTGACTGCTCATTACAAGACAGTGCATTGGAGGGGGCTGGTCTTTGCTTCTGGCAAGATTTTTAAACTGGGAGAAGTCAACAAAACATTCTTTTTTCCCATGCCAAAACTTTTCTATTAAGCTGCTGAATCAGGCAGGAGGACTGCTCTGCACACCGCAACTCAAGTGGCTGCTGGCAGTACATAACGCTGAACTCAGCATCCCACCTAGAGCTGGTCTCTCTTCTGTGATAGCCTGATAGATAGCTCTAACTACTGTATGAGGAGATCTGTATAGCCAGCAGCCAAAGTTTGTTGACACAGCTCATAACACTTAGGAGCATGCAGAGAGTGAGAGAGAGTATGGCAATTTCTGCACTATACTGTTATAGGGCTATTATTCCACTTTCAACATCCTGTGGAATTCTGGGGTTTGTAGTTCACTGAAGCCAAAGAGCTCTCTGGCTGAGACTTCTAAAGGCCCCTCCCTGAACTGCAAACCCCAGGATTCTATAGGATGTTGAAAGTGAGATCATCGCAGTGTAGTGCGTAAATGGCCATACAGAAAGATTACACAAGAAGGAATTATCTATAAAAAAATATCCTATATACACTACTAATGTATACAGTTTCCTATGACCAGGCTATTTTCATCTCAAAATAGCTTGAAATCGGCATACCACATATGTTTCCCAATTTGCTTCCAAATGAAAGCCTAAGCCATGATTGAATGACTGCAGGGCCTCAAACCAAGGATGGGAAACGTGGCTCTCAGGGTGTTGGAGAAGTCCAACTCCCGTGTGTCCCACACAGCCTGGGCATGGTTTAGGAATGATGGGACTTGTTTTCAGTGCCTGAAATCCAGTCTTTCTTGTTGTGTGACTTCAAGTTATTTCTGATTTATGGCAACTCTAAGGCAAATCAGTCATGGGGTTTTTGTGGGGTAAGAGAGTATGATGCACCCAAGGTCACCCAGTGGTTTCCATGGCTAAGCAGGGAATCAAACCCTGATCTTCCAATTCACAGTCCAGTGGTCAAACCACTACACCAACCTTACTCACCCCTTAATTGCATGAATCAGAAAAAGATTGAAAGGAGCTAATAAGTTTGATTTAAAGATAGGGCTGCCATGTATTCTACTTTACAAAGGACAATCCTCAGTTAGCAGTCATTCTTTGCTTGAGGACTGTAGCCCCTGATGCGTTACACTTCCTATCATCCCTCACCAATGGCCAGAGTGCTGGAAACCGGAGTCTAACATCATTGAGAAGGCTGCAGATTTTCCAGTCTTCCTACATTTGAAGGACTGTCCAGCCTAAATCCAATTTAAAGACAAAGAAATCTAAAACAAAAGAATGGAGATCAATGATGGTAGCCATAGGCCATTTCCGCACGAGGCTGTTACAGCGCTATGATTCCACTTTCAACATCCTATGGAATCCTGGGGTTTGCAGTTTCGGGAGGGGCTGGCTGGCCTCTCCCGAAACTGCAAACCCCAGGATTCCATAGGATGTTGAAAGTGGAATCAAAGTGCTGTAACAGCCTCGTGCGGAAATGGCCATAGCTGATAGAAATACATGGGGGAAGGGCTTGAGGTGGCTGTCAATTAGCTCTGAATGTACATCAGCATCCCCTCACATCTGACAGGTAAGGAAAATCTCCAGCTTTTCCGCTCGCAATTTTCCTGCCTGACTCTGTTTTCTCCTTCTCTACCGTCACCTCTGTTGCTGCTCCAACTTCCCAATCCTCTTTGACACATTCTTTTCTGCTTCTGCTGGAAAGAATCAGTAGCTAAAAGAGTAGTTGGGTAAGTGTATGGAAAAGATGAGATAATGAATAGAGGACAGGTGAATTTCTCATCTCAACACCTTTATACCTTTATTGGGGAGGAGGCAGAAGAAAAAGAAACTTTGGAGACATCCAATTCCCAGATCAAAACAAAGAGACAAAGTGAATTATCCTTATATGAGGAAGCTTGGCAGAAATGAGCACTGTCAATCCCAAACTCCAAAGTGGAAGAAATCAAGCGAGCTGGGTGGCTCAGTTTGTTGGCATAATAGGAACGAGATGATAAATTCTGGTGTTTTTGCAAGGTTACATTGGTATTAGAGCATAGATTTCTCCTTAGCCATCTTAAATAAATTGTCTGGTTGGTTCTGCTTTCTGGACATATCAACAGAACAAGGTGTAACATCGATGACCTGCATACACTGAACCAGTTTATGCAGCAGGTTCAGTGGCAAACAGTGGGAATGGGATTGCCCACGCGCACACACTAGACTTGCCAGAAACCCCATCCCTCTTCCTGAGAATTCCCACGGAAACAGCCTCCCTGGAGTCTGAGAACTCTACTTTTATGAGCTATTTCTCTCAGTCTCCCTCTCCCTCTCTGTTTCCTGAGTCTGCTTTTCCTTGGCTGTTTGTTTTAATATCTCTGCCTGTGGGGATGCGTAAGCAGGGCAGTACAGACAGACCGTAGCAATGCCAGAGCAAAGGTACGGCTTGCAAAAATACAGCTGCTAGTGGGTTGCTCTGAACCACTTGCACTCCCTCCACGGCCACAGTAGGGACCTTGCTGTTGCTCATTCAGAATTAGCAACACCTGGATGATCAGGCACATCTTGTCACAGCCTTCTCTGCTGTCATGACATTTCTGTTTAAGTCATGGGCCATTTCTGCACTAGCCTGTTACAGTGCTATTATTCCACTTTTAACATCCTGTGGAATTCTGGGGTTTGTAGTACTGAGGCCAAAGATGCCCCTCCTTAAACTGCAAACGCCAGGATTCCCTAGGATTTTGAAAGTAGAACGATAGCACTATAACTGGCTAGTGTGGAAAATGGCCATAGTCTTTATTTCTATATTTACATGCACCTGTATATATTTGCATGGGCATTTTTGATGCAGATCAATGCTTTTGCATGTACACTTTTGGGGTGATGCAGAGGTGTCCATCCTAGTTAAAGATACTGCTGTAGGAATGCCGAAAATTGATGAATGGTACGCTTAATGACCCCAAATGTCTGGTAATCATTTTAATAGGAGCCAGGGAACAGCAGCTGCCCTCTGTCTTGGGGGTCTTGAAACTCTACATATTTGAGCAAAAGTAGAAGAAATAAAGAGAGTAAGCATAGAGCTTTGACAAGCTGAACTTTTCTGGAGTTGTTGGGAAGTTTCTATATACAGTATGATGTTGGGCAGTAAGCTATCTCTGCCTCTGTCTCCACTCAGCCTGTATATTTGCAAATAAAGTCAAATATAGAGCTTGATAAAATTACATTTTTGGACTAAAGCTCTCAGAATCTCATAGCCAGAGGACTGTCCTCTGTAAAGTAGGGCACATGGCCCTTATCTGTCAACAACAAGCCCAGTTTCTTCTATCTGGCTTTCCGCAGTCAGGATTAGTATAAATTGCTCACACAGCCACTTAGTTTATCAGTATCCTTCCAAAGAGTCATCTTCCGACTCAAAACAAACGTCTTTACAAATCCCCTCCTTATTTTGCAGCCAGAATAAAATTAAATGCTCTATGCTTCTTATGCCTAAGAGCAATAGGTATATATTCTACAATATTCTGACACCTTTGGAGTTTATTAAATGCATCACAGCAGGTACCTTAAAGTTATTTAGTCATATACACACACACTATTAAATCACAGGGATTATCTGGATCAGAACAAGCTCCAGCAGTTGTTCAGTATTCTTCAATTATCCATAAAACCTTTTGAAAAGGTACTAGAGTAGGATCCTCGCGCCACTAACCCCTGGCATTAAGTCCCATCCTGGTACTGAGGTGGAACTCAGACAAGAGATATATAGTATGACTTTCCTGGGGGCTTCAAATTTCCTCTTTTTTAAAAAAAAAATTATTAAATTTTACAAACACATAAAATAGAGCGGACATACATATTTTTGATATATTTCACTCCCCCCACTTCCATATTTATATTCTCCAGTTGAAGCTAATACATGTTATCTAAGAGAGAGAAAGTTTTTAACAATTCTTTCTTAAATTCTTTGTATATTTATATTCTTAACCATTCTATAACTCCTTTCTATTCCCTTTCAAAATTTTGGAGAGGCTTGTTTTTCAAGGAATACGCTAGTTTTTCTGTCTCTACCATATGTAGAACCTTTAGTTTCCATTCTTCTAAATCAATGTCTTTCTTTTCTTTCCAGTATTGCGCATATGTCAGCCTTGCTGCTGTTATCAAATACAGTATTATCTTCTGATAACATCTTATCTCCCTTTGCTGGCCTAACATATTTAAAAGATAAAATTCAGGTCTCATTTCAAAATCCACTTTGCAATTTTTTTGACTTTCATCAAGTATCCCCTTTCAGAATTTTTTTGCCCTCTTACAGGTCCACCACATATGAAAAAAAGACCCAACCTTTTCATCAGATTTCCAACATTTTACATTTCCATTTTTAGTTATTTTTTGTACTCTTTCTGGAGTCATGTACTATTTGTGAAGCACCTTATAAAAATTTTCTCTTAAATTTAAACTTGGCGTAAATTTTATTTCTATCTTCCATGCTTTTTCCCATGCTGCTAATTCAATTGAACGTCCCACATTCTGAGCCCATCTAATCATTGTGTCTTTGATAATATCTGATTCCATTTCTCTCTTCAACAATCGTTTATAAAGTTTAGAAATTCTCTTCTTTTGATCTCCCTTCAACAATAGATCTAATTCATCTTCATTTCTTTCAAATCTATACAGTTTTTGATCCATTCTAAATCTTTCTTTGAGTTGTCGCCAAGGGAACCAGTTTAATTCATGTCCATCTGCCTTCAAATCTTCTGCAAATCACATTTTAGGTTTATCCCCCTCCCATATCAATATATCTTGATATGTTAACAGAATTCCTTGTTTTGTTGGAGCAATTCTCAAAGCTTCTTGGGGTGAGGTCCAAATTGGAAGTTTCGTATAATACTTTCTTTTGACTTGTAACCAAATCTTTAACCGTCTTCCGGATGCAATGATTATTAAACTCTTTATTCGCCGTCATCTTATCATAACATAAATATCCATGCCATCCAAATCTATTATCTCTTTCCTCCAATTCTTTTTCTAAATGCATCCAATCTTTAATCCAATCTAGACCGCAGGCGTAGTAATATATTTTAAGTTATGGTAAATCAAGTCCTCCTCTCTCTTTTGCACCCTGTAGTGTTTTGAATCTTATTCTTGGCTTTTTCTCTTGCCAGATAAATTTTTGAAGATCCTTTTCCCATTCTTTAAATATCTTGTCACTTCCTATTATTGACAAGTTCTGAAAGAAAAACATGAATCTTGATAATAGTGTCATTTTAAATGCATTTATTCTTCCCCAAAATGATAGGTTTAGTTTATTCCATTTTTCCATGTCAACTCTGATCTCTTTCCATGTTTTCAGGTAATTATTGACAAATAGTTCATGATTCTTATTCACCATAACAATTCCCAAGTATTTTGTTTTCTTAGTTAGTTGACATCTTGATCTTCTCTCTAGATCAACTTGCTCTTTTTTGTCATGTTCAATGTCATAATCATTGTCTTTTCTTTATTTATCTTATATCCTGCCACTTGTCCATATCTCTGCAAGATTTCAATCACGGGGGCTTCAAATTTTCAGCAGCTTCCACCACCACGTCATTCCCCAGGGGCCCGTTATAGAGAGCCATTCATTGATCCGTTCCTTCCGGCAGCAGGAGCTCCTGAGACAACTTGCCAGCAGAAAAGACGCCGACAGCCCCAAAGGGAGCAACATAAGGTTTGGGTCCACTGTCTTGATGACATCTCTGGTCAACCACTGGACCCCTGCAACTTCATAGCCCCCAGAAAGTATACAGAAAACCCTGCGATAGGTTCACCTTAGGGTCGCTATAGATCAGGAACAACTTGAAGGCACACAACAACCAGAAATTTAATGATGTACTAATCTGTGATCATGATGATTATTCTAGTAAGATAGATAGATAGATAGATAGATAGATAGATAGATAGATAGATAGATAGATAGATGATGGTAGAATGAGATGTAGGATATTAATCAACTTTTATCTTTTCATTCCAGTTTGTAAGGGAGGTCAGAGTTGTGTTTTGGTTAGTGTAGGAAGGATGTGTTTAGTGTGATAGTTTTTTCAGTAATAGGTTTTGTTATGATATCTTAGTTTTGGTTTAGTCCTAGTTTCAGTTATATGTGTATATTGTTTATGTATAGTTTGGTTCTTTTTCTTTTGTTCCCTTTTCTAATTCTTTTGTAGTTGTGAATCAGTTTGCTTATATCACTGAACTAAAATAAATAAATGTTAAATCATTTTTAAAAAAACATGAAAGGAGAGGGATATGGAATCTTAGGCCATTTCTGCACGGGACTGTTATAGTGCTATTATTCCACTTTCAAAATCTTATGGAATCCTGGGGTTTGCAGTTTAGGAAGCGGCCTTTGCAAACCCCAGGATTCCATAGGATGCTGAAAGTGGAATAATAGCACTATAACAGTCAGTGCGGAAATGGCCTTAGAATCATAGAGTTGGAAAAGACCGCAAGGGCCATCGAGTTCTACCTCCTGCCGTGCAGGAATACACCATCAAAAATTCCCAACTGATAGCCAGCAGATAGCTGCACCGGGACACCAGGCTAAGTAAGCACATATCTCATCTGGTCATACCAGTGGTGAGATGTGTTATATTGATACTGAATTTATTGCAGTTATTTCCAAAAGTACACCTACGCATGCAAACTAGCATTTGCAAATTATATGCAGATCTCTGTCCCATTTTCTAATGATGCCTTCTCTCTTCTTAGGCCATGAGTAAGTTGCCACCCTACGGATGAAGTTAAGATATAACCCGGCCCCTGAAATAGAGGATTTGCCTCACTATTTGTTTTCTTGTCCATTATATTCTGATCCAAGAGCCAAATTTTTGGGATCTATTTTGCATCATTTGGAATCTAATACTGTCTTAGAAAAAAATCTTCTATCTCCTTTCTGATATTGACTCCATGGTAACTCGTAAGGTCTCTCTTTTCACTCTGGCAGCTGTGAAGATCCAGGCTAGATATGTTGCCAATGTTGTAGTTGATTGTACTGGAGACAAGCTTACCTAATTATAGTTTTATTGTCTATGTTTTAACCAAACCAAACTCTAAATTTTTCTCACATACGACTATTATGTAATTTACGGTATGATATTTTGCCGTGCTGTTTTTACATACGTATTTTATTTTAACATTTTGTATTGTACAGTATTGTGTTGCATTTTAATATTCTGTATGCAAATGGCCTTTAGTCTACGCATTAATAAATTGATTGATTGATATAACCCTCCAGGGAGTATGAGTGGTGGGTGGCCTGCAGTTTCATTGCATTTAAATTCTGCTCGACCTCTCCACACCTTGATGTTGGTTCTTCAGCCAGTTTACTGCTGCATCCAGTACTGTTGGGGTTTTTTTTTTTTTTAAGTGTATTGATTAAGTGGGCTGGACAGGGCTACTGTCAGGCGGATTTGTAACTGGTTGACTGACCGTACCCAAAGGGTGGTCACCAATGGCAGATTCTCATCCTGGAGAGAAGTGACTAGCGGGGTGCCACAGGGTTCTGTCCTGGGCCCAGTGCTGTTCAATATCTTCATTAATGACTTGGATGAAGGAATAGAGGGCACGCTGATCAAATTTGCAGATGACATCAAATTGGGAGGGGTTGCTAATACGCCTGATGACAGGATCAAAATTCAAAAGGACCTGGACAGATTGGAGAGCTGGGCCAAGGCTAACAAAATGAATTTCAACAGAGAGAAGTGTAAGGTCCTACACTTAGGCAGAAAAAATGGTATGCAGAAATATAGGATGGGGGACACGTGGCTGGCTAACAGTACATGTGAAAGGGATCTAGGAGTCTTCATAGACTACAAGCTGAACATGAGTCAGCAGTGTGATGCGGCAGCCAAGAAAGCCAACGCAATTCTTGGTTGCATCAATAAGAGTATGGTGTCTAGATCGAGGGAAGTATTGGTACTACTTTATTCTGCTTTGGTTAGACCTCATCTGGAATACTGTGTCCAGTTCTGGGCACCCCAATTCAAGAAGGATATGGATAAGCTGGAGCAGGTCCAGAGGAGGGCAACCAAAATGGTGAGGGGCCTGGAAGCCATGCCCTATGAGGACAGACTTAGAGAGCTGGGTATGTTTAATCTGCAGAAGAGAAGGTTGAGAGGGGACATGATAGCCATGTTTAAATATTTGAAGGGATGTCATGTCGAGGAGGGAGTGGGCTTGTTTTCTCCTGCTCTTGAGACCAGGACAAGGAGCAATGGATAAAAGCTGCAGGAGGGGAGATTCCGCCTGAACCTCAGGAAGAATTTCCTGACGGTCAGGGCTGTCCGGCAGTGGAATGTGCTGCCACGGAGTGTGGTGGAGTCTCCTTCTTTGGAGGCTTTTAAGCGGAGGCTGGATGGCCACTTGTCGGGAGGGCTTTCCTGCATGGCGGGGGTTGGACTGGATGGCCCTTGTGGTCTCTTCCAACTCTACATTTCTATGATTCTATGATTCTATAAGTGCTTTGGCATTTGAGGATACAAAGTAAGCAGGAACATTAGTCACAATATTCTTGACCATTGATTAATTTCAAAATATTTTGTACCTCTCTTAACTTACACACTTACAAAATTTCAAAGCAGTTAAAATAACAAGAACAGCAACAACAGTAAATGCAGATACAAGAAAACCAACAGCTGAAAGTATAAAACAGGGTTTTCCAAAAGGTGTGTCGTGACACGTTGGTGTATTGCCTGAAGTGTGTAGGTGTATCACCTCCCTAGGCCAAGAAAAACCCCCTCCCACCTGAGTCTTAGGAATGTATGTTATTATTTATAAATCATATATTTTTAAAAATATAAATGAAAGATTTTCATGAAATATGTTGTGTCCTCATACATTTCGTTATTACAATTTATGTATGTGTCCGTATCTCTTATAAGGGGTTAGTTTAACCTCTGATTTGCTAGTAAAACTGAATTAGTGTGTCTCGAAATGATGCATGTCTGAAAAGTGTGTCACCAGCACAAAAAGTTTGGAAAGCTCTGGTATAAAACAATAGAAACACTAAACTCCATCAAAATCAATGATTAAAAACCAAGGCTAAATCATTGAGTTAACAGTTAGGGAAATTATCACAAAAATCCCTGGATAAACCGAAACAGCCAGTACTGGGAAACGGTCTAATTTTAGGGGAGAGATCTTTCCTTGTGGTGGAGGTGCCGCAAGAGAAGACTCTGCTCATCACTGCAACCAAATGAGCCTCCCAATGCTACAGTTCAGTAAGTGATCTCTCCTTCATATCTAAACGTAAAGGCCAGAAGGGCAAGCGAAGAGGCAAATACTGGAGAGCACCCGACAGAATCCACAGGAAAAATGGGGAGATACCTCTCCAAGTGCTCAGTAAATGTCTTTAATTTTTTTTTATTTTGAAACAAGACCAACACGTTTTGGCCCTGTAAATATTTCAGTGGCCTTCTTCGGGGGCAATGTGCTATCCAGCAGCAGAAACTTCTGGAGCACACTCAAGCTTTAAAAAAAAAAAGTAATAAATAATAAAATTAAATTAAAACAACCTTTAGCCTAGTTCTCTAGTTTCTTGTCAATCCAGCAAATGGAATGAGATTTTCAGCTCCAGAAATTTCTGCTGCTAAACAGCATATTGCCCCTGAAGAAGGCCACTGAGATACATACATAGACTGAAACACATTGTGTGCTTCTTTCAAAAGAAAAAAATTAAAACCATCTACTGAGCAGTTGGAGATGGATCTCTCCTTTTTTTCCTCAGGGTGATAAGTGGATAGGGGTCAAGAGTCCATGTTGCTGAAAGCATCTTGTCCACTTCCTCTGGCTGCACCAATTCAACCTGTCCTGGCAAAATTGGATCAGATGGTGCATTAGATACTTGAGCAATATTTCCACCCCTGTGTCAAAATAGCTGCAGAAGCAAATGATCTTCTCTGTAAAATATGTAGCAAATCCATCACAAAGGACCTCTGAAGGTACCAACATATCTGATGACGGTCAGCCTCATACCAACCTGAAAAGCTCTGGTGGTTGGCTATTTGAGGTTACAACAGAGGCAGCACAGTGGGCTTTCTTCACTGCCTTTGCAAGTATACAACAAGCAGTAATGTACTCTAATATATCCTGGCATTAGACAGTAGTATCCAGAAGCCTAGAAACTGAAAACTGGGTACAAGCATCAGAAAGAGAAATAGCCTGCAAGTATCTACACCTCCTTCTTGATAACCCTCTATCCCTCCCACCACATCTCCCATTACTCATAGTGACAGCAATAATGGCACCCCATTAGGTGTTGTACTCGGACACATCCAAACCCAAATTCATGCCACAGTACACAAACTCCACACCCTTAGAGGAAGGTAAGATATTGATATGGCCAGTTAAAGCAGTAACTCAAAACCAAGTTGGGCCTCTTCCCATCTCAAAACCTCACTTCACATGTGCACAATAGTCACAATCTCATGAGGTTGTCATCTAAACTCTTATCCAGCTCTCTCTCTCAGCATAGCCATTTATTCTAGCCTCCAGCTCTTACACAGGGTACGATTCGATCTCATCTTCTCACCAGCTATGCCTGAGGCCATTTCCGCACGACACTCTTATAGCGCGATGATTCCACTTTCAACCTCCTATGGAATCCTGGGGTTTGCAATTCTAGGAGGGGCCGGCTGGCCCCTCCCGGAACTGCAAACCCCAGGATTACATAGGAGATTGAAAGTGGAATCATCGCGCTATAAGAGTGTTGTGCGGAAATGTTCTTACTCATACCCTAGAACAGCTCACTATCACCAACACGTTTAACAGGGGAGAATTTAACAAATTGTCTCTCTTATCTTGACCTTGTTCTCTTCTTGGAGTGTTGGTCATTATTTCCAGATTTGCATTGGTACATGTAAATGCACAACACACCTGCCAACTGTCCAAATTTGGCAGGGACAGTCCCAAACAAACCTTTGCCATTCCACCTTTTCAGCTACTTTTCAAATATCTCAGTTTCTCGTCAGAGAAATTGGATCTGGCTGGTTAGGCTTTCAAACAGAGGACACGTCCAAACAGAGAAGTGTCCTTTGTATTGAAGACAAGTAGAGACAATGGCCACCATCAGATAGGAACTGTTGCTTAGCATATTTAAAGTACCAAAAAGGCTGACTCGAGGGCTCAGACTGTGAGATCATAGCTCACTGGCACACCATATGCCAGGGTAAAGCCAAATTTGGCCTGCCAGGCTGTGCCATCCCCACAAACTTCATGCCTCCAAACTTCATGCCAACATCTCTTTCAACAGAAAACAAATGAACTAACTACAGCTCAGTCAGCTTTGCTGCTCACTCCCCTTCCCAGATCAGGGTATGCTCCTTAAGGCCGTATTTGCATTGTTGTCATCTGCCTTCAAGGCAACCCAAATTTATGGTAATTCTATCTTAGGACTGTCTTGGTAAGATTTATTCAGAGGAAGGCCACTGCCTCTCTCTTCAGCTGAGAGGGCATGCACATTTCACAGATAAAACATTTCACAGTTGGGACAAGTTTGGCGCAGCAACATCAGAATGTGGTCAAAATGGCCAACATTATTAATAAGGAAGAATACACAAGGTGGGAGGGGGTGCAGCAGTTTCCTTGTGCCTCAGCCTACTGGGAAGCGGAAGATTCTGCCCTCTCCCTTCTTCTCCTGAGTGAATGGAGGGAACACTACTGTGTCACTTTCAACTCAGGTTGAAGTAAGCTGAGGACAAACGGGGAAAGCGGGAAGGGGAGGGACAAACTGGGATATTTTAAAAAGAGCTCAAAAAGTGCAATGACAAAGGGTTGATTGGGATTGTTGGAGGGTATGAGAGAGTGTGATATCGTCTGAGGTCACTTACTTTCCTTAATAGAGGAAGGTACAGGAAATGGTAAACAGATCCCAGGAAGGGGTTAGACCCTAAAATGTATAATAAAAGATCATACATTGGATACAAGAGAAAGGGAAATCTCAGAACCAATGGCCAAATTGGTTCTGAGAGAAATCCGCCTCCCCTGGGACCGGAGACTTTCTAAGGGAGGGCAAGAGAGGTCACATCAACACTGGCATTGCTGCATTGTTGCCATCTCATTTTTTTTAAAGAATTGTGGGCTTCATAAAGGGTCTAACTACCCTGAAGGTACCAGATCCTGTCTTTTCTTGGAAGCTAAGCAGCATCAGACCTGGTGAATACTTGGATGGGAGACCGCCAAGGAAGACCAGGGGCTATAGCCTATATTTCACACAATGGAACTGTAAAGCAACCTCTGAGAATTCCTTGCCTAAGAAATCCTATGAAAAAAACCCTGTAAATTGACAGGCATCTTGAAGGCACAACTTAAACCTGAGTTCCATAAATCTAATAGAAAAAGCTATAAAACAAACTCCACTGGTGGCACTTTCCTTCTCACAAGACAGCACGAGCAAGGTTACAGCTACAGGCTGGGCCCATAATAGCAATGAACTCAATCACGTGCGGACATTTTATTTCCATTATATTTAATGTATACACATCTTTCCCCCCGCCCCCTCCATGGAACTCAAAGTGCCTTACATGACATTCCTGCATCTCATCTCCATTTTAGCCTTACCACAAGTCTGCAAGGGAGGTTAGGCTGAGAGTTAGCAACAGTGAGCTTCATAGCTGAGCTGAGATTAAAACCTGGATTTCTTGAGCCTCAGCCTAACACCATGCCCCAGTGCTACTCAAAGTGGTGGTCCCTGGACCAGTGTTACCCATGAACTATTGGCTGCCAGTCTGTAGTGAGCTTCCAGGAAAGAAAGGAACAGTCGTAGTCAATAGGCACAAATAAGGTGCCAGTTCCTGGCACTTTGGGGAAAATGCTTGTAAATCTACCTACATCGGATACTTTAAGCATTGCTGCGCCCCACCAAGACCTCTGGAAGGGCACTGAATGAACACCCCTCCCTAGTCTCTTGATGCCTTTAAAAGGCCCTGCCAGAGACCAATCCAGTTTGCCACCTCAGACATATACCTTGCATGCAGAAAATCCAGACTCAAGCACTGACCTTTACTATTTGAATGAGAATCAGATAGCACTGCAGCCCTCCAGTGAGTCTATGGGATTAGGGTGAAGCAAAACAGACCCATAACGCTAAAAGAAACACACTGAGAAAAGTTCTCCAGGAGGAAAATGAATTAATCATATCCCACAATTAATGTCCATATCTGATCCATATCTGATCAGGCACTGGGTACAGCTAAAGTTTGGCATTAGCAGAACAGGTAATTAAGAGCACTGCCACCCACATTGGAATTGGCACCCCATCCGGATTACAGAGACTGAAGGATCACAGAAGAGGCGGCAGAAGGAAGAGGCTGGTGGAGGAAGGGAAGAAGGATGGAAGATGAACAGCAGAGGCTGGCGTTGCGCTCCAGGAGGCAACCCCGTATTAGTCTTAGGAAAGTTATTTTTTGGATTATAACTCCCAGAATCCTCCAATGGCCATGCTGGATGAGGGAATTCTGATAGTCTTAGAAACTTAAATTTTTTCCAAGCTTTGCTGTACAGCCATCCCTCCACATTTGCTAGGGTTAGGGGCACAGGACCCCCGTGAAAGTGAAAAAAACCCATGAATAACTATAGGCCCTCCCAAACCATATTTAACAAACAAAAAAGTATGATCACCATATTCAACTCACTGTAGATTCCTTTGAGGCACCAGGGTTTCTTCGCAAGGCAGAAGTGGGGGGCTGGTGGGGCTTCCGGCCACCTCCCCTGCTACCCCACACCATTTTAAAGAGGGACTTACAAGCCTCGTTTGCAGTTTCTCAGTCTCGCGAGGCTTGCAGTCCCTATTAAAAATGGCACAGGGAGGCAGCAGAGGTGACAGTAAATAATCCATGAATAATCAAATCCGCAAAAGTGAAACCCGCAAACGTGGAGGGCTGACTGTATTCACACAAATAGGTGAGGACCCATAATTCAGTGATGGAGTATATCTCGTAGGATGTTGAAAGTGGAATAATAGCACTATAACAGTCCAGTGAGGAAATGGCCTAAGATTCCATATCCCTGTTCTTTCATGTTTTTTTAAAAAATGATTTAATATTTATTTATTTTATAGTTCAGTGACACAAGCAAACTGATTCACAACTACAAAGGAATTAGAAAAGGGAAAAAAAGAAAACACAACTGAAGATCCCATCCCAGTGATCCCTACTTTTAGTATTGCTCTTTTTCTTTCTCTATTGGAGGTAAAGAAATACTAGCCTCGGTGGAGGCTGCATATCAGCACATGTATGGCCAAGCAACATCAGCGTATAGTTAAAATAGCCAAAGTTCTTAAGAGGAAGGACATACAAGCTAGGAGAGAGTGCAGCAATTTGCTTTTGCCTGAGCCTCCTGGGAAGGGCAAGAGTCTGCCCCCTCTCTCCTCTCCCTCCTGCACTACTTGTGTGAAAACCACTTTTGCACTTTAAACTCCATTTGGAGCAATTGAAGTACACTGAGGACGAAAGGAAAAAGTGGGAGGAGGAAAGAGGAACTGGAACGTTTTAAAATCACCTTAAAAAGTGGGATGACCATGGATTAATCAGGAACGTGCCTGCCAAATTGAGACAGAGTACCGGAGGAATCTTTCATCTCCACACACATATCAAGAATGCAGGAAGGAAAGGAAAGTTTAAGCCTTGCAATTCCTGCCTGGTGGAATGTGGTGGGGAGCGGGGAGAGCATATGTGCTGAGATATGTGGAAGTGTGTGAGTGCAACCAATCGAACAACCAACAACTTTTGAGACCAAGAATGTGAGCACCGCTGGCCCAAAAGGACCAATTTCATCTGATCAGAGTTTGGCAAGTTATTTTTAAAAGTGAAGCCTTATAGCACCAAGCACCCAAAGTTACCACTATAGTTACTCATTTAAAAGTAAATTTTGTATTTTTAAAAACTAAAATAGTTATTTCTCATTACTTATTACATGATTGAAATGCTCTAAGCTGCTGTCTTGTGGTACAGAACAAACCTAAGCCTGGAGTCTTGGCTATCCTGTAACTGTAATTGTTTGGAGAGAAGTGGAGGGAGCAGGTTCTTGCCCTTCCCAGTAGGCTCAAGCAAAAACAAACTGCTGCAGTCTCTCCTAGCTGGCGCCTTCTTCTTCATTACTAAATCTGGACATCGTGACCACACTGTGATATTGCTTGGCCCCATGTGTCCTGGTTTTCTTCTGTGAAATGTTGGAGGGTATGAAGATATTGGGGTCCAGTTTTAACCCTCACTCCAAAGTTGGTATGCCACACCACCTGTTTTCAATAAATCCCATAGCTGATTAGAGATCCACCTTTGTTTTCTACTTCCAGAGTTTTTGACTTATTTCTGGCCTGTTTTTCAGGCAGGGAGTATTGCTAGTTAATCTGTTGCTCCAAGAAGGATGCTTCAGTGTTTCGGGCCATTTTTCTTCTCAAAATAAATAGCTAAGTAGATAAATGGGGGCGATAAGAGGGCTGCAAAGAAGTTATTGAGACAAGCATACAACCTATAGGTCCCAAATATCCCAGTCTTGGCCTGAAAGAGACCTGGAGCAAATTTTATTCCTCAGAACTGAGAATAAAGAGGGAAAGTAGAAGGAGGAAAAAGAAACTGGGACCTTTTAAAAGCAACTGGAAAATTGGAGTGACAGAAGAGTAATTGAGACCATCCCTGCCAACTGGGACAGTTAGAGGATATGCCGAAGGAGGTGAGGTCTGAGAAGGGGCAAAAAATCTCCTGAGCCCCCCAAGTTTGATCACCTCAGTTATACAGTAGAAGAAATCTGGTGATACACATGATACATGTTGCTACCATGAGGACTAGAAACTGCCCTTTTAAAATTTTGACTTTTCAGTTTTACTCATATAGTACTTACGAAGAGAACACCCCCCCCCGTACCTCTGGTGCACCATCTTTACCTACTCTAGTGAGCTTTGTTATTGGGCGGGGAAGGAGTTGAGACGTTCTGAGTTGCAGAGGACACCGTAAAAAAAAGCCAGCTTCCTTGCTCCTTAATGCAACCTTTTGTTGTGATGCTATCTGTGCTATGTGCCATGAGAGACAGTTAGCGATGGGCGTGGGTCTGACAGATAACAGGATTTTGGTAGTCAGGTGGAAAACTGGCCGAAAGGAGCTCCTGGGCACGGCCCCATTCCACCAGTTCCTCCAGTCTCCAAACATTCACGTCATGCTGATTGGGACGGAATGGCAGCCAAGGGAAAGAAGAAAAAAAAGGCTGGTGAAGGAAGTCATCATGACAGATGGCTAAATATCAATTTCCACCCCTCTCAACTAATAACTTACAGAAAATCAGTCCCTGGTTGTACTCACTTCCACAACACTGAGCTGGATGCTGTGAGATTAGACTCACCACTGGGTTATTGTTATCGTTTTGGTCTGGCTCTACCTCAGCTGTACTTCAGGCAGAAAGCCAACATGTATTGCTTCCCTCATTAATACAATGTCAAAATGTGATATGGTAGTTACAGCATTGGGCTTAAGCTTGGAGACACATGTTCAAATCTACCCTTGAAGCTCACTAGGTGACCTTGGGCCTCTCAGGGCCTTTCCGTACTGCACTGTTATAGTGCTATTATTCCACTTTCAACATCCTATGGAATCCTGGGATTTGCAGTTTAGGGAGGGGCCTCAAAGTGGACTAATAGCACTATAACAGTACAGTGTGGAAATGGCCTCTGTCTCTCTTACACACACACACACACACACACGTTATACATAGGGAAACATGGGAGGCCATAGATTCTCCAGTGCTGAGGTAGATCTTTGAACAGATCCAGCAGGAAACTTATGTACGCATGAACTTCACCAGTGGAATATTTGATTATCGTGCTGCTGCTAAAAGCACGAGAGCTGTGTAAGTGAACTGTTTGCAGTTAACAAGTGAAAAGATGTCTCATTAAAGCAGAAGATATCTGGAAGACATCTCCTTTATGAAGATCCTTTCAGACTTGGCATTCTTGTCCTGTGTCCTTGAAGTCAATCTGGCAAGCTTACAGAGCTTCACAGAGCATCCAGCTGTCAGTACACAGCAATCTGGAAGGCAGGGCACTGCTGGACAATTCCAGCTGTTTCCTCACCCCCATAACGGAGAGGGCTGCAATATTTTGTACTGAAGATACACCTGTCTCTTTATAACCAATGCCTTCAAGAAGGCTAAATATAGGCCATTTTCGCACCTTACTCGGTGCTGCTGGTGTCACGCGGGGATCGCACGAAAAGCCTCGTCCGAGAGGCTCTCGCGTCCCCCTCACTTCCCCTCTGCACCAGCTCCGTGCCAGCCAGAAGGAAGCGTGAGCACTCCACACCTTCCTTCTGCAGCACAGCCGGGTGCTTTCCCAGGCTGCACGGGGGAAGGAAGCATGATGGCCACACGTCTGGAGCCTCTGCACACAAGGTAAGTGTGTGGGGGGCACGAGAGTGACGTGCGATTGCGCATCATTTTGGGCAACGAGCAATCGCCCCCTAATGGCCTTGGGGCATCATGCGATCGTGAGGACGTCTTGTGGAACGGTCCTCGCAATTGCGCAACGCTTCCCGAGGCTATTTCACAACAGGACTGGCATGAGAAAAGGGCCATATATTAGGACCTGGTTGGGCAGGCTCTAGGCTTGGGAGGGATTATTTAGTTGAACCCATGGTCCACCAACTGGAACAATGTAAAAGGTGCCATCAGCATTTTGATTACTGGCTCAGGAAACAAAAGAAAATAGCAGGAGTATGTAGAGAATTGAAAACGCATGCAAACTTCCAAAGGAAAGATGCTGCCGCAGCCAGATGGAAACAGAATGGCTCAAGGGAGAGAATCAATTCCTTGCACATCATAAAGCAGGATGACCTGATTAAACTACAGATGGGGAAATATGTCAGTTACTTTTTCTTGCATTAAGAAAATCTCAAATTTGTTCCATTTCGAATATGAACATTTTTGACACATTCTTTTAAAAACAAAAGGAAATGCTCTTGCATCTGCACCATGCAAATTCAGTAGGTACATCTTGTTCCCACAGCAGAGAAGGCAAAGGGCCCTTTCACACTACAGAATTATAGCAGTATGATTCCACTTTAACTGCCATGTTTCCATCCTATGGAACCCTTGGGATTTGGAGTTTAGAGAGGGTTTTTTAGAATTCTCAGCCAGACAGCTTTAGAACCTTACAAAATTACAAACCCCAAGATTCCATAGGATGTAGCTAAGGCAATTACAGTTGAATCTTAGCACTATAACTGTGCAGTGTGAAAAGGCCCCATGTTGTACTAGCCTGCAATGTAGCTCTTAAAGAAAATGGGTCTTTCAAAAAAAGAGGTGGCTATTTGGCTCAGCATTACTTCTGTCAACTACACAGGATTGTGAGTTCAAGACTCCTCCAGGTCCTAAGATTTCAAGTCCAAACCCCAAGACCTCAGGATGACCCCCTGTGATGTCACAGGGGGCAGGCCCTGAAGATGTTACAAGGGGCAACCCCTGGTGATGTCATCAAGCATGACCCCTTAAGCATCAACCACAGCTGCAGAGAATATGCAGTTGTTAACGAAACACACATACACACACCGGGGCCATTTCCGCACTAGACTGTTACAGTGCTATTATTCCACTTTCAACATCCTATGGAATCCTGGGGTTTGCAGTTTAGGGAAACTGCAAACCCCAGGATTCCATAGGATGTAGAAAATGAATAATAGCACCATAACAGTCTAGTGCGGAAATGGCCCATGTCTAACAAACAAGGAAAATAGATCTACAGATACTTTTCAGGTCAATGCTCTTACACTGAGATTTATCCCTCTCCCCTAAAGACTGGAGAGGAGGGGCCATGCTCAGCGATCTGGGAACCCTAATTAAAGTCCAGATTTTTAGGAAGCTGTCAAAGCCCTATGCTTAGATTGGGATGAGGAGTGAAGAAAGAGACTGTGGTCCAGAGGCTGCATGTGGACCCTCCAAGGGGATTTTTTTTTTCTGTCCCTCCTAGGTTTGGCCAACTCCCCTAAGCCCCCACTTTAAAATTTTCTACGGATAGCAATGTTTCCAAAATCATCTAAAAAATGGGTCCCAAAGCTCAGCGACCACACTTGGAGTCATACAGGAGCAATAGTTTCCTTCCAACTCCCCAAATGAGTTAAAATCCTGAAATCTCAACAGAAGTGACTTCTGATCACGTCTGGGTCAGATTTTTTTGGCTACTTTTTCAGACCTGTAGCCTGCTACAGGTTCGTGGGAGCAAAAATTGACTCCCACACTTGCCCAATTGCCTTGATGGATTAATTTATCAGATTTAGCTTCTCCCACATTTTATTTTGTTTTTACCTCAAGTTCTATGTTAAATGTGTAGCAATTTGCAAACTGTTGGTAAATATATATCAACATGAACCAAAATAAAATTTACACCCATTCCTAAACTACTATAAATCTTGCACCTGAGTTTCCAAATACAGATGAGGGATTCTAACAAAAAATGTGAACAGGCCAACAGACTTATACAAGAACTGAGCCAATACACCTGTGTTACAGGAATAGGACACCAAAACATTTGGAACCCAAAACGTCTTGAGTTTCTTTTCTTGAAACGTTATATGCTATTCTAAAACTATTGATCTGCTACAAATCACCCACAGATCTTCCAGTAGTTTCCGATCTACATACCCTACAGAGATGAAAAACAGGACATGTTGGATAAGCAACAAGAGAGTACACTCGAGATGGCAAAAGTTAGTATTGAGGAGGAAAACACAAGCTAGGAGAGGCGACAGAAGTTTGTTTTTGCCCAAATCTAAATGGAAGGGTAAGAACTGCCCCCTTTCTTCCTCTGCCTCCTTTTGAGTTGACTGCAAACTTCTTCTGCACTTTGAAATCAGTTTACAGCAGCTGAAGTAAGCTGAGGATGAAGGGGGAAGTGGGAAGAGGAGAAAACTGGGGCCTTTCCGCACTACACTGTTATAGTACTATTATTCCACTTTCAACATCCTGTGGAACTCTGGGGTTTGTAGTTTATTGAGGCCAAAGAGGTCTCTGGCCGAGAATTCTAAATGCGACTCCCTAAATGCAAACCCCAGGATTCCATAGGATGTTGAAAGTGGAATAATAGCACTATAACAATGTAGTGCGGAAAGACCCTAGGACGTTTTTCAAGCAGCTGAAAAAGTGGGATGGCAGAAGATTAATCAGTCCTTAGCAAACAAGAACTGCCTCTACCTTCTGTCCATCGTTGTACTAGCAAACAAACGTTTCCCAAAAGAAGAGAAAAATATTCTTTTAGAATACTTGGCTACCATGCAAGGTGATTACAAATATTACTGATACATTACAGCACTTTGAGCATCCAGGCAAATCATCGTATAGCTGCAGTAAGGGCAGAAAATAACAGACAGCAGCAAGCGATTGTTACTTATTACTACATCAGCATACTGAGGCCAAATAAATATTACACACACAAAAAATCAGGAAGACTCTCAGGAAACAAAGCTCCCCTTGTGTCACAGAACAATGAAGCAGCCAAACCTGCAACAGTAGTTTTAAAGCCAGGCGAAGCTCTCAGACCCAAAACTTTCAGATCCAAGTCCAGAAACACTCAGGGATGTGGCGTTCACTGGAAAGCAGCTTCCCAGAAGTCCTCTTTGTCTAGGTTGTGGGAACAGCAGACTGTCTCCTCGCATCCCAAGGGAAGCCTTTGTTTTCAAAGAACAAAGGAGGGGAAGAGCAGAAAGAAGACTGTGGCACTTACTTCTTGTCTGAGACAGCAATTCCTTTCTCCAGAAATGTCCCCAAGCGCCTAACAGGACTCACAGCGGCAAGTGCTTGCCCCACGAGTCTTGTGCATTCAGCCACCGCCAACGTGTGGGCAAGGCAGTGTTATGTCTCAGCCAAAGTTTCCTTTGCCAAGGCCCAGCCTTGTTATGGGAGGGAGACGACAATGTGGGTGTGTGTTTTGCCCTTCAGGGGATCAAACAGGTTTCTCCATCTACCGCAGAGAGCAGAAAGTCTCCCCTCCTTCCTCACCCCACGCTGCCTTTCAGCAAGGAGGTGCCTCTCCCTGGGTACATTCTTCACATTCTCTGCCCCATGTTGCTCTCTCTGGACACCCTGGCTGACAGGGTGGCTTAGAAACCAAGTCACAGTGGGTTTGTTTTTGCCAGATTCCAGATGGGGAGGGGTCAGGTTTTTGGTGCCCAAGGATCCAAAATAGCAACAACCAGCTCATGAAGGTTGCTTTTTCCCATCTCTTTAGCTGCATGGCCACTCCGTATATATTAATAAAAGAGCAACAGATTGAAAGCAGCAATCTAAGGGCATTTCCACACTAGACTGTCAAAAGCCCCAGGATTCCATAGGATGTTGAAAGTGGAATAAAAGCACTATAACAGTCTAGTATGGAAATAACCTAAGACACACATGTGTCTTCCTTACTGTAGTAGCAGTAGCGCATACCTTCCATACTGAAGGGTCCTAGGTGCGTGTACTCAGATATTGAATCCTGCCAAATAGTGGGATTTATTCCAAGGAAAGTGCATATAATATCCACATCTCAGGATTCTAAAAAGATGGCCTTTATCTTCCCACAAAGTTGGGCTTTTTAGAAACTAAAGACTATCCTTTCAGCATTCTGAGATGTACCTCCTTTTTCTTTGCACACTTCACTGGATGCTCCCCAGTTTCTTGTCTTCTGTTTAAAGTATGTGTGATCCCCAACTGGGTGGCCTCCTGAGATACTGGATGGCCTGGTAACATGGAGTATTTGCATTTCTCATGGTGAAGAAATCCACTGGTGCAATCTGAAATAATCATTCTTACAGCAGGTGTGAACACACTTCAACCTTGATGGATCTATTTTGCTATTTTAAACTCCGCAGCGGGGAAGACATGTTCTGTGGACATAATTTGGACTGTGATGTGTGCTGCATTGTTTTGTTGATATTTTTTTTTAAAAAAAAGAGTTTAAAAGGACATTTAAAATAGTTTTAACTCTACAGGTTGTTTGCTTTTTAAAATAATTATTAAAATTTTTACAGTTTTTTTGTATAGTTTTTAATCTGCACTGGTCTTAATAAGTTGTAACCCCCCTTGAGCCCCATTACTGGAGGGGAAAGGCAGGATATATGTGAGTATTATCATTGTTATCTTCAGCATCAGTATTTTTTCAACCTAGGTGCACTCCTACCCCATTTTGCTTAAAAAAAACAAGGTACTTCACAAAATGAGCAGCAGATTTCCAGACACTTCCCATTTTGGGGAGTGGTATCCCATGGTTGCTTCTAGGGAGGGGGTACTGGCCCAAGCCTGACTTCTCCCTAGAAGTCAGAGAGGCCAAACTAAGGCTATTGTGCTTAGGCCATATCATGAGATGACATGACTCACTTAAAAAGTCATTGGGTGGATAGACTTCATCAAGGAACTCACAGCACCCAATCTGCGAGACCTGACATTTCTTCGAGGCCTCTCATTCATAGAATCACCATAAGCTGGAGCAATTAACATTAACAACAATAACAATTGGCTCTCAATCCACGAAATGTGCTTACCCCCAAGGATTAAGTAGAACTCTAAGAATCCAATAATTTGTTGCTATGCCAGCCTAATTGTGTGTTTGTTTGCTTGCTTGTTTTCTGGGGGGTGAAATATCGTTGTTGCTATTTTTAAAACATTGGGAGATTATAACTCTGGCTAAGTAATCCCAAAATCCCACTGTCCCTTCTGCTCACCCTTGACAGAATGGCCGTTTCCGCACTACACTGTTATAGTGCTATTATTCCACTTTCAACACCCTGTGGAATTCTGGGGTTTGTAGCTGACTGAGGCCAAAGAGCTCTCTGGCTGAGAATTCTAAAGGCCCCTCCCTAAACTGCAAACCCCAGGATTCCATAGGATATTGAAAGTGGAATGATAGCACTCTAACAGCATAGTGCGGAAATGGCCAATGTCTGGCATGCTGTTGGTTCATCCCAAGTAGAATATACCCACTCAATCAGTTGTTGAATTAACGAATTCCATTGATTCGATCAGTCTACTCCAGACAGGACTAGCAATAGAATCTAGGCCAGTGTATGTATGGTGCCTCTGAGTATTTATTTATTGATTAAAATATCTACATCCATCCCATATCTGACCATCTAAGTGGGGTTCAAGCAGCAAAGCAAAACTGTAATAATGCAATTTAAAGCAACTCAGTAAGATAAAAGTTATACTTGACAACCCACAAGTTAAGTGATGATGACTCAGTAAGCCAGATCTGCAAAGCTTGTAAAAAGAGCCAGGTTTTAGCCTGGAACCAGAATGGGACCAGCATCAGCGCCACTCAGGCATCCAAGGGTAGGGCATTCCTCAACCTGGACGCCACAGCTGACAAGGCCCACTTCATGGTCACATCACAATAAACGATAAGCCACCTAGAGTCTCAGTTTCAGAAGACAGTAAGGCATAAATAAAGTGGTGGATGCAAGAAGGGCTGAGGCTTCTCATCCTTGCAGATCTCAATACCTGGAGACATGTGAATATGCAGCACACTTCATGTGGTTGTAATTTGCAAGCAACTTTGCAAGGTAGGTCAGTGTCGTTATTCTTCCATAGTATAAACAGGGAGAGGGGCTATACCAGTTTGTGATTTGAAGAAGCAAAATTCAAGCGGTGCCTGTAGCTTAATCCCTTAGCAGTTCCATTACCCCAAGTGTTTTAGAATATATTTGTAGGACAATTGTAAGTACAGCCAGCAGCTCTCTCCCAGGGTCTACAATTTATTAATTTATCACATCAAATTGATATCTCCACGTGGCTAATATTAGAAATCATTCCATGTGTCTGACAGGGTCACTGAAAGTACACTCAGGCAGGAAGTTAAAACTTTGGTCAAGCCAAGGTGACTCAGACTCAATCTGTCACACGTGGCCAGGGATTCCTGGAAGACATTTAGGACCATCAAACAGACAAAAGGGCCCTTTTGCACTGATATGGCAGCTCAATAGAATCACAATCAGCCTACCTAATGTGTGCAATTTCACTCTACCTGGGCCTTTTGTCTCATTTGGGCAGAGTCATTCACAAAGGACTGAGAAAACATTCAGCCGGAGATGTTGGTCATTGAAGGTCTTTGATCTAGCCTCCTGTACTATTGTTCTCCCAGGGAGAGAACTAGCCCTCCAAGTACATTTTTTTTATAAAAACCCCATGTTTTTATCTGTTCGGGGGTTCATTCACATTTTCCTCCTGAATCCCTGTCAGTTTGTCTTGCCTCACCCCCCCTTCCCCCATTTTGAGTTTCATCGCTTTGAATCTCCAGTTTTTCAACATTGGCTCCCTTGGGCATTAAATCAAGGTAAAGTATTGCCTCTGAACACCCCAAAACAAAATCCCTATCAATTTTCCTTACTTTCTTTTTCTTTAGCTCTTGAATGAATGCGTGAGGGTGTTTGTTGTTATTTGCTTTAATTACTGAGGGTTTAATAAAATCTTTAAACTGAACAACCTGCCTAGTTCTTGGCTTGGTCTGACTCTGTAAAATCTGGGTTACAAGGTACTGCAAAGTTGCCCTGCCTCTTGTAAGGCTAACGCAGTACTCTGAGCTGATTTTCCCCACAATTTTGACAGATTTTGGGAATCCCTTAAGGGAGCCCACTAGCAAGCAGGGTAACGCAATCTTATATTTCATGAGAGTTATTTGGTGCTTTTGAGAAACCTGAGGTAATGCTGGTTGGTAGCAACTGTTTTATTAGTGCTGTCTTTCTATTAAAATTGAGGTGGATATGAGTTTGTTTGCGTTCGGCCATTGGTTCAGACAACAAAGAAAATAGCAGGAATAATTACAGAATTAAAAACACATGTCAATTTAAAAGCAATAAAACCACATATGGGGAACATATGGATCTTCAGATGTTGTTAGGCTTCAACTCTAGTGGCTTCACTGGTCCAAGTGGATAGAGCTGCAGTCCGATAACTTTTAGCGGGCCTCACATTTTCCACCCTGCAACAAACAATAGCTGAATATGCTATCTAGACAAGACATCAACAATTTTATTATCAGCCCAGCCCAGTTATACTGTAGAGCTGGCAAAAGATGCTTGTACAATAACCTTAGAATAGTGAAGATAGATTGCTGAAAGGTTCAAGAGAATGAAATGGCCCGAAGAAAATCTAAGGACTTTGTAACTTATCAGTGTTAAACTCGCCTTTGTTACTGTCAGCATTAAGGAGTTTTTCTCTAGAATGATAGAATTTGACTAAGCTCCTGTTACTGACGTATCCAAGTGTAAGTCTGCCTTATATTTATATATGTATTTTTATGTTATTGTTGCATAGGTTGGTATTTCCTCCCTCCTTCCACAATTATCAATGCCCTCCCCCCTAATTCTGTGTTGCAATGTGTTCTCTCTCCAGCCATTTCATAGCTGGTAGGAGTGAAGGTTGTATATGCATGGTTGTGACAGCTGGACAGTGAAGAAGCTGATAGAAAGAAATCAATTCATTCTGAAGGTGGTTCTGGAGAAGAGTCCTACTGATACACTGGATGGCTAAAAAGACAAATGAATGGGTCTCAGAGCGAACCAAGCCTGAACATTCCCTAGAAGTCCAGATGACTAAATTGAGGCTATCATATTTGGCCATGTCATGAGAAGTCATGACACACTAGAAAAGACAATAATGCTTGGTGAGGTAGAAGGTGGTATGAAAAGAGGAAAACTGCATGACAAATGGATAGACTCAATCAAGGAAGACACGTCCCTGAATCTGCAAGACCTGAGCAAGGTGGTTGATGATAGAATATCTTGGAGGTCTCTCATCTATAGAGTCACCATAAGTTGAAATTGACTTAATGGAAGTTAACAACTGACAAGAGTAAAGAGGATCAGAGAGGCATCTGATTATTTCTCCATAGCTTGAACAGACTGATTATGTTGGTGGATGAGATCCCCCGAGGACCCTAGTAGATCTTAGAATCACAGAATCATACAGCTGGAAGAGATCACACGGGCCATCCAGTCCAGCCCCCTGCTGTGCAGGAATACACATCAAAGCATTCTCAACAGATGGCCATCCAGCCTCTGCTTAAAAATCTCCAAAGAAGGAGACTCCACCACACTCCCAGGCAGCATAGTCCACTGCCAGACAGCTCTGACCATCAGAAAGTTCTTCCTGAGGTTTAAGTGGAATCTCCTTTCCTGCAGCTTGAATCCATTGCTTCTTGTCCTAGTCTTTGGAGCAGTGGAAAACAAGCCTGCTCCCTCCTCAACATGACATCCCATCAAATATTTAAACATGGCTCTCAAGTCCCCCTCTTAACCTTCTTTTCTGCAGACTAAACATCCCCATTCCCTAAGCCGCTCCTTATAGGGCATGGCTTCCAGACCCTTCACCATTTTGATTGCCCTCCTCTGGACATGTTCCAGCTTGTCGATATCCTTCTTGAATTGAGGTGCCCAGAACTGGACACAGTATTCCAAATGAAGTCTAACCAAAGCAGAATAGAGTGGTACTATTACTTCCCTTGATCTACACACTGTACTCCTATTGATGCAACCAAGAATCGTGTTGGCTTTCTTGGCTGCTGCATTACACTGCTGACTCATGTCCACCAAGACTCCTAGATCCCTTTCACATATGCTGCTATCCAGTCACATGTCCCCCATCCTATATTTGTGCATTCTGCCTAAGTGGCAAACCTTACATTTCTCTCTGTTGAAATTCATTTTGTTAGTTTTGGCCCAGCTCTCCAATCTGTCAAGGTCATTTTGAATTTTGATCCTGTCCTCTGGCGTATTGGCAACCCCTCCCTATTTGGTGCCATCTGCAAACTTGATCAGCATGCCCTCTATTCCTTCATTCAGGTCATTGGTGGAAAGTGTCCTTGGTCTGTGTCTGCCTATGGGAACTGATCCCATTCACTCTCCACCATGCATGAGATGGCTATTGGAGGTGACCATCACAGCAACACAGTGAGTCCTTGGGTTGGTGACAGGGAAGCCATAGCAGAGTTCCACAGTGGGACTCTTAGATGCAAACTCTGTAGTATCTTGACCTTAGTGTCAAAAACTCTAACTCTGCTAGATTCAACCCCGTAGCATCTTGAGCTTAGTGTCAAAAAGAATCAGCAATCTTTCTTAGGTCCAATTTCTAGGTATTTCATGGGGTCATTGAAAGTTCTATGCGAACATTTACAAACTAGATAATTCTGCAATGGAATAGTACATGGAAGTCCACATCAGCATTTGCCAGCCAATGTGCAAGCCTGGTGGAACAATAGAACTTGTCCTGGCTTCCCAGAAACACCTTGCACTTAACACCAACCTTGGCAAGAGGACTGCATTCTCCCTGCCACTTGCAGTTAAAGCGAAGAGAATTTCAGAGGAGAGGCTCACGAAAAACCAGTTTGATTTCCTTTCATCAGATGGGTGGATTGGCTTCCACACCCAACATCTTGACTTTCAGCATCTTTCACCTTGTTTGGGGGAAAGAGAAGGTCAAGCCTTCTGGCTTCTGCTTGGTGGGAGACCGACTGTTACAAAAACAACACAGGGCGCCAAATTAAATGTTAAGGCTCTTAAATACAGAGTGTTAGAAAGAGATTACTCCTTTTGCCTGATACATGGTCAGCTTGTGAAATTTGCTGCCTATGGCTCAGCAGTGTACCAAAGGAAATTGAATAATTATGATGTCTGCAGAATTGTAGCAGTTTCCAGTTATGTTTTTTAAAATCATTTGCAGATCTTCAAAATCCCAAACAAAAGAAAATAAAAACCAGATTTTGGCTTCTATACAAAGAATTACTAAGAATTTCAAGCAAGCATGCTAAGAGTACATTTTCACTTTTAAAATGTTGAAACAAGGTTAGGAGAAAATTAAAAGACAATAACCTGTATGTGACTTCTCCTAAAATTGCATTATGAATCTTTGTAGTTTGGAAAACAAACATTGCAATTGATTTAGTTGCATATAAAACTAAAAAGACGATACTCCATTCTAAAAACCATCCTAGATGTTAGCAAACTAAACTACAACCGAATTAAACAGTTTAGAAAAGCACGCCCAAACCTTGGAATGCAATCATACTTGGTCTCTTCTGTCAAGAAAAACTAGAAAGCAGATGTTTAATATAGGAAATACATCGTGATAGGACAGATGACGGAAAACTTTGTTGTTGTGTGTCTTCAAGTCATTTTCTGACTTACAGCAGCCCTAAGGCAAACCTATCACAGAGTTTTCTTGGCAAGATTTGTTCAGAAGGGGGTGGCCTTTGTATTTCTTCTGAAGCTGAAAGAGTGTAACTTGCCCAAGACAAGCCAGTGGGTTTCTATGGTCTGCTGGGAATTTGCACCCTGATCTCACAGAGTTGAGCACCCAAACCATGATGGCTCTTGGTGGAAATTCTAGTTCTGACTAATTAAGGTGAAATGCAGGAAACCAGACTTGCTTACAGTCTCCCAGGAACAAAGGCAAGATGGCTTCTCTCCAAGGAGAGAGGCTGAAAGAGTATGAGGAAAAAGTGACTCCAGTGATCCTAAAATTTCTGTCACTTTTTCCACATGATGATGCTCTCCCATGTCTTCCCGTTGCAATCCCAGGGGCACCTTTTTTGGAAAGGGAGAACGACAGGAATGCTCCCCTCCACACCCAACCAGCTCCCTGTGGAAGGGATCGTGAGCGACACGTGTCTGCTCTCCGCAGTGCAGCTAGGCCCTTTCCCATGCTGCGCTGGGGAAGGAAGCGCCTCCATTGTGCTTCCTGCTCTTCCGCATGGCAGGTAAGTATGAGGGCGTTGCGCAATCGCGGGCGCCTAACAGAGTTAATCTGTTAATATCCCACAGTGCGACACATGGGGATGGGATGGCAGCGGGACTGTGATGTCATGTGAAAGTACAACCTGCAGATCACTGCCATCCCATCCCCATAGCAGGACTGTGATGCCATGAGGAAGTGGTCTATGTTGGAAGACTGGCATAGAGCATAGCAAACAAAGCAAAGTGTAAAAAACCTGAAGCCTCCATCTTTGGGAGGTCTTTAAGCAGAGGTTGGATGGCCATTTTCCAGGAGTATTTTAGTTGTGTGTTCCTGGATGACAAGGGATTGGACTAGATTGCCTTTGTGATCCCTTCCAGCTCTAAGATTCAGGCTGCCAGGTGTCCTTTATTATAAGGGTGTCCCTTATTTGATGGCTTGAAAGCTTTTCCCTTATCAAACTATCAAGTGTCCCTTATTACACAGGAGATCTCCCTTTTTGAGGACTAGAAAGCTTTTCCTTTTCTTTTATAACAACTGAACAAGATGCCTGTATGTTGGTCTGTGGGCACTTGGTAAAGACAGAAACATGACCATCATGTGATTTATGAATGTGGACAATATGTTAATTTTACAGAGAAACACATGGCTAAGTTAACTGAAATCAATACTTCCTTTTGGTATTTAGGTAGAACACAGGCTTATTAATAGCTACTTCCTGATTGTCAACTCTGCATGTCATGAATTTAGACAGCCCCTAATTGCTGTTGTGAAAATGTGACATCCGCTCTATAGACCAAGCTGAACTGTACATAGTCATTTCCAATACTAGAAAGGGAGCAAATGACAAATAATTGGAGATGTATAACCAAAATGCAAAACAAGGCAAAACAGTTGATTTGCTTCCCTTTCTGCTGTTGCTGTTCAGAACAAGTTGCAGAGGGCAAGGAAGAAAACCTCTTGGGTGTGTCTGTCAGTCCATCAGGAGAATATGTGACCTTTCAGGTATTGGTGAACGGCAAGTCCCATAAGTCCTAGTCAGTGTAACCAAAGGTGGGGTGTGCATTCAGGGTCCCATGCTGCTCTGGTCTGCAGTGCATAAATCAGGTCTACCAAATTGGATGCCAGAGGCAAAGGACAGAATTGTGGTCTTCCTATTCCATGTGCTGAAGTTGGCTATACTGGGAGCACAATGTTCCAACACTGGCAATGGGTCAGCATTGTCCACAGTACAGAGGACAACAGATTGGCTTAGGCTAGGCTTCAATGGCACACAGTTCTATCATCCATCTCTAGCTCAGTGCAGACCTCAAGCATTTACCACCCGAGGTGGCCGCCTCACGCTGTGCAAGGGCAGACTTAGCCCTGTAACTGGCTGCTGGGGAGGGGGATAGACTGAAAATTGGAAGAAAATTGAATTGAATTTTGGTTTTCACTCCAGACTGTTTTGTTGTAATTTGGGAATCTGGAAGCTGCGATTTTCCTACTTGTTTATCCTTGACAAGCCAGACGTGAGAAATATATTACCTGTATATCCATAAAGTAAGGGGTGGGAGGGTATGGTATACGTATGGTATACTTAAGCTGTGTATGGTATACTTAAACTCAAATTCCCACTTGTGGAAATACCCTGCGAGAATGGTTCCTGGGTGACAGAGAATCAGCTTCAATGGAAGAGAAGTGAAACATTTTCTGTTAAGACTCACATTTACAAATGGCCTATACACTCCTTTTCTTGTAGGTCTTCTCACTGGGGTTTTTAGTTTCCAGTCTTATACATCAGCCCTCTCCAGTCCTGTAGATTCCAGATGTGAAGCTATGCTGTTCACGGATGATGGGAATTTTGGCTTTCAAAGGTGTTGGACTGCAACTCCCACCATATCCAGCCAGAATGCCCTGGCAAAATGTCAATGATGGGAATTACAGCTGTGAAGTTAATGTGGAGAAGTCATGTATGGTCACTGAAGGAAAAGTGATATATAAATGTAATTCTTAGGGCTCTTCAGACTGGTCAAAGGAAATATGGGTTCTTGAAATATTGCTCTCTGGGTTTTCCTGGTTGTTGTTACCTCCATGTCCACTTGTTCCATCCTTTTTGGGTTATGTTTGTCAACAATTTCTTGGATCTTCTGCTAGGGCTCTTCTCTAGATGTGTGTGGTTTTCTATGGTCTAAAGCAGTGGTTCTCAACCTTTGGTGATCCAGATGTTTGAGTCTTCAACTCCCAGAATTCCTGAGCAATGACCATACTGGTTGGGACTTCTGAAGTCCAAAATATCTGGGGGACCAAAGGTTGAGAACCACTGGTCTAAAGGACAAATACTCTCCTCTTATAGTGCAAAACAGTCATAGCACTTTAACCCCAAGATAATCGAATAAAAGAAAAAAAAAGACCAATAAGAAAAAAGAGGAGGACAAGAGAAGGGAACATATTGTTCTGGTATTTTTGGTGAGCCTGTGTGTCTAGTGGTTTGGACATGACTCTACTACCCTAGAAGGTCAAGGCTTGAATTCCTGATCAGTCATGGAAACCCATTGGGTAACCTTTGGCAAGTCACACTCTTTCAGCCTCAGAGGAAGGCAAAGAGAACCTCCCCAACAAATCTTGCCAAGAAAACACTGTGATAGGTTCATCATATGGTCACTATAGATGAGAAATGACTTGAAGGTCCATAACAACAACAGTCTTGAAATTAGAAAGAAATCCACCTGAAGCTGGGAATAATATGTTTCGGCTGGTGCTGGAAATTACCAGAAAATATTCTGTGACCACAGAAATATTGTTTGTGCATATGTGTGCGAATGTATGAATGTATGTAAGTATGTATGTAAGTATGTACGTACGTATGTATGTATGTATGTATGTATGTATTAAAAAACTACCTTAATGTGACAAAGCCAAAACATTTTGGGGG
This sequence comes from Iguana delicatissima, assembly GCA_948472985.1. Classification (NCBI taxonomy): domain Eukaryota; kingdom Metazoa; phylum Chordata; class Lepidosauria; order Squamata; family Iguanidae; genus Iguana; species Iguana delicatissima. The sequence goes on from CAOKZL010000010.1 coordinate 217,845, forward strand.
CAAAACCGTATGCTGATAGCAGACATTCTTAACTTAAAATTTCCAATGAAAGCCAAGATGTACTTATTAAATATCTTAAACATTATAGATGCTCAAACTGAGAAGAAACATTGGAAATTATTATTATATATGATAACTTCTGCTAGAATTGTTTAGGTCCCAAAATGGAAGGCAGGCTCTCTACTGTCAAAGGAAGAATGGTTGTTAAAATTATATGATATGTTAGAAATGGATAAGCTAACCACACTATTAAATGATAGGAATGACAAAACACTAAACTTTAGAGATGACTGGGAATGCCTAATAACCTATGGGGCAGTATATTGGTAATGAGTATAGAAGAAAGATAGGAATGGAAAATAGAAAGATGATTATTAACCAGAAAATAATAATGATCAAATTAGTAGAGAAAGAAGATATGCAGGATGTATAACTTCTTGTATATCAGGGCAGGCATAGATAAATTTCTTTTTAGATCTGGTGAAGAATGTATTATAAATATAATGCATTAAAATTTAAAAAAACACCCAAGAGCTACAGCAAATAATATTGCAACCTACCAACACACTTATCCCATCTGGAAAATCCCTGTAATGCATATATCGACAATTTTTAAAAAATGTTCAAGAAAGACTGTCTTCCTTGAGTGCCTAGAGGTGATATTTCTCTAGGATTCATACATCATTCCTAGCACACCTTGAATTTTTCAAGAGTTGCAGAGCATGTGCTGTTTGGTGCCAAGTCCAACCAGTAGAGTGATACTACATATTTTTCCACAGCAATAACAATAACAAAAGCTTGTCCTTTCTGCACTCGGGTGTGCCCAGAATAGAGTTTTACAGTAACGCTGACTCATAGCAGAAGACTGCAGGGAATCCCTTACAACATGAAATTCTTCTGAAACTCCCTCCCTCGCCCCACTATTGTTTGAACATGGAACCTCAAAAATGTACCGTGATGAATTGCTTTGCCATTTGAGACTTGCTGAGGACAACAGTCCACACAGGATCAGGGACTTCAGGTTCTGCCGCACAACATTTCCGTATAGATATTTAAAGAATTTAAAATTTACTTCTGTGCTCCACAGAATCCAGACATTTTTCTCAAACTTTAACTAAGTGAGGAAATACCATGTTGGACTACCACAGCAAAAGCAATGAGGAGTCCAATGGCTCCATAAAGACTAACAAATTTCCTTTCATGTATGACCAGGAGTTCTTAATTTGTGGGCCGTGGACCCCTAGGAGGGGCAGTGATGTCCTCACAGGGGGTCCACAAAGGCTTGGAAAAATCTTATGGGTTTTTACAGTTAAAACAGGAAGAAGGAAGGTAGAAAGATGGACAGATGGATGGTCATGCATTGATCTCAAAGAGCAGGAGTCTTTTGCTGGTGACAGACATCATTTCTACAAAGTTTCATCACAATATCTCAAATCATTTGAACTTTAAAAAAAAATATCTGATGCACTTTAGGGTTTGAGTTTTGGCGGTCTGCGGCAACGAAGTATGTTTAAAGGGGTTCCATGGTAAAGAAAACTGCTGGTGCAAGCTGTTGTGATGTGCAGCCTAGATGCACAATAAAGTGGGCTGGAGTCCATGAAAACGTCCGCCAAATAAAGCTTCTCAGCCTTTAGATTCATTGTTGGAGACCCAGCATGGAGTAGTGGTGGACTGTTGGGCTCTGGCCATTTCTGCACTGCACTGTTATGGAGCTGTTATTCCTCTTTCAACACCCTGTGGAATTCTGGAGTTTCTAGTTTACTGAGGCCGAATTGCTCTCTGGCTGAGAATTCTAAATGCCTCGCTCTAAACTGCAAATCCCAGGATCCCATAGGATGTTGAAAGTGAAATAACAGCACTGTAACCATGTAGTGCGGAAATGTCCTTGGACTTTGGGAAGCCAGGGTTCAGCTGGAACCATGGAAACCTACAGGGTGGCTTTGGGAAAGTCCTGGTCTTTCAGCTTCAGAGGAAGGCAAGGGCAAACCACTTCTGAATGTATCTTGCCAAGAAAACTCCATGCATTTGCAGTAGGGTTGCCAGGAAATGAACTGAAGGCACACAACAGCCTTGCCTCTCTCTTTCTGCCCAGGTTGTGTCAACCGTTTTAAACAGAGCTGCTTCAGAGCTGTTCTTAGAACTTCCATCAAACTGTAATATGATTCTGTTTTCAGATGTGAACTGACACAACCCTGTCATCTTGCTCATGTTGAAGGGGTGGCTGCCTTTGCTAGAACCTGTGGTAAAATATACTCCTCCCATGAAGTTGTAACTGAAGATCCTTGTTGTCCCTGCATATAGAACTACACACTAAGCTTTAGTTCAGCCCATTTTTTCCCTGCTTCTTCAGCCAGTGTTGGTGGCAGAGCCCCATGTCAGTGCTTACCATTTGAGCTCCTGAGGAAAAAGGCAGGAAGGGAAAGCAGGCTCCCTGTTGTCTACATCATCCTTCCCCACCCTTGACATCCTCCAGATTAGTTGGGACTATACACCTTATCATCCCCAGCTAGCACAAGCTGGGGCAATGAGAAGTGTAGTCCAACACATCCAGAGAAGGGCAGCTGTAGGAAGGCCGGTCTGCACTGCTGAGCAAGGTCTTTGTTGATTCTTTTTTTTCCAGTCAGGGGTCTTTCCCAGACCCACCTCAGGATGCCCTATCTCACAGAAAGAACCTGGGACCTCCTACAGCTACTACTGTCTCTTACCAAGTAGCATGGCAAGATCCAGAAAAAGAAGGGAGCAGGGATGACCCAATACAATCTGCTGCCTCTTCCCAAATCAAAATGCAGAGTAGTCAAGGCCAGCCAAACTATTTTGGCACCTGAAGCAAAAACAAAATTCCAAAGGCACCTCTTCCATTCCCTGGCAGTACATTTGCAATAAATAACAATTCCCTGCCCTTTCAGGACACTCCAGATCTGTTGCCTGAGGCAGCTGCTTCACCCTGCCCAATGATAGGGCTGGGCGTGCTCAGGGATAAAAAGGGCAAAGACATCTGCTCACCTTCCGATCAACCCAACAGTGAAGGAATCCACTGAAATTCTGTTTTTCCAAACTGTTGGGTTACAACGAAAAGAGACAAGGGCGAGGCAAGGGCAGACGCAGATTAAGAAGCTCATTTGCCTTTCCTGTTTTACCCACGTAGTCTGATGACAGGAGTCACCACAAAGTGCAGGCACTCTAATTTCGGCGTCTGTACTAGCCCATGCAAGGGCAGGCACTCCTTGCCAGAATCAGTTTGATTACAACATGCCTGAACTGGGAACGGTGGTGGTGAGTCGACTTGGGAAACCAGTCAACAGAAAAGACCAAAGGCCCTCTCACACTACACTGACACAGACCATTTCCGCAGTAGTGCTATCATTCCACTTTCAAAATCCTATGGAATCCTGGGGTTTGCAGTTTAGGGAGGGGCCTCAAGATGTTGAAAGTGGAATGATAGCACTACAACAGGCTAGTGCGGAAATGGCCACAGTCCTACGATTCCACTTTAATTACTATGGCTGTCCTTTGCGGGATCCTGGGATTTGTAGTTCTGAGAGCTTTCTGGCTGAAAATTCCCCTCCTTAAACTGCAAATTCTAGGATCCCAAAGGACAGAGCCATGGTGGTTCATGTGGAACCATAGGGCTACAACTGCACAATGCGAAGGTCTCCAAGAGCGCACTCTTTGATACTAGTTCAGAGGGAGAGTGGGTGTTTACGTGCACGTGTCAGGTGAAGTAGCAACATATGATGCAATTTCCCATTCTTACATAGCCCTAAGAAGAGCAAGGTTGTTTCATCATATTATACAGACAGCTTCTATGATTAGGGATTTTGCCAGTCTCTGCATGCAACTGGCAACTGAATGGCACCACAGACAAGTTTGTGCAATGATAGAGGCGTCATTAGATGGCTTTAGGGGAAGCTGAGAGTGAAGAATGCACAGCTTGAGCATTTGTGGAGGCAAACAGGCTTCTCTTCTGTGAGTATGGAAGACCTACCAGTTTTGCCTTTTCTTCTCCTGATTAAGAAATCTTGATTTCTTTCTCTCAAATATGGAGATATCTGCAAGTACTGGTGCATAGTATTCTTTAAAATATTGGTATACAGTCTTTAAAATCCAACCAAGATGAAATTCTCCATTGGCATCTATCCAGTTCCATGGGAAGTGGAAATCTTCATCCATCGAGGCAAAAAGCTTTGAGAGTTTAGGATTGCTACCTCTTTTTTCCCCCCGAGAGGCTCTGGGTTTCTTTAACAACCATTATGGCAGAGAAGTCTAAGTACACCACGGTCCTCACGATGCTGGCGACTGATGTACCTGATGAAATTGGTTAGCACAGATCGACAAGAATTTCAGTTCAGTTTTAACACGAATTTACCAAAATTTGCAGGTTTCTTTCCTGGAAAGAACTTGAGGTTTTAACAACTTTGAAAGCAAGGGGGGGGGGAGATGTATCTTTTTCATCATCTCTAGTAATGAGAGCCAGAAAGCCAGTGGGGTGCAGTGGGTTTGAGCATTGGACTATGATCCTGGAGGCTAGGGTCTGACTCCCCACTCGGCCATGGAAACCCACTGGGGTGACCTTGGGCACGTCACACACTCTCAGCCCCAGAAAACCCTGTGACAGTTTTGCCTCAGGGTCACCATAAATCGGAAGCGACTTGAAGGCACATAACAGGAAATAATTAGCAGACTGCGAGAGATACAGAGCAACACAAGAGGGCACTCTAGTCTAAGGGAAAAAAATGGGCAAAATGCAATCCGTCAGTGCAAAGAAAAAAGAATGTAGATTGTTACCTACCACTATTACTGTCACAACAATAAGACCTGTTACTTTTTCCCTCTAACAATTTGGGAGACAACAAAACTGTAAATCTCACTCCTTTCCATCAGATTAGTATAAAATGGTATTATTTTCTTGCCTATATTAGGAGGAGAGCCAGTGTGGTATAGCAGTCTGAAAGTTTGACCACAATTCTGGCTGACCAGTGTTTAATCACTGCTTAGCTGTGGAAAACCCATTGGGTGACTCTGAGCAAGTCACACACTCTCAGCCTCAGAAGAAGGCCATGACACAGTTCCTCTGAATAAGTCTTGCTAGGAAAACCTTGGCATATTTCAGAGCTGACTTGAAAGCACGTAACAGCAGCAACAAATATGAGGTGTGCTAGTAAATCAGAACATGTAACTACAGTTGTACAAAATGTACAAATGAGGGGATATTCAACTGTCTGTATTACACTTAACTGTGTAACTACTTGCAAACCTAGGAAGAGGCTTTTTATAATAGCAACTACTCTATTACCTTACCTAGCATTAGCAGTTTATTGATAGAACCTAAGAGTGGAATTGCAGCTTGAGAGCATGATCTAGAATTGGCACTTGATGTTGTACCTAGCAAGTTATTGCTAATGAGGATGTGAAAATTCAGATTAATTCTCACCGCATTTCAAAATTCCACTTGCAGTTTCTTTCCTTCCTTCTTTTGTATCAGACTGTGAAACTTTGAGGATTCCCCCATCCAGACATGGGTATTGGTGTGCATTTGGGTAGGCACTTTCCCTAGTACATGTATACATTTTCCCCAATGGCTACAGTCTGTTTGGTTTGGTTTCCAAAGATATGAATTATGAGTCTGGTTCATTCATTTATTTATCATTAAAAATGGGGGGGAAAGAAAGAAAAAACTCCCCACTTGGAAATCAAAACACAGAGAGATGCTTTCTCTAAAAGCTTCACAAACCACAATTTTTTTTAAAAAAAAGTCAGTTAATATGCATTTTCCCTCATCTGTATCACTATCTATCATTACAAGAGGCCTTCTCACACAAGAAGCATCAACTGGTATCTTATTTCAGTTAGGTCCACAGTGTGAATTTATTACTTAGTGCTCAAATTACTACACCATTCTGGCTTATGCCTTAAAAAAAAAAACCAAAAACTTCAGCACTGACCTTAAAAAACCCAGACAAAATGGGAGGTAACTGCAAAGGCAAATCTTAGCCTGAATACTACTGGTAGTCTCAGTGAGAAAACAGCTAAAGTTTTAATACCATTTATCACTATTCATAGTTATAGTCAGTTTATTGTGCTTTAGCAAACAGCCATTATATACAAACATAAAATGAGAGAGAAAAAAATCAAATAAATTAATTTGCAAAAAATAATCAGTTCAGAAAATGGATCACTTTCCATACCCCCCTTAAACTTTACAACACATAACTGTAAAGTCTTAACAATAAATTTAGATGTTCTAAAGGATACATATCTTATTGCATTATCACTATTCAACAATTAATATAAAGGAACCTTGTAGCAGCTTAGAGACTGAGAAAATAAACTCCTAGCATAAAATTTTGTGGACACCAGCCCATTGCATTAGATGCAGAATCATTCAATAATTGATTCAAACATTCCCTTCTAGTTGAGACTCGCATTATGACTGGGGCCTTAGAGTTCACCCAGAAAACTTATTTTTCCTCTGTATCAGAAGCATTTATTTTTATTATAACCCAGTACTGTTTTAGTTTCATTCAAGCCATCTGGAATGCACAGTCTCTAAGTGTTCTTCATGGTGCTATTTTGTAGCCTAAAAAAACTTGGGGGCAGTATGTACAGCGGTCAGAGTAGAGGTGGGCAACTGCTCTGAGGTGAGGACCATCCTCCCCACTCCAAAAGGATGCAGCACCACTTTCACCACAATTGGCAGTGATGTAATTTAACTTCCGGTTTTCTTTTTGCCAGGAAAACGCTTTTTCCAGGTTGGTGAGGTATTTAGGGGTTTTCAGAAAGAAAGGATGGGCAAGGGGACCCAAACGGCCATATTCTGAAGTTCTCTGGGCAATTTTTTCCCATTTCAGGCTGAAAAACCAGTCATATACAGTCATCCCTCCATATTCACAGGTTTTGCATTTACGGATTCAACCGACCATAGCTCGAAAACATTTTTTAAAAAATCCAAAAAACAAACCTTGATTTTGCCAGGCGCCGAGCACTATGCTTACGTATAGGCATACCCTGCTGTAGTCTCCCACCATTTCACAGATCCTCAGGCTCTCTCTCACACTTTTTTGAGTTGTTTGCCAAATTATATAAGGGATAACATTTTACTACACCATTGTATATAATGGAACTTGAGCACCCATGGATTTTGGTATCCACAAGGGCCCTCAGTATCCACCAAACCATAGTGAATACGGGGGTGGGGGGCACATGCATTCCATAGCCATGCTATCCTCATAAGTGGGTTAGTGTCGGTCTGAGGCTTGGGAATGAAACTCACAGGGCAAGTTTCTCTCAGCATGACCTACTTCATATGGCTGCTGTGAAAATAAAATGCAACAAAATATAAAATATGCAAAAGAGCAATACTTTTAATGGCCAAGCAAAACGCAGAAAGTGCATCATGGAAGCTTTCAAAGCTTCACAGGCTTATTAAGTGAAGACGTTAAAAATCATACAGAAGAAAAGTTTCAACGTCAGAGTCACCTCTGTGCCTGGTCCCCACATTGACCAAGAAGGGACATGGCCTCTTCCTGCATTGCTATCCCTTTAAATTTTCTTAACAGATGACAGAAACAAGTGGGGAATTAAGCAGGGGGAAGTGTCAGGAAGAAGATGGAGCTCTGTTCACCATCATGTTCTGTATTGGTATAATTAGAAGTACGAACTAGTTTTTATTGACTTTGCTGCATTATTTTTTTATATTCAGCAACCACGCACATACTGTTAACTCTGAAAAGTATAGCATGATTAGGAACATCTGGAAGCAGCTTGTCATGTCCAAACCAGGGATGGAAGACCTCTGTCCCAATGTAGTGGCCTGCAAAGTGCACCAGCCATCCATAGCAGCCATTGGCAAAGGACCAACACAAGTTGTAATCCAAAATATCTGGAGGGCAAACATTTTCCAACTCTATGGTTATACAAAATGTAGATCCCCAACACTTCTAGATCAGGCTGTTAGATAACCTTTTAAAATGTATAGCTGGAAGTTATCAGCTAATCATTTTTTTCCTGAGGAGAACAGGACTTTTTCCTTTAGAAGTAGGGGAAAAAGCGAAAAGGAAAGCAATTTCTGCTTTCTCATAAGCCAGAAAACCATTTTTTTGTCCTTAAAACAGTAGGGAACAATAAATGTATTCTGAAAAGGCAGAAAATGCCATGACCACAGAGAATTGCTTCTCATTCTTTCCACAAATGTAGGGCAAGGACTTGGCTTCCAGCAGTTATGGAAATGTCTATAGAAAAAGAATCCAAAGAAAAAGAAAATCTTTACTTGTTCTAAATAGTACAACAAATACTACTGTTTATCGCTGTTGCTTACACGTCAGTCATTAAAAATCAATGATCAAAATTACTCAGTGCTCCTACTGCAAATTCTGGGAAAAGGCTACATTAATAACTCAAATGGACAGTGGATTTCATTAGAAAGACTTGGAGATGCAATTCAGAAATCCTTGGCTATAGCCAAAGTACATCACTCCAAAATGCACATCCCAGCTCCCATCCAAATGGTCCATTCTCTCCTTCAAGGGGCCAAAATCAAAATATAATGCTACTCCCATCTGGCATGTAGACTTAGAACTTGTAAAAAAAGCAAGGCCACAGTCCAAACAAACGCACCAACATAACTCAATTTTTACCACTCTGTGAGATAGGAAGGCTGGTAAAGGCCTAATCAGGGATACAATGCTGAAACTGGCCCTGCTGCAGGATTTAAAGGAATTGTGTAAAACTCAAACAAACACCATTTTGGTTACAGTACATCATCCAGCTGTGCCATGGTACAGTTGTTCCAGACAATGATCACAGGGGCCAGAGTGCAGGGCAAGAGACTGGACAGCCAAAGTCAAGTCTATGGCCAAGCCTCCAGATGCTTTCTTGGGTCTTCAATAGCTACGCAGAATGTTGGAGGTGAGGGTAGCTCTCAACTGTCCTTGCCACAGCTTCATCCATGCTAACCAGTGGCTTATAGCCCATGTGCTCTTTGGCTTGCTTGCAGCTGTAGTAGTGATATGTCCCAGCAAGGGCCACTCGCATGGGAGTGAAAGTGGCATGGACCGTGATGAAGGGGCTCAGCAGCAACAAAACCAGGGACAAGAGGACAGCCAAGTAATAGGCTAGCCAATATGGAATATGATATTTGGGAGCCTCATAGCCCAGGCCAGTCAGAATGCGAGACATGAATTCCCAAAAGGGGATTGGCTCATCATTTGTAATGTGAAATGCCTGCAAGGTGAGGAAAAAAAGAAACACAGTCAAGAGATAAAAATGGTAAGGTCTAAGAATGAAAGAATGGAGCTGTCTGCTAGGGCCAACGTAGTCTGTAGTACAGTGGTGTATCTGCAGCCCTCCAGATTCTGTGAGAGTGAAACACCTACAGCCCTAGTCAACCACCAGTGGTAAAAGATGACAGCTATTGTAGGCCAGCAGTATCTGCAGGCCCACATGTACTCCACTGTTACCGCAAAACTCAGAGCTTAGAAGGATTACTTTTTTTCCCTAATGATTTCTAAAACTTCATATTCCCAATCTATACAAATGCCATGAACTAAAAACACATTAGTAAGTGAGAAAGCATGCAAGGTGAAAAGAAATTCTCTCTTCCTTAAGTGCCTAAAACTGTGTGTGACAGAAGGAAGTAAAGCTTACCTTCCCACACAGGGGAGAATTTCTCTGAAGCTGCTCTGCAGCCAGGATGTGCCCATGGACCACATTTTCAACAAAGGTAAAATCTACCAGGTTCTTCCCATCACTACAAAAAGAGAAGAGGGACAGAGTGTCAGATTCACAGCCACAGTCATGAGCAAGAATCAGGTTTTAGAATACAGAAGGCCAAACTAGATCTACTCAGCCAAGTTCCAAATTGCACCATAAGGACTGCCAAGCACCAGAGGCCAGCTTACCTCCTCAAATGAAGGGTCTTGCATACAGACTGATATCCACAAGCAGAACAGGGGTCTGGAGAACACAAACCTACAGCCTGCTACCTGAGCAATAAAATTCTGCACAAACTGCAAGGTTCCCAAATTTTGCATACCCAATGATGAACTTCATCTTGCCATTCTTGGCTGCCTGGACAAGGATAGGCACCACCTGGGGGTCTCGTGGCCCAAATATGCCATGAGGACGAATAGCAACAGTAAGGAAGTTCCTCTCTGGGTCATTGGCACTCAATACCTCCTGAATGAGAGAAAAGCAAAAAGTCTTTGTGAAAGCAATCCAGGCACTAGCAGGAAAAGAAAACCAGCTTTGAAAAGATTTCTTCAATTCCTATCACAGCTACTCAATTTCCCCCCTACATTCCTTTGCACAGTTTTGGGATTTCAGAAGAGACAGTGTGGTATACATGGTAGTATTGGATTTCAGACTGGGGAGGTCTGGATTCAAATTCCCACTCAACTTTTTCTAGTCCACTATCTCAGATCCTAATTGGGCTTACATGGCAGTGTTTTAGCTGAAAAGGAAGATTACTCCATCCTTTATATGTTGCCCTGAGGTGGGACATGAGTGAGCAAATTTTCCAAAATTTTCCAGAATTTCTGATTATCCTGTAGGATCAGGCGGCATCAGGCACCAATAACTCTTTATTCATGCAGTTTCTTCAACATAATATTAGTTTGAATTAGGGAACAGCAGACAATATGCTGAACTACAACTTCTGCCAAGCCTAACCAGCAGAGGCAATGATGAGGACAGTGGGAGTTGTGGTCCAACTGTATCTGGAAAATAACAAGTTCTCCACTCTGGCCTAGGGCAACCAATATTAGCAGGGGGATGCTGTCTCTCTCCTAAAAAGAAAGGTTAATATGCTTGGGCCATTTAAAATTCTTGCAGTGAACTCAGGGCAGTATACACAGCTCCCTACCTCCACACTTTATCTTCACAACAATCCTAAGAGGTGGTGATTGTGAGTGGCTAAGGTGGGTGTTACAATTCAGGGGGACCTGACCCTGGACCTGCCAAGTCCTAGTCCAATACTCCAATCACAACACTACACAAGCTACTAAGAATAATATGAACAACAAGGACAGCAGCAGCATTTTATGAGGCAAAGAGATCAGGTGGTCTGGGAGTGGATTTCTTCTGCTAGGTCTAACTAGGTGCTCACACACTCACTTCATTTGGTTAAAAGATGAGAGAGAAAGCCTTTTTTTAGCCTCTTTCTCCTCCTCCTCAGCACAATGCCTATTAACACAGCAAGGGGCAGACTTCAAACAATTTTATTTTTTTTCAAAAACCTGAAGATCATCAACTGAAGCTAGATGGAAAATGTTACATGGAGTCTGATTAAAAATGGCTTGAGAAGAGAGGACAGAACTCGTTACCTATAGGATATGGCAGAAGGCAGATCAGGATGTACTACTAGCAGCTCTCTGAGTGATTTGCAGTAGATATTGGCAAAGGTTTTAGATTTCCATTTGCTTAACGAAGGCCATTTCTGCACTAGACTGTTATAGTGTTATTATTCCACTTTCAACATCCTGTGGAATTCTGGGGTTTGCAGTTGAAGGAGGGGCCTTTAGAATTCTCAGCCAGAGAGCTCTTTGGCCTCAGGAAACTACAAACCCCAGAATTCCACAGGATGCTGAAAGTGGAATAATAGCACTATAACAGTGTGGTGCAGAAATGGCCTAAGTCAATAAATTAAAAAAAAAACACCTTCATCCCAAAGGAGGCACGTAAAATGAAAAACAGTGGGGGCAGGAGGAAAAGCAGGAAGGGATTCCAAGCGAAGAGAATGATGAATTTAATTCTAGTACTGAAATCCTAATTCTGGACTGATCACATGTTCAGAGGTTCAGTATTTTTACATGCCAGACTGCGATTTAAGACATCCGGGCTCAAGGCTCTGTTAACTTTAGGCCTGGCACTCTCTCTCTCAGACTAATTCACCTTGTAGGACTGTTGTGATCACAGAAACTGAGGATAACAGAGCCTCCTTGAACTCTATGGATGTGAGAGAGAGAGTATAAGAGAGAGTATGAGAGTGAGTTATGATTGGTCCAAGGTCAGCCAGTAATCTTCACTGCTCAACAACAATTATAATCCAGGACTCTCAAATTCCAGTCCAACATTAACTATTATAGCATACAAAACCAGTATACTACAGCATACTGGTTTTGTAAACCCCTGTACTTGTGACTCATGTATGCATTTGTATTATCACAGCCCTAGCCATGTCTATATCACTCACCAACCGGCTGGCAGATCCCAGTTACCTTTGTGCTGCCCACCTGTTTTAGACACAATACTATCAAGTGGCCAAGAGAGAACAACCAGACCTTCTCCTGTAGAATCTTTGTTTCTGTATAGTAGTCAATGGGTTTCTTTGCATACGGGAGGTCTTCAATACCGTCCTTGATGTCTGTGCCTTCAAAGACCACACTGGCGCTGCTGGTCAACACTAGTTTCTGCCACAAGATAAAATAGATATAAAAACAGCAGTTTCACCAAATGATAGAAATAGATAGTATGATATAGGGGGTAGGGTGCTGGACTGGAATAAGTACAAGAAACAAGAATGCCAAGTTTGAGTCCCTACTCATCCATGACACTTCCTGAGTGACCTTGAGTCAGTTACTCTGTCTCCTTGCCTGACCTACCTCACTGGGTTGCTGGGATGATAAAGTGGGAAAGAGAAGAGCCATGTGTACTACCTTGGCATCTTTGAGAAGAGAGAACGGGTAATAAAATAATTCATAAATAATTGGAAGTGTGTAAGAGCCTTGCTGGTGCAAAGCATGATCCCTTTAGTCCAGGATCTTGTGTCCCACATTGGCCAGAAAAATGCTCCTTGGAAGTCCAGCTGTAGAATTTGAAACCCAAGCTTCTATGCTACCCATCTCCATCTGCCTCATCCCAAGACAGATTCCCACTGGACATGAAGCTTCAGTGCCATATCATGGATCATGAAGGACATCTCCTCTATAAATTTATCTGCACTTTCCTGCTTTTGTTGTATGCTTTCTGTTTCTAGCTTTGCCCTTACCTGGACACCAGCTTCTTTACAAGCCTCAATAACCGCTTTTGTCCCCAGATAGTTGACCTTGTAGAATAGTTCTCGGTTGTTGCTGGAAGGTACTGGAGAGGCACAGTGAAACACCAGCGTCACTCCTTGCAAAGCTGGAAGCAGATCCTAGGAAGTGGTGTAGGGGGAGGGTAAAGAAGGGATGGGTAGATTAGAAGCAGGATCTCCAGACCTGCTATATAGATAAACCATTTTGGACAACAATATGAGGAAAACCTTATAAAACAGATGTATAGGATACAGATCCCAAACAGGGATATTACATCTGCTTTTACAGATATCCATAGAACATCCCTGGAGATAGAGCAAAAAGTAAATATAACTACTGGCAACAATAGCAATAGCAATAGCATTTATTTCTATACCGCCTATCAACTAGTGTTATCTAAGCGGCTTACAATGTATTTTAGCTAATTGCCCCCAACAAGCTGGGTACTCATTTTACCGACCTGCGAAAGGATGGAAGGCTGAGTCAACCTTGGAGCCTGGCAGGATCGAACTCACAACCTTGTGATTGCAGTACTGGCATTTAACCACTGCGCCGCCAGTAAAAATCTAGCGCTAGTGTTCTTGTAAAACAAGCTTCAAGAACTAAACCTACCTCCTTTAGGGAAAGTGATATGTAAGTTATTTATAAGCAACTATTTATGCTGTAAAGATAAAATGTTCTAACTTGAAGGCTACTGAAGCAAATCAGTGCCTACAACTTGAATTTGTAGTAGAATTTCAGTGGCCTACAGCAAGCAGCACTTATGATTCTAGTGTTGCTCCAGGCTAGATATAATCTTGGGGTTTATCTGACTGCATGTGATCATAATTTTGTCCTTCTCTAGGGCATCTGTGACTGCTATGATTATGGGAGCAGTGGCATAGGAATATACCTAAATAAATTTCTTTTCAGATGGTTTGGTAGAAAAAGGAGGAGGAGGATCATCTCTAGGAGAACTCACATGGATCTGAGGAAAAGTCCAGGTCGTTCATGTGAAAGAAAGCAGTGCAAATACAACCCTAAGAGGTGAGCTAAATAAAGGGACAGCTTTAGTTTTTACATATTTTGCCTCACCTTTGGGACTATTTGACCTATTAAATGGAATGTATGGTATTTGGGCACTTTCTTTTGAGGAGTTTGCACTTGAATGTATTTTCAAAAGCCACAGAAGAAATCACTCAGAATACTAAAAAATCTGAAATGATAAGTCAGGATCCTCCAAAATCCTGGCTTACTGTGAATGACCTGCCTATTGGTGAAGGCAGACCATTCACTTCCACTTGGCTGCATCTCCAAGCACTCCTAGCCCCCATCTACTTCTTCAGAATGCAGAGTCCTCACAGTCTTCTCTGCCCTGCTGCTACTGAATTTGGTAGTTCACTGCTGAAATTCAGCAGTAGGTATATTTTTAACTGCACATTTGCTTAAGGCCTTCTTTTAAAGGAAAACTGAATTCCTAGCAGCCTCTGAACCATGTGATTCTCTTTTAAAACAAGGTGTATCCCCTCAAGCATCTTATCTATAGTAACAACAACTAATGCAGTTAAAGATGCAATCCTTCTGCCACTGAATTTTTGAAGTGGCAGGGTAGTGTGATCCATGCCATTCTGAAGGGGAAAAATTGGCTTCCGTATTCATTGATGTTGTCTACCTCTGTCCTAGTGCAAACCACTAAAACAGACCAAAAACAATCTGCTTATAGATTCCAACTTATTACTCCCAAAAAAGCCAGGTTTTGTGAACCAAGAACAAATCTTGGTTTATGATTTTGGCTTATAAATGGAGCAAATCCTGGATTCAGATGACATGCTAAACAAACATTTTTAACTGGTTTAGCTGATGGCATTAGCTTGAAGAAACAAGTAGGAGTGAATCAACTTGCAGCTCATTCATGGATCCTGCTTATGTTCTGATGCAAATACATCTGAAGAATCATTTGATACTGGACTACAGCTAAGGTGTAGTCATGTGGCTTTCACGCTGCATGCAGCCAGCTGGTGGGTTCTTCAGTCCCCTGGACCCCCACCAACCGTTCCAAACCACCAGCAACCCCCCCAAACTCCTCCCCTTTCAAGTGAAAAATCAGCCCTCTCTTGAAGATTATGCATTAAAATGTTTTGGTTGGGTCCCATCTTGGAACAGTAGAAAAAAACAACCCAATTTCCTTTAACAGTGATCAAAAGTGGTGAAATGACACGTCTGGTCACTCCAAATGGTGGACACATCTGGTCACCTCAAATGGTGGCCACAATACAGAAGCCCTCCAGAGGAGCCAGAGATGGTACAGTGTGACACTGAAGCATGACCAGCCATGATCTTCACACTAAAGCTACTTTACTGCTCACCAATTACACTAATCACATTGTTAAAAAAACAAAAAACAAATAAGACTTGCTCCATCAGACCTAAGAGTAAAATTTATTCTTACATATATGGCTTCTGCTGAAAACTGCTTCCATGAATTAGTGCTAAGTATGCCAATGAACTTGAATATGAGCATCCACAAGATGTAGAAACCACCTGGTAGTGCTCTGTTTCCACACTCTACGGATTAATTTGGGCCATACCTCTCTGCGACAGAGATCACCCAGGAAAAACTGGACTTTATTGCTATCAAAGCCCTTTCGGATATCAAATACGTTGACAGTATAACCTTTCTCGATAAGTTGCTCCACCATGTGCTGACCCAGGAACCCCGAGCCACCTATCACAGTGCATTTCTTACTGGCCTACAAAGAACAAGAACAAAAAACAGACGTACACAAATTTATCTCAGTGATTACTCTCTGTTGTCTTTCTGCTTGTCAGCAAAACCTTTTTTATTCAGGCACACTGTTGTCAACTGACCTTGCTTGAGTGATGAGTGTTTTTAAACTGTGTTCTAAACACACATTTATTTACATATTCATTATATTTATTGTCTATTTTACATAAATACATTTAGTGTGCATTCTATATCTATACTACTTTCATGTTTTAAGTGTATTTGTTTAATTGTAAGCTACACTGAGTTCAACTCGCAGCACATAAAATGTATAAATGAATAAAGTAAATAAATAAACAAGTACCAAGCACACACTGCTAAATATGTGCATCTTTACATGTGCACAGGGCCCCTGAGAATGAGGAAAGCATAACGAAGGACCTGGTTTTGATAAGAAACACTACTGAGAATCAAACCTAACAGTGATGTCATTCACTCACCTCAGGAAAAGAAAAACCTACTCAAAAATTGTGCATAGCATACATGCATTCAAAGGCCTTAGGAAAATGCATAACAGCTCTTTTGCATGATAAGATCATCACTTAAGAGCTGTCACACATTCAGTGTAAAACAGGTAATAACAACTGGGCTTGGTTACAGAGCTTTTGACTCTCTAGAAGATTGGTCTTCGTGCTTCCATAATCCTTACCACTAGCCACGCTGGCTGGGATTCCTGGGAGCCGGCACCCAACATTTGGAGAGCCAAAGACTCCCAACCCCTGCTGTAGCAGATCACAGAACTCAGCCAACTATAGCACTGAATAAGGCTGGATGTTGATAAAAAGCAGATCGGAATCTATTTAGTATGATCTGGAGTAAGTTTTTCTCTAAATATTCCTTTCCTCTTACAAATAGCAACAACAAAGTTGTGTGAATCCCTGCTCAGTAACTTCGTATGGATTTCTATATGCGTATGTGGCACTCCATCAGGGGAGAGTGGTAAGTAATTGCTTCTAAACAGAGGTTAGAAAAATTACTTTTTGGGGCTAGCACTACCAAAAATGCCCGCTCAGCATGACAAGCCTAAATATGCAATTTTTCTGACCTCAGGCTAGGGTACCAAGGCACCATTTTCTTCTATATCCATCATCTTGAGCAGCCAGTTTATGATTGATACCTGGCTGAGAGCTTTCACGGACCCAGTAGAAAACCAAACAGAATCCCAGAAGCCTACTAGATACCTATGCTGGGTTTGCACTATATGACAGAATATGCAACACCTAATTCAGTAGAGAACAGTTTCTCCAAAATGACAGCTGCAATGAAACAAATGCAGTTGAAGGCAGGGGCAGGTACCTGTTCAAGAGATGCTGTGAATAAATAAACCAACTTACCAGTCTCAGTCTGGTGGACATGGTGCACTAATCCTGATGATTGTGTAGCAAAAGCTCCTTAGGGAGATATCAAAAATTTGATTCCTTCTCTGCTAGGTTTAAAAATATACATGAAAGAAATAAGGAAGCTGAAAGCCTTCCAACTCCCTCCCCCACAAATAGTATTATTTACTATAATTAATCAATTTTTAGAAGTCCACCCTCTCCACACACTGTGAAACACTGTATCTGTTCCCCCTTTCTCAAGATTAACAAAGAACAACAACACTTTGTGTACTATTAATAGTAAAGCAGAGACCCAGCGTGGTGTAGTAGTTTGAGTGCTGGACTGTGACTCTGGAGACCAGGCTTCATAGCCCAGCTCAGCCATGGCAACCTTCTGGGTGACTATGGGCAAGTCACACACTCTCAGCCTCAGAGGAAGGCAAAAGCATCCTCCCCCCACAAATCTTGCCAAGAAAACCCTGTGAAAGGGTCGCCTTAGGGTTGTTGTGACGTGGAAACACCTTGAAGGTGCACGACAGTAGCAAATCCACTTCAACACCAAGAGTTGTGGAGGGTTGGCCTTTTGGTGCCCGGTAAAATATATGGGCCCTAGAGATCTAAGTACCATAAAGGCACCAAATCCTGCCTGATCGTGGAAACTCAGCAGGGTCAGGCCTGGTTAGTACTCAGATGGGAGACCACCAATGAACAGCAGGTCCTGTAGGCTGTATTTCAGAGGAAGAAACTGGCAAAACCACATCTAAGTATTCCTCGCCTATGAAGACCCCATTCAGTTCATGAGGTCTCCTGAAGTCAGTGGGTGCCCTGAAGGCATACATGCACGCGCAAAAAGTCTCAGAACAAGGCTGCTTCCCTCTCCCCTCCGCTCTCTTCTGTATTTGAGACTGCAAGAGTCCATTTCCGCCCTAGGCTGTTATAGCGCTGTGATTCCACTTTCAACCTCCGATGGAATCCTGGGGTTTGCAGTCTCGGGAGGGGCATTTAGAAGCCTCAGCCAGAGAGCCCCTTGGCCTCAGTAAACTACAAGCCCCAGGATCCCACAGGATGTTAAAGCGGAACCACAGCGCTGTAACAGTGCAGTGTGGACGTGCCAAAGTGTTGCTACCAAGCCGAAGCGCCGCCGTCCAGCGCAGCCCCTTCCTTGCCCCACCCCGCCAGCTCCCACCTTCCCGAGACTTTCATCCTGAAGACCCGGGACCCGCTCTTACCGCCACCGGCTCCGCTCCAAGACGGCTCCAGAGCTCCCGACGGCACCCAAAGTTCACTCTCACTGGGGCCGCTGCGGCGTCCCCTCTCGGCTCCTCCAATCACCGCCCGGAATTACTTAAGGCTCCGCCCCTCCCCGGCCTCTGCCCGCCACACGCCCCTATGCTGACAATCGGCCGAGGGTCGGAGCGCTCCCCCATTGGCTCTTCCCGCCTTACCTTCCCATCCAATCCGATTGAGGTCCAGCCTACAGAACTCGGGTTTTTTTTGTCGTCTATTTCCATCCAATAGGGGTTGAATGCGACTCTCGCGCGTCTGGCTCGGCGGCCAATCGCCAGAGCGGGTGCTTATAGGAGGGACGCGGGGGGAGGAGAGCCAATGGCAAGGCGCCGTGTTGAGCGGCGTCGCTGCTGTGGTGACGATTGAGCTTGAGGCTCTCTTGGGTTCCTTTCTGCCTCCGCGGATTAGCTTCTCGCCGGCTTGCTTTGGGATGGTTAGTGGGGCTGCGACCGGGGAGGGGAGGGGAGGGGAGGGGAGGCCTCGGAGCCCCTCACGCCTCGGGGGGCTCCTTCCCTGAGGGAAACGAAGCCTGCGCGGACTGAGCGATATGGCTTGGGCGTTTGTTTGGTGCCAACGAAGCGTCCATCTTGAGGAGAAAGAGGAAAGGACCTTCGTGTTTGGCGCAGGGGGAGGCGGAGGAGTGGCTGTTGGGCTGCGAGGGGGCGAGGCCGCCTCTTCCTTTCCCGCACCTCTAGGGTTGCATGGCCGTGGCGGCGGCGGCGGTGTTTTTGCTCTAATGCTCGGGTAGGACGAAACTTCGGCCGTTTCCGCACTAGCCTGTTATAGCGCTATCATTCCACTGTCAACATCCTATGAAATCCTGGCCTTTGAGGCCCCTCCCTGAACCGCAAACCCCGGGATTCCATAGGATGTTGAAAGCGGAATAATAGCACCATAACAGTCCAGTGTGTTAGTGGCCTTCGCTGGCATATGTCAGATCGAATGCTGTGATCGCCTACTGGTTTCCTTCCCATTCTCTCTAAAGTGACTCCAGGGAGTTAAATGGGCAGGGAATCCCTATCATCATCATCATCATCACCATCAGCATACCAGCATATAGGAAAGAAGCATGCCAGTGGGAAGGCTGTCTGGAGCTCTTCTCTTTGCTATGCCCACTTTCTGCATGCAGGGAATTATTTTTCTTTGTTTTTGTTGCGGAAGTAATAATAATAATAATTTTTTTTTTGTTACCCACTTTTCTGCAAGGCTCAAGGCATGTGCAACATAAATTAAAACACAGCTAAAAACACATTGTGGTAAAAATGCACTAAAAACTCATAAAACCATTTAAAATACAAATATAGTTAATACATCACAATTAAAAATAGACTGGGTAGGCCTACTGGGAAGTCTTCAGTACTTTTCTGAATTTGGACAGAATATTTTGCTGTTGAATACCAGTCAGCTCTGAGCACATATGCTCTGAAGTGTTGCAGGCAAGACACAAGTTGCAAACTAGATTTATTGACATGCTGGGAGCTGGGGGAGCCTACCCCCATGCCACTCTGTCAAACTCTTACAGAAAAATATAAAAGTTGATTTTTAGGAGGAACAGCAATATACATTATGTACTGCAAGCCAAACCACATATTCCCAGTGATAAGCATCACTGCACTCAGACTTAATTTTGAGTTAAAGTGTGTAAGATTACACTGTTAAGCCACTTGCGACTTTTTAAAACCAACTTTGTATTGTTTAATAAATAGTAATAAGTGGTAGTGGTAAGTCTCTGTGTTGATTCTTAAATTGTTTAACAATCAGGCACATTCTCAAGATAAATGTATGATCGTTAAACAATTGTAATTATTACAAGAAATTATTATACTTTCCTCCTTAATCAAGAGCCAAATGGTGAAGCAGATGTGAAGCTGTTTGCATGTTCAATGTACTCGTTGATACTTTACACAGATACTTTCTTTCAACTATAAGTCCTAGAATCACAAAGCCAGCCCAAATAGTGGCAGGGCTGAGGTGGCAGGGGGATTCTAATGGTTGTAGTTTAAAAAAGTAACTTTCCCAAATTCTAGTTTAATGTAATGGTGGTACAAATCAAAGCATGGATAACTTCCAGACATAATCTTTCTCTAACAAGGTTCTCCATTAGAAATAGGATACTAAGATAATTTCAGAGCTTTTTGTACAGAAGTCCCATTGTTACTGCTGAACAATATCCAGTAACATGAAGGACTTCCCCATGTTTTGTAATAGTTGTCTGCATCTGAGAGATGCTATACCTTTAGAAACCCAAAAGGGTTATAATTTTTGCAGATACCAGAGTTTGCTGCCCCTTCTCCATGAAACATTATTCTTGAAATGCAACGTGATACCTGTTTAAAAATTTCTCCCATGAAAAGCAAAGCTGGAAAGATCCCTTTCCTCCAAGCCCCCGTCCTTTTTTAAAAATTCTAGGTAAAGATGTTGGCATGCAAATGTTCTATAACTGAAAAATATCTATATGCATATTTCTCTGCAGGGAAGAAATAATTTCTGGAGCTTTTTTAAAAATAGATTTCTACATATGTGTGCTTTCATAAAATTAGTAAGCTAGATGGATGAGTATAGTACTGGTCAATGGAAATAGTTTTAAAATCATAATTGCCCTTTTTAAACGTTTAACTGCACTTGGCAAGACTATTAAATTAACACTTTTTAATCTTATCTCACACACAGAGCATACAGATTTATTTGTTTAGAGGGTAAAAAAAATAATGTGCTAAATCAGATAGTTTTTGATTTTAGGATAAAATGGGCAAGAAGGTTCTAATACAACATTTTCTGGAAATCTCACATAATTAGGCTCCTGGCTGTGACATTTGCAGCACCGACAGGTTGAGATGCTTAATCTGCATTGATAAGGGCCTCATAGGTTCAGCACAAAATATTTCAGTCTTCTGGTGAGTGAGAGTCACTATTTTGGGTATAGCATTCTTCTATATAAGCCATGTTTTTTATAAGTAGACTGTGATTGTTTAATCTGTCTGGTTGCCCATGCAAAAGATCTGTATAGGACTTGGTATTCTCAGACAGTTACCCTCCCCCTTCCCTTATTTCCCCCCAAGGCATCAGTGAGGGGAAAAATTTGAAAAGTAAGGCCAACATCTTCTGAATGATTGGAAAAAAAAGGCTCAGGAAGACTGTCTTTTAACATTATTTTTTTCCCCTGTCTTTGATGTTTTAAGGCCACCAGCTACAAAAAGCCAACATTGGGGGCTCCAGCTCAGAGAAAGAAGGCAGCTCCCAAAACTGAACTCACTGAAGAGCAGAAACAAGAGATCCGAGAGGCCTTTGATCTGTTTGATACTGATGGGACTGGGAACATCGATGTGAAAGAGCTGAAGGCAAGCTGCAGGACTTATACCTTTACCTGGGAGTAAGTCCCATTGAAGTCAGTGGGGTTTACTTTTGAATTGAGATGTCTAAATTGCATTGGAAGTTCTTGAACACTTACCACTGTAAAAGCTAAAATGATACCTCCAGATTGTGCTTGAGAAAATTGTTTTATGGACTAAATCTCTCAGAATCTCTCAGCTATCATAACTACAGGCTAATTGGTAGTTTCTGGGAGTTGTAGTCAAAGAAACTAACTTTTGAAGCAGTGGAGGAAATAGTCTATAGCAGAATTTGGGAAAATTGTTCATTTGTTAAATGCAGTCATGGCCTTTTCAGAATAGCCCCATTAGATCTAAAGGTGGGTGCCCCAACTGGGGTGCCCCAACTGGCCTGTACAGAAGTTGATGGGAGTCTTTCTGTGTGGTGGGCATGAGTGGGGATTCTAACCATCTTCAGTTCTTTTCATATTTTTTCAGTTGATTTTACTATTTAATTTTGTATATTATTGTTTAGAGTGAGGTGTACTTCTTCAGTGCACTTATTATTCACGCACTGCTGGGGATTTGGATAATTAAGTAGAAAGTTTTCTTCATTTCCCTTCCCCACTCTCCCTTCTGTTTCCCACCCATCTGCTGCTTCAGTGCATTTTCAGTTCTGGTTGCAGCTGGTAAGCCCATTTTTCTTGCATGGTGGGGAAAGGGGAAGAGTGCAACTCCTCCCAGTTTGTGGTCCTGCTCACACCAGAAAACAGGGTCACACTTTCCTTTGTGTCTTTTGCTAATCTGTAGATCTCTTCAACCTTTCGTATTTTATTTTATTTTATTTTATTTTATTTTTTATTTTTATTTTATTTTTTTTGCTGTCCATGTGAAAGAAACCAGTCTTAAGATGTATCAAGTCATGAAAGAGGACAGTCTAGCCTTACCCCTCAATACTTAAGAGACTGTTTTGAGTGGGAGGGACTGCATCTGGGAAGCATTCATCTTGTCCAGAACCAGGGGAGCAAACCTTAACCCCACAGGTGGTATCTTCTTTCCCAGAGCCTCAGTAATTCAGAGGGCCACCCAGTGACTTCTGAAGGTCCATGTGTAGAAATGAAGCTTCATGGAGTGACCAAACTATTCTTTCCAGATGGGAGACTAACACCCCAGTCATAATTTCTGTGTTTGTAGGTGAACCTGTCTGTAGTTATCTCCCATTCCTCAGCCCTGTGGTAGTGTTGACTTACACCAGGAATTGTAAAGAATGTGGTTCAAGAGGTGACGGCATTGAGGGGGATGATAACTTTAGTGAAATGGCTACTCTAACTACTCAATAAGAAAATTGCCATTTTTTTTCAGGCACAAAAGGAGAGGAAAGTCCTATTAAACCTCCTTCTACTTTGGGATGTTGATGAGTCCCGAACGTCAGTTAGATCAAGAGGAAGTTTGTATTGCCAGGCAGAGATACAGTTGCATTCTCCAGCTGATTCCTGCACTTCTTACCTGACCCTAAATATCTCAACAGAGTTCTGCTGTAGCTAGTAAGGGGCACAATGGGAGCAGCAGTGGTATACCTACCTGCTGGCCTCATTAAGAGAAATTAATTTATTTGCTCTTTACTAGGACAAGGTGGAGGGAGGGTTTATGAAAAAGAATCCTTTCCAAAGCACCTACATACTCAGCACTTTTTGTCCAATAATTTTGCTGTCCCCTGGAAGAAAGCTAAAATAGTAGAATCTTCTTGAGACTCTAACCCCTTCAAGGGTCTGATATGAGATCTAAATCTTAAATCAGATTTTTCCACTGGCCTGTTCCTAGGTATTTTTCTAGAACCCACAGCAAAGAAGTGGGTCCTCCTGTGCCTAAAAAGTTTTATATATATATATATATATATATATCTCCCACTCTTTATCCAAAGATCTCAGGGTTGCTTACAATAAAATCAACTTGAAATAATAAATAATTACAAAAGTATATATATATACACATTCACATGCATGTATGTATGTTGAATTGAAGGTATTTTATTCACTCCTCTACCCTAAAGCAGTAGAAAAATAGACCTCAGACCCCCTCCCCAAATCAACCAGGAGTCATGTGCAGTCATCCCCACTCATAGTGGCAGCCATGACTGTGTGTTGTGGCTCTTTCAAGCTCTGGTAGAGCCTGAAGCAGTATGGTTTGGCCATCTTAGCTCCAGAGCATGCCCACCCTGGTATAGAAGGATTTTTCTGCCAGAATAAAGGTAGGGCTAATAGGGTATGTTTTGCGGCTTTTGTTTTATTTATTTCAAGCAGTAGTTGATTTGTTTCCTTTCTCATGCAGAACTGAGTCTAGGCTTTCTAAATGAATATGGGATATAAGGACTCAATCTGCCAGATTATGAATCTGGAATCTTGTGTTTTGTTCCTGTTATCCAAGCTCACTAGCTGATCATTGTCTTCAGTCTCATAGAAAAGTAATTTTTATTAGCAATATAGAGTCAGAAGAGGAGTTGGAAACTTACGCACCCCTTCTTGCTTTCTTTAGCCATAAATATTGGCTATCAACCATGTTATGGATGGAGCTTGCTGTAGTCTTAGAAGGTCTGTTCCATGTATACCAATGAAACTGCTGTACTTTTCTCACCTTGTCTATTTTTCTGACCCTCACACATTTCGAAATCTGCCTATGAAAATGCTAACTCACTACTTCTCTCAAGTTCATTACTTTTGCTTCTGTTACTGTATACCTGATGTTTACCGTTAGTTTTACTGCTGAGATGTCAGCCTGCTTTTGTTGTATACAGGTTGCCATGAGAGCACTTGGGTTTGAGCCAAAGAAAGATGAGATCAAGAAAATGATCTTAGACATTGATAAAGAAGGAACTGGAAAGATTACCTACAGTGATTTCTTAAGTGTGATGACCCAGAAAATGGTAAGTCTGTCACAGCTGCCACAGAGTCTTGGCCTTTTGTGAATAAAGAGGCCTAGATTTCCTCATTATAATATTCACGTTAAATGTGTAGAAGACGCAAGTTCATAGAGGGCTATGTTCTGTTGTAAATCTGGACTTTAGTTACTTCTGAGGTAGTCTACGGATTGACTGTAAACACCTTCTTACAGATACCACTTTACTGTATCTTGTAAATCAAGGAAAAACTTGGCTTAAAGGGTTGTATCTCTCTTTTAAAGTTCACGAAACTGGACTTTTCCACATACTCTGATTAAGAATTAAATTTCTGTTTCCTACATTGGTAGTAAAAAAAGACAAGATCTTCTCATTTCAGGTTCTGGCAGTACTTGACTTGTCTGTGACAATTTTATCCTCTTTCTTTCTTGGAAAGGCTGAGAAAGATTCAAAGGAGGAGATTCTTAAAGCCTTCAAACTGTTTGATGATGATGAGACTGGCAAAATCTCTTTCAAAAACCTCAAGCGTGTGGCCAAAGAACTGGGAGAGACTCTTACAGATGAGGAGTTGCAGGTTTGGGAAATGTACCTGTTCACATAGCAGTAGCATGGCTACTTTTATATTCTTAATACAGTCAGCCCTCCACATTTGCAGGTTTCACTTTTGCAGATTTGATTATTCACGGATTATTTGCTGTCACTTCTTCTGCCTCCCTAGGCCATTTTTAATAGGGACTGCAAGCCTCGTGAGAGTGAGAAATTGCGAATGAGGCTTGTAAGTCCCTATTAAAAATGGTGTGGGGCAGCAGTGGAGGTGGCAGTAAGCCCCACCAGCCAGCCACTTCTGCCTTGTGAAGGAACCCTGATGCCTTAAAGGAATCCACGGTGGGTTGAATATGGTAATCATACTTTTTTTGTGTGTGTTAAATATGGTTTGGGAGGGCCTAGAGTTATTCACATTTTTTTCCACTTTTACAGGGGTCCTGTGCCTCTGCCCCAGAGCTTTGCAAACTTTTCATGTTGGTGGCAAACTTTTAGACATGCATCATTTTGCGACACAGTAATTTCAGTTTTACTAGCAAACTGGAAGTTAAAGTAACCCCTTATAAGAGATACAGACACATACATAAATTGTAATAACAAAATGTATGGGGATACAACATATCTCATGAAAACCTTTCATATATTTTTAAAATATATGATTTATAAATAATAATATACATTTCCAAGATTGTAGGCGACATGCCTACACACTTCAGGTAACACACGTGTTGCGGCACACCGTTTGGAAAGCCCTGCTCTAACCCTAGGGAATGTGGAGGGAAGACTGTATTAGCAAGTGCTGGACGGCTCTTATTGTTAGTTCTTTGACTCTTTGGGGGGCTATTTTGAGCCCAGTCTGTCTAGTTAAAATTCCCTTCGACAAGCTGATTCTATCGTGATGGACCTCTGTTACTGGATAGTCAGCTTGTTTTCTACTCAAAGAAACATAGTGTGGGGCAGGAGAGGGTTTTTTTGAATACTCAGTGTGGAGTTATGATATGAGTGGAGAGACACAGTTTCAAATTCCCATTTGGACATACTGAGCTGATTGATGTGGGACTTACGTATTCCATCATTCCCACCTTGAAGGAAGGTTGGAAGAAGAACCTGATAAATATATTACTGTTTGAACAACATGGGCCTCACATTAGTAAAATAATACCAGTTTTTGTTTGTTCCATGAACAAGTGCCAAAATAGAAATTAAACTGTTGCTTCTTCTGCCAGAAGTAGCTTAGTATCAGGAAAAAAATTAACCCCCTTAATTTTTATTTGTCAGGGTGTGTTAAAATAATAGAAGCCTGAGACATTATGCAAAAGATGAAAGCCATTGTTAGGGACTTGTGAACAAAACAGGAAACAGGAGAAATAAATTCAAAGGCGAGGAACTTTTGACTCTCCAGATGTTTTGGGCTACATCTCTCAAAGTTCCTTACTGTCAGCTTGGTTGGCAGGGCATTCCAAAAGTCCAAAACATCTGGAGAGCCAGAGATTTCTTGCCTAAAAGGATGTGTTCTGACATGGAATGTCTGCAAAGATCTTGGTTGGCGCAGTGCAGTTTATTTTAAATGACTGGAATAATGTGACTTATTAACATAAGGCTGTTTGTCAGTAGAAGATTATTCCAGGTCCTACACCACTCGTAAAGAGCTCCAAAAGTATGACAGATGAAATTCTGCCAGCATACAAATGAATGAGCACTGAGGGCAAAGTGGATCTCAGAGGCTGACATGTACATTTGGATACAGAGCCTGGAAAAATTGGCTGTTCTGGGTGAGGGCTTCTGGGGGCTGAAGTCCAAAAAAGTTTCTAAGCTCTGCTTTTGACAGACCTCTTTCCAAAAAATGCATGAATTTTCCTTTGCTTATGGAACCACTCCTTTAGCTCCTGGGGCTTTGACTTTGATTCCTTTTTATCGTGCAGGAAATGATTGACGAAGCTGATCGAGATGGAGATGGGGAAGTCAATGAGCAGGAGTTCTTGCGGATCATGAAGAAGACCAGCCTGTACTGAGATACTTAGTGCATTGTGTTGTGTTTTCTGCCTTTTTGTTTTTTGTTTTTGTGTTGGCCTCTGAGGTGCCTGTTTGGAGGAGATCAGCAGCCTATAATTTCCCTGTCTTTCTGAGCTATCCCTTACTGTTGGTTTTTTGTTTAAACCTCTGTATTGTGTTGATTCCCACCTGCTTCTGGCCAATCCTCCCATCACTCAGTATCAAATCTGTCCTTGATATTTACAACAGTAACGTCAGGCCTGCTGAGTTAAAGCTGCCTTTTCAAAGAGGTTGAGTATTTGCACCCAGGCCTTATGGAAAGAAATATTTTTGCCACAGACACTTGAGATATTCTGAGGAACAAGAAGAATTCTTTTTAAGAACTGCTCTTTTAAACTGTCTGGAGCTTGCATTTTAATGGCAAAAAATATCTGCCAAAATGAAAGGATGCCAAAGAGAATGACTCCAGTTCAGCTTCTGCACCTGACCCACTTTGATTGTTCTCTCTCTGCCATCTAGAAAGTGGCCTGGTTTGGGATGATGTTGTAGTTGTTGTTTTTTTAAGAAGAATGCACTTATTAACCTTTACAGTTTTCAGAAGTATTGAATGTAAAATTACTGTGTCCTTAATATCTGAATTTGCTGTAAACTTTTCAGATGTTTATGCCTTGTATTGTTAACTATGAAATGTAAATATGACATCAAACATTTCATGGCAGTAAAGTCATATGTGTCCTTCATTGCGCTGGCGAATTCTGTAATGAGTAGTAATGGATTTTTCTCCTTCTGAGATTGAATTTTGGGTTGATCTGCAATACACCGGAGTTGTGTGTTTTTCAGTTTTTTTAATTAATTAAACATAGCCAAAAATAAATCAACATGTATACTTATTTTACAGATATTCCCAATATAAAATACATAAATAATTTCTTCTCTCCTTCCCCTCCTCCTATCTTCAATTTTATTGCTTTTCACTTGGGCTTATAGCTTTAATGAATATTTGTCCCTGCATAGTTGTTCTCTTAGTGTTATTTTTGGCAATATTGATTTCATGTTTGTCTTACTAAAGTCATTATAATACTTTAGTTATCATTTAATTAAATTCACCTTTCTGATAGTGTCATCATAAATTGCTAATTAACATTGTTGAAGGCCTTTTTGCAGACCAAGAAGATCATTGCTAGTTTTTTTTACCAGGATCTCTTCTTAATATTCAATACAATCTAATAATATTCTTACATTATAGTTCATATTTCCCCTAGTAAAAAACCACTCTCCTTATGTATCCATTCTTGCATGACCTTCTTTAATCTCTTCATCAGAAATCAAGTAAATATATTGTAGTCCAGATTCAGTAATGATACAGGCCTTTAATTTTTAGGGTCTTTCAAATCTTTGGCCCTTTCCACACGGGGGACGGGGAAATGGGGCAGCGCACACAAGGGCGGAGCTTACCTGAAAGCAGGTTGCTCCGTCCCCGCAGGGAGCTCTGTCCCCGCGGGGAGTGCGCGTTCGCCGCTCCACACGCTGGCGTACTTCGGCGGTGTTCGGCAGCGGCCAAAATGGCGGCCGGCGACTTCCGGCATCGCTCCGCCAATCAGGGCAGCACGCCAGCCGGAAGCCTGCCCCCGGGTAGCTCTGCAGTTTCAAGCAGGGAGCTGCAACGGGTTAGCGCACTTGTGTTTTTTAAAAACCTCATGAAATGTGGTTTTTAAAAACACACCGCGCCACCCCTTGCGGCCGCGCGAGGGTGGTTTGAGGTGTGGAACCTCCACTTTTCAAACTGCCCTAGCGCACGCCATGGTGTGGATGACCTCCGGGTGAGGTCGCCCTAAGCTGTTTTTTTTTACCCCGTGTGGAAAGGGCGTTTGTCTTCTGTAGGAATTAATGTAACGAATGAATTTCCTCATATTGCTGGTCTTTCATTATTTGACCATTCATAGAGACTTATAACGGATTGATTAATTCTTTTTGTAGTTTTTTGTAGTATAGAGCAGTGAATCCATGGGGGGCTGGTGATTTACTCTGTTTGATTTTTCTTATCATTTTTGTTATTTCTTTTATAAGATAATTTAGTAATTTCCTTTGTTCTTTTATTTGAGAAATATCTAAGTGTTTTGGCACCTTGTATTTAAAATTCTCTGGATCTTTTTGTTCTTTGAGTGACTTAGTATAGTATTCTTCAAATACTTTTTTATTTTTCCTTCTGTACTATTTTTCTTTCTTTTATTTCTGTAATTTGTTTCCATCCATCTTTCTTAACTTATATGCAAGCTATTTCCCCAATCTGTCTGCGTATTGAAAGTGTCTTTGTCTTGCATATTTCATTTTTTTCCTGTTTCCTCCACCATTATAAGAGACCTTTGCTTCTGTAAAATTCTTATTTGCTTTTTTCCCCTTAGGATTCCTCTTTGTTATGTCTTTATTTTATCTTCTTTTTTTTTAAATTTCATCCAATTTTTTGTGTTTTTTCCGTCTGTTTTTTATTTTGTTCATGCTGCTATTGTATGAAGAATCCCCACATTACTGCTTTGCTTGTCTCCCATATCATGTTCATATTGGTTCTTCCATTTATGTTTTCTTGGAAAAATAATTACATTTCTTAAATAATTACATTTCTTCATCCTTTAATAAATTTTCATTGAGATGCTGGTTGAATTCCTTGTTTAAAGACTTAAATTTCAGTGAGATTGGATTGTGATCTGAAATACTTTTCATTAGTATTTCAGCCTTAGTAATTTTATGAATTAATTGTTTGGAGATTAGAAACATACCAGTCCTGGAACCTCATTTGTGACTTTCAGAATAGAAAGTGAAATCTTTCTCTCTTACGTGTATTATTCTGCCTGGATCAATTAAAGTGCAATTTTCAGTCAATTCAAAAAGTGTTCTTGGAAGTTTGCCTTGATGTATCTAAGACCCCATTCCAATCTCCAATCATATGTTATCATATTCATATTTTAGAAATATTTCTTGCAGTTTTCTTAAAAAGGATTCTTCACAGAGTGCATACATACCTATCAGCAAAATATTCAGTCCACGGGTCGAAATTTCTGATCTAGTTGTACGCCCTTCTTCATTTTTGAATGCTTCCTTAGTTGGAATTTTAATTGAAGTATAAATTGCAGTTCCCCGTTTTGTCTTTTCATGTGTTGATGCAAATCATTCTCCTTTTTTGAAATTAAAGAGAGATCTTACATCCCTTTATCATATATGTGTCTCCTGTAGATAAATTATACGTGCTTTACTTTTTTCCAACTAGTGGAACATTTGCCTTTTATAAATTGAATTTAGGCCTTTTATTTTCCATGAAATTATCTTAATGTTAAGATTTTTTTAATTCTCTGTTTTGGTAATGTGTTTGATCAGCGTGTGTTCTTCCAAAATTTCTTCTAATAGACCAGTGGTTCTCAACCTGTGGGTCCCCAGATGTTTGTGGACTTCAGCTCCCAGAAGCCCTGAGCATTGACCATAGTGGCTGGGGCTTCTGGGAGCTGAAGTCCACAAACATCTGGGGACCCACAGGTTGAGAACCACTGTAATAGACTCTGGCCTGATAAGACTTCTTTCTCCTCTTCTTGGCCTTGTAACTCTTCTTCTTCAAGATTTCTAAGTCTGTCTGTGCTGTCTGACCCCAATATACATTCTTCCTCTTCTATCTTATCACATTTTTTCCTTCTTCCTTTGTCTTTTATAATTTTACAGTTTCACAGTGCTGAGTCCCTAATCTCACAAACCTTGAATTCTGTTATTGTTCCAATGTCTCTTTCATTTCTTTTTTGGCTTACAGGTGTTAAAACGAAGGCATTAATATTTCCAAGTGTAATAATTAATTTAATGAGTCAAAGGTTTGTGTGTCCAGAATCTGAACTCCAGGAAAGTTTATTTTCCAGTCCTCTACATTACAGCTTGCTAGTTTCTATATTTCTTTGTAACTTCGTGTATTTCCATCTCTGTCTTACCTCATTCTTGTCAGATCTATCTTCTCCACAAGCTATCAGTCATCTTTTACAGGTTTTCCTTCCTTTATTACTTCATTCTAGTAACTACAGTTTTTAAGTGATTTAGATAATCCTTGATTAGTTATTCACTGTCCTTCCCTTTGTGTATATTAGCAAATTACCTGTCTCAGATCATCATCATCTACTGTCTCAGATATCTCCTTTTTTCTTATGCTTTTTAATTTCAAAATATGTCACAAAGCTATCTTCAGTAATATTGCACAGTTTCTTTTATTTATGTTTTATATGGTGGATCTTAATTTTAAATTAAAAGCATAAAATGCATGTATAAGCCCAGATTACTCACATTTCTTTCATTGATGAGGTGGTGGAAGCGCTAGTACAGACCAGCAGTCTAATGTTGTTTCCCAGCAGTGGATCGCTCTCAATCTACCAGTCCTTTCCACATCATCGCTTCGTACTGGATCAGGACCTCTCCAAGCTTCTCCAAATTGCCTGTACCGGGGGCATGTGTCCATCCCAATTTAGCAGTTTATAATCAGCTGACAACAAAGAAAACATTGCTGTTTGAGGAGCCTTTGTTCTCAAGCAGCTGCTTGTGGTGTTGCAGTTACCAAGTCTCCAATACACAAGAGTTGTTTGACCCTGCATTAATATCAAAAGCTGAGGCAAGGCGATTTCAGATGAAAGAACTGGCAACCCACCTTTTGGTATTCCTTGGATAAGAAAATCCTATGAAATTCATGGGGCTATGTCAACAGGCAACTTGAACACACACACACACACACACACACACACACAGTTACAACTGAGCCAGTGTGGTTTGAGTGTTGGACTGGGATTCTGGCGAGAGTCTAATCCTCAGCCATGGAAACATACATAAAGGAAGTAAGCAAGCTGAACGCCTTGGAAGTAAGCTCCATTGACCTCTGTGAGGTTTACTTCTGAGTAGAAAGATATAGGATAGAACTGAACAGTAAATCTTAAAAGCCATGTAGAACTGCAATGCAAATCTCTTTACCCTTTTTAACCTTCACATATTTTACTTCACTTAGGAGCGCTGTGTGTTGTTTCTTGACTGAATTGTGTGTGTATGTTCTAATCTTTGAAGTATTTAGATCTTTTGAATTATTTTGGGAAGACTTCTTGACTGCTTTATCTCCCATTTCATTTCCTTTAATACCCGCACAAGCTGAGATCTGTACAAAAATGTCATTGTTGCTGTGACATATTACCATATTAGGGACATCAATAATTTCGAAAGCCAGGCCCTTTCTGGTGATTGAAATTTCCAGGATGATATCAATGGCACTTAAAAGATCTGGAAAAATGACATATTGTAAAGGTTGCACTTTAGCAATCTAATTCAGTACCATCACAATGTCAAATAATTCAGCACTGTAACTGATAAGGCAGCCAGGCTGCTAGATTACTTAACAGAAATTTACACATAAGTGTAACTGAATTTTTCAGAATGCAGGAGAAACACACATCTGTCCATACAACACAGGCTAATTCATCCATGTATATACAACAACTGATGGCAGCTGTTGTTGTGTGCCTTCAAGTCAATTGTGACTCATGGTGCCCCCAAGGTGAACCTATCACCGGGTTTTCTTGGCAAGATTTGTTATGGGGGGGTCCCCTTAGGCTGAGAGAGTGTGACTTGCCTAAGGTAACTGAGTGAATTTCCCTGGCTGAGCGGGGATTTGAACTTTGGTCTCCAGAGTTGTCGTCTGGCACTCAAACCACAATACCATGCTGGCTCTCTGCTTCTTGACTAGTAATACACAAAGCATTTGGTGGCCATTTCCTCATTGGACTGTTATAGTGCTATTATTCCACTTTCAACAGCCTCTGGAATCCTGGGGTTTGCAGTTTAGGGAGGGGCCTTTGAGGCCCCTTTGAGTGCGGAAATGGCCGGAGTTTGCTAATCTTGAGTAAATGGGGAAACCAATAGAGTGTTGCACAGTGTGTGGAGAAAGCGGACTTCTAAAAGTGGATAAATTGTACTAAATAATACCATTTACGGGAAGTAGTTGAAACACTCTCAGCTTGCTCACTTCCTTCATGTATGTTTCCATGGGCAAGTGAGGATTAGATCTCTCCAGACTCCTCCTACCAGTGCACCACACTGGCTCGTTTGTAGTTCCATGTGTATGTGTGTCTTCAAGTTGGCTGTTGACTCATGGTGACCCCATGAAGTTCATAGGATTTTCTTAGGCAAGGGATACCAAGAGGTGGTTTTGCCAGTTATTTCAACTGAAATAGAGCCTACAGCATAGCTATACATATTTTTTTTAACTATCCATCCAACACTCTTCCTGTCCCATTTTCCTTCCAGAAATTCCAGTAATAAATGCAACTTTTTATTCCCACTGCAGAGATTTTTCTGCAAAATTCACAGGGACACCATAAGTTGTCAGGACTCAAAGGCACACATGCAGAGAGAGGAACTTTAAGGTTGGGATTGGAACCCTCTCTCGTTCATACAAGCATGTCCATTCATTTCAATGGAGATTTATTTTGCCTACCGATGCCAGCTCCATTATAATTATTGGAGGTGCCAGTAGATGAAAAAGCTCCAAATTAGGGCAGTGATCTTTTGATTTCTATAGCTACTGAATATTCAGTATTATATTACCATTTGTTAGCTTTCTATGCATCCTCCTTCCGAACAAAAGCATTATACCCTCAGCGCTGTAAAATTTCAAACCACAGTGACCTAACTACTTCAGGCTTGATTTTCAGTGCCTATCAGTTAAAACTAAGGTATATTAGAGTTTTTCAATGTCTATAAATACAACACATAAAACCTCCTTATTACAGAATGCTTTATTAACATCAGCAGACAGTCTTATGGTGTGATCTATGGTTGATCGATATGCCTGAAAGCCACTTTAATATGGAGGAAGAAGATTGTTCTTCTCCAGAAAGAATGACAGCCAACAATAAATCATCCCTTTCCATCATCTTACACAGCAATGAAACGGGGGGGGGGGCAACAGATCATAAGAACCTAAATCAGAATATGATTCTATTTTCTTTTGGAAATTGAAAATGAAAAAAAAACAACAACAACCAAAAATCCTCTCTTCCAACCATTCTTATGACTCCCCAAAGCTACAAGTATAATTATTACGAGGACTGAACCAAATACATTTTTCAGAGACATTTCTGCATTGTATAGAAATGTTTTTGAGTTTTGGATGGTTTTTGCTATTCCACGTGAAAATGTTTGTTTATTTTTACTGCCTTCAGTTGCTCTCATTTAGAACAGGAATAAAATCTGGAACTTTATAATCTTTTTAAAATCAGTCTGGGTGCAGCCTTGGTTATTTTCCTTTGACCTGTTTTTGGAAGTCCTTGTGACAACAATCATCTGTTGATTTACATTAGCCTTACTTACCCTCTACTCAGGTACCTTCATTTGCCCAAAACGGGATCACAGTGGCACCGACAAATCTGATTTCAGCTCACTCACTGGCCTAAATCTAATCATTAGTCTTGACTGGAGTAAGGAAGAGAGTAGTGGTTTGAGTTTTGGACTAGGACTCTGGGAAACAGGTCCACCATAGATCCCTGCTCCACCATAGAAACCTACTGGCTGACCTTGAGGAAGTCATACTCTCTCAGTCTCAGAAGAAGGCAATGGTAAACCTTCTCTGGACAAATCTTGCCAAGAAGACCCAGTGACAGGTTCACTGTAGGGCCATAATAAGTCAGAAATGGCATGAAAGCATACAACAATGGTCTAAATCCTGTCTTTAGTTTTGAGTAAGCCCATTAAAATCACTAAAATGTACCTATGTGTTGATTTACCATGCATCAATTGATTGAACTGATTGAATCTTCTGTATTTGGGACTAACAAACTACATGCAAGCCACTGTGTGGTATCAGCAATGCTCTCATCTAGGAAAAAGATTTACCACTGGACAGATTGTGAGTGATATCAGTGAAGTTACGGTGTCTAGAGAAAACAGTGATATCAAGGGGCCATTACAGTGAATATTCACAGGTTTTCAATGTGCGCTTCAGCCTACCAAAATTCACTAGTTTCTACTTGAAAATTTGCTCCAGTTCTAATGATGATGGATAGGCTGAGCTAGAGACACATTATCTCAAGAGGACAAATACTCTGGCTATGGTGCCATGAGACCCCCACACAGACTCTGAGAAGCTCTCCAGTGAGGGAACAGATTCTTTTCAGCTACTTTTAAAATTTGTAGTGGTGTATAACACCTTGCATGCAGATAGGGTCTGGGGTTCAATCCTTGTCATCTTTTTTTTTTTTTTTTGAAAAAAGACCAAAAATGACATGATGCAAAATATCCTTGGCTGAGATCCTGGAGAATTTCTGTCAGTCAGTATAAGCAACAGAGGGTTAATTCGACACCTGAATAAAATAGTTTCTTAGAGGGAAGAGTAGAGCTTGGAAAAGTTTGTTCCCTTTCCCCCTTTCCCTTTGGTAAATCTTAACATCAGATAAGTCTTTCCTTGAGAACCAGCATGGTGTAATGGTTTGACCATTAGACTATGGCCATTTCCGCACTAGACTGTTATAGCTCTATGATTCCACTTGCAACATCCTATGGAACCCTGGGGTTTGCAGTTTCGGAAGGGGCCGGGCAGCCCCTCCCGAAACTGCAAACCCCAGGATTCCATAGGATGTTGCAAGTGGAATAATAGCACTATAACAGTTTAGAGCAGAAATGGGCTATGACTGTAGAGATTAGAGTTTGAATCCCTGCTTAGCCATGAAAATCTGCTTCAAGACCTCAGACAAGTCATACTTTTTCAGCTTCAGAGAAAGGCAATGGCAAACGCCCTCTGAATAAATCTTGCCAAGAAAACCGTGTAATAGGTTTGCCTTACGGTTGCCATAAGTTGGAAACAACTTAAAGGCACACAACAGTAATAGTCTTTCCTTACAAATGTTCACAGGTAGGCCTTCCGGCTCAGCATCATCTCAGGCCCTGAAGTTTCCAAGCCAAAACCTGAGACTTAAGGATGCCCCTAGTGACGTCATTAAGGATTATGCATTAAGTCCCAACCTCAGTTAGTCACAGCTGGCTACACACACTCTCCTTAAGCCTACCATTTCTCATCCACTAATGGTGCTTTACCTGGAACATGGGGCTAGAAAGGGTGGAAGATGTCTCACCTCCTCCCAGATCTGCAACGAAATGTGAAAGCATGGAGTGGCGAACCAAGATAAGAGATTGTTCATCAGTTCAATCACATGTTAAAGAGTTAAGGAATGCAACCTCCTATCAAGGGACGAGGAGGAAAGGGACAAAATCAGAATGAGTTGATTCCTATGACTGTTGAATTTGACTTCAGCTTCCTCTGGCCATGCTATTCTACTAGTCCTCATGGGTACCAGTCACTACTTGGTATAACATGCTATATGGGATGGATCCTCCTCTCCAGAGTGGCCCCACAGTTCCAAACCCTTGGGCTCCTGTCACTCACCTTGCCCCCTTTCCCCACAAGTTCTCTCCCTGGATCAGGTACTAGGGCCTCGAGATGATCCCTGTATGGACCTGCAGATGGATTCTTCAGTGGGTTCACTGTGGTAAACCTGACCAAACTCTTGATCAAAATTTAACAGCAGAGACAGTTGTGTTTGAAATAGTAGGCATTTATTAATACACAGTTAGATGCAATATTAACTCTTGAACTAATTAATAATTCTCAGCTCCCCAGACCGTTATTCAGTTCTTCTTCCTGGCTGACTATCCTACCTCTATTACAAACTTTCCCTGCCTCTACACCATCTTTCCCTTATCTGCCTTCTAGAAGCCACAGTTTTGTATCTTTTCTCCCATGTAGGCCCTCCTTCTCAGCATTCCCTGAGCTGTGATTGGTTAACACCAACCATGCTTGTCCAGCTCCTCCTTTCATATCATTTAACTGTCCTGATTTGTCAGGGACAGTGTCAATCCTGTGTCATCCCACTTTTTCAGATGCTTTCAAAATGTCCTGGTTTCTCCCTTTTCTTCCCATTTTCCACCATTGTCCTCCGCTTACTTCTCTTGCTGCAAGCAGAATTCCAAGTTTATATTTAGGAAGGAGGAGAGAAGAGGAAGGAGTGCAGTCTTGCCCTTCACTGTAGAGTCTAAACTCCAGTAAAAGCAAATTTCTGCAGCCTCTCCTAGCTTGCGCATTCTTCCTTATTAATAACATTTGCCTCCTTGGCCATTCTCTGATGTTGCAAGGCCACAGATGTCCCGGTTTTCATTTGGACGTTGTTGGAGAGTATGGTTAGAATTGTCCATGCCACTGTATTTCCAATTTTTTATGTATGGTTGTGAAAGTTGGACACAGTAAAGAAAGCTGATAGGAAGAAAATCCACTCATTTGAAATCTCGTGCTACAGAAGAGTTCTATGGATACCCCAGACTGCTAAAAAATACAAATAAAGCCTGAACTCTCCCTAGAAGCCAAGGTGACTAAACTGAGGTTGTCATACTTTGGCCATATCTTGAGAAAACATGACTCACTGGAAAAGACAATAATGGTTGGAGGGCAGAAGGAAGAAGGAAAAGAGAAAGACCTCATTACAGAGGGATAGGCTTAATCCAGGAAGACAATCTCTGAATCTGCAAGACCTGGGCAGGGTGGCTGATGACAGAAGAGCTTTGAGATCTATAGGATCACCATAAGCCAAGGTTGACGTGATGGCAGTTAACAACAGCAACAGTGTTCTTTAGATAGATTTTCAAAAACAGTGGAAATAGAGTGGACCATCCTCCTCCTTTAAACCTGTGGTCCAGAATACAGGACATTGTTGAAACAAAAGAGAAGATCTAGAATCATCCACGTATTTTGGCAATATTTCTAGGCTTCGATGCCACAACAACAAACCTTTACCAGATTTATCACACTAAAAAGCTTTATTGAGGTTTTGATTTTCCCTTATTTTAATGCAATAAAGCCATTTAGCACTGCCTTATCAAGTGCAACTAATTAACAACAAAACTGATATTGTTAGCCATAATCATTCCATGATCAGCTATATGAGTGCTGAATTGGTTTTTCCTGCTTTCATTCAGTACAGTCACTTTAAGCACCATATAGATTTTCCCCCTTCAATAACATCATACAGTTATACAAGTTAATAATGCATGTGCATTTGACTGGAAAATTACCTCTTCCTGAAAAACCATCAAACCTATCTATTGACATTTTATAGAAATTAAAAGTAGCAGATACTTTTCAACGAAATGACAAAGCTTGCCTAGCCCTGTTCCTTTGCAGTCTGTGAAGTGACAGAATAGTTTTTTAAAAAATCTTCCTGGACCAATAATTTTAATATCGGTCTCTATACCCACCTTTCCATGGTAATCTCTATTCAGTATAGCTTACAAAAGAAAAACAAATTAAACCAGTCCTAAACAAAAATCCTTTAAGCCATTAATGAACAGCCTGTGCTTTTCCTCAGAATGAAAGCTGAAACACTTGGATTTTGCTTTCAGTCCATGCACATGCCCTCTGACATTTCAGAGATGAAAACTGGGACTTATGTGGCCAAGCAAGTGTGGTCATGATGTTATTAATGATGTCATTAAGTTATTAATGAGAAAGCACAAATAAGCTAGGAGAGGCTGCAGCAGTTTGCTTTGCCTGAGCCTACTGGGATGGGCAAGAAACCAGTCGCATAGGGATGGAGGAGTAGGAGGGCGGTTCGCCCCAGGCAGCAACGTTTTGGGGGCATCCTGGCCCATAGCCACGACCCCATACGCCCTGGCCACGACTCCACGCACGGCGGCCATGTCCCCCACACAGTGGCCATGCCCCTCGTGCTGTAGCCCTGCCTCCGCTCACCCCTCACACACTCCAAGCTCCGCCACTGCAAGAAACTGCTCCTTCACTCCAGCTGTGTGCAAGAAACTTCACCA
Organism: Iguana delicatissima; assembly: GCA_948472985.1. Lineage (NCBI taxonomy): Eukaryota > Metazoa > Chordata > Lepidosauria > Squamata > Iguanidae > Iguana > Iguana delicatissima. Next base: position 256,829 of record CAOKZL010000010.1, read on the forward strand.
CTGTAAAGCTGAGTTTGCAGCCAATAAAGTAAGCTGAGAATAAAGGAGGAAATGGAAGGAAGAGAAGGAAACTGGGACATTTTAAAAGCAGCTGAGAGGGTGAGATGACAAACAAATTAACTGGCACTGTTCCTGCAAAACCAGGACAGTTGGAGGGTATGCTTGCTGGGTAAGGTGACAATGAAGATAGCAGCTGTGTAATTTATCTGGTACGTAAGCCCTATTGAACCCTGTGGGGTTTGCTACTACTACTGAGTGGACTTGTGTAGAATTGCTCTGTAAGCTTTTTCTGACGACCCCTGCTGTTCTGGAAACCCGATGTCCTACTCCTGTGACAGTGTCACCTTGTGAAACAATGCTATTCTTGGCACTGAGTCTACAGCATGATTATGATAGTATAAACGACCACCATTTATACTTAAAACTGAGTTACAATGATTTCTACTTTTAAGAGCAGACCTTCCACCATATATCAAGAGTGTCAGCCTTGAAAGCTTAGTAAAATGGAGCTATAGTCAAAAGAGATCACTGTCAATTAAGCAGAGAATAGCTTTGTCACAAACGTTAGAGTGCACTGCTTCCCCAAGCACATCAGGAAACTGGATTTTTACTCAGCCATTTGTCTTTCACAACACAGTATGTACATCAGTCAGCCATTCCCAGGACATCTGCTTCCCTGTTCAATGAGCAGTGCCATCTATTGAAGGTACTGCCTTTAATTTCTGGGTATGCGTTCAAGGCCGGCTCTACCATAAGGTCCAGGGAGGAGCTCAGCAGAGGCTGGGAGGTAGCAGCAAGGGCTTGGAGAAGGGAACTATATCCCATGTGAAGTTTCTCCTATTTTGCCTGCTCCCTCCAAGTGCAGTGGAGGGTATTTTTCCATTGTCAGCACTGCAGAGAGATTCCACCTAAACATTTGGAAGAATTTATTTACTCTAAAAACTGTTTGACAGTGGAATGGTCTCAGAGGATTCTCTGTCTTTGGAGGTCTTTAAACAGAAGCTGGATGGGCATCGTTGAGGAGTGTTTTGCCTGGGTATTCCTGCATGGCAGGGGTTTGAACTATCTGGCTCTTGTGGTCCCTTCCAACTCTAAGGTCCTTGCTGCGCGACGTCGCCATCGCGGCATGGCAATGCATTGCTGCCGGTCTGGGACAGTTGCCATCGCACAATGCTGTTGCAGTCCCGCTGCTGTGGCATCCCCATCCACTGCTGTCACGCTGTATACCATTAGCAGAAAAAAAAATCTGGTAATGGCCCCCTTTCCCGCCACAATTCCATTGGCTGCAGGCATCCAGGAAGGGCAGAAGTGCTTGATAGCGCTTCCTTCAGTAGTACAGCTCAAGAAGAGGCATGGGGAGCATTCAGGTCCCAATCCCATTGCAACGGGATGGTGCAAGAGTCTATCATTCTCAAGACCCAGCCATTCTATTCCTGTGCATGGAACGAAAGTGTGGGGGGCGGGGGCATATTATTCTTGAAATATCTTGGACTAGCTCTTGTGGTCTGTTCCTTACTGTCAGTAAGCAAAGAATGAAAATTTGGAAAGGCTGGGTTTTTAAGAGTGTGCTGTACTGTTTAAATTGCATTGGGATGAGAGCTGCCATCTAAAATAGCTGATGTTTCGCCATTTCTATTGCAGGGAGTCAGACAACCAGCAGTAATGTTGTCGTTTCCTGTCCCGAAATGATTCCTTTTGAGGGTACTGGTACCAAATATGAGATACTATTCCTCTGGTGCAATTTGTAAAGAACATCCCCAACCATATATACTGTCTTTGGATGGTGATATTCTAAGAACACTCCTATAAAAAAGGTATGTGGAAAACACAGGTAGAAATCAAAAGTCTTGAATGTGATGGTTATTAGTCAGTTAGGGTCATTCCTAAATAATAAGAAATACACAAAAAGATCCGAAGAAAGAACACTGCTTTGTCTTACTATATAAAATGATCAATGAAATTAATGGTTTTTTTGTTGCATATCCTTCAACTTGCAGATGAAATCCAGGGGACACATGTGACCAAGCACCATCAAAATGTAGTTAATAGGACAAAAGTTATTACTATAGAAAAACACCCAAGCTGAGAGACACCGCAGCAGTTTGCTTTTGCCTGACTCTTATGGGAAGGCGAAAACTCCATCTACTCTTCTCTTCTTCCTCCTGCTGAATTAATTGCCTAGAAATTGCTTTTGCACTTTGAACTTAGGGCCTTTCTGCACTGCACTGTTCTAGCGCTCTTGTTCCACTTTCATCATCCTGTGGAATCCTGGGGTTTGTAGTTTACTGAGGCCAAAGAGCTCTCTGGCTGAGAATTCTGAATGCCCCTCCCTAAACTACAAACCTCAAGATACCATAGGATGTTGAAAGTGGAATAACAGCACTATAACAGTGTAGTGTGGAAATGACCTTAGTTTGCAGCAATGGAAGTAAGCTGAGGACAAAGAAGAAGGGGGAGAAAAGAGAGAAACCAGGACATTTCAAAAGAAGCTGAAAAAGTGAGACAGCAGAGGATTAATTTGAACTATCTCTAGCAAATCAGGACAGTTGGAGGGTGTATTATTTTTATTATCATTATATTTCCATTGTTATGATTTTTGCGCTTTTAAAGGGCAGATCTTCTGCAGTCCTGCCCCAAAGAGCTTACAGAGGCAGGGAAAGCACAGAATAAGGGGAAATGGGAGCACAAACAGGGGAGATGATGTGCTTGCTTCATTTAGAAGTTCTTTTGGTTAGTTTTAATAAAGAATGGGGCTACAAGGTGAAAGGGGGTGACTTTTTAAGAAGAAACACGTCCTCCGGTTCACCTTTGTGGGGCTATTATATTTTTACAGCTCCTCTGGAACTCCTCGAGAAAGGCACAAACCTAAGGTCAGAGGATCTGACAAGCTTTAAGGTTTTGCATCAATTCTCAGCCATTTTACTTTTGGGGAGAAAATAAAAAGTTCCATCTTGACGGAACGCATAAAGGTCAGAATGTAAAGAAGATACATTTCCCCAAAGGGGGAAAAGGTCAGCTTTATGCCTGTGGTCTTCTTTTCTTTTCAAGTACATCAATGTGAATATATGGAAATGCCTATGATTCAGGAAACAGGAGTGCCTCGCACGAGAATGAGAAATAAAAGAAAATAAAACAGATGGATGTAACAAACAGAGACAGAACAGTCACTCTATTATACGCAATTTTTTTATTGTTATTAAAATAATTTTGTTAAATTCCATTTTAAAACATAGACATACATACATAACAAACAATCTGAACAATAATCAAACACCCCAACACCGACATCAATATACATTTATACAATAACAATATATAATTATACAATAAACTGTTAACTAATAGATGAAAATATATCTAGTTTATGTTTTTCCATATATTTTGTATCTGGCCTACTCCATTGTACTTTGATTATATATAACCATTCTTCTTGAACCTATCTTATGATTGACTAACTATTATCAACTATACTCTATTTTTTTTATTTCATACTTTCATATTTTTTATACACTTTTATATTACTCTTTGAACTATTTCTCTATTTCAACAGAATAGTGTCAACAAATTTATTCTCACTTACTTTGCTCTGCAATTTTTTTTTAAAGCGATACAGGTTGAACAGAATGCTTGGGACCAGAATTTTTCTGGATTTTGAATTTTTTTCTTTTCTTTTTTTTGTTTGGAATGTTGTGCCTTTTTGGACTAGCTTTGCATTTTATTTATTTGCTATTATGTTGTGCAGGAGACAGGAGGCTGGAAAGAGGCTGAGGAACTGCAAAATGGTGGCAAACCCAATGTGTGATTTCACAGGTCCTCGATATCCCTCTTTTGACGCCAATCTCTTTCTTCTGTCTTTGAGGTTGTGGCTGTGATGCTCCTGAGATCTGAGGAACGAAACAGCAGAAGTGCCAAACCATAGTGCTTAGTAAAGATAAAAATACAGAACACCCCATTTAAAAGATCCTTTTGCTTCTATTGATTAAAATCTGAAAGCTTGTTCAAATAAAAATGGTCTTTGGTTGCTGGTGAAAGAGAGTAGAAAGGAGGCTGACCAAGCCCCTCATGGGAAGGAATTCTGTAAATGTAATAAATAGGCATTAAAAGAAAACTTTTAAAAAGTGTTGTTGCTTTTTTTTAGGAAAGAAAGATTGTTACATGCTGTAATAAATCCTTGTGTAGAGAACAGTCATTTCTAGAACTGAATAGATAAACATCTGAAATTTTGACTTCTTTACAATGAAATGCGTTTAACAAAATCCCTGGCAAAGAAGATCCTTTTTACAAAGTCTTTTGATGCTTTCCCAGCCCACTTTCTTCCTCTTCCTCTTTCTAGTTGAAAGGCTTTTTATCAGCTTCTGCATTGGAAAGGTGTTGAAGGAGGGCTGGAGAAACAGATTTTCACTGTGGGTTTGCAGAAGCGTGTCTGCAACAAAAAATACAATAAAGCTTGAGCTGGAAATGGTTGCTTTTACTTTAGTCAATCCGGATAGATCTGTGCGTGGCTGCCTGCAACAGGCAAGGTGAACAGCTGCTGCCTCCAGAATGCCTTAGCGAGCGCCAAAACCAGAGAGAAAAGGGGGAAAATGGATAGAAAGTATAGTCTCATCAGCGGAAGGAAGGAAGGAAGGAAGGAAGGAAGGAAGGAAGGAAGGAAGGAAGGAAGGAAGGAAGGAAGGGTTATTAATCTATGAGTTTGGCCACCAAAATGAAAATCATAAGAATAAATGGAGGATGATGAAAGAAAAAAAATATCCATGGATGTATTTTGGAAGTCTTCAGGTGGTCTCTAAAAGATTCAAAATTATTTTATTTGGGCTGGCTGTTTCATTTCCTATGTGCATATTGTTAGTTTTGCATAAAAGTTTTGCTGAAACATGTTGACTTGCTCTTCTTTTTTTTGTGCTCTAGGAACCTATCCTCATTCTTTCTGCCTCTGGTACCAAATTTGGTGCTGAAGAAGTCATGCTCAGGAGCACACCTGCATTGTCAGCTGAGGCGTACCTGTATGGTATCCGATTATTTATTGCTAATAATAAAGCAGGGTGTGTGTGTGTGAAGGGTCCTCCAGCCCATTTGCAGCAACCCAAAAATACCAGCTGATGCCCTTAGTAACGAAAGCCATCACGCTTTTTAAAAAATGAACTTCAGCTCAGCTAATTCTATTAAACTGCCAGATGCCAATGAGTAATACAATACAATTAATCATTTTGTCAGCTTTGCTTTCTGAGGCAAGCAAGTGTATATCTGAATATATACAAAGCTGTTGATGAAAAGCCCGGACAATTTTTCATATAAATGTTAAGGGGATTTATCCCGATCATGGTTGTTACATCTTGTATTGTATTTATTTATTGCAATTTATTTTATAAATTCATGAGTCATTTTTCAACCCAAAAGCCTTTCTCAACACGATGAAGAGCAAATGCCATTTTTAGCGTCTAGGAAAGGTTTGGGAGGTGGCACCAAGATTTCAGAATCGTGTCTATCTTTTTGAACCCTCATTTCAAAATATAAAATGAAGATGCTTATTCTACTCTGGCTGATCCAAGATTTGCTAACTAGAAATAGGCAGCAGGAAAAATTACAATGAGAGCATCATTCAAATACGATTAAACACTGCAACTGTGCTCTAGTTTAGTTTTCTGTCCAGGCATGTCTGCAATGTTTGTGCCTCTCCCAGCCATGTTTTTAAAAGGCAGTAAACACGAAGTGACATCCCAGTTGCTTCCTGGTTTTTTTTTTTTAAAAAAAACTCTTCAGTTTCTAAACTTCTAGCATTGAAGAGGATGAGCCACTTAAAAATCATTCACACCTCGAATTCCCCTATTTGCTATGTTCATATTCCCTTGGTTACTTTGCCTGCCCCTTTTCTTTGGATACCTAAGCTGTGGCCATTTCCGCACTACACCGTTCTAGTGCTATTATTCCACTTCCAACATCCTATGGGATCCAGGGGTTTTACAGTTTAGGGAGGGCATTTAGAATTCTCAGCCAGGGACCTCTTTGGCCTCAGTGAACTACAAACCCCAGAATATTGAAAGTGGAATAATAGCACTATAACAGAGCAGTGCGGAAATGGCCTATATTTCTAAACACTCAACTGAAATGCTAGAAATGTAGGGACTGAAGGAAAAATTCCTGGGGAGGACAAAGAATTTTATGGGGGTGGAATTCCCACATTTCCCTTCCCTCATAGCTACGTCTCTGGACCTATCCGAGCTGTGGCTGGGCTCTTTTTGTAAAACTAAAATAAACACATGGTAAAATAATCCCTTTTATCTTTGCTGAAACTTTGGCTCTGAGGTCATTGCATTATGTTTGGGTGTGTATTTATTTTATTGTTCTGTCTATTTTTTTTATTGTTCTGTTTATTTTATTTAGTCATTCCTCTGGATTTACTTAATTTCCGCCCTACACTGTTATAGTGCTATTATTCCACTTTAAACATCCTGTGGAATTCTGGGGTTTGTAGTTTACAGGGGCCAAAGAGCTCTCTGGTTGGGAATTCTAAGTGCCCCTCTCTAAACTGCAAACCTCAGGATTCCATAGGATGTTGAAAGTGGAATAATAGCACTAGGACAGTCTAGTGCGGAAATGGCCTTAGTTATCTTTCTCCTCTTTTCACAGTCATTGGGATAAACGTTCTTCATCCGATCTCTGAAAGCAGTGGAAAAGGAATAACCCCTTCATCTCACCTTGATCTTGGGACAGCCCCTTTAGTTGAGATTTCTGTCTTAATTTCCAAAGAAATGTTTTCTGCTGAATGTGTGTTTGAATGATAAGCTGTACACAACTGTGGTTTGTACTTAATGGCTAACACTAAATGGGCTGTCCCTAAGTGTTGAGTTTTGGCCTGAAAAACCTCAGGATGTGAAACAATCCTGAATTGACAATGCTAATCAGTACCCAGCATTCGAGGATGCAGTAATGCTTAAAGCCAATGGTAGCATTAAGCAATGATAGCAATTTCTCACCCTGCCCTTGAGCAATGCTATATATGGGGCTGGGCTTTGTGGGAAATCAAAATGCAAAGCCTTGCTCTGGCATCCTCCTGTGTCATAAAGAACTCCTGCTAAATTTTGGTAGCAGCAATGGCAGCAGGAAATTTAGCAGTACTGAAGCACCCATTGGACGGGTGATCTCTCGCGGCTCAGCAAATTGCCTTCACCCATGTAACCGGACTGGGAATTGGTCTGGACCGATTTAGATAGGGTTGACCTTTGGGGAAATTTTGAACGTTCTTTCCCCAACACAGATAAAAAGATAATAACGCTTCCTTGAGGAAGTCGACATTTTTAGTCAAAGTTTGTAGCTGACAACGCACTGGTGTCTGTCAAGTCAGGTTGCATCAAAGCACCAGGTGATGAAAAAGTAATGAAATGTGACTGATAGAAGTTGGGGAGAATGGTAGTTACATACACTAAGGCAATGTGTCAGCATTTTTTGTGCAGTCTATCAGGAACGCTTGCTTTTGGGTAGCATAAAAATGAAAATCCTTGCTACCAGTGTTCCTCTTCTTCTTTTGCCATTATTATTACTATTATTATTATTATTTAAAAAACTAAAAAGCACTGTGAATTCATATAGTTGTGAAGTGGTTTAGCCAATTGTCTGGAATGTTATTCCATGTGATATACAAAACTGCTGTTTGGAACAGATGTTTTCCATTCAGGGTCTGGAATATCTGAATTCTTGAGCTGAAGTGGTATCTTATCTGTGGTTTCTTTCACACTACACAGTTATAGGACAACTATAGCAAAGAATCCTGGGATTTGTAGTTTCACGAATCATTCTCTCCCAGAGAGCACTAGTGCCTCACCAAGCTACAAATCCCATGTAACCATGGAGGTTAAAGGGAGCTCATAGTGCTATAATTGTGTAGCATGCAAAAGGCACTAGGTCAAAGCTTGGAGGCTGCCTTTTTAAAGGGTTTGTTGGTGTATGCCTTCGAGTCATTTCTGACTTATGGTGACCCTAAGGAGACACTATCACAGAGTTTTCTGGGGCTGAGAATGTGTGATGTGCCCAAGGTCACCCAGTGGGTTTCCCTGGCTGAGTGGGGAGTCGAAGCTTGGGCCATTTCCACACTAGACTGGTATAGTGCTATTATTCTACTTTCAACATCCTCAAGGCCCCTCCCTAAACTGCAAACCCCAGGATTCCACAGGATGTTGAAAGTGGAATAATAGCACTATAACAGTGTAGAGCGGAAATGGCCTTGGTCTCCAGGGTTGTAATCCAAAGCTCAAACCATTACACCATGCTGATTCTCTTTAAAGTACTTAACCATAGTTATTCATCCAAGCCACCTTCCCCTTCCTCCGTTAGACACCATGTTTATGAAGATTAGCAGTCCAGTAACATCTGGAAGACCATGATCTATAGCAATGAAATAGCCACCAAATAAAGCCAAGCATGGCCTCTTCAGTGTCTGCGGAAGCATGCCATGTGGGAAGTTTGATACACGTGACCACGTTGGGTTGAAGCTGCTGGGAAGACAACACCAATGGCCATGTGAAGAGGCTGTTGGTGATTTTTGGAACCAGAGCAAATTTGTCCTGTGAAGGATGAGATGTATTAAGTTCCATTGCCACCCCCATTCTTCCTTAGCAGATGAAAGACAGTCAACTGTTGGTCTTGGGCAGATTAACAAGGAAAGTTGTTTGTGTTTATCTGCACAGTCAAGGACAATTTACAGTTCAGTTACTCTGAAGGAAGGACTTGTTGATCCAAGCACGCTCCTGTTATAACTCCAGGTAGAGGGTGATAGATGTAGCCGTCACTGTGATAAAGTGCAGCCTATAGGCTGACAATACACAATATAAATAAAACACTCGTAGATCTGTTGGGCTGAGCTATTTAACAACTAGGAGTGGTATGTAAGGGCAGGCACCCATGGAGAAAGTGGTAGGGTCTTGAAAGCCCAGTGACACATCAAACTTTTTCATTCAGTGGAAAAGAAAAATATTTTCAGGTTCTGAAGTCTTGGTCCCGTGCAAAAGAAAATAACGTCACAAATTTCAGCCTGAGGTGTGCTGTAGAACAGAGGTGTAAATTAGGCAGCCCTCAAGGTGTGGTTGAACTGCAAGTCTCATCAGACTTTGCATTTATACCCAGTGGAGAGTAATGCTGAGGATTACAGTCCAGCATGGTGTAGTGCACAGCTTTCCAAACTTTTCGTGTTGGTGACACACTTTTTAGACATGCATCATTTTTGCGACACCATAATTCAGTTTTACTAGCAAACCGGAAGTTAGACTAACCCCTTATAGGAGATACAGACACATTGTAATAACAAAGTGTATGGGGACACAAAATATCTCATGTAGACCTGTAATATATTATAAATAATGGCATACATGTCCAAGACTGTAGGCGACACACTTACACACTTCAGGTGACACACTAATGTGTCGTGGCACACTGTTTGGAAAGCCCCGGTGTAGTGGTTTGTATGTTGCACTATGATCCTGGAGGCCAGAGTTCGATTCCCCAGTCAGCCATAGAAACCCACTGGGTGATCTTGGGCAGGTAACACACTCTCAGCCCCCAAAAAACCCTGTGGTTGGGTTGCTTTAGGGTAACTCTAAAGCCATTTCCACACTAAACTATTATAGCGCTATGATTCCACTTTCAACATCCTATGGAATCCTGGGGTTTGCAGTTTCGGGGAAACTGCAAACCCCAGGATTCCATAGGATGTTGAAAGTGAAATCACAACGCTGTAACAGGCTAGTGCGGAAATGGCCTAAGTCAGAAACTACTTGAAGGCATACGACAATAACATCCGGAAGCCAAACAGTTCCCAACTCTGTAGCAGAATAGTAGAATTTTAAGAGTTAAAACGGATCCTGGCACCTTCTAAACCAAGGATGGGAAAAGGTAGCTTGAGATCTACTGGTGGATCTCTGGGTGATTTGCAGAGATTGGCAAGGATTTCTGACTTTCAGTTTGAAACACTCTGACAAAAGTGCTTCCTTCCACCTTTCAGATTCACACATCCTTTAAAAATTTCACAGACGGAAACCGGGATATGTGACTTGGTCAAGTAACTTCAAAGTGTAGTCAGGAAAGCAACCGGTATTAAGGAGGAAGAACACATATGAAAGGTTGCCGCAGTTTGTTTGTGCCTAGGTCTCCTGGGAAGGGCAAGATTCTGCGTCCTCCTCTCCCCCCACCCCCCTGCTGAGTTCATTGAACTTTAAACTCAGTTTTTGCTCTTTAAACTCAGTTTGCAGCAACTGAAGCAAGCTCATGACAAAGGTGGAAAGTGGGATGAGGAGAGAGATTAAAACTGGAACATTCTCAAAGCAGATGAAAAAAGTAGGGGCCTCTTATTGTGCTGTTACTCCACGTTCAACATCCTATGGAATGCTGGGGTTTGCAGTTTAAGGAGAGGCATTTAGAATTCTCAGCCAGAGAGCTCTTGGGCCTCAGCAAACTACAAACCCCAGAATTCCACAGGATGTTGGAAATGGAATAATAGCACTATAACAGTCTAGTGTGGAAATGGCCTTCGTTATGTACCCTGGTCTGATGGGAACATCATTCAACCGTACTCCAATTGCCAAGAGAATGAATCTCCTCTCCGTGCAGCTGATGCCCAGGAAACGAGTTAACTGTTCTGTATTCACTATCACAGCTTAGTCATGATTTTGACACTCTTGCCATGATTGTAACTCCCCTCTCCCAACCTACTTCACTGGGAATCAGCTTCACAGGGTGAAGGGGATTCTTCTATTGAGATTGGAGTAAGGTTAAATGGCCAGGAGAAGTTGCTTAGTTAAGTATATTTAACTAAGTAGCCAATACAGCTTTTCTGGCCAATATTTTTTAAAGTACTTTATTTCTAGTGTTTTAAAATTGAAAACAATTGCACATGAAACAATGAAGAAAATAGATAAGAAAGCAATACGTTATTAGCATTTGCCAGATAAACAGAGATGGATTATGAACACGTAGTGATCAGATCTTCCCAGAATTATTGCTGTCACATTGGGTAACGCTTTCCTGAGAGGTCATTCTTAACATGAGAAGTGACATGCAATTATTGATTTACAGAATGATCTGGACAGGAATTATTCTTGGAAGCAGAAATTTCTGATGCCTATTTTGTCGTTTGACTTCCACTCCCCATCATGGTGGAGCGTTCACTTCCAAAAACAATAAAACAGCAAATCTACAAGTGGCAGATAGTGTCAATAAGTGATCGTCCTGTAATTCGTAAATGAGATCTATCCGTTCACAAGTGAATTTTGAAATGTGCGGCAAGAGTTCAGGGTGTAGAAGAATCTCTTTTGTCCACTAGGGAGCAGCAAATGACATCTAAAGAGCCCCTCTCACCCCCCCCCCCAGCTCCAACCCATTAGAAATTAACCACACAGGTTGGATGGAGAAAACAAAGTTGAATGAAGGTTATTTTAATTAAAGAAATTGGCAAAGCTAGCACAATTCCATCCACTTCCCTACGACCACCCCCTCCATTTCATAATGCTTTTAAAAATTCACAGCAGCCTTTCTTTAGCAGAATCAACTTTCCTTCTCTCCCCCCTCCGGTGCCCATGTATAGTGCTTATCTGCTTTTTTTTAAAAAAAAACTTGGCATTTTATTGTTCCACGGCACTTCAAGGAGATGATGTATAGATTAATGGCAAGAGAAAGGGTCAGGTAATATGACATCCTTCCAAGTCTAGGAAACTTTTAAAATAATCCGAACATATTGAAATCCAGTCTATTTCATATGGGCTTGTGTTCAGGAAAAGAAACTCAAGGGAATAAAGTGTTATAATGGGGCTGAGAAGAAAAGATTTTCCGTCGACCTGGGCTGCTAAGCACCCGGATTGGGAAGAACAGGAAAAAAGGGGCAAGGGAATCCAGTCTTACTTGTCTCTCCTTTGAACCCAACTGGCAGTCATTTATTTAGACTTTTAGAGTGGCCCCTCCACTTTCACAAGGGTTCGGGGCACGGAACCCTCATGAAAGTGGAAAACCACAAATAACTCCCCCCGTGATCTCCTTCCCATTCCTTTCTGGGGGGTCTCCCCTCTCATTCCCTTGCCTTTTGCATTCCGGAGCCAGACACAAGAGAATGAGAGGAAAGCTTGGGAGGGGAGAAGGAAGGCTTGAGCAAGGCTTCACCCCCTCCCCATTCCCTTGTCTTTTGTGTTGGTGTGATTCCTCAGCAAGAGAAAGGGAAGGGGCAGCTCCAGAGGGGAGAAGATGTCCACGTGCCTCCTCCCCGCAGTACCTTGAATTTTGTCCGCTTGCCTTCCCCCCTGCCTGGCAAAACACAAGGGAATGAGAATGGGAGAAGGGGGGAAGACACACACATGTTTCATGAATAATCAAATTTGCAAAGGTCAAACTCAGGAATGTGGAAGGAGACTGTATACTGTTAGATCAGTGGTTCTCAACCTGTGGGTCCCCAGATGTTTGTGGACTTCAGCTCCCAGAAGCCCCAGCCACTATGGTCAGTGCTCAGGGCTTCTGGGAGCTGAAGTCCAAAAACATCCGGGGAACCACAGGTTGAGAACCACTGTGTTAGATCCACACACTTCAGAGTCAGTATGGTGCTTCCAGTGTAGTTCTGACACATGGACAAGTCTCCAGTTGGTCATGAAAACTCACTGGCTGACCTTGGGCTCACTTTTCCCTGGCCTGGTTAACTCCAAAGGGATCTTCTCAGGATACAAGGGTATTGCTGTCAGACTGAGACTGTCCCAGGTCCTGAGGTTTCAAGGCCAAAATCTAAGAATAAGGGACTTGTGATGTCAGAGGGGTTGAGACCTGGTGTTGTTGTGTTACAAGGACCTCTCCCTGGTGAGCCACATATATTAAGCATCAACTACAGTTGTTCGGAGTAGGCCAGTCAATTTTTTAAAAAACCACCATGTATAACAAATAAGGAAAATATGCACACAAAGTTTTCAAGGCAGTTATCTCACCCTGAGATTCCTTCCCCTTGCCCGTGGACTGGAGAAGACCTGAAGTTCAGGGATAGGCCCTGAGACCTGGCCACCCTATCACAGTGGGGAGGACGAAAGTCTTAAGGTCCTTGGAAGAAAGCTGGGATATGATTATAACTAAAAACTCATGAATGCCCAACAAAATCATAGCGGTGGAAGAGACTTCAGAGATCAGCTGCCACCAGACAGTGCAAGAAATCACCTACTGGAGCACCCCTGACAGGTGGCTGCCCAGTTTCTGGTTTTATAAATTAAAAAAAAAAATCTGTAATGAAAGAGTGGGAGGCTGCAGGTTCAGGTGTTGAGTAGCTTTTATTGTTAGAAAGTTTTTCTGTGATTAAATCAACTGGCCCCAATGACAAGGCCAACCCAAAGTCACGTTGCTGGCTGAGGGAGAACAGTTGGCTCCATTCCCAAAATCAAGACTCTCTTGATTTATTTTGACACCTGAGGGAGAACATCTCACAAACACCTCTCCCTCTTCCGGGCAGTTAAAATATAATGATGAGAAATTAAATAGCTATTTGCTGATCTTTCTTGACTCCCCAAATCTAGTTGTCTAAAGTTGCCACCTCAGTCTGATGGGAAGGCCAGCCCTGGCCAGACGATGTCATTTCGCACATGAAGCAGGAAAGCCAACCTGTGCTGTTCCACATGAGTTCTGTCCTGGGCCCAGTGCAATTCAGCGTCTTCATCAACGACTTGGATGAAGGAGTAGAGGGCGTGCTGATCAAATTTGCAGATGACACCAAATTGGGAGGGGCTGCTAATACGCCAGAGGACAGGATCAAAATTCAAAATGATCTTGACAGATTGGAAAGCTGGGCCAAAGCTAACAAAATGAGTTTCAGTGGAGAGAAATGTAAAGTCCTGCACTTAGGCAAAAAAAATGGAATGCACAAATATAGGAAGGGGAACATGGGGATAACAATACATATGAAAGGGATCAAGAGGTCTTGGTAGAGCACAAGCTGAACATGAGTCAGCAGTGTGATGCGGCAGCCAAGAAAGCCAATGCCATTCTTGGTTGCATCAATAGGAGTGTGATGTATACATCAAGGGAGGTAACGGTACCACTCTATTCTGCTTTGGTTAGACCTCATTTGGAATACTGTGTCCAGTTCTGGGCATCTCAATTCAAGAAGGATATGGACAAGCTGGAGCGTGTCCAGAGGAGGGCGACCAAAATGGTGAAGGGTCCTGAAGCCATGCTCTGTGAGGAGTGGCTTAGGGAGCTGGGTATGTTTAGTCTGCAGAAGAGAAGGTTAAGAGGGGACATGATAGCCATGTTTAAATATTTGAAGGGATGTCATGTTGAGGAGGGAGAGGGCTTGTTTTCTGCTGCTCCAGAGACTAGGACGAGAAGCAATGGATTCAAGCTGCAGGAAAGGAGATTCCACCTGAACCTCAGGAAGAACTTCCTGACGGTCAGAGCTGTCCGGCGGTGGAATCTGCTGCCTGGGAGTGTGGTGGAGTCTCCTTCTTTGGAGGTTTTTAAGCAGAGGCTGGATGGCCATCTGTCAGGAGTGCTTTGATGTTTGTTCCTGCATGGGAGGGGGTTGGACTGGATGGTCCCTGGGGTCTCTTTCTATGATTCTGATTCTATAGAGGTCCCTCATTTTCATGTCCACCAAGAGGATTAAAAAAATACAGGAAGTTACATAGATCTATTATTGACAAAGTTATTCCAAAATACAGCTGTACCTGGTTAGAATTTTTTTTTTAAAAAAAAAAAGATTATTTACATTCCAAAAGGATCTCAGTTACATACAATAATGTTCTAGTATAACAAAAGCAAAACCAATAACAAGACAAAAGGAGGAAAAACAAGCACATGAGTTGCAAGTTTTCTACAAAAGCTGACCAAAAATCCAAACGTAAGTCCCTTTGTAAATTTCATGTATAGATCACTCTTTCAAATGTTTCAAGCACTGTTAGACCTTGGGTGCAAGGGCACATATGATCCACGGCTCACAGGTTCTGTACCACTGCATTATGTGCAAAGATTCTAAGCAAAACCCCCTTGAGTCAGAAATTAGTGAAGGGATGCAGTCTCACTCGTGCTTTGGATTATGAGCAAATAATCTATAAGCGAAGCTGGCTGGATATGGGGGACTGCAGTATGGCCATATTTCCTGCTGTGTTTACCATGCCAGTGGGAAGCAATGCAGACAATTTAAGCATGCAGCCACTGACCTAGACATGCACTCTTTGGGGCTGCTCAGTCAATGGCTGCATGCTTAGTCCAATTGCACACTGCAAAGCGGGGCACCTCCAGGCTTCAACCTGGGAGTGTGCAGTTGGCGTATCTACAGTCAGTAGTTGTGCACAGGCCATGTGTAAATCCCTGAGCCTATGTAACTGGGCGGGAGGGGGGATTGAAATATTGCAAAATATACACCCCCTGAACTCTTCAAAGAAATGGCTGACTGCCTGCAGCCAGCAGGCCCATATCCTCTTGTAATTAGGAGTCCTCCTTGTTGAGGAGACCCTCCCTCACACCCCAAAGTGAAATTAAGAGGGCTTACACCTCTCCATTTTGAACAGAACTGGCTTCAGGTAGAGCCCTGGGAATTTAAGGACAGACAGATTTCCTCCCCAGGCTTCCAAGACTTCATTGAGATGCTGCTGGTGGGCATCTTAGAACCATGCCTTTAGTAGGCAACTACCTCTTACCTCTCCTACCTACCCATGTTTATGAGGAGAACGGAGAGATGGCTGTTGGGTGGGCTGGCCTATGGCTGCAGAGATGGTGGCTCCCTGCAGGAGTGTGTGAAGAACTCTGTTTATTGCCTGAAGATCAGAAACTGTCAAGGAAACCACACATATTACAATGAAAGTGTGTTAGTGGAAGATGATCAGTTAATCCACATAAAGAATGGGTCCAGAGCCAAGAGCATGTGGAATGCACTGAAAAGCTTCATGGAAGAACCGTCTTGAGCAGTAAGATCTTCCTCATGAAGAAGCTATACCAGATGTAATTTGGCAAAAGAAAAGGACACTCAAGACCATATAAATACAATGCAGGAAGTGGTGTCACACCTACTTGCAATTGTGGGAGATGACCATCACCTTGAATTCCAGTTTTGGAGAAAAGGAGGGATATAAATAAACCATAGTAACAATCACCACCACCACACCATACAGTGCTCTTGCCTCTCTGCTCTTTGCCAGAATCATACACACTTTATCACGCCTTAGGCTATCTCCACACTACACAGTTATAATAGGGCTATTATTCCACTTTCAACATCCTGTGGAATCCTGGGCTTTGCAGTTTAGGGAGGGGCCTTTAGAATTCTCAGCCAGAGAGCTCTTTGGCCTCAGCAAACCACTACAAGCCCCAGAATTCCACAGGAAGCAGAACTGATTCTAGACTTCATAAAAGGGAGACTTATAACTGAATTCCAATGCAAAAAGGAAACTGTGTAGGACAGCCAGGAATGGGAAGGAAAGTTGAATTTAAAAAAATGATAATTGGTTGTGGAAGAAGGAGATGCTGTCACCATATTTCAATGCAAGAAAGACCAACAATTAAGGAAGATTGCACTGTATGGAAAGCAGGACAACAGCGGTCGTCTTTAAAGGCAAGACAAAAAGGCAAAAGCCATAATCAGCAAGACAGACACAGGAAAATGAAGTGGATGCTTCGAAGTGAGGCAAAGAAACTTATCCCAAAGTTGGTGCATCAGCTCTGGAACTTCAAGCCATAGGACCCGTGACAGAATCTTCTTTGCAGAGACTGAACCTAAATAGCAAAGAGAAGATCTACCTTGCAGGTGAAAGCGGCATCACAACAGAAGGAGCTGGAAAAGGTGTTTCAACAGCAACAAGTTGCACGGACGCATAGTAGTGATACTGATTTTAAAAAAATGTGCTACGTGTCCCTGATTTAAAAGGATTTTGTGAGACAAGTACTTGGATGACAGAGGTCTCACTATTTAATTTTAGGATGAAGGATATATGATTCAAAGTGGACTAGAGTCAGGCAGAACAATGAACAATGAGAAGGTCTTTTTGTTCAAGCAGGTTTCTAATGTGTAATTGCTTGCAGGGAGCCTTCTTATGAAAAGGTGCTATATTTTTAACCTTTGTATGCTTTTTTAATGATTTTATACTGTTTCTAATCTATCGTCAGCAAATTTGTGGGACTTTCATTGTTATATGAACAGAGATAAAGTGAACATGAGTGAAAGCTGTTTAATAAGTTGCAAAGCCTAGAGAACAAGGTCCTTGTGACCATGGCCACTTCTGCCCTACACTGTTATAGTGTGACTATTCCACTTTCAACATCCTGTGGAATTCTGGGGTTTGTAGTTTACTTGAGGCCAAAGAGGTCTCTGGCTGGGAATTCTAAAGGCCCCTCCCTAAACTGCAAACCCCAGGATTCCATAGGAGGTTGAAAGTGGAATAATAGCACTATAACAGTGTGGAAATGGCCCATGCTAGCGTAAGCATCATCATTTCTATGTGCAAATGAAGATTCTTACGGTAGGACAGTCAGTTTCAAAATTGTTCTTGCTACACCATCTGTGCCATTGGCTCTGGACAGAATTCTTGCAGATACAGTTTGCAAAAAGCCAGTAAGACAGACTCAAAACGGATTCAAAGATTTAACCCATGGAATGGCTTGTTTAGAATGGCTTAGGAACTCAGACATGAAAGACTGAATGCTTGAAAATACTTTTGTGCCCAACACTTGTACATTTGTCTTTTGTTTGGAATGCCTGCCAGTGAAAACTGGGAGAGTTGTCTGTGTTGGGGTTCTGCATACAGAAGGCACAATCACTTGCAAATGTAATATCACATGTGCAACCAAACTAAGGTTTATTTATTATTTAATCAGTTTATACCCCACTTTTCTCCTGGCATGGGACTCAAAGTGGCTTACAAAAATTTAAGAGGCGAATACTGGAGAGCGCTCAATGGAATCTGAGAGAAAAGGGGGAAATACACCTCCAAGTGTTCAGTGGGTGGTTTTTATTTTAGAAGAAGCCCAACATACTTCAACCTATGTATATTTTTCAATGGCCTTCTTCAGGGGCTACAGAAAAACAAATACAAATAGAAATGTTATATTAAAAATCCAAAGGACAATGTGTAATTATACCACAATATCTGCATAAAACATTATCATAGATTTCAATTTTTGTATACTGCTTGCACATGCCAACGTGCTATGTAGCAGCAGAAGTTTTTGGAGTTGGAAATCTTATTCAGTTCTGACATAATCAGCAAATTAAAACTCAGCACACCACTTTCAACACCCTTCTGCCATTTGATTGAAAATCAAAGAACTGCCTAAATAGAAAGGTCTTTACTTGTCAGAAGAAAGAGAGCGGGGATGGGACTTACCGGACCTCCCGTGGAGGGGAGTTCTACAGTGTGGGAGCAGCCACTGAGAAGACTCTCTGCCATGTCCTCAGCAAATGTGTTTGTAAAGGGGTGAGACCAAAAGAAGTCCTCCTCCCAATCTTAAAACTTGGGCAAGCTCATATCAGGAGTTATGGTCATTCGGATACTCTGGACCCAAGCCATGAAGGGCTTTAAAGGTCATAACCAAGTGTTACCACCGTGTCCTGGCCTGGCCTTTGGTGAACCAAAGATATCATTTTGATATCGCAATTCGGCCCTACTCTGCCACCAACCAAGTGTTTGTGAGGCCCGCCGAACAGGCGCGAAGCTAGGCATGGCTACTGATTGATGCTCTCACCAAAACAAGCCAGATATTGTCAGATCTGCTTTAGGGGACCTCCCGAAACAAACACCTTCATTACAAATGCACGTTACCACAAAGAGATCCTCTGCCCTGAGAGGACACCATGGTGAGCTAGGTGCTTAACTGCCGAGCTAGCCGCTTCTACATACCGGCCATACCATTGCCAATTCGGACTTTAACTCAATCATGCAAATTCTGGACTTTCGGAGGCTTTGTCTCCAACCCAAAACTTATTGTTTTCACCCGAGACCAGACTAGTCTGTGGTTGTTCTTTCCCTTATAAAAATCCCCCGCTTTTGAGAGCTCTTCGGAACTCTCGCCGGATCGTCAGAACTTCATTCTGCCTTGCTGCCACTCGGTTCAGCAGATTCCCCTCGGTCGCCATGCGGGGTTTCCACTTCTTCAATCAGGCTTCTCCAGGACTACAGGACAGGTGGTGTATCACCCATTCGCCTTGAAATTCTCTTTTGCTTTCTAGTTAGGAGTGTGTTTGTGTTTTTCTTTAGTAACTGTCCAATAAATCTTAATTGTTGCTTGAACCATTCGCCTCCTCACTGACCTGACGCTGCAGACATAGGGTAAAAGATCCTGCTGCGTTGCCCTGCCTCTCGTTAGCCAAGAGAGTGCTCCAGCTAATTTCCCCCATCTCGTTTGCGTTAGGTTTTGGATATTTGGGCACCCCTCCCGGGACCCCCAAGTCACAGGGTAACAGAGAGGGTAACACAAGCACTTTGAATTTGTCCCAGAAATGAACCGGTAGACAGTACGACAGTTTCAACCATCTTGGTGGCTGAAGCACTAGCTGATTATTGTCTCCTAAAGTAGAGTTTGGAAAGTTACAGTTTGAAACAATTTTAAAATAATTACTTACACTTATAGGCCATTTCCGCACTAGATGGTTATAGTGCTATTATTCCACTTTCAACATCCACTTTCAGCATCCTGGGGTTTGCAATTTTGGGAGGGGCATTGAGAATTCTCAGCCAGGGAGCTCTTTGGCCTCAGTAAAGGGCAAACCCCAGGATTCCATAGGATGTTGAAAGTGGTATAATAGCACTATAACAGTCTAGTGCAGAAATGGCCATAGTCCCAGGGCCTCCAAAATAATAAGTTGCTGTTATACAGTTTTTAAAAGTAACTGTTTTCTTGTTATTAAAAAGTAATTAAATGGACTAATAAAAAATATTACATGCTACAAAACACTTGTCTGTAGTATTAAATACAGCTAGGCAGTGAGGGCAAACATCCTATAACTAGAAAGGTAACTAAAATGGTTACAGTTGTAGTAAAAGGTGTGACATTATTTCTCATTATGTTATCATTATTTCTCATTATGTGAAAAAATTACTTTTCCAGTCTCTGGTTACAATTGCAGTGGCAAGTTACACCTTAATTCTAAGTAATTTTGTTGTTTGTAGCGAGTTATTTTCAATTTCAGTGTCAACAGTTTGTTAATTCAATGCCCGCTCATACAAAAGCTCCAAATCATTCTGGAATAACTAGTTTGGAGAACTGACTACAGAAATTAAAATGGGTGTAAGCAGTTCTACAGTACTCCCTTTTCCGTTTGTGTGTTTCTGTTTGTTTCAGGCCTTCTTTAAACAGAGAAGGCACTGCATTTGGCAGGAAAAAAATTTGCTGATGGCTACAGCTGGCCTTGAGAGTTTGGAAGGATTTATGTTCAGCATTCTTAAGTAGTAATCAGTTTTCTAACAACTGTTCCCTCCGATTTCCAAGATTATTTAGTGTCAGCAGCCTTCCATTCTCATGATTTGCTTTCCTTAGTAAAACTTGGGCTAGAAATAAATTACTCAATGACCAATACAGCTCGAATATTTTACCTCTGTGCCTTCAACCGCTTGTTTGTTTTGCATTGTAATTTTTTGTTGTTGGTAGGCCAACACAGCCTAGCAGTTAACATTCTGTATATTGAGAAGCCTTTCTACCCATCATAAGGGCACTGCAGCCAGGGATTCTTTTTTTAAAGCAAGGAAACAGATCATTGCCTTCCACACTGCAGGGCCATACTGAAATGACCGAGTACCACTTGGTGATGCCAAAAAGAGAGACTCTTAAGCACTAAACGCTTTGAGGACATGCAGTTATCTTTGGAAATAGCACTTTGAAAAGGAGAGAGAAATGAGGTACAGTTTCTTCCATAGATTACAAAATAGTGGGAAAGTGATAGATGATTAGATACTGAGGACTAGCCCAGAACCTGAATTGGAGAATTTGGGGTCCCTGTGCTGTATGGCAGCCCATGGAGATGGTCATCCATCAGCCACTTCAATGAGCCAAGGAACCTAATTACACTTTCACCTGACTTTTCCTGAGTACTTCACACTCCCTTTTCCTTTTCTAGTGCATATTTCACAAGCCATTTCTGCACTACACCGTTATAGTGCTATTATTCCACTTTCAACATCCTATGGAATCCTGGGGTCTGCAGTTTCGGGAGCGCCCTTTAGAATTCTCAGCCAGAGAGCTCTTTGGCCTCAGGAAACTACAACCCCAGAATTCCACAGGATATTGAAAGTGGAATAATAGCGCTATAACTGTCTAGCGCAGAAATGGCTGTAGAGTCTAACTGAAAGGAGAGTCTTAACTGTTTTTTAAGCTGACACATAAGCCATTTTTAGAATCTTTCCATCCATAGAATGGGATATAAATACA
Organism: Iguana delicatissima; assembly: GCA_948472985.1. Taxonomy (NCBI): domain Eukaryota; kingdom Metazoa; phylum Chordata; class Lepidosauria; order Squamata; family Iguanidae; genus Iguana; species Iguana delicatissima. Next base: position 278,186 of record CAOKZL010000010.1, read on the forward strand.
AGCCATCCATGTTGTAACCCTTTCTATGTTGGCTTAGCATGGTCAAGTTCTGGATTGGCCCCAACCACTAAGCCTGGGAACTGAATCCTGGCCAGGAAGGAGTACAAAGACAATTTCCTGAAGCTTTGCACGAGCGGCTTCCTGTCTCAAGCCTTTTATGAGCAGCAAGGTTTTCCTGAACTCTGGTATGTTCCTCTGTTCCATGATTGTCCTTAAATCCTGACTCTAAGGGCCTTTCCACACTGTCATAGTGCTATTATTCCACTTTCAACATCCCATGGAATCCTGGGATTTGCACTTTAGGGCCTTTAGAACTCTCAGCCAGACAGCTCTTTGGCCTCAGGAAATTGCAAACCCCAGAATTCCACAGGATGTTGAAAGTGGAATAATAGGGCTAAAACAGCGTAAGGCGGAAAGGCCCTGAGACTGGAGCTTGGGAGAAGGGCTATTTGGGAATGCAGCTCTCAGAACTCCCCCACTGTTCTGGTGGGCTGGGAGGTCCTGGAAGCTGCAGTGCAAAAAAGTAAGCTTTCCAGAGTCTTGCGTATCTGTACAAAATACCTATAAATACCTATTTATAGGAACAGTGGCTGATGTGTAACTGGCACCCAAAAGAGCTTAATGGATTCCCCTGCTTTCCCACTTCTCCCTTTTATACTTCTGGAATCTCTCCTGCAGTATCTCTAAGAGCCCCCCCCCATTTTTCTGCATTCTGTACCACCTCAGGAATCTCGGTTTTGATGCCTTAACCCTCTCCCATTTTCCCACTTTTTTCCTCTTCCTCCGGATTTCTAACAGGTGCCACACTGAGCCCTCTCCCATTTTTTTAGCCCTTTAAAACATTTGTTCTCCAATGAGTTTACTTAGAAATTACTTAGAAAACAATGCCGTAATTACGAAAAGTCAACATGGATTTCTCAAAAATAGGTCATGCCAGACTAATCTTATCTCTTTTTATGATAGAGTTACTTGCTTGATAGATGAAGGGAATGCTGTGGACATAGTATATCTTGATTTCAGTAAGGCCTTTGACAAAGTTCCCCATGACATTCTTGCAAAGAAGCTAGTAAGATGTGGGCTGGACAGGGCTACTGGCAGGTGGATTTGTAACTGGTTGACTGACCGTACCCAAAGGGTGGTCACCAATGGCAGATTCTCATCCTGGAGAGAAGTGACTAGCGGGGTGCCACAGGGTTCTGTCCTGGGCCCGGTGCTGTTCAATATCTTCATTAATGACTTGGATGAAGGAATAGAGGGCACGCTGATCAAATTTGCAGATGACACCAAATTGGGAGGGGTTGCTAATACGCCTGATGACAGGATCAAAATTCAAAAGGATCTGGACAGATTGGAGAGCTGGGCCAAGGCTAACAAAATGAATTTCAACAGAGAGAAATGTAAGGTCTTACACTTAGGCAGAAAAAATGGTATGCAGAAATATAGGATGGGGGACACGTGGCTGGCTAACAGTACGTGTGAAAGGGATCTAGGAGTCTTCATAGACCACAAGCTGAACATGAGTCAGCAGTGTGATGCGGCAGCCAAGAAGGCCAACGCAATTCTTGGTTGCATCAATAGGAGTATGGTGTCTAGATCGAGGGAGGTATTGGTACCACTTTATTCTGCATTGGTTAGACCTCATCTTGAATACTGTGTCCAGTTCTGGGCACCCCAATTCAAGAAGGATATGGATAAGCTGGAGCAGGTCCAGAGGAGGGCAACCAAAATGGTGAGGGGCCTGGAAGCCATGCCCTATGAGGACAGACTTAGAGAGCTGGGTATGTTTAGTCTGCAGAAGAGAAGGTTGAGAGGGGACATGATAGCCATGTTTAAATATTTGAAGGGATGTCATGTCGAGGAGGGAGTGGGCTTGTTTTCTCCTGCTCTTGAGACCAGGACAAGGAGCAATGGATACAAGCTGCAGGAGGGGAGATTCCGCCTGAACCTCAGGAAGAATTTCCTGACGGTCAGGGCTGTCCGGCAGTGGAATGTGCTGCCACAGAGTGTGGTGGAGTCTCCTTCGTTGGAGGTTTTTAAGCGGAGGCTGGATGGCCATTTGTTGGGAGTGCTTTGAGGGTTTTCCTGCATGGCAGGGGGTTGGACTGGATGGCCCTTGCGGTCTCTTCCAACTCTACATTTCTATGATTCTATGATTCTATGAGTTATGGTGCCCTCTCTTTTTTTATTTTTAGGAAGCTGTCTCCATTGGAATTTTGACTTGAAATTGGCCAAATTGGGCTCCAACAAAAAGCATTCTTGTCAAATATTAAGGCATCTGTGACAATTTCGTGATGAGTTGTGACTGTCCCCCTGTTGCTTCTAGTGATCAACCCGGATGGAAGTTTGACTTAGAAATCAGCACTGTAATTTGAACGACCACTAAAATGTTTATCAAATATTGAGTTCTCTACTCAATGTCCCAATGAGTCATAGGTACTACAAAGACTCTTTTTTAAATTATATGGATGCAGTCGTGGCATTTCCCTTGCAGTAAATACACGATCGTGCTGTGAACAAATCATTGTATGAAAAAAAAACACAACACAAACAAACATATGGTGACAATTTTTTAAAAAAAGGAAAACAAATCAGTATCACCCACCTCAGGGATGAGGGTGATAGGATGGAAGAGGTAAAAATCTTTTAAATTTCTTGCTACTTTAACAATTTCAAAATAGTCTTTATTCTCATCAATACATTGAGTAAAAACTGTTCAGTGTTAATCTTTTCTTATTTTTCTTTTTAAAGGAGCAGAGAAAGACGCAAACACAGCCTAAGCTACAGCAAAATGCTGGATGTATTAATTGTGAAGCCTAGTGGAACGTTTTCTGTGTCATAATTAAAAATCTCCTTTGATCTGTGAGTGAATGATTTAATCACAACGCTCATTAGGCTAAATGGGTCTTCCATTTGATTGTATCAAGATGGCATGGAAAATTCTCAGACCCTTCGGGTCTTTCATTTCTGTTGTTCCTAAGTAAAAACAGAGACCCATTTGCGAGCAGATAGGTTCTCCTTTATTCTTCTGAATGTAATCGATTATGGAATCATTTAGATTAAGGTCTTGTTTCTCTAGAACTGATTTTATTTTGGGGGGTTTTTCTTCCTGCAAAAAGACAGTGTTTCTTTGCCAGTTGATATTCATTTGCTACAGAAATCACATATTGATAAATTCAATAAAAAGTATGATTTCCCTAAAGCAAAAACTACCTGTAAAGTAAAAAATATATATTTTAAATGAATGGCCTAGCTCCTTAACTATACAACAATGTGTGCATTTGGAGTGGTGTGTGTGTGTGGTAAACTTCATTTTTGTTCAGTTGCCTAAGCTCATGAGCACTGATATAGTGAAGGCAGGACGTAAAGAATTTTAAGCATTGGGCTTCTTAATGGGCAGGGATGAAGAACTCGTGAGAGCCAGGCCATTTTCGCACTCGATGTTACAGCTCTATAATTCGACTTTCAACATCCTATGGAATCCAGGGGTTTGCAGTTTAGGGAGGGGCCTTAAAGCCCCCCTCCAAAATTGCAAACCCCAGGATTCCATAGGATGTTGAAATCTGAATTATAACACTATAACAATCTGGTGCGGAAATGGCCCCAGTGTAGTGTAATGTAGTGGTTTGAGCATTGGACTAAAACTCTGGGAATGAGGGGTTGATTCTCTGCTGAGCCATGGAAACCCACTGGGTCACCTTGGGCTTGTCACACACACTCAGCCCCAGAAAATCTCATGATATGTTTGCCGTAGGATCGCCGTAGGCCGGAAACAACTTGAAGGCACACAACAACAACAATGAAGTCATCTGTCACCATTACCCAGACTTCTCTCTAAACTTAGTTGCTGTTGTCCTCACAGCAGTTGGACAGTGGGATAGATTTTTGCACCAACAATGTACTATTCTAAGCTATCCCTGTGGAAATGCCAAAACCCACTATATTTTGGGCTGCCTTGGTCTTGAATGAATCTTTAAGACCTGTTAGATTCACAAAGTACTTGCTTCTGATACACTGTAGAAAGTGTAGACCAATGCTACTCATATGCCCATTCCTGCACTAGCCTATTGTAGCACTATGATTCCACTTTCAACATCCTATAGAATCCTGGGGTTTGCAGTAGGGAGTGGCCAGCCAGCTGCTCCTGAAACAGCAAACCCCAGGGTTCCATAGGATGTTGAAAATGGAATCATAGTGCTATAACAGGCTAGTGTGGAAATGGTCATAGTGTTGGTCCATGAACTGGGGTTGGTCCATGAGTGGTGAAGTTCGAGAAAAGAAAGAAACAGTTGTAGCTGATGAGCACAAATGTGCTACCACATTGGCCTTGACACATGGAGGGTGGCGGTGGTGAGTAATCTGCTGATTTACCACATAAAATAGCTTAAGAAGTAGTGCTATAGATGAAAACTGCTAGAAGTATTGTGTTGATATTGATCAACACAGCTGGCTGCCTCTCCTTGAAGATACGTGTGTAGATGCCTTCAAAGCACCCTGTCGACTTATGGTGATCGCTTGAATTTCAAGCAAAGAATACTCAGAGGTGTTTTTATCATTTCCTTCCTCTGAAATGTGGCCTACAGCACCTGGTATTCATTGGTGATCTCTCATCCAAGTACTAACCAGAGCTGACCCTCCTTACCTTCAAAGATCAGAGAGGATCTGGTGCTTATGGGGCATTTGGGCCTATCCTTGGAGGTATGGCTATGGGGAATGTCAGGATGAGCACCTAGACTTCAAAGTGTGGCACTACGTCAGTGCCCACTGCAACTAGCCCTTCATTCTGTGGAAATCTCATAGAGTCTCTCCTATCTCACTCTCTCTCTCTTTTCCTAATATCCTCCTATTCTCCTTTTTCTTTTCCTACTCTTCTCCACCAGGCACAGTGCTATGGGCAGGACAGCCTGCTTCTAATGAGTAGCTTCTGCTCATTGGGATTCTAGGAGTTCACCCAAAAAAATAACTTCTCCAAGCTTTGGGGTGGAAGGAAATGTGAAATCCTTTGGAATATAACAGGACATGAGGCCTAATTGAAAAGTGCTCCTTTTGATATGTGATTAAAAACATTTGGCCTTTTCTTCCCTAAAACTGCAGAGTCCAGAATTCCAAGACAACCCAAAGAATCATTTTAACACAGAACCCAACTGTGGAAGGAACTTCATGTTTTAGTTCTCTGCTATGTTTTCTTTCTCTGGCTCCTCCCCTTCACTTTACTGTAGTGTTGATAAGCATTATTTCCAGTTCATTTCACCTGCTAATTAGGAATTGGCAGTGAGGTGACACACACAAAAAAGAGAAAACAGCCATGGATGCCATGGAAAGATCATCTTTCCTCTCTCAAGCCTGACAAAACAGCTGATTTTATTTTGCAAAGGGCTGAAACGATAGGTGATATTTTGGAAATCCACTCCTTCAGTCTAGTAGCTCAAGGTGGCAGATTGTGGGTATTGCTACATTACCTATACATTTATTTATCTATTACATTTATAACTGCATTTTACTAGTGAGATCAAGGCTTTCCTCCTATTTACTTTATTCTCACAACAACCCTTGGAAGAAGATCAGCAAAGAGAGAGAGAGAGATCCATCCAACATTAGTCATTGGCCATTTCCACACTACACTCTTATAGCGCGATTATTCCCTTTTCAACATCCTATGGAATGCTGGGGTTTGCAGTTTGGGGAGGAGCCGACTGGACCCTCCTAAACTGCAAACCCCAGCATTCCATAGGATGTTGAAAGAGGAATAATCGTGCTATATGAGTGTAGTGTGGAAATGGGCATTGACTTTCGTGGGTCGCTGTGGACTTAAAAATGGATTTCCCATCCCGGTTAAACACTCTAACCATTTCACCACTTTACTTTTAATTTGAATCTTGAATATTTTGAGAGTTACTTATAAGTTTCTGATGGTGCCTGCCCACAACTTTCCGGGTAATGAGGATGGGTCTCTGGGAAGCCATTGTTTGTTACTACAGTTTGTTAACCAAATCTAAAAGAAGATTGTTGTTGCTGTGTGCCTTCCAATTGTTTCCAACTTGTGGGGACCTAAGGTGAACCTATCACAGGGTTGTCTGGGGCTGAGAGTATGTGATGCACCTAAGGTCGCCTGGTAGATTTCCATGGCTAAATGGAGAATCAAACCCTGGTCTTCAGGGCCATAGTCCAATGTTTAAACCACTACACAGTGCTGGCTATTGACTCTTACACTTGCTTTTTTCCATTCTTTTGTCAGCTCTTCAGTTAAGGTGATACTTGGCACATACATATATATGCTTCATACATATACATAAACACATATACATCCAACAAAAGAGGCCAGTTTCACACCGGGACCTTTTTAGCAGGATCATATCTCTTATTTTTGATGCTTTATCATAAGCTTCCATTTTCACACTGAGTCTAGGGACTCAGTATAGTCCCAAAACTTCACACATTTTCCCTTACTAAATACACCAGTCCGTCCACAACTTCTCTATTGCTGTTCAGTCTGTCCTCCCTGACGCATGTGTGCACCCCATAATTTCTGTGCACCTCCCACTGTATTTGGATGGTACCCAGCTTGATTTTAAGCACATGACTTCTGTCTTCAGGTTCTCTGGATGCCCTTGGATTTCCCTTCTGCCGTGTCTGTTTTTGTTCTCTTCCTGAAGGCAGTCCATAAAAATCACACAGACACCCATGTTCCTTCTTTTCATAGAATCCTAGAATAATAGAAATGTAGAGTTGGAAGAGACCACATGGGCAATCCGGTCCAACCCCCTGCCATGCAGGAACACCCTCAAAGCACTTCCAGCAGATGGTCATCCAGCCTCTGCTTAAAAATCTCCAAAGAACGAGACTCCACCACACTCCAAGGCAGCTTATTCCACTGCCGGACAGCCCTGACCATCAGGAAGTTCTTCCTGAGGTTCAGGTGGAATCTCCTTCTTCCATTCCCTCACAATTTCACATGCTCTCCGTGAAGAAAATAAAACCCACAGAGTAGCAGGCAGCTCAGAACAACAAGCAAGCTGACACAGAACTGCACGATGCATTTCCTCCAATCCTAATTCTCCTTTTGAGGCTTCCTGTCTTACTATATCTGACAAAGGGACAGCTATCACCTCCTCCCTCAGTGAATTCTAACAACCTAAAGTAACTTACTTATTAAAGTTTAGGGATAACTTCAGTGGTAGTCATGCTGTCTATGGAGTCCAGCCATGTGGGGGAGAGACTGAATGAATTAATGATTTAACAAATTAATGATTCCCTCAAGCATTGCTCTTGGGATACAATAATACCCATCAGATGGAGTATGGCTCATAAACCCTTTGGGCACGCTACCTAGTTATTTCTGCAAGTTGGGTTGTTGCAAGTTTTTTGCAAGAAGTTTTCTGCTCGTCTCGGCCTGCACTTTTAAAATACTGTTTAGCTGGATTTAAATGCATTGATTTCTGCTAGTAGTGGAGCCACTGGCCACATTGGCCAGAAAATTTTGGAAACTGTCAGTACATCCATTGACTCTTTAAGGCTTTGCATGTAGCTGTCTGATGGCAGAGCTTAAATGTTTTAGGCCATTTCCACACTAGACTGTTACAGTGCTATTATTGCACTTTCAACATCCTATGGAATCCTGGGATTTGTAGTTTAGGGAGGGGCCTCAAAGGCAAACCCCAGGTTTCCATAGGATGTTCAAAGTGCAATAATAGCACTCTAACAGTCTAGTGAGGAAATGGTCTTAGACTTTGCTATGACAGGAAGTTTTGCAATTGAGAACATCAGCCCAGCTTCACCTCCATCATTATCCCTGTGGCATATGTGTTTCCACAGAGGGCCCCAAACCCCACAGACCTCTGACTTCCAGGCTAGATTCACAATTCAGGTTGCATTACTAAGTTCCTTCCATCCAGTCTTGTCCCTGATGGAGCTGGATGATAGGTCACCATTTTGATCTTCTGGTCTTCCTGTAGGCCCATGATTTCAGCCAGGATTCCTGTTCTAAAGAATTGGGGGGCTGCCACATGGGTTGCTTGGGTGCCTCTCAGTGCTTTCTGGGGTTTCAAGTTCTAGAATATATACCCAAGAACCATATTCTACTTCCAAAGGGCTCCTCACTCCCAGTGGATTCTCCAGTGTTCCTCTAGGTCTTAGGTTTTGCCCATGGTGTTCCCTACAATTGGGTTTGGCCTTGTCCCATAGATTGCTTTGGTGGTTTTCAGCTCTCATACTGGCCACACATCCTCAACAGGGATGGATTCTTTAATCTCTTTGTAGTTCAAGATTGCCTTCAGGGGTTCTTTGCATCCTTAACATCACCCCCTGGTGATGCATTCAACAGTGGGAGGTGGGGAATGGTATCTGTCCCACAGCTGCATTCCCACAATCCATGGAGTTCTCTGTATTTCACAGCTGGCACACATCTTGTAGCAGGTGTTTTACCTATACCCAGCTTCATCTTTGAAGTTCTTGATGGCTTCCAGATGATCAAGTTCTGTCACCGTGTGGGGTTGCTGATATCATATACACCCTGATATGAACCTCATGTGCATACAGTAAATAGTGAAAGTTTCCTGTCCTTAATTATGGATGCATGGAAAATGCTGCTAGAAAAAATCTGAGCAATATCATTGACATTAAAATCAAATAAACAGGAGGCTAGAATGCCCTACTTTTTTGACACTGTTCCAAATACTGACTTATTTAACTAACTACATTGTAACATTGTGCCCAACTATACATTGTAGCCAGCATGTTATTTTGATGATGAAATTTCTGTAATTATACAAAGTGGCCTTATTTGCATCAGTTTTGTCTTGTTTATCCCAAAGCGGCAGATGAGGAAAGGATAAAAAGCTTTTTGGGAGGGTGTGTGTGTCTATGACAGAGAAGTTTAGCATCCTTATTTTGTGACTCTTATTTAAATTAAATTTGAATTTCAGTCAATTATTTATTCTTCTACCTGGTATTCTGGAATAAACTGAGTGCCAAATTCAATGCTACTACTTTTTTCTGGAAAACAACCTAGAATACCAACTTTGTAGAAACTTTGCTAACTTTAGAAAAGCTAGCCAAGACCAGAACTTCAGAGAGGCAAACTCAACAAAATTCATCACTTGCACATGGTTGCATGGTGATGCAACAATCTTTGCACACAATCTCAGTATTCAACAAGCTAAAAACGTCAATATAAATGATATTCAGGGATTCAATCCAGAAAAACATTTGAAAACATCAGGAACAGCAACTTTTGAGTAAGGTAAACTAAGGTAAACTAACTTTAAAGTAGGTGACAAAGACATTGAAATAGTTTAAGATTTTTCCATACCTTGGCTCAGTCATTAGAATGGAGACTGCAGTCAAGAAAGCAGAAGAAGACTAGGACTTGGAAGGGCATCTATGAAAAAAACTAGACAAGATTCTGAAGTGTCAAGATATTTCATTGAATACTAAAGTTAGGATTATCCATGCCATCATATTTCCAATTTCTGTGTATGGTTGCGAAAGCTGAACAGTGAAGAAAGTGGATAGAAAGGAAATAAATTCATTGTGGTGCTGGAGATGAGTTCCATAGATGCTGTGGAAAGCTAATAAGACAAATAAATGGGTCCTAGTTTAAATCAAGCCTAAACTCTCCCTAGAAGCTGCAATGACTAAACTGAGGCAATCATATTTTGTCCATATCATGAGAAGATACGACTCATTAGAGAAAATAATAATGGTTAGTAAGGCAGAAGGCAGGAGGAAAAGAGGAAGACCTTGTTACAGATGGATAGACTAAATCAAGGAAAACACATCCTTGAATCTACAAAACCTAAGCAGGACTTCTGATGACTCTTGAATGTACTTGAGCAGGGCTTTTGATGAGACATAGGCCCTTTCCACACGCAGGGCGGGTAAACGGGGGGGCGCACGCAGGGACGGAGCTTACCGCTAAACGGATTGCTCCGTCCCCGCGGGGAGCGCGCGTTCGCCACTCCAAACGGCGGTGAATTTCGGCGGCATTCAGCGGCGCCCAAATGGCAGCCACCGGCTTCCAGTGGCACTCCGCCAATCAGGGCAGCGCGCCAGCCGGAAGCCCGCCCCCGGGCAGCTCTGCAGAGATACGCTAACGCATCCCTGCAGTTCTAAACGGGGCACGGCGACGGGGCAAAGTGCGCAAGTCACATAAAAACCACTTGAGAAGTGGTTTTTATAAGACTCGCAGCGCCACCCCCGCAGCCGCACGAGGGCGGTTTGAGGTTTAGAACCTCCCATTTGCGAACTGCCCTCGCACGCCTCGCAGTGTAGAAGACCTCCTGGGGAGGTCGCCCTAGCGCGGGCAATATGCCCGTGTGAAAAGGGCCTTAGAGTTGTCACATTCATAGGGTCACCAGAAGTTGAAGTTGACTTGACCGCAATTAACAAGAAGACAGTATTTCAGCAGGTGCTGCTTGCTATTAACAGTATGACAAGGGACACTGGCTGAAATTCTCTTGCCTACACTAACATTAAAGATACAGGAGCCTTCTCCAGTTTTAAATCTGGCAACCCTATGACCCCCTCGGTTTTGCTACATATAGGCCCTTTCCACACAAGGCAGTTAAAATGGGCCAAGGGTCCTGACATGGAGGTTGTCCGCACTTTGGATTGGACTAGGTGTGGACTATTTAACTTAGTTCCACACCTCAGTCCGATCCACCCGCCCCCCAGGTCCTCCCCCGTGCTAAGTAAAGACTGGAAAAATCAGGTCTTTACATTTTCTGGAACGCGCCATTGCATTCCTACTTACCTGTGCAGATGCGCTGGCTCGCACCAATGTGAGCCTGCGATCAGCGGAGGGCGGGCTGTGGGCGTGGCCAGCCTCAGCGGTCGGTCCACTCCCACGAAGACACCGGAAGCCGCCATTTTGAGCCGGAGCAGTGCAGATCTACAGACCTCGCACTGCTCCGGTTCACCCTGCACTAATGGAGGAGCCCTGCGGAAGGGCTCAAGGGAAAGTCTGCATTACTTCAGACCCAAGAAGAGCCGGTAAGTAACGGCACGGAGCGATTCGCTCGCCTCGTGCAGAAAGGGCCATGATTATTATATTTGCTAAACATCCAGGATACTAGGGAGGAGGGGGAAAGTCCAAGAGTGACCAAGGTAAGTACCTCCCTAGGCCGCAAAGAAGTCCTGATGATTTTCATCCCACTCTTTTAGGTATTTTGCAGGACCAGAGAGCAGGTTGGCTCTCCTCCAGCCCTGGTACAGAGCCACTTGGAAGGCTGAAGTAGAAAACTTGCAGCAACTACTCAATCGCATTCAAGTGCCGCTGAGCTATTTTCTGTCTATGGGAATTGCTTATCAAAAGGGCGTTGTGAGGAAATATACTAACCCTATAACACTGTAACACTATTTGCTTCAATGCACTGTATTCAATTTATATGCAATTCCAAGTACTAAACAGCATATAACAAGCAAATATTATGTGGAAAGTTCTGATTAAAAATGAGCAGCACTTGTGATTAAAATAACAAATGAGTACTTCAAAAAACAACAATCAATAAAGCCTCAATTTCCTACGTGAAAAAGATTACAATTTTGACATTTCTTAATGCTCTACTGCTGCAATAACTTTTTATTATTATTATTTTTATGTGTGTGATCACCATTTTTCCTTTTCTCCTACCTGTAAATGGAATAATTGTACTTTTATGCCTTCTCAGCAAAAAACAAATTCCAAAGGCTCAATTAATTTTTTGCACAGAGTCCTGAAAGTTCATTCTCTTTTGACACCAGTCATCAATTTTTTCATTGTTTTATTACAAAATTAAATTTTAAAATTACACTGTTTCACTTTTACAAAGTAAATAAATAAATATAGCATGCGGAGTTCGTTTTGAGAGTTTTAACTGGTATACTGAGTTATAAATAGGGTAGCTTAGCTGTGTGTGTTTCTCTTAAGTATAGGTTACTTCAAATATTAATGATGACCATCAAAGCAACTGCTTCACATGGCACAAGTTGCAGGTTGGTTTCTTTTATCCTCTTGTTCATAATGCATACAATCCTTTAAAAAAGAGATTTCTTCTTAAATTCCAATAGATGAACTGACAGTTCCCTTGCTTTATTGGGAAAGTGGAGGATTGACTCAGATTGGGGTAGGTCACATACAGTGGTATGTACCTACCTGGCTTTGTAAGTGAATGGTGCTGCTTTGACCACATAAGAACACAGAAGTCACTCCTGAACTTTTAAAATAGAGGGATTGCTTTTCTTTCTGTTTAACCTTTCAGAACTAAACTTAATGTGTGATGTTCCCATTTTTAGGTCTGCTGTTGGTGTTTAAAACTTTGATATTTCAGTCTGAAAAGGATGTGAACGCGTGAGTTACTCATCACTACAAGTTCAGTTGTGATTTGTCAAGCTAATGTGAGAACACAGATATAAGAATTTAAGGAGGCAGAATATAAAGTCCAGTAGGATGATTATCCACCCATATGAACAGCGAGGTGAATTGAGAATGTGGATCTAACCACCCACCCACCCACCAAATGTTTGGTTTCTCACCTTGTTGTTGGATAATTTGGCATATCATGACCCCCTTGTGCTCTCTCTATCCACTATTTGCTGATCTGCGACTGATTGTTTGAGGTTTAGTTATTATGTCACCTAAAGACACAGACTGATACTCTTTGCAGGACTCTCTGCATGGGAGAATGTAAATTACCAAATTATTCTCCTTGTAAGAAACCCTTAAAGAAAAAAGAAATAGCAAGAAACATACAAAAGCTTGTAGTGGGTACGGCCTCTGCCACCGGGCCGAGAAGTTCCACAATTCTTGTCAGCATCACAGTCAAACATTGGCCCTTTCCACACGAGGGGGCGTGAAATGCGGAGAAATGGGGCGGCACACGCGGTAACAGAGCTTACCTCGATCTGTCACCGCGGGGAGCAGTGCGCGTTCGCCACTCTACACGGTGGAGGCAGCTGGCAGCGCCCAGCGGCGCCTGGCGGTGCCCAAAATAGCAGCTGGTGGCTTCTGGCGGCTCTCCGCCAATCGGAGAAGCGCACCAGCCGGAAGCCCGCCCCCAGGCAGCTCTGCAGGGACACGCTTGCGTGCCCCTGCAATTCCCCACGGGGCACAGCGACAGGCTAGCGCGCGCATGTTTCATAAAGACACATGAAATGTGGTCTTTATAAAACACGCAGCACCACCCCAGCGGCCGCGTGAGGGTGGTTTGAGGTGGGGAAACTCCACATTTCTAACCGCCCTAGCACGCTCCACAGCGTAGACGACTCCGGGTGAGGTTGTCCTACCCCATGTTACCTCGTTCCGCCCCCCGTGTGGAAAGGGCCATTAACAGTGGTATAGAAAAGGTTAATTTGTATTTAGTGGGGCCTTGTAAATAGTTTTACTTCAGTTTGGCAGTTCAAGGCTGGGAAAAGACTCCTCGCTGTTGTTGTGTGCCTTCAAGTTGTTTCCAACTTATGGAGAACCTGAGGTACACCTATCACAGAGTTTTCTGGGGGCTTTCCATGGCTGAGAAGAGAACCGAACTCTGGTCTCCAGGGTTGTAGTCTGATGCTCAAACCCTACACCACCCTGACTGGCAGCTGGGAATTGATCACCATCACTGAACAGTTTTTTTAAACAAAACAAAACACTAATTATGTTTAATATTTCATTGAGATTAAAATGTGCAAGCAAATCTGATAACCAAGTATTAAACATGCTGAGCGATAGTCTCAGGGTCCTTCAGTGTTCTGAAAAGGTCAGATGTTGATTTCTAAAGTTTCTCTGCAGCATGTAATGATGGAAGATCTCCTTGAAGCTACTGTTTATTAACTCAGTCAATAAAAGAGTACCAAGTCTCAAAGAGTGCATATCTCTTTGTGCCTTCACTGGTTAGTTAGCTTTTCAGATAAGATGACATTCTCTACCTACAACCACTGTGAATCCCATATTGGATTCTTTATTTCTTTCCATGTTTTTAGTACTAATGGCAAGCAGCTACTATTGGAATTTTCATTACTTTGTGTGTGTGTTTGTCTCTTTATATGGTAATTTCTTTACGCTGCATTCTGTCATAAATTTATTCTTGTCCACTTTTTCTCTCTAAGGCCTAGAAGGGTTTAATGTTCTGATTTGTCACAAAGTGTCATTGAGTGGCCTCCTCTGGTGACGTATGCGTGCATAACTGTGACTGATGCATGTGTATACCTCTTTTTTAACAAGATGTAGGCAGTGAGTCTAGCTCTTTGCACTCCATCCAAAAACCTCCCTCCTGGCAGCTGTCAATCTCTGGGAGGGGGCCTTGTTTCTGCCTCTTATCTTTGGGAGAGGATAGAATGGGCAGACAGTTCAAATGATGAATGCGTGGCTGGTTTAGGCTCCCGGGGAAGGAAAAGTAGGATCCATTCCACCTGTGAGTGCACTGCCATTTCTTTTCCTCACCAAGCTGAGAACAGTGGCTTTGTCATCACCTGAATTGCCTTACCCTCCTTCCCATCCTTGACAGTAAGCCAGGGCCCTTTCTAGGATCTAATGCAGTGGTTCTCAACCTGTGGGTCACCAGATGTTTTTGGACTTCAGCTCCCAGAAGCCCTGAGCATTGACCATAGTGGCTGGGGCTTCTGGGAGCTGAAGTCCACGAACATCTGGGGACCCACAGGTTGAGAACCACTGATCTAATGACTGCTGAGAGCAGATACGGAATAAAATGCAAGAGAAGAGCCTTACATTCTGCCTGTTCAGTGTAGGAACTTGGCCATTGTCTGCTTCTTTCCTTGGCTCCAATGAGATCAAAACCTCCTCTTTCACCTATATCTCCCCCCAGCTTCAGTCACACAGAAGCCAAGAGTTGAAGGGGGCCTTGGTTGACAGGGGTGAATACAAAAACACAAGAGAACTCAAAGAGAAGCTGCACTGAAGCCCAGAGCTTGGGGAAATAGCTAGTAGACATCCTAGCTGGCAGATGTGTGGAATTACAGTCCCAGGTTTCCAAGCTCTAGATCTTCCAGTAAACCTTGGAAATATTTGCAACAGATAAATAAGGGCTATAGATTTCCACTTTTATGCCAATAGTGATGAGAAAAAGTGCTTTCTATCCCTACCTAATTAGACTACCGAAATGATGTAAGTTTTGCACTAATGTGCTATTAAATCTTATTATGCACATTCTAGTGTCAATGCTGAGGGGGAAAATCTATAGGCCAAAGAGTCCATGTTCATAGAACATGTTGTTCTGCATGTCTACAGCCTTCTTCTTGAACCAGTTAGTTGCCAGTATTTGCCATAACACTAATTAGTAGACTTTGGAGTTGTAGTTGAAAAAAAGTGGATGCATTGAGCCAGCTTTCTTTCTTTCTAGTTAAAGCTATTTAGGACTAAGCTTAGTGTAGACTCCTAAACTATCCTAAACAAACTCCTGCCCAATGCAGGAAGGCAACAAAAAGAGAAGCCCCCCAAAGATAGTTATTCGTCTATCTGAACACAGAAATCATCTCAACAAAAACAAATTTTACCTAAAGATAATCTAAAACCTAACCAGTTGTGTCATCCCCTCCTGAAGATGCACATGCCAAAAAACTTAGAGAAGTTTCCTCCAAAAGGAGCCCAGAAAAAGAAGTGTACAAATTTGTCTTTTGCTCTGTGTGTGCCTGTGAATCAAAGTGCTACACTACGGTTCTTAATATATTTCATCTTTGTAAGTGACTAAGCATGCCAAAACACCTTTCAAAACATCTATCCGTTCTCCTAAGGATAGGAGACAAATTGCAACAAATGAGCCAGCACAGATTAACACATCTTGAATGACACTGAGTACATAGCTGAAATTTTTATTTCATTAATAGCGGTTTTCTGACAACACTTTTTGAGAATGATTTCTCATCCAAGAATCCTCAAAAGGAGAAAAGGAAACAATAGCATTACCTGAATAATTATTTATAATCCTTATTTATAATCCTCTATCTTAAGTAAAAACATAAGAAAACATGAGGAGCCATGCTGTGTTAGACCACTGCCGACAAGATATCTGTTGTTGTTGTGAGCCATCAAGATGTTTCCAATTTATGGAGACCCGAAGATGAACCTGTCACAGGGTTTTCTGGGGCTGAGAGTGAGTAATGCATCCAAGGTCACCCAGGGGGTTTCATGGCTGAGCAGAGAATTGAATCCTGGTCTCCAGGGCTGTAGTCCAGTGTTCAAATCACTACACCAACTAGCTCTCATTGGATACCTACAAGCCAGATATGATCACAATCTCCATCTCCTCAAGCTTTCAAGCCACAACTAATCAGGGATGCTGCCTCTGCTATTATAAGGACATCTATCCATTGTGACTTGCATGCTCAGGGCTTAGGCCATTTCCGCACTAGCTTGTTATAGCGCTATGATTCCACTTTCAACATCCTATGGAATCCTGGGGCTTGCAGTTTCGGGAGGGGCTGACTGGCCCCTTCCGAAGCTGCAAACCCCAGGATTCCATAGGATGTTGAAAGTGGAATCATAGCACTATAACAGGTTAGTGAGGAAATGGCCTGAGAAAGGAACAAACCAGGCCACACACTGAAGCTGAGTGAAAATAGGCTGCAATTTTATTGGCTACAGCAAAAACAGGGTTGGCTTGTGCACAGGTCTGGATCCCAGCATCGACCAACCCACCTGTTGACCGATGAGACTGAAAATGCAAAGCCATGACCACCTAGAGTCAGCTGCGAGCCATCTGACCCCCCGCCCCAGTAGTGCAGGTATGCGGACCCCAAATCCATGCTGTGTTCCCGCTGCCGACCCTGCCCTCTTGGTAACCTCCTCCATCCCCAGAATGCAGAGAACTGGGGAAGTGGCAGGCCCAGATCCAGGACCCATGCCAACCGCCATACATGTTGGATAATAAAAGACAATGACACAACTTAACTACAGTGCACAGGATACAACAAGGGAAAAGTAAGGTGGGTGAGAGGGACAACATGCAGAGAAGAACTGAGCTCTGGGGAGAGGAGACCCTAGCTAAATACAAAATACCTGGACAAGGGGGAAACTTCCTGAAGCCCTGGCCTGGGTGGAAACAGCCAATCAGTTCAAATCAGCAGGCTTGAACTGATTGGCTGGGAGCTTCCCCAGCTGTGCAAAGGCCCCTGAATATGAGGAAGTACCCAGCCGGGCTGAGCACACGGCTGAGAAGTTGCATGGCATGGCAGGGCCAACTGAACAGCAGTGGGGGATGCTGTGGGGGCAGCAGCACCACCACCAAAGCCAGCCCAAGCTGTAAATGTGGCACTCGGTAAGTCTGGCAGCTTAATTTATGGCCAGTGGTAGCCCTGTCTTTTATGACTGTCCAATCCTCTTTCAGATCTGCACAGTTGGTAGTCACTGTTGTTTTTGTGTGCCCTCAAGTCATTTCAGACTTATGGTGACCCTAAGGCAAACTTATCACGTGGTTTTCTGGGGCTGAGTGTGTGTGATGCACCCTAGGGCATTTTCCGCACCTTACCGTCTTCTGGCGCTGGGGTGCGGAGATCGTGCGAGCAGACTCCAGCGAGTGGCTCTTGCGTCCGGGGTCCTTCAGCTCCGCACGAACTGCCTGCTTGCACGAGAGCCCCACCTCTTCCTTCCACAGTGCAGCCTGGGAACTTCCCAGGCTGCGCTGGGGCAGGAAGCGCGACTGGTAAAGCTCCAGAGGCTTCGCACGCCAGGTAAGTGCGTGCGGGGCCCGGGAGCAATGCGCGATCACGCACCATTTTCAGCTTCTAGCTGAAAATGAAAAGGTATGCGATCAGCACCTGCCCTACGCTGGAGCATTCTGCGATTGTGAGTGCGTTGTGCAGATCACTCCTCACAATCGCGCAACGCTCCAGGGGCCCTTTCGCATGGAAAATGCCATGCGAAAAGGGCCTAGGTCACCCAATGGGTTTCCATGGTCAAGCAGTGCATCTTTTAGCAGCAAAGTCAATGGTAAACTAAAAAAAAAAAAAAATGACTTTGTGACATGATGATGATAAGCACCCTTTTTACCAAAGAGCAGAACATCAGCATATGCAGTCAAAGACAAGGACAATAAAACACAACACTATAAATATACATAAAACGAAATCCCCAATACCACCCTAGTCATTATTCATCTCAGCAACCTCAGACACAATCTCAGTTGCGTACGGACAGGAGTGCAGGGGGATGGTTCATCCCAGGTGGCAATGTTTTTGGAGTGTCCCGGCCCATAGCCTTGCCCCCGCACGCCCTGGCCACATCGCCACACATCACAGCCATGCCCCCATGCACAGTGTCCATGCCCCTCGTGCTGTAGCCCTGCCCCCTCCCACCACCCCCTCCCCACACTCCAACGCAGCCACTGCAGCAGCTTAATCTGGTGAATCAAAGAGGAAGGTCTTCAACCCTTTATGAAAATGGGTGAGACCCTACTCCAGCCAGAGGTCTCAAGGAAGACCATTCCATAGATATGGAGCTACATCTTGGAAGGCTTGCAGACTTGACAGTGCTGCATGAGCAGACAATGACCCTTTGCCTACAGATCTTAGATTCCAAGACGGTATAAATCATGCTAGCCGAGCTGCCAGGTACAGGAGGAGATTCGAAATACTGGAGGAAATTACAGTGAGAATAGAGCAATTTCAACAATTAGTGCATGAATCAGCCTAAAATCTACAAGAAAGTGATTTAAAAAAATCTTTAAAATTTGGGAGTTATCGCACCCCAAAGAACCAGTAAAGTTGATCATACACAGTAGAGAGAAAATAGTGATTGGATATCAATAACTTAGTTTGGCAACCAAGGAAATTAAATGGCTGGTATTGTGAACAGAAACATTTATTTCATTTCTTTTAATTATTTTTCTAATTATGTTTCACTTACAGAAAGTGACACAACCATACATCCTGGCTTAGAATAACTCTTTCAAGTCCCCATATGCCAGGTCTTGGGAACTGTGGTTTTACAACATGCATAACAAACCAGCGCCATGTACCCACAGCACTGGGCCCATCTTTTATTCTTTTCTGCTAATGAACCCAACCAGGACCACAGCATGGTCTATCATGCATGCATTTTTGCATTAAGTACACCCTCCCAACAAGAAAGGTTTGAATTCCAATGCTAGGTCATATGGAGAGCAGAAGCAGAAATAAATATACATGTTAAATCTCTGCCTTGAATGGCTGCCATGGAAGACATGAGAACCAGAAACTCAGGGATAAGTATATTGTTACGAGTGGTAACCAATACCCCCTATTTATTATGTTAATATATTTAGACTGAAATTCCTTTGTGTTCATGAGTGCATATAACAAATTGAGATTACAAAATCTTTAGGGCAGGTTTTTTAAAGAAAGATAAAGTCATCTAGCCAGAGGGTAAATTCACTGAGATCAATGGAGCTTTATTTTTAAAAAATAGCAGATAGTAAGAGGCCAGTTAGAAAATTCTTGAATGTAATATATCATACCACATCCACACCCACATATTTTCTCTTCAAATGAAACCCCAGTAGAGTGACCTTTCTGAAGTGCATTCATGAACGCAAGGAATTTGAGGGTCTTGGTTTGAGTCTAAACACGATAAAACAGATTTTACTAGGGATAATCATGTTGTCAGAATAAACAACTGGAATTTTAATTCAGTCCAAACTGATAATGAGGCTATCCTATTTCTGCTGTCTTGCTTACTTTTCCCCCCTCTTTTTTATAACCATTAGTGATTACAAAGTGATAACATGCAGAGTTCTGAAAGTCGATTTAACAGTCTTTGATGACAACAATATATTAATTTTAACAAATCCCCAGATGCAAAAACTTGAAATGGAAAACTCCCATGCAGTTGTTCATAAATAGTATTTAACTCATCACTTTAAGCAGAATGTATAACTCAGCTTCACCCAATCTGTTGGAAAGGATGTGGCACAAAAAGTAGTCCAAATGTGGGGTTGTGTGGTCACCCAAGTCCTCAAAGAGAAACTGGATCATTACCCTTGAACACTATGGACAGCGATTTATAAAACACTCTTGAAATCTTTGCAGTGCCTTGTAACACATCAAGATTATTTTGGGATTTCTTTAATATGCAGTTATTTTTGCTTGTATGTTTTAATATCAAAGAAAGGATGTGAGGGCAATCTGGCTGCGACATTAAAGTAAATTTCAAAGCATTGCTAATTTGGATAGCTCCACTGCCTGAAAACAGGTATACTTGTGTCTAGTGGGATTAAAAATTTGTTGTTGTGTCTTCAAGTCGTTTCCAACCTATGACGACCCTAAAGTGAACTTTGGAAAGATTTTGCAGAAGGTGTTTTTTTGCCTTCCTCTGAGGCTGAGAGAGCATGACCTGCCCAAGATCACCCAGTTGGCAGAGTAGGCACTAGACTGTCATAGTGCTATTATTCCACTTTCAACATCCTATGGAATCCTGGAGTTTGCAGTTTCGGGAGGGGCCTTTGGAAATGAGTTGAAGGCACACAACAACAACAACAACAACAGGGCTATTAGGAAGAATTGCCCATACAGTCAGGCCTGGATGCTCCCATTGCTCTGGCACAAGAGAACCCCATTCTGCCACTAGCTCTCAGGCCTTCACAAGTCTCACTGTCCTCTTCTTAGAAGGAGATGCGCTGATTTGAAGGAGCACAACTGTGGTTCCAACTCGGCATTTGCAGGTAGGCCTGTGAAAGACTCCTTTCTCAAACTCTGAAAGGCAGCTGCCAGTTCCTGTAAAAAGCTAGATGGACCAAAACTGTACCTTATACTGCACAGCTGTCCATGTCCTTTCAGACTTTTTTCCCCCATTGCTTTGGGTGGTATCTGAATAGTACTTCCTAAGCTGCAGCTTAATAAACAAAAAGGGAGTATAACAAGGATCCCATCACAGAAAGCTGAAATTTCAGGAGAAGGAAACGTGCCTATCTAGCTCTAAAACTTTCCCATATAGCCTTCCCATGCTTTTACAAAGACAAATAAACATAGTGTAGACATTTATTTTTTTTTTAGTTCTGTCGAATTAAATCACTAGATATTTTCTTCTTGTTTGTGTCAGCCAAAAGCTTTCCTTTGCTTCAAGTTCCCCCCCCCCACACACACTTTTATAACTCTGACCTGTGGGGATTTGAAGAAAAAAATAATAATTAGAAACATAGAGTTTGTTGTTGTGAAAAAAG
Source organism: Iguana delicatissima (assembly GCA_948472985.1). NCBI lineage: Eukaryota > Metazoa > Chordata > Lepidosauria > Squamata > Iguanidae > Iguana > Iguana delicatissima. The sequence continues at coordinate 299,287 of CAOKZL010000010.1, forward strand.
AACAAGAAGAAGGCAATGCTGGCATCGTACTAAAAGACAAAACTTCATTTCTTTGGCTACCAAATTAACAATCAAAGGTTCCATTAGCAGCAGATTTCTTATCAGTGAAATCAAGTTTTAGATTAGAAGCTGGAAAACTTTCTCTATTTGTTTTTTTTCAACAGGGACAGAATTCTCCTTTCTTCCTCCTCCCTTTTTTCTTTCCTACTTTCCTTTTTGAAATATCCTTACACTCTTTTCAGAAGTTAGGGTCCATTTTCTCACAAACATCCCTCCCTCCCTCCAACAGATCTACACAGAGGGGTTGCAGAAGCAGGACAAGGGCATTGCCCTCTCAGAATTCTGTCCCCAAAGGAAACTTTCCTTTGATCCCCAAATCTAGTTAGCAGTTGTCTAGCAGTTAGGTTTCAGTGCAAAGCGCTCCCTAAGCGGTTTACAAGGTATTTTAGCTAATTGCACCCAACAACCTGGGTATTCATTTTACTGACCTACGGAAGGATGGAAGGCTGAGTCAACCTGGAGCCCTGCAGGATCGAGCTCACAGTGTTGTGGCTGCAGTACTGGCATTTAATCATTGCGCCACCATTTCTTGGTGTGAACAATTTTCAGCATTTCAATTTCTGTAATGTTAAAAATGTGGGGACTGAAAGAAAAAAATGTTGCTGTTGTCATGTGTCTCCAAGTCATTTCTGACTTATGGCAGCCCTAAGAAGAACCTATCACAGGATTTTCTAGGAAGCAAATTCTTATCTGGGGGATAATACCCATATTTTATCTCCACCCTCAGCTAACCCCTTTGGTACATCTTGTCAAATTATCATTTGATAATTTGAAAAAAATCTGGAGGTTGCCTACAACATAAAATGAACTTCCTCCCCATCCATTTTCACCTCATTACTCACAATGGTGTAGATGACAACAGCATGGACCAGCAGCTGGAGTATTTGACTGGACAGGGAGATCACAACCTCACATCTACTCAAAGCATGTGAAAGCGATTGTTTACATCTAAAGCCTTGGAAACTCTGACCAAAATGCTATTGGGAAGCTGATGAAAATGGCAAAGTGACCACATCATTGCCTTGCTTGCCTTCAGTATCTGATATTCAGGATTATGATGCTCTGGAATATGGATGCTTCAAACTTTAGAAGGAGCTTGTTGTTGTTGTTGTATCACTTCAAGTCGTTTCCAACTTATGGTGACCCTAAGGCAGTGGTTCTCAACCTGTGGGTCCCCAGATGTTTTTGGACTTCAGCTCCCAGAAGCCCTGAGCATTGACCATAGTGGCTGGGGCTTCTGGGAGCTGAAGTCCACAAACATCTGGGGACCCACAGGTTGAGAACCACTGCCCTAAGGTGAACCCAACACAGGGTTTTCTGGGGGGCTGAGAGTGTGTGACACACTCAAGGTAACCTGGTGGGTTTCCATGGCCAAGCAGGTAATTGAACCCTGTCTCCAGGTTTGTAGTCTACCACAACACTATTCTGGCTCTCTTAGAAGGGGCTTACAGGGAAGATTTGGTGTAAACATCTATTAGAAACTCTGCATGTGTAACTAAGGTAGGAGGCTGTTGGAAGAAGAACTAGACAGTCTCATCTGTGGGAGATACCATGTGCTCCGGCATAAGTCAGATCAGAATGAATTCAGTTTGCAGAAACTGAAGTCAGCTGAAGAGAAAGGAGGAAACTGGGAGAGAGAGAAATTGGGACATTTTTAAAGCAGCTGAAAAAAATGAGATGGCACAGAATTAATTGGGGCTGTCCCACCAAATCGAGGCAGTTGGAGGGTATTTTCCCTTCTTGCTAAACAGTCTGTGAAGTTGGCATGAGGCTGGCAACTGTTGAGGAGGCCTACCAGTGCTTTGGGGCTAGTATGAGGACAATCCCATTCACTTGTAGCCGCTCACCAAAGTTCAGTGTGCAGAGCTGCTCATAGCACATCTTCAGAGGGGCTCCTGCTCTTTCAGTATTCAACAGTAACACCACTGGTTGAGTCTGACATGTTGGTATCTTCATTCTGATCTGGCTTATGCCGGATTGCTGATGTCTGACCAGATGCTGAGCTGTGGACGGTCCAAAGCTTGATATTCCAGCTACACAAAGCCTGCATTCAGTTCTCTCACACAATTATCTCTTGCTGCGATAATGGTTTCAAGCTTCAGTTTATAAGAAAGGATCGGAAATATATTTTCCCAATTAATAAATTCCTATACCTGTTATTCATAAATGGACTTTTATGCCATAGTTTGACCCTAGCTGCTCGGCAGCATTTGAAGTTAAAAGGTTGGTTGCCATGCAAACCAGGTGTTCTCAGTTAATATTTACACATGGTACAGCATAAAAAAAATTATATAGGGCTAATAAACAGCCAAATCCTTTAATTAAAGAATTAAAAGGAAGCCAAAGTCCTCCATATACAAAGTTGAGCATACTGTTGTGTCCAGATAGTCATCCCTTGGAAGGGTTAAGAGATCATTCATTACCCTTGGACTTCTGGTGCATATCATAGCTAAGAGGAATGGTAATTTTATTTTTTAAAATGGCCTATGTCTAAAATGACAGCAGTAAAAGGAAAAGCTGATAATATGAGTCTACTGTTTTCTGTGAGTAAAGTTCTGTTCCCATGCTTATCTATGGTCTTTGCAAAGGAAAAAACATTGTTTACCCTAACAGCCAAGTATTCATCAATATCTTCTACCGGTGTGGGCTAGGTATCTTTCCTCCTGGATCACATACCCACCAGAATTTCAGAGGTGCAAGCAGGGGCATGTGGAGCTAAGCAACATCACAGTCAAGATGGCAAAAGTTATTAATGAGGAAGAACACACAAGCTAGAAGGGGCTGAAGCAATTTGCTTTTGCCTGAGCCTACTGGGATGGGCAAAATTCTGCCCCTTCCTCTCCCTCATGTTGAGTTGAGTGCAAACTATTTGTGCACTTTGAACTCAGTTTGCAGCAAAAGAAGTAAGCTGGGGGGGAAGAGGAAAGGTGGAAGAGGAGGGAAAAACTGGGATATTTTAAAAGCAGGCCTTTGGGAAGATTCAGGAACCACCTGAACCTCCCACAGAGTCTCCGGCTCCCTGGCAGCCTGTCAATTGTTTTTGGCTGCGTAAATCCCATTGTTCAGCCAGAACACATTCTCATTTGTCAGATTTAGTGGGATACCCAGAAACAGTAGAAGAAGGAGTCAGTTTCCCCTGAAAGTGACTTGAAGTGACACAGTGTCCCTTTTGGTAACCCAAAGCAGCAGCTGCAATGGTGTTTGGATTCAGAAATGATCTCCAGAGCATGCCCACCCCTCATCTAGGCCAAAGCTTGGCCAGTATTTCCCCCTCTCTGCCACAAAAGATGAGTGCAACTTTTAGCTCCGGTTACTGAGACATTTTGGTTGTACAGTACTCTGAGCATTTCAGATAAGTTGCCAGGGAAAACATGTATGACATGCCTTCAAATTCCACGTTCAGTGAAATTTTGAGGGATATCGTGCTCACTTCAGACTTGAACTATTCTATACTTTCACCAAAAGCTGACCCAAGACATTTCCCTTCGTAAAACATAGATGAAAAGGATTCCCCTACCCATTCCATGGCCAAAATGTGACTGGAGTAGGAAATGAAACTTCCTTCAATGCTCTCAATGGAACTCTGTATGTTGTTGTCATTTCTGACTTATTGTGACCCTAAGGTGAGTACCACAGAGCTTTCTGAAGCTGAATGTGTGTGATGTGCCTAAGGTTGCCCAGTGGGTTTCCATGGCTAAGCAGGCAATCGACCCTTGGGCCATTTCCACACTAGGCTGTTATAGCACTATCATTCTACTTTCAACATCTGGGGTTTGCAGTTCAGGAAGGGGCCAGCTGGCCCCTCCCTGAACTGCAAACTCCAGAATTCCACAGGATGTTGAAAGTGGAATGATAGCGCTATAACAGTCTAGTGCGGAAATGGCCTTGGTCTCCCAGGCTGTAGCCCAATGTTCAGTCCATTGGAGCACGCTGGCTGTCGGAATGCTGTTTACCACACTGGAAAAGCAACAAAGATCAAGAAGAACAGATCTCTCCTTGCTTCTGTCTCCCAGCATCTGCTGCCTGAAGCGACTACATCAATCAGCTTAATAGTAGGTAGTGGTGGTTGTGGTCCTCCTCATCCTCGTCCTCCTTCTCCTCCTTCTCCTCCTCCTCTGTGCCCTCAAGTCAATTCTGACAGGGTGACTGCATCACAGGATCTTATTGCGACACTTTGTTCAGATGGGATTTGCCATTGCCTTCCTTTTAGGTTTAGAGAATGCAGCTTGCTCAAGGCTACCCAGGTTTTTCGATGGCTGAGCAGAGATTCAGAGCCTGATCTCCTGGAGAACTAGTCCAGCACTGAAACTTCTACCTCTTAATGGCCATCTTTTGTGCCTTTAAGTCTATTCTCGCTTATGGCAACCCTATTCTAGGGTTTTCTTGAAAGATTTCTTCATCATAATTTTGCCATTGCCTTTTACTCTGGGTGAGGGACTGTGATGTACCCAAGGTCCCCAGTGCATTTCCAGGACGAAATGGTGGATCGAACTCTGGTCTCCTTGAGTCTTTGTCCAACACTCAAACCCTCACATCATGCTGGGGGAAAGCTAGTGCTAAAGAAACCACATTCCTGTGGCATTCACATGGGCATTTAGGGTCATATCCAAACTTTCTCCCAGCTGAAGTGATATTTGCCTTCAAGTTCTACATGAGAAAAGCAATGATGAAAAATATCCTTGGAAGTGGTGGCAAGGCAGAGAAGTATGTGTTCAGTTCATTAATTCATTTTGGAACAGTTTCTTAGCCTCCACATTTCACCTTAATAGAAACTCCCAAATGAGAGAAGCACGCCCTGCCAAAAAATGACTTTCTTTGATATTCCACAAACCGTTTTCCCTATGTTTGATTTCTGAATGAAAAGCATCCTCAAACAACAGCCATGTCCCCATGGACAGAATATAAGATTTCTTTCTCTGAAAAATGGAGGACTTAACTTTCCCTACACTTGTGTTCTGATCTGTGTTGGTTTTTTGGTAAGCAAACAAAAATACATTAAATATTGGGTGTGGCACACAGGAAAAAATGATTCATTATTTGATTTGGGGGGTATCAGTCCTCTTTAATTACTTTAGCAGAAGTATTTAATTCTTGTTCTTGCTCTAGAGGGTTGGGATATCTAACATATGCTGGATTTTATTTCAGGTTTTGGTAGCACTTTGTTTACCAAAGTTTTTAAAAAAATATCAAGCAATTGCACATGAAATTATTTAATATCCCTCCTTAGAGGAAAGATATGCAATGTTCAACAAAAATAATGATGGCATTCAACAAATGCTTTGGTCATCTCTAATCTTGCAAACCTGAGCACTGAACTCCAGTGCTATTTTTAAGGAGAAAACAAATAGCACTGAAATTTGTCTAGCCATGTTGGGGAGAGACACAAAACAAGGGGACATTTGATGTTCTTTGTGAAAGCTGGAATTTAGGGAGGGATGGAAGCACCCATTCAAAATCTCCATGAAAAATATATAAATTTTCCAGTTGATTAAATGCTCCTATCTCCCATCCATGCTGACTAGAATAGCAATCCAATAATGGCTGGCATCTAAACCCTAATTTGTTGTTGTTGTTATTGTGTACCTTCAAGTCTTATGGTCTGACCTATGGTGACCCTAAGGCAAAATTATCACAATTTTCTGGACTTGAGAGTGTGTGACATGCCCAAGGTCACCCAGTGGCTTTCCATGGATGAGCAGGGAATTGAACCACGGCTTCCAGATTATAGGCCATTTCCGCACTATCTTGTTATAGCGCTATTATTCCACTTTCAACACTCTATGGAATCCTGGGGTTTGCAGTTTAGGGAGGGACCTCAAATGCCCCTCCCTAAACTGCAAACCCCAGGATTCCATAGGGTGTTGAAAGTGGAATAATAGCGCAATAACAAGATAGTGTGGAAATGGCCATCGTCATCACACTGGCTCTCATAATTCACTTCTTTGTCGTTGTGGAGGTTGGAATTTTGTACCAACCATACAATTGTATGAATATTTAGTACCTAGATGAAGCAGAGTGTAGTGTAGTAGTGTAAAAAACAGGAGGAAAATACTCAGGATTCTCTTGAAGGGAAAAACAGAGGGGGACTTACTTTTGTTGCTTCAAGAAATCCATCTTGGATAGGAAAGCAGATTATCTAAAACTCAGCAAGCTGACTCTCTTGTGTGGATGTATGTCATCCTAAAGCATGCACCTCATGGATGGTCCCTTCCCTGACAAAGGACTAACTAATTTTTGGAAGAAGAGAGAATGACCTTGGAAGGAAGGAAGGAAGGAAGGAAGGAAGGAAGGAAGGAAGGAAGGAAGGAAGCAAGCAAGCAAGCAAGCAAGCAAGCAAGCAAGCAAGCAAGCAAGCAAGCAAGCAAGCAAGCAAAAAAGCTTCAGTATATACATCAAAGAAACAAAAGGTGAAACCAAAGAACAGGCATGCTCTCTAGGGTTCCCTCTTACTAATCACTCCATATACACATTAATCCCTCTTTGCTTCCACCAGCAGTGACTAAAAATTTATCTGCTGCAGCCCACCAAGAAAGCCATTTCCTGTTCAGTGAAGAGCAGGGAGAGTGTCAAAACAGTGTTCAGCTATTTTCCTATAACTGGACACGCAGTGGCAAACTCCTCTGGGACCTCCAAGGGGTCCTCTGCAGGTCCCTAAGCATGATGTCATTGCTGTGTGTCCAGTCATAGGAGAACAACTGGGTGTTTTCTGACAGTCCTTCTGCCCCTAGCTGCTCAGGTGTGATACATCTTCCAGTCCAGGATGAATATCATAATTATGCATGTGTGATACCTCTCCAGATCCAGGTTGAGTACCATAAGGTTGAATACTTTCTGCACCTTACCTGCATCCTGCAATGTCCCAGCATCATCCCTGCAGTGCCTTTGTTGGGATGAGAGTGGGATTTGAATGCTGCTTTCCACACCTGGCTGACTGCTGGTGGGGTAGCATTTGGGACATGGTCCTTCCTTCCACAGTGCAGTTGGCCTCTTCCTGGGCTGCATTGAGGAAGGAATGGTTTGATCGCACTTCCACCCTTCCTGCATGGCCGCCGGTGATGCAATTGTTGCCTGACAGGAGGTCATTACCGGATTTTTTCCAGTAATGGTATACCTCATAATCTCAACAGCTGAGGACGTGAAAACAGCAGAACCATGACGACATCATGCAATGGCACACGTTGCATACCAGCAGAAACACATTTCCATGCCAGGATGGCACCATCATGTAGAAAGGGCTATAGTTATGTGTGTGTGATAGATCAGATCCAGGTTGAGTATCATAGTTATGTGTGTCTAGTATGTCTTCAGATCCAGGTTGAGCATCATAGTTATGCATGTGTGATTCATCTCTGGATCCAGGATTTCAGCCAACTTCTGGAAGCCCAGAGATCCCTCTGACCTACAGAAAGAGATGTGCAACATTTTGTGTTCCTCCCTGGTGGGCTCTACTTTTAGAATCCATTTTGTAAGCGTGTGAAATTGATCTACGTTTGTGTTCACACTGTAAGCATGGATGCAAAACATTCATGGGGCTAGGTAGACAGATGAAGGCTTCTGCAAAGATGAAATAATTTTATTCTGTTTTTAAATTGCTGACTATTCTGCAATTGGAAGAAAAGGCTGCCAAATTAATATGTGTCATCATCAGAGGGATATTTGATACTGCAGACAATATATGAATTAATAAATAAGAATGACTATCTTGTTATCAAATTTATCACAAAAATTAAAGGTTTTAATCTTTTTAAAAGAGTGTCGTTGTAGGACATGCAAAGTAAAAACAACAGCAGGTGAAACAATCTTCTTCACTCTTGAGTTTCTTTTTTTTTTTTATTTAAAATACATTTCAATGAAACAATATTTTGTGATTGATATAATAAATAGGTGGTACAACAGATAGGGATACAAGCCTAATGTACTTATATAGATCTTCATTTCTATCTTCCCCATCTGGACTTTGCTTCCAACTAGATTGTCTTTACAAAAAAATATACTTGCAAATGTCTTTGGCATTTTTCTTTTCCCAGTGTCCGAAAAGCTGAGATGCTGTTTCTTTTTTGCTCTCTGCAGTCAAAGGAAGGTCAAGGCTGAAGATGCTGAAATGAGAGAAAACTAGTTTGGTTTCTTGCCAACCATTGTGTCTCTTTTTATAGGACAATAATTGCCTTCCAGAAGGAACTCGTTTTGAAAGCAAGATTTGATTTAATGTCAAAAACAGGCTAGAAAGAAGTTGATCAGAGCAGAGAGAGAAAAACAAGCCCTGATTTTTAAATGTAAATCTCTGTTCTGTCCAGCACCATGGCAGTCCAAAAACCTTCTGTTCCTTTAGGTGCAAAAGAGGACTACCTGTGTCTATTTTTTCAGGTACATTAGACTGGCAATTAATCCCAACATCAGAAGTGGAAGAATATTTTCTGTAACATTTGAAGGTAGCAGGATAGCTTAAATCAGTGCTTCTCAGGCTATCTGATGTAGAGGGCCCCAAATTATTATTATTTTGTTTTCCTTTGTGCTACAGATTAGAGATAATTTTTTGCCCATTGGGTACCATTGTTTCATCCTTTCCTGGAGACTTGTCAGGGACCAGCAGCAGCCAATGGCTGAGGGACTGGCACCAGTCCAGGGATCACGACATGGAGCAGCACTGGCTTAGGGGATGTGGTGGTACTCTGGTGATGGAACTCCTTTCTCTTTGCAAATTGTCTTGCCAAGCACGTTCTTGCTGAACGGTAGAACTGACCTTGCCAGCACCAGAACAGCTGACCAGCAGAACTTAAAATAAAGAATTACCTTCTGCTGTTTTAAATCATCCACAGCTGCCTTCCCCAACTAGATTCCTTCCAGATGTTTCAGACTGCATGCCCCACCAGCCCAAGCTGCCACAGTTGTTGGTAATGGACAATCAGAGCTGGTCCAAATTATCTGGTAGGCTTCAAGCTACAAAGGCTGGTCTATATTTAACATTTGGCTATTAATTTTCCACATGCCTCACCATCCAAAATAGAAAGCCAGCCTCCCTCCCTCCCTCCGGGTATTTCTGCACTAGATTGTTATAGTGCTATTATTCCACTTCCAACATTCTATGGAATCCTGGGGTTTGCAGTTGAGGCCCCTCTCTAAACTGCAAACCCTAGGATTCCATAGGATGTTGGAAGTGGAATAATAGCACTATAACTGTCTGGTGCGGAAATGGCCTCCCCCTCTCTCTCTGTCTCTCCCCTTTCCTTTTCCTTGCATAGGGCTCAAGGAGTTATTGATTTTCCTGAAAAGGAAAATGCCTTTATTAGATGTTTAATATTTTCTGCTATCATCATCATCATCTGATGATGATGATGATGATGATGGGGAGGAAGAGGAGGAGGAGGAAGGACACTAATAATAATTGTCAATATTCTATATTGGCTACTTAGTTATATACGAGCACTAAGTAACGTCTCCTGGCCTGACCCTGTCAACCTACCTTAACAGCCGGCAGCCACATCAAACGAAGCAAGTCTGTTCAGCTGGGGCATACAGAGGACAAATTTTCCAGCCTGATTCCACCAGCAAGCAAGGTTGTGACAAGGAATTCTGAGAAGGGTCCTAATTCTGATTGTTGCAGCCCTGCTTAGTGGTGGGAGGGTTGGAAACGTCATCTTCCAGGCACCCTGATTGGCAGCTAAACAGACCTCCTTTGCTTGGAGCAATGCTGGCTGTTATGGTAGGGGGACACTGGTATAGTTTTACTGATATAGATTTAATGATGTGCAGTAGTTATGGATCCATAATGCTAGGTTACAAATCTGTAACTACAATACAAAATGCCAGATCATCATCACCATCATCATCATCATCATAAAAAGAAGATGCTGGATTTTAGACGCTGGATTTAGATGAAATAAGTCTCAAATGAAACTTTCACCCTTCCTCCATCACTCCATCTCTCTTACCATATCCTTGGTTTCCCAGAAGGTTCAAACGCAGATGGCTGCCGTATTGCGACAGAAGCAAAAATACTACATTAATGTTTAAAGGGATTAAAAAATCCTCTTGGCAGCAGTGGCATATGTTTCCAGTTAATTGTAGCACTAGAAGCTTCCCTGCTGTTTTAAAACATGGACTCATTTTACATGTTTTTCTACAGAGCGCAATGAAATGTCAAATGTGTTGGTATAAGTCTGGAATATGGTCTGACCAGAAAAAAAAGCACCCATAAACAAAAACACAATGTGGTTTTTTTGCCCCACTATCTAACAGCTTTTGTACCCACATAATGTTTTGCGTCGGTGCCAGGACTGGTGGTACAATGATCAAACAAGCGTTTGTGCTTGTACTGTGTTGTTTCGGAAGATTCTTGAAACCTTATTTTATGGCTTTCTCTTGCTTGGCACTTAAAAAGGCTTGCAGGTTGGCTAGCCCAAGCAATCATGCATACATAACTACCAAATTCACTTTATACCAAATGTTTTCAAAGTCCAAAGATCTGCCCAGGTGTAGATGTCTAAGACACAGAATGCAGGTGCCCAGTGAAAGCAAAGAAGCTGTTTGGGGGATTTTAAAAATTCACTTTTAAGTTTCTGTATATTTTTTTGATTTCTAACATTGCGCTGAGATTAAAGTATGCAAGCAAATAAAAATAGTATATTAAATATTTAAAAAATTAAAAATAAAGAAAAATAACAGTACATGGACTATATCAAAGGCTCCCAATAAATTTGTTAAGATTCCTTGGTTTTACTGAAATAGTCAAAAGAATTACCAAACGTCTCTTCTATTTTCCTTTGTGTGCTTATCTGCCTAATCATACTTTCAGTATATACCACACATATCCAGACCATACATGCAATGTCAGATTCTCTGTCCAGCATCATGACGTACACAGGTATAAATTTTTTTACGGTCAGCACAGAAGACGGGATTCAGCTCAGCTCTGCCATCTGTGCTGAGCCCCTGAGCCCTGACCTGACCTGACCTGTCCTGGTGGCAAGAAGGTAATAGAGGGTGGCCAAGGACTGGCTGGTTATGTTTCAGCAGCCAACTGAAGCACAACAAAAGCACATTTACCATTACAGAGAGTATTTATTTGTACATTTTTTGTTAATTGAATTGAAAATCAGTAACAGGGTTGCATTTAGGCTCCTTTGCCTTGGAGGGATTTCAGCATGGGACTTAAGCCATTTCCGCACTACACCTTTATTGTGCAATTATTCCACTTTCAACATCCTATGGCAAAGCTTTCCAAACATTGTGTCGCGATACTTTAGTGTGTCAGTTGCAGTGTGTAGGTGTTTCCCTTGAATATAACAGGTGGAAGGGCTGCTGCTGTTGCAAAATGATGCATATCTAAAACGTGTGTCGCCAACATAAAAAATCTGGAAAGCTCTGTCCTATGGAATCCTAAGGTTTACAGTTTAGGGAGGGGCATTTAAATTCTCAGATGGTGAGCTCTTTGGCCTTGGTAAACTACAAACCTCAGAATTCCACAGGATATTGAAAGTGGAATAATAGCACTATAACACTATAGGGCAGAAATGGTCTTACTTCTTTTTAAGTATGCTTCGATGTGTGGGAAATAGAATTGAATAGTTTTGAAATGCCTTTATTCATCTAGAGGCTTCCCTGATATTGCAATGTATGTCCATTGTGCAGTTGTAGCTAGTGGAGTGACTGATGGACAATGGGTACCAGCGGACATTGAGGCACTCTTGATGCACGTCTAGACACTGACTAGGATGTGCCCGAGCACAACAGGAGTACCCAACACGCCTCAGAAGTGCCCAATGCTCATTGATAGTACCCAATGTGCATTAAAGGTGCCTAATGCAGATCAGAACCCCTTACTGGTGCCTTGAGGAGCACCTTCACAATTCACTAACAGGGTTTTCTTGCATTTCTGCAACCTAGCTGGGGTTTCATGAAGTTATGACACGTAGAATGTGATGTAGAATTTTGGCCCTGATTTTTAAAATAATAGTATTACATGCTTTGAAAAGTCTCCTAGAATAAATGCCATGATCACATTCCCACCATATATGAAGCTAGGTGCCACACTATTCAATTTTTTTCAGCAGTTTCAGTTGTTATGAATGTGGCATAAGGTGAGTGGGAATAAATACTATTTAATATTAACTTTTATGACAACTTTTATCTATGCTGACATTGTGAAATTATTTTTAGCTCATATGTTATTCCAAAGATTATTGTCATTTTTTTTTTGTCTTTTAAATCTCTTACCCACATTTCCTTCAGGCTTAGAACATTCTCAATGACTCATTTATTAATATGTTACATATCACGAATGTAAGACATTTGAGTGATGATTTTGGCTTGAAAGTTTAAGCCTTGAAAACTGAACAGAAGTGGTGGTGCACATGGTATGCGTATTATATGCATGGAAAAGCTGAGAAGTTCACTAAGCAGATGAGGATACAAAGACAAACACAAAGAACCAAGCCTTCAATTTGGCAGTACTTTTATTTCCTATTCTAATAAAGGCCTGAAAAGGATCTTCCTTAGGTTTATGGGAGGTTATCAGCTGAACATATTGAAAGAGTATAAAACACCTCTTGACAATTCACAGTTTCGGAACTTTTGTCTCTCTGTGTTTTAACATTTGATTACCTTGAGGCTGGAATTTTATATGGTCTCATGGGCAGAGACTGGTCTTAACAGTCAGTCAACTGAGTGGTCTAATGCTGCAACTTAGGTGATTGTCTTGAAGGATGGTACACAAGGCTTAAGACAGGAAACACCTATGATGATGGTGAGATAGCACGATGTCACTTCTAGGAATTCCACGCACACCTTTTGCAATTCTCAATTGCTGACAATTTCAATTATTTAATGTCTTCACTGTCAGCAGTTACTAAAGACAGAAGGTTTGGTTTGAGCTATTCAATTTTTTTTTAAAGAAAATATTTCATTATTCCTGGAGGCAATGGCATTAATGCACCACCCAGTGGGTTTTGAGCCATACTCTACATTTAGAACTCCACTTGAAAAAAAGAGTGGGTGGGGGAGAGATGGGCCAGCCACCCTCATTGGGAAAGGCAGATGTGTTTTGCTAGGACTGTTTTAGCTCTTTAGAAGAAGACCCTGCTGGGTAATTTAGTTCCTTTGATCAAGAAAGCATCTGTTTGAAGATTGCTTTTCCTTTGAGCTAAACATCTGCTCTGCTGCAGCTGACAGTTTTTATGGAATTGTCTCTGAACCCTTATTTTTTTGGCTCATACCATGGAGATATTCAGTCTCTAGGTGTGGGGACCAGTTTCGCTTTCCAACATACTCCTTTCCTGTTAAGATTCTTCCCTATTGTCCATGCGGATACTGTCTTCTCTACAGTTTCAGACATCTAGTCTCTCATTCCTTATCTTCTCCATCTGAGCACAAGAGCAGGCAATCCTATGCAGAGGTCAAAAGAGTAGGCCTTTTCTTTCTCTTGGGGGTAGATTTGCAGCAGGACTCTGTCCCAGCTCCAACTTTCATTGCTCCCTTGGGCTCCTCTTGAGCCACTTTTGTTCCCTTTTAATTCAATGAGGAGTCAGGAGGACGAGCCGCAGAAGTCCCGCATCATGAAGCTAAGCTGGCTTAAGGATATGTGGCCACTGTGGTCATGTGTTGACTGTTTATTTTAACCTTTATGGTAATGGAAGACCCTAAATACTCTAAAGGCACCAGATCTTGTCTATCTTGAAAGCGAAGCAGGGTCAGCCCTGGTTAATACTTAGATGGGAGACTGCCAATGAATATCAGGTGTTGTAGGGTATGTTTTGGTGGAAGGAACTGGCAAAACCACCTCTGAGTATTCCTTGCCTAAGAAAATCCAATGAGATTTATGGAGTTACCATAAGCCAACGGACAACTTGGAAGACACTTGCACACACAACACAACACAACACAACACAACACAACACAACACAGAGAGATAGTACTGGAACTTGCGGCTGTTATTTCCACACACACACCCATGTATGCATATATTTGTATATCCACAGGGGCCACCAACTAGATAAATAACACTTTTCCAATCTTGTTTTGTTTTCCCTCAGTGCATGCGCATATTCACAGATGTTCACATGGACTCATCCGCTTGGCAGAACTGCTGACAGTGCTGTTCCCACCTCCCCATTGCCATGGCTGATATCAACCCCACAAAAGGGTGTACAGGATTTCAGCCTTAACAGCACAATCCTAAGCATGTGTACTAATAAGTAAGTCCCACTGTGTTTTACTCCCAGGAAAGTATGGATAGGATTGAAGGCATATGGTACAATCTTTTGCAGATCTACTTAGAAGTAAGTCCCACTTTGTTCAATTGTGCTTGCTCCATGAAACAGACCTACCCTCCCAGTTCTCAAAAGAACATGTAAAGGTAAAGGAATGTTAAAAGATTCACACCTGTCAGGACTGTAAAGGAAGAATGACACTGATTTTTCTTGGCTGCTATAGATAATCCTGATACACACCCCACCACCACCCTATTGTCATTTTGTTCAATCTTGACTGCAACACACACAGAAAAAAAAAAAGATGCATGGGTTCTTCCCTCCCATCCCAGAAAAATAATCCATGGGATTAAACTTTTTTAAAATTGGCTTTGTAGCCTTAAGACATGTAAAAGATCTGATTTCAAACTGGATTGGGAAGATGTGTGATATGCCAGGACTGAGGTCATTTCTGCACTACACTGTTCTAGTGCTATTATTCAACTTTCAACCTCCAGTGGAATTCTGGGGTTTGTAGTTTACTGAGGCCAAAGAGCTCTCTGACTGGGAATTCTCAATGCCTCTCCCTAAACTGCAAACCCCAGGATTCCACAGGATGTTGAAATTGGAATCATAGCATTATAAGAGTGTAGTGCAGAAATGGTCTGAGATCAAGATAGGACTGCCTTATCTAGCTTGTATATAGATTCAGCCTTGGAGGTACACTTCCCTTGTAAAGAGTTGGCTTAAGAGACATTTTGTGCTCCAACTACCATCAGTTCTGGCCAGCCTGGCCAGTAGCCAGGTATCCTGGGAGCTGTACTGGGGGGCACCGGCTTTGGAAAGCCTGTACTAAACATTTGAACAGATTGCTATGAAAATGAAGACAGGGTGTGAATGACAGCTAGACCCTACACTGTTGCTTGGGTACACTAAAAATCAGCTCCCTGATAATGTCAAAACAATAATAAGCTACATGTCAACAGCAGCCCATATTTTACTGGCTTAATGTTGGCAGACTCCTCAGATGTCATCAGCGGAAATGGAAAGGAAATACGGTTCCTTCTGTATGCTTAATGTAGGAATAAAGTATCAAGGATTAGGGGTTTGCTGGGATTCTTTCCCATATTTTTGTGGGGTGGGGGGTGGGGAGAGCCTTCATTTCTTAATGACTGTATCAGTGATAATTTGTGGATTCCTTTGCAGCATGTGTGGCTATTCCCTGTGAAATCATGTATAGAAAGCCTGCTAAATAAAAGTGTCAATAGTAAGAAAATATTAGAAGGCTTGAAGAAAAAAGAAAGAAAAGAAAAGGGACAGGAGGAAAAAGAACATACATCTAAATAGGAAGGCATGGAGAAATATGCCATCGCTGAGTCATCCTATGAAACCTGTCTTGTTCCTCACCTACTCCTGTCCTATTGATTGGTAAGAAGCCCCAACTGGAGCTTTCATCTCATTAATCATGTCTCATCACACAGCTTGCAGCACATGCATATGCAAAGAAAAAAAACTGTTATGTTTTACAGCAGTCAACTAGTAGTTGGAACAAGAGAATGAGTAAGATAGAGCAAGGAAGTATTCCTGCTTATTAGAAGCCAACATACTGCTAATGTCTCAAATTCAGCTATACAATATGGCCAGAATCCCATAAGGGAGTTACAAAGGCATAACCACCACTATTAGGTATTACGCAGTGAATCTCATTCCAATCTCCCCAGTTTCCATTTATGGGGCAGCAGCTACTGCCAGCAACAGAGATCTGTTCCCCTGTTGATTGGGAAGCAGCTGCCTGATGTTTCCACCTTCTTCTGTGATGCAACAGGCAGAAGCAAGACCGTTGTGGCAATTCCTCCTTGTGCTGGGGATTGCTTATGATGTGGAGTGGGACCATCAGCTAGCTGCTTGCTAATCAATAGGGGAACAGACCCTCATTGATAGAAGTAACTACTCTATGGTAAGTGGTGTTTGTTGTAGCCTCACTCACTGCAGGGGATGGATGTGGAAATGTCATGTTCCTGGCATCCTGACTGGCAGCTGAACAGATCTCCTTCACTCAATGTGGCTGCTGGCTGTTAAGGTGGGCTGGAGGAAGGGCATTTAAGGCCATTTCCGCACGCGGTGAGGGAATCACTCCCTGCTGCTACTCACCAGATCTTCTGGCAGTCCGGCCTGGTCCAGGGTGAGGCAGAGCAGTGCCTGGTCGTAGATCCGCACTGCTCCGGCATCCAAAACGGCGGCTTCTGGTTGGTCATGGGAATCGACCAACCACTGAAGCTCACCAGCCTAAAGCCCGCCCTCCGCAGGTCGCAGGCTCACATTGGTGCGAGCCTGCGAATCTGCACCGGAGAGCAGACACACAATGGCATGCGCCGGCATTTTGAAAGACCGGAAAAATCAGATCTTTCAAAAACATGCTGGAGGACACTTGGGGTCCTTCCGCAACGGACTGAGGTGCGGATCTAGGGTAAGCAGTCTGGACCGAGTCCGCTCCAAGGTGCAGACATCCTCTGTGGAGGATGCACTGCACCGCTTTACTTACCCCGTGCAGAAATGGCCTAAATCATGGCAAAAGGGTCACAGTCCCAATTATGCAGTTTTACTAAATACGGAGCAGTTAATGGATCTGTAACTTTTGTTTACAAATCCGTAACTGCAAAACAGAATGCCAACCGATGTCATTTTCATTACATGGTGCTCTTGCAGTGAAAAATAGGAGCTATTTTCATCTATGTTTCTCTTTCCAAATCTTGCATCTGAAAAAAAAAATGGTTCACAAAAATTTCATTTCTAAATCTGTGAGGTTTTGAAGCAGCTTTCTCTAAACTGTTGTTCTCCAAAATGACATATGGCAGAGAAAGGAAGGTTATTACCATATTATTGTCTTCATTTTCATTATTCTCACCACAAGGTGACAAACTGACCATAGCATCCATGAACATAGTGTGAAAACGTTGGAAACTGCATCACTAGAGGGAACACCTGCACTGTAGAAATCACTGGCAATTATGACCTTTTGGGTAGCATTTAACTACCCAAGTGGCCCCTCCCAAAACTGCAAACCCCAGGATTTCATAGGATGTTGACGGTGGAATCATAGCAATATAATAGTCTGGTGTGAAAATGGCCACTGTGACAAGGACTTGTAACAAGGATTCTTCTGCAGAATGTTGCCGCCTCACTGGCTGGTGGGAGAGGATTGGAAACATCCTTTTCCCTGTACCCTGAATGGAAACTGAATGGACCTCCTTTGCTCAGTCCAGTTGCTGGCTCTTCAGGGGGGCTAGAGTGGAATTTACATAGGTGTACAGTTAGACCATTTCCATATTACACTGTTATAGTGCTATTATTCCATCTTCAACATTCTATGGCAGTGGTTCTCAACCTTTCTAATGCCGCGACCCTTTAATACAGTTCCTCACGTTGTGGTGACCCCCAACCATAAAATTATTTATTTATTATTTACAATGCCTCCCCCGCAGCTTGTTCCCCAGAAAAAGGGAAAAAAAACTTGCAAGCTGTGTCTCCCACTAAGTCTGTGGTTTCACACTGTCTTCTTATCTGTATTCTTTATTTTCCTTTCTTTACTCTTTCTTTCCTCTTTTTCTTCCACTGCTTTAATCCTTGTTTGCCTACTATCTTAGAAAATCTTTTAAAGTCCCACTCCTGATTTTTAAGCCTTAGTCTTTTTACTTCCTCCTGTCGTTTTACGAAGCTCTCTTCACCTGCATTCAAATTCTGCGTAGTCTTCCTAATTCCCAGTTCTCTTTATTCCATTATTTTTATTCTTTTACTCTTATTCTTTTGCTTCCTCTTTGACTTTATGTGGAAGTGCTACCTTCTTCTTCTTTCTTCCTTTTCCCTCTTATTTCTTAATTAACACGTTTTCTTAAATATATTTTCTTAACTGCGTTCCCTAGTATTTCTGTACTTACTGCTTCACTTACTGCTTTTCTGCTTTTCCGTTTGCTCTTTTCCTCTTAATTCGTCTTGATATCTCTTAATCTCTTAATGTTCTCAACCCCTCACTCAGCGTTGGATTTTAGCTTACATTCAGCTTATATTCTTAAGAGGCATGCAGTAAGTATTTATTCGATGTTCATACTTACGTTTTTTGTAGCTACTTGTTGCTCCTCCTTTCAGCAATCCAGTTAACTAACATAAAGACCATGAGAGCTCCGTTCACGTGTGCTCCTTTTCCGGGGATTTTTCCTCCCCCTTAAAGGGAACTCGCCCTCTCAGTTTCTGTTTTGTAGAGCCAAACTCATGTTGGTTTTACTTCACCAGCTTATACAGGAAAGTAAGCAAGCCAAATAATAAAAAAGAAGCCAAATTCGTCCTTCTTCTTTCTTCCTCCAAACTTAAATTATAAAGTGGTGGCGAGGATTCTTCTCCGAAGCCCCTCCAAGGTAATGGCCGCTCGATAGACCCACCCCGCGTTTTCTCAGTCTTGAAGTTTGTTGTTTTTTGTTCAAGCCTAAACGTGGGGTTTTGAGCCCTTTGCTGGCGCCTCTGAACCCGCTTTTCCAAGGGGGTGTTCCTCCCACTGTTTCTTTCTTAAACAGTGGGTTCCCGACCTTTTAGGGGATCAACTCTCCTCCAATTCTGGAGGGTGACGACCGTGCTCCTCACTGCAACCACTGGAAAGCCACCACGGAAAGCCAAAAGGGGCAGGAGGACGCGAGCGCGTGGCTCGCACTTGCACACCACCACCGAGGAGGGAATGGAGCCTAAGACTATCGGAAATACATACTTTCCGATGGTCTTAGGCGACCCATGAGAAAGGATTGTTCGACCCCCAAAGGGTTCGCGACCCACAGGTTGAGAACCTCTGTCCTATGGAATCCTGGGGTTTGAAGTTTAGGGAGGGGCTTTTAGAATTCTCAGCCAGAGAGCTCTTTGGCCTCAGGAAACTACAAACCCCAGAATTCCATGAGATGCAGAAAATGGAATAATACCACTATGACAGGGTAGAGTGGAAATGGCCTGAAACCACTGCTCGACGCTGGCTCCTTATGAAAGTATGGGACATTTTTTGCATTTGACACTGTGTATTTGGAAGAAATTGCAATTTAAACGTTTCCCATACTATACCTTTTTCTTCATGTATGACTTGGTTTTATGATAAATTTCTCACTAAAGACAGTTTATGTATTTAGACTGAGAAATTCATTTACAGGAGTACCACACAAATCAGATCCATAAGGTGCAGCTAAGAAGAGGAGACATAAAATGTTTCCAGCTGGAACAGGTCCTCCGTTGTTGTTTTTTCATTCATTGTTGTTTGAAGTCGAGCCATGAGACCATGCAAATTTTGAAGGCGTAATGTTTAAAGTGTCTCCACATCTAGGTGGAATAAAATATTAATCAATAAGAGGGCAGAATTCTTGCAACTAAAAGCAAGATTTAAAGGATAAGATTTCCGGTCATCTCTGGAAACATGGATGGTCTTAAAAAACCTATTCACCAAGAAAGTGAATTATTTTTGTTCCAACAACAACAATAACATTTTACTTTCCTGTTTCAACAGGAACAAAATACTTTTAAGGCCCAATCACACTACATTCCTATAGTGCTGTTATTTCACTTTAACTGCCGTGGCAACATTGCATGGAATCCTGGGGCTTGCAGTTTAGGGAGGGGCTTTTAGAATGCTTAGCTAGAGAGCTCTTTGGCCTCAGGAAACTACAAACCCCAGAATTCCACAGAATGTTGCCCTGACAGTTAAATTAGAATAGCACTATAACAATGAAGTGTCACAGGACCCACAGAAGACTTCCTTCTTAGGAGAACTCAAAAGTTTGCACACATTATTGGAATTATAGTTCCTTGCAGGTTATACTTTATACATGTTGATTTTTAAAATTGTACTTATTATCTATTGCAATTCATATAATATAGCAAATCATCAGCCAAATGAATTTTGGTCAGACTATGGCCATTTCTGCCCTAGACTGTTAAAGTGCTATTATTCCACTTTCAACCTCCTGTGGAATTCTGGGGTTTGTAGTTTACTGAGGCCAAAGAGCTCTCTGGCTGAGAATTCTAAAGTCCCCTCCCGAAACTGCAAACCCCAGGATTCCATAGGATATTGAAAGTGGAATGATAGCACTTTAAGAATCTTTTTCAAAATGGCCTATAATGCTAATGAAGAGTTAAGAATGTTCTGTTGAGAATTTTGGTAAGGCTTGGTAAGAGATGACCAAAACTTGGTAAGCAGATGAAATGTCTCTTCATCATGGGTCACTCCAGAGTTAGCCGTGTGGTTACATGATATTAATGGAGGTGACGAAGCGGTAGAGTTTTAACAATTTTACAATGTCATGTATGCATTGGCTTTGATTTGTTTTGCTCATTTTTCACGTACAACTCTTGTCCATGGATGCAGTGAGAACTTGGTTTGACTTTATGGAATAAAAGGGAACGTGCTTTTTTCCATTTCTTAATTGATATCAATAAATAGCAACTTTTATATAAAGTCCGGTCCATTTTTTTTTAATTGGAGATGCATAAATGGCCACCATAACTGCATTAGCTCTCATGAATGGAGCCAGGTTTCACAGAGAAGTTTGCATACCAGCCTTCCCCCCGCCCCATGCTATGAATGGAATGCAGTCTCTCAAATAAGCACATAACTACGTTTGAACATCAGAGGAAAGGTCTGCTTGCAGTGGTTAGCTGTGCTCAAGTCACACAATCAGCTCACGCACGTCTTCCAAAGTGTGAATTTTTTAGACACATCTCATCTGGGTGATAGGTTTTCAAAGCTTCTCCTACACACCAACCCACAAGCCTTCCTTCGAGCTTTTATTTTATTTTTATTCTTTCCCTGGCATGGTTCCTGAACAAGGGGGAGGAGGGCTAGTTTTAGGTGAGATCTCTTCCAGTGCTTAAATATGAGTAGTTTTATTTAAATATGCAAGAGAAGACATCTAGAAGAAGCCTGAAGTGAACTGAGGCTTATCATTTGAACATATAAAAAGCTTTCTCAGCCTGCTTTTGCCGGGAGGTTATGGTTTTTTGTTTTTTTGCTTTTTAGATGGGCAAATTTTCTAACCACCTTTTTTATCAAGATGACAATTGACCTGGCCTTCTGGTACAGCTTATTTTCTGCCTTTCTACACTTTAAACATCCTGGTTATTTTTCCTTGCTTCATACTCTCTGAGGCAATGTGATATAATGGAGCACAAGCTAGAAGGGCCAGGCCTCAGCTGGAAAATGTCACATTCTATCATTGCCGATTTCCCAAATGGAAAACTGTTGCTGGTTGTTTCTGGAAGGGTGCACATGTGTGAAGGAGGAATGGTGGCAAGGCTATGGTGCTCCTTGCAATGTTCACAGATGGTAGAGGCAGCTAGATCTCAACCAGTGGCTCTGAGGATGGTTCAAACTTTTTTTGAAAAAATTCATTTAAATAATTTTTGATTTTACAATCTCCAGATTTGTGAGGGCCTTGAACAAAATATTTTATATGATTTATTAAATTTAGACCCCGCTTTTCTCCTAAATGGGGTCCAAAGTGAGTCTTGGATCCCCTTTGGGAGTATCTTGGTATTTCCATCCTCACTTCCTACATCCATATAGTCCAAGGACTGGTCAGCTGGCCTAGTCACCCAGCATCAAGAGTGTTGTGGTAAATTAAAACATAGGCCAAAATTCTGCATCAGAAACTACAGTGTGTAACTTGACAATGAGGGAGCTGTCTTGCCGACATGATACACTAGCGTGCGGGTGGATTACAATGATGCACAAGGAGCCACTACACAAGACAGCCTTTTGAGCAGCTGTGACCATGGGCTCCCCGGGGCCGAGAAGGAGGGGGCCCGGTCTGTCCTATTCGTAATGCTCCAAAACTGCCAGTCCAACAAATTCCCTGCTAGGTCTCTCGTTCGCTGGCAGCTCATATCTTCCGTTCACCACTCTTCCCCTATTCACTCCTCTTCCCCTTCCTCTATTTGCATTTTGCTCCCTGCTTCCCGGTCCCCTCTGCCTTGGGCATTCTCTCTTCCAATGGCCAAGCTGATGGCATATGGCACACTCATCTTGCCTCAACGGGGCTCCTCCTCCGCCAAATCTCCACTCCCGGGCCCTATTCACGGGGACTTTCTTTGATGCTAGTACTGTAGCCAACAATTCTGCCTTCTTATACATCCTCCTATCTTTCTCCCTCTTCTCTTCTTGATCTCTATTAACATACACTTTTGGGGCAATTTCCAACAACTGACTCAAATTCATTCCGGTAAACATCTCTTGCTTCTGTAGCTTCCTCCTTATATCTGGTTGGCTCTGCGCAACAAATGCCATATTCACCATCTGCTGGTTTCCTGGATCATCTGGATTCACAGGGGTGTACTGTCGGTATGCATTAAGCAGCCTTTCCAGATAATCTCCCGGGGACTCCAACGCTCCCTGTACCACTTCCATCACTTTAGTCATGTTCACAGGCTTCTTCATTCCTGCCCGCATTGCTTCCACCAATAGAGCCTGGTAATCGTTTAATAAAGCCAATTGATCTGAACTGTTTGGATCCCATCTAGGATCCGTCAATGGCATTCTTCCTCTCATCCACTGTTCTGGGTCTGCTACCCCTGGCGGAGCCCTTTCCTTTGCTATCCGCTCTGCTTGCTGGATCACGCGCCTCCGCTCCTCAACCGTAAACAAAGTCATCAACAGCTGCTGGTAATCTTGCCAATTTGGGGTGTGAGAAGCCATGATGCTTGCGCACAACTCTACCATCTCTTGAGGTTTTTCTGTATAAGTGGCATAATGTGACTTCCAATTTAGGAGGTCGGAGGTGGTGAAAGGAGTGTACTGATAGCTCTGCACTCACCGGAATCCATCCTCCCTACCCGGATCCACCAGCACTTGTGTAACCTGTCTTAAGGGCGCCACCACTTCTCCGCTGGGACCTGCGTCTTCTCCGATTCCCGGCTTGCCTTGTGTAACCCTGGGTCTAAGGTCCCACGGCAGCCCCCCAGGCTTTTCCCCTCCCGGACAACTGGTTCCACTTTTCTCAATTCCCCAGTCATGGCCCCTTTCGGCACTGTATAACTCTGGGGTTCCACCCCTTGTGCCGCTGTCACCACCGGCACAGGAACCGCTGCTAAATTCGAGGGCTGCAACGCTCCTGCCGCCGGCAGCGGGGCCATATATGGAGGAGGGGGAGCACTTGGTTCCTCTGAAGCCGAGTCAGGCAATATTAGCTTGGCACCAAGCTTCCTCTGAATTTTATCTTGCCTGACCAACATTGCTTTACAAATCTGCTCCTGACACTTCTGTAACCACTGGGGATTTTCTGTAACCACAGTGTCCCATGAGTCTATGTATGGATACTGGTCTGCGTAGGCAGCGTTCCCAACCACTACGGAATAGACCGCCTTCACCCTGGCGGGTTCCAAACTCCCTTCGGGCGGCCATCCTACCCTGAAGGATGGCCACTCTACCTGACACAAATTCTGCAGTCTCTTGGGGAACATTGGAGGTCCCCCATAATCTCCTTTAAAACTCTTTTTAAAATTCTTTACCATACACTCCAAAGGAGTCTGCTGACTCTCTCCCCCACCCATTTCCTCCCAAGTTCCAGACAAGACACAATGGGGATGGGATTGACACACGGGTGAAGGGGGTCCCGTGCGCCCACACAGTCACTCTAGTATCGACCTAGCCATCTGGACGTTCCAACAGCATGGACGTAGGAAGTGCGATACTCATGCAACTCACACTCGCATCTTTCATTCAGACAAACAACCTCCCATCAGGCCCATTAAACCACAATTGAGACGTCTCATTTATTATTCCGCCATACCAAGAGTTTTCGGGGTTTCACTCTCCACTGCTGAGAGGTACTTGGCCGAAACTCGGGGAGTGATCAGTTCCCCCTTCCCCCTCCCAAACATGAGGGGGGTCTACTCACCAAAGGGCCATGGGAGGCTTGGTTTCCAGCTGTAACCCGAGGTCCGTTGACTGGATCGCTGTCGCCAGGGATGCCACCACTCCCCAACCAAACCTCTTCGACTAAAGGTCGAGGGCGCCCTGGGTTTTGTCAAGGGGGGGCCGCAATCCCCGACGTCCAAACGTCCGCCAAGGGGGACAGAATAGCCCCTTCCTCCGTTTCCCGGCCAACGCACCAGAAATGTAGTGGCCAGGAAAGAGACGAAGACCAGGTTTCCAGGGAAAAATCAAAAAGCCTTTATTGTTTAACAATTTACTTGCGCAAGGACAACAGTTATCCCAGAACTGTCATGCCAATTAATTAAGGCAGCATCATTATATACCTCTAGTTCTCTATGTCAGTAATTAATTATTCATTTTAGCCAGCCTATCACAGAAAAGAAGATTTTTGGTTAACTTTCCATTACATCACTGAGCATACACATATATAGAGAAAAACAATGAGTTAGTTCAGAGAGTGATACAAATTGTTGCCTTTGATTTAGTAATCCTCCCTAAATTTTCTCAGCAGATAGAGTAAAAAAGGGAGCGCTCAGGCGAGCCTTTTGGACGGCTCTCAAGGTTACTTTTGCAGAGAGCTCAATTAGCACTTTCACTTTCTGGGGGGGAGAACAAAGGGGAAAGCAACAAGCAATTCACACCTATCTTCTATAGCTTGCAGCCTTTGCAGAAGAGGAAGTTAACACTTTCACTGACTGTCAATCCCAGCATTCTAGCCTCTTTCTCCTTCAATAGGGGATCGCATTGAGCAGCAGCACACATTAAATTGCACAACAGAACATGTTGTGCGCCAGGCCACATTGTACATCATGGTGACTGTGCAACAGCCATGCTGCTGGCTCCACTTGGGCAATGGTCTGGTTGGCATAGCTATATCTCTGCTTCCATCCTGAGAACCTTGCACAACAGTCACATTGGGCCTTAATAATCCATTTACTCATAAGGAGAGAAAGATCCCATGGATGTTCTTGAGGAGGTTGAAAACGCTGCCTTAAATCCAATTATTACTTCCCGCTAGAGTGCAGCCATTGAATCAATCGAATTAATCTGTGTATTGACTCAACATTCAACACTTGATTCTGTGGGTCTACTTTAGCTGGTAGTAACCAACAGGACTCCAGCCATACTCTCTCTTTTGGATACAGGGTTGCAGTAGAGTTGGGATTCTTGCAGATGAGCCACTGGGATAATTATTGTCCTCCACCCAGGTTTTCCTCTTCCATTCAGCTCAGCTACAATTCAGATAAAGGGACATGTGCATGTGTAAATGTAACTGACGCTCACATATATCTCTTTTTGGATCAGGTGCAGGAAGCTAGTCCCTACACCCCAAGAGGGGTGGCTGCTGCTGCTTACTGGTGGGTAAAGGAGAATTCAGATTATGAAGATGCAACCTGGGCTCTGAGAGGAAAGGAAAGGAAAGGAAAGGAAAGGAAAGGAAAGGAAAGGAAAGGAAAGGAAAGGAAAGGAAAGGAAAGGAAAGGAAAGGAAAGGAAAGGAAAGGAAAGGAAAGGAGAATTCCCTCCATCTGTGAGTGCACCTTCATGTCTTTCCCCTCTGAGCCGAGACCGCTGCTTCCGTATATGAATTGCTTCCCTTATTCCACCTCTTTCCTTTCAGAAGCAGAAGGGACCCCTCCCAGGGGTTGACAGCTGCTGGGGTGGGAGGAAGACACAAGTGTGTGCAGGCAGAGGATTATCCTCTGCCTATTTTGATGTAGCATCTTGGCCAATATCTGTGGGTAGGGGAAGGAGGAATAAATTTGCCAACCAGCAATATGTCGCTGGGGGTATCCCTGTTGCAATCGAAACATTTGAGCAGGGGCGTGTTAGCTTTATGAAAGACCTGTTCTTGATGGAAACAAAAGCTGCATTTCCTGGGTTCTCCACTGGAGTACGACCTGCGAAGAATATCATGTTCTCCACTTCAAAACTTATCACTGCTCTCACACCTGACTGCTCCTGTCTCAGATGGTGGTGATGGAGAAGGAAGAGTTAACATTCTGGAAGTTCATTCCATTTAGCTTTCTTTGATAGTAGCTAGAGACAGATCATCCCTGTTTGGCTAGTCCTATTCTTTAAGCCATAAAAGCCATCATGAGACCTTACAGCAAGGATACTTAGGAAGGCATCACAGGTTTGCATAAAATAACAAGCAAATTGTCTTTTCTTTTGAAAATTGATTGTTATTTCACTTCTACAAGTGTACAGTAGTGAATACAGTCAAGCTGAAAATCTAATTGTAGTTGATCAGGGACAATAAGATCTCATCATACCAGGGGAATTGCTGTACTTGGAATTTCTCTGTATTACTATGATATAAAACTTCATGAGAGTGCCTTTATTGGACATCCAAAATATGCTATCAATTTTTTTTCTTACTAAATTCAAGAGATGGTCCCAAGGGATGCTTAGCCTGCTCCAGTATCTCTGTCATTTTTAACCCCCTGGATGTGAACAGCTAAAGTCTGATGGGCACAATCTGAAAAATCACTCTCTCTTGTTTCTTAGATGTAAAATAAATTACCAGTCTTAAATTCATATATTTTCTCTCCATAGGAATTAATACATTTTTCTATCCTCAGTTATGGCATCACTGGCTTCCATGATTATTCTGAGACATACTAACACTTCCAACAGATATTAAACTGATGTCTCATTTGATCATCTGGGATCCTTCAGAGCCTAGGGGTGTTGCTTTTTCAGGACTGCAGCCAAAAAAAAAAAATGTTGATTGCACTTTATCATTCCATTTAAAAAAAAGGATTCACCACAGACAGCATCATTTAGATGTGGTGGAAGATATTCCCCATTTCTATTCAAGATAAATTCAGCTTCCAGTCCAGTCAACTTTGGTAGCTCTTGTATTTCACTTCAGTCTACAACACACCTTAACCCTAAAAGTGAATTTCTGCAAATATGTTCATGTTTTTGAGGTGGACCTTTAGTGAGCAGCTGAATAAATACCAAGATCTGCTTGTTAGACCACTGATCATAATTGAGAGAACAATGTAAAATATCATCAATGTGAGACTCTCAGGGTGAGAGCACTGCTGAGAAATGTATATTTGCCTTTGTTTGCTTGGTGCTGCCAGCTTTCACTGCTATGTGTTGTTTCTGCTGTGGACTCACCAGACAGTCCATCTCACCACCTTCTTCCCTCCATTTTCCCCGTCTCAAAGTTTTTCAGACTAAAGCTGTCAAGGAGGCTCAGTAAGAGACATGGCTGAAGCTTGTTGCTTATTCTCAGTTCCTTATTTGCACAAAAATTCAAAACACAGCCAAATCCTTCAGATGAATCAAGACACAAGATCTGAGTGCCCTTGAACTCCAAAAATATGCTCCAATTTGAAACATGGGTGAATCACATCTCCATCAGGTTTTGGGGGCGCTGCACCAGGAAAGGTTACTGAGGGACTTTCCGCCCTACACTGTTATAGTGCTATTATTCCACTTTCAACATTCTATGGAATCCTGGGGTTTATAGTTTCCTGAGGCCAAAGAGTTCTCTCACTGAAAATTCTAAATGCCCCTCCCTAAACTGCAAACCCCAGGATTCCATAGGAGGTTGAAGATGGAATAATAGCACCATAACAGGGTAGTGCGGAAATGGTTAGTTAAGTAGCTGATGCAGGATTCCACCTTATATCAGTTTTATTGGTTAATTTTTTTAAAAAAAGTTATCTATAAAATGCCAAATCACATTGTTTTAGGGAGAACTTTGTTTTTCCACCATACCTCATTAATATTATTCAGCTTTTAATAACCCGCTTATATCGCTATAACTTCTCCCATACCTTCTCATTTGCTGATTTTGATGTGAAGAGATCGTTTCTGATTGCAGCAAAAATGAAAAACCAAAAGATCATTTTAGCTTTGTCCTGTAGACTAACTAAGAGCATTCATTGTGTAACAAGTGTGATTCATGTGGTCTGATTTGTTTTATATGGTTTTGTTTTCTTTTGATAGAAAACAATGCCAAAAATAATTTAAGGGTGCAAATGAGGTTTGTTATGATTGCCTCATCCAGCTCCATTCATCACTTTGGAGGGGAGCATGAATCATCCTTGCTAGCCACAGAGTTCCTCTTGGCACTGTCAATAGGACCTGCCACTTTAATGATCCAGAATGCATCAGAAAGATGTGATGTCCTTGAGGCAAACAAAAACAAAAAGTCAGCCTCCAGAATGGTTGCAGCTGCAGCAGATCCTCAATTTCTCTTATTTTCCAGAGATGGGACATTAAGCCACAAAACCACTAAGAAACTTTGAAGCTTTAATAGTTAAAGCCACATCCTCACTGAAAGTTCATATGTCCATACAATATTAATCAGTGAGTCAATGAGAACAACCCTAGAAGTGGACAAGATGTGGAAGAGAAAAATGCAAGAAAGATTAATGGTAGCTGTTGGTATAAAATACAGTCTAGAAAAATAGTGACAAGCAACAAGGGAAAAGTCCATTAAAGTTGTTCATAAATGGTGTTTCACCTCACTACCTAATCTGATGGAAAAAATGGGCAGCTTAGCATACTTATCAACACGTGTGGTGGGAATGTGATTGAGTACTGCAAAGTGGAAGACAAAAAAAGAATCTGGCCATTTCTGCACTACGCTGTTACAGTGTTATTATTCCACTTTCAACATTGTATGGAATCCTGGGGTTTGCAGTTGAGGGAGGGACATGTAGAATTCTCAGAGATGTCGTTGGCGTCACTAAACTACAAGCCCCAGAATTCCACAGGATGATGAAAGTGGAATAATATCACTAGAACAGTGTAGTGCAGAAATGGCCTCTATCACTGGAATGTATGGCATATACATATGTGTAGTATCAGTTGACTAAGCATACATTTTTTACCAAGGCAAATGCTTCATAGGAACCATTGGAAAAATAGTATCAGGTTTTTGTTCTTTTTTATTTCACCTGTAAAGGTGAAGGAGAACTGTCGTAACATCAACTTTCTCTCTTTTTTTGGCCATTTGCTTCTAGTTTCCTTTCTGCAAAAAGAACTCTTTAGGACTTAAAGGCTAATGAGACATGGGAGTAAAAAAACTTCTAGAATCCTGTTGGTGACATACACTTGCTGGGGTCAGGTGAGTGTATATATCCGTTTTGAGGAATGTTGCAGAATGAGGTATTCATTGGAGACCTGAGAGACTAACCCACTCAGTGGGTTTCCGTGGGAATTGAACCCAATCTCTGGGGTGTAATTCAGTACTCGAACCACTACATCATGTTGGCTCTCAGCTATTATCTGTCCCAGCTATAGTTTCAATTTAATTCCTCCTTTGTGATATTTTAATAACAGCAGCCACCTGATTGCTAATCAGTTTATTCCCTCGGATATACCAGTATTTGGTGGTGGTGGTGGTGTAAAATGTCCCAAGGAAACATTTGTACAAGATTTTATGGGTCTCTTGCTAGTTAATGATGTGTTCATTTTAATAAACGAGGTGTTGACAGGACTTAACTTTCCCTTACCTTCTATCAAACTTAGGGGCATAGTTTTACTGGACTGGAGTGACTTGGGCTATGAGCTAATGAAGGCTGTCTGGTCTGCCCTGCCTTGCCCTCTCCCTTCCCAGCCACATCTTTGTTCATTCTGAGCATTCTTGGCACTTACTCTACCGCCTCTTTTAATGTCCTTTCTCACTGGTGACACTGTCTCATCCTGCACTGTGTAGAGCAGTGGTTCTCAACCTGTGGGTCCCCAGATGTTTGTGGACTTCAGCTCCCAGAAGCCCCAGCCACTATGGTCAATGCTCAGGGCTTATGGGAGCTGAAGTCCACAAACATCTGGGGACCCACAGGTTGAGAACCACTGGTGTAGAAGCTTCCTTTCTCTCTCATTCCACAGCATCGGGGTGGCGGTCTGCAGGCTACACTTCTTTTCTTTGGTCTTGAGAGGGGGGGGATATAAAAGCAAAAAGGAACCACGACTTATCTTTGATTCCCTTAATTGTTATTTTGCCATACAGGGATACAGACACAAGGCAGAGTTCTGTCTGGCAGAACTTTACGTTATGCCAGACAATGCAGGATCTTAGTCAAAATTTCACTTTATCAGATGTGTAGTTTCCAATGAAGTATTTAGGGCTTTTTCTCCAAGCCTCAAGTCAAGTCTCAAGTCCTTGCAAGATAATATCAAGTCAAGTCTCAAGTCTGGGAGCCAACTTTATACCCTAATCTATATTCCAGAATTTCTGGACAGAGTCAAAGAAAATCAATTTTAACAATTTAAGTAGAATCTGCCCTCCATATTTGTGATTTTACCATCTGCAGCTTCAGAAGTGGGGAATAGGAAAAGCCTATTCCCCATTTCTGAAACTTCAAGAGCTTAAGAAAGAAGGACCTTTCCTATGCAAGCCTATTGCCTAACACATTTTTCTGTTCCCCTCTGAGATACGTGTCCTGCACTCCGGCTGTGAGTCTTGTCCTCTGCTCTTTGAAATTTTTTTAGAAATCTCCTCCTATATGTAGTGAGGACAGGCTGCTGAGCAGACCTGAACCCCACCTCAAGCCCATTGCCTAGCCCATTTGCTGTTCCCCTCTGAAAAATGTGTCCACATTTTGGGCTTGAGACAGATTGTCATGTGACCAGTAAGTTGTAAGGTTTCTGGATGAATGTGTGATGTTACTGAACCAAGGGCAGCAAGTCAGTCACTAAAAATATACAAGTCTCGAGTTGAGTCGAGTCAATGTATCATTTATTGTCAAGTCAAGTCTGAGTTGAGTCGCTGAAGCAACTTAAGTCTGACTTGAGTCAGAGTCACTTGACTTGAGTCTACGTCACTGGCATAAGGCAACTTAATGTTGCATCTTCAGAAGGCCAGTAGGTTGCATTGCTTTGTACGCTGAGAGTCCAGTGCATTCCCCAGCATTTTTAAGTACAGCTGAATAAGATTCCAGTGGTCTGATTCAGTATAAGTCACCATCATGGCTTTCCATTCCTTGGAAGTCAAACACCATGCAGGTAGAACTAGTCAAGGAGGCATTCTCCTCTCCTCAGCTCCATTTTGTGTGTGATAGTGGTTCTTGTTGTTTTCATTTTTCACTGTGTCTCCTAGTTGGGCAATGAGCCAGCAGGTAGGAATTCTGCTTTTAGCCCCATCATGCAATGCCATTCTGTCAGCATGTGTCTAAATAGGTAGAGATACTGCTTTTGTTCTTGATATGAGAAGAGAAGGTGAAGAGGTGACATGACAGCCATGTTTAAATAGTTGAAAGAATGTCATATGGAAGATGGGAAAAGTTTGTTTCCTGCTGCTCCACAGACTAGGATAGAGAGCAATGGATTCAAGCTACAGGAAAAGAGATTCCAAGAAGAACTTCCTGATGGTAAGAGTTGTTTCGTAGTTTCTCAGAGTATGATGGAGCCCTATTTTTGGATGTTTTCAAACAGAGGCTGGAAAGCCATCTGTTAGGAGTGCTTTGATTGTGTATTTCTGCATGGCAGGGGGTTGGACTGGATGGTCCCTGTGGTCTCTTGGTCTTTTTGAACTCTACAATTCTGTGACATGTACCAGAGTTCATTGCAGGAGAAGCAGGGTTCTAGATATTGATTCAGGGTTTAGTCAGGACTAACAAGACGATTTAGGCCATACCAAAGAAATTATGCCATTTAAAAAGCTGGATTCTTTAATAATAGACTTCTAACTTCTTTGATTTACTCTCTAGAAAGTGAGAGATCAGATTTCTCTAAAAACCAGAAATGAACCAGCAAATTTCATGGCACTCTCCACCACAATTTTTTTTTTTAAAAAAACCCAACCCAAACCACAATCTCTTTCTAACATTTACATTTTTTAATACAGTTGAAGTTACAGCAGGAAGTAATTTCAGAGGGTCTTCCCCTCACCCACGCTGTGTGGCTCTTTTCATATATAATTATTCTCAGAGTGCATTAGATAATGCTGCTGTTCCCACAGCTGTATACACATCTATAAATCATTAATGAGGCAGTTAACTGAAACAAAACTATAAAAGATTTGCATTACCCAGCAGAACGGAGCCTTAATTGACTGCCAGTTATTTACAATTAATTTTTCCATTTGGAATAACAAGTAACTTTTGTTCCTCAAGAAAAAATCAATCAATCAATCAATCAATAAATAGATAGATAGATAGATAAATAGGTGCATCTTGAAATAAACTGCTGACTCTTCATTGCAGGTTTGTATAGTATTTTCCTGCTCACAGACATCACCTAGAATAAGGCTTGGAAACTGGGTCCCCAATGACCATGAAAATTCACTGGGGTACCTTGAGGCCTCTCTCTCTCTCTCTCTCTCTTTCTCTCTCTCTGTCCTATCTCACAGGGATGTTGTAAGGCAGAAGGAGAGACTTATATACCACCCTGAGCTCACTGGAGAAAAAGTACAAAAGAAACAAATGCCTGGCATCCTGTTAATATGATATATGAGTATAAGTTGGACTTATAACTTTGCAACTCACTTTTTGTTCACTGCATGCAACAAATGAAAGGATACTCTCCAAATGTCCTGATTGGATGGCCAGTCCTGATCAATCTTCTTTCATCCCACTTTTTCAGCTGTTTTAAAAATTTTCCCAGTTTCTCTTGCCTCTTTTTACTTTCCCCCTTTGTCCTTGGCTTCCTTCCATTGCTGCAGACTGGGTTCAAAGTAGTTTACACTTAAATGAACTCAACAGAGGGGAGAGAAGTGAAATGTGTAGAGTCTTGTCCTTCCCAGTAGGCACAGGCAAAAGTAAATTGCTGCATCCTCTCCTTGCTTGTGTGTTCTTCCTCATTAAAAGCATTTGCCATCTTGATCAGTCTCTCATGTCGCTCGGCCATATGTACCCTGGTTTTCATCTGTGAAATACTGGAGGGCATGCCCCCCCAACTCATCTTGCATGCTCTCCAGCCCCAGAGGTCCTTGCATATGCCTGTCAGTGCTTGGGGAGGGGGCTGTGCAACTTAGAAGAAGAGGTTTGGGGGAGATAGCATTGGGAGCTATGAAGATAACAGCTATGTGAGACACATGCATCTCTTAATGCAAGATCTTGGCCAAACATCTACACATAGTTTGAGGATGAGGCTAATATGACACAATGGACATTTGCACTTCAGAGTGATGTTGTACTTCTTTCCTGTCCATCACAGACAGGAACTGTACACTGGATATAAATGGTATGCCACAAAATGCTCTGTCATGAAGAGAGATGAGGGTTGTAGAGTTGAGTTTTCCTAATCTACATGTAGGAAGGAATGTAGCACACATTAGCCTTGACTATTCCAGACATTGTTTCTTGACTGTTTGGTAGTAGCATATGAAAATAGTTGAGGAGGTAGGGAAAGCTCCTATAGTGTGACAGTCTGCCTGTGCAGTCCTACATCCCACCCTCAGAGTACACTGCAATGGCCATTTACAGACCAAGGGGAAGAACCACAGGAGGCATCCCAGGAACATGTTGCCATGACAGGAAGGGAAGTAAAGGTCAGAGATGCTCAGGAAGCACATGCTTGCGGAGAGCTAGCACTGCCCTCAAAGATCTCCAGCAAGTCACTGGATGTCTGGAAGGACAATGCCAGTGGTCTTCTCCTGGCTGCTATTTGGGTACCACTCCAGCCAATAAATGGTCATTACAGCACACTCTAGGTGTCTGGGAGCTGCCTTGGGTGTGGTGGACATTACACATGTGGGTACTGAATATTTCCTTTGCAATATCCCCCCCCCCCCGCAAAAGACTCACATGTGTCTGGGATTATATATACATAGGTTACTAACAGGATCTTAGCCACAAGGTCCCAAATCCAGCTGGCTAATGGACAAAGGAAGAGCTCTCTAGTACCAAGGCAACTGTGAGTCAAAACAGACAAGCTGCTGAACTCCCAGTTAGTGGCTGTTGCCACAGTTTTGCTTCTGTAACAGACCTGCTTGAGAAATATAAGTCTGGGCAATCAGTCCTCCAGAGTTTCCAGAGCTATAGCTATCCCATAACTCTATATTCTTCTTTCTCTCTGTCTGTTACACTCTATGGACCTTTTCTCACATTTGAAAGTCTGGATGTGTGTGCTCTGTACACCCAAGATGGAAAGGCAGAAATAAAAATATTTCACAAGGCATCTTCCTGAATGGCAATTCATTCAACAGTAGCGTTATCTTTCTCCAACTGAAGTTACTAAGAAAGCACAGGAAGGAGAAGAGAGGTGGAGGTGTGGATTTGTTTGTCCTTTGCTTCACATTATAATGAAATAATCTAATAATGTGAGGAGGAGCAGGGAATTAGTTTTTACCTTTGTTTCTCCCAGGAATGTATTTTTTTTGGGGGTGGGTAGAATTGTCCTTCAGCCTTCTGCCACTGAAACTTTCTTTCAGTCCCCAAATTTCTAACATTGCAAGCATTGATAAATACAGTTTAAGCATCCAAAGAAAAAGGGCAGGCAAAGTGTGGAGATCCGGTTCGCCAGCTGCACACTTAACCCAAAGCTTATATGCCTTTTTAAGCACATTGGGAAAGTCAAATGTGCTCTGTGGGTGTCATACCCCTGCTTTGGGAAGAAAACATTTTCTTTGGCAAGGAATGCTAGTGATGAAGAAAGAATGCTGTGAGGAAAGGGGATAAGCTGGGACACTCTGTTTATCTCTATGGTAAGTTGAGTTGTAGGGTTATCTGATCATATGGCTTGATAAAAGCACTGGAGCTTCAAGATGGGTACTTGTGGGAGTGAATAATATATTTTTACAGTTAGATTACTTTCACCACTTGAGGGAGCATTCTTTTCAGATATGAGCTCAGTGACTCAAATGGGACTTATTATTTTTCTGCACTAGACTGTTATAGCGCTATATTCCCCTTGCAATATCCTATGGAATCCTGGGGTTTGCAGTTTCAGGAGGGGCCATTTGGCCCCTCCCGAAACTGCAAATCCCAGGATTCCATAGGATGTTGCAGGGGGAATAATAGCACTATAACAGTCTAGTGTGGAAATGCCCTCAGTGTTCTCTCTGGCAAGAAAAGGGCAGGCTAAGCTCTTTGCAGATATCCTTTCTCTGGACCCAAGCTGGCATCCTTCTTGCCATGATGTCCTTGGGAAGCAAGGAGGGCAGACCAGTCTACACTGCCATACTGGTGGAAACCAGCTTTTCACAGTTTCCTAGGCCTATTGGTAGGTCCTGGGCACCAAACCTGGGATTTACTGCCTGCACAATATGACCAAGATTTTGTACAGTGCCAAGATTCTGTATGAATTTGTGGTATGCCTACCCACTCTTCAACCTCAGCTTGAGGAACTGGGGTGGGCACTCACAGCCAGCCAGATACTGTAGAACTCCCTTGCTACAACAGCTCCACTGTCTTCTCTTTTTTTCTGGACACTATTCAAAGTGTTGGTTATGAGCTTTGAAGCCCTATACAATTTAAGTCTAGGCTGTCAGACATACTGTTTATTCACCTCTCAGCCTGTCCAGGCTCTGAGATCCTAACAAGAGGCCTTTCCTCAGTCCCACCACCTTCAGAGGACAGCTTCGTAGGTAAGGAAGCAAGTTAAAGCCTTCTCAGTGGGTAACTGTCATGTCATGCTCTCTCCATGCGATGTCATTGTATATGGGATGTGGGAAATGTATATGTATGTAGGATGTGCTGGGTAGGATAGGGATATATGGGAACATAACAGAAAGTTCTTAGAGACTTAAGGTGTTACCAAATGGTCAGCATTGTTTACTGGCTGGGCAGCAAATAGCATTTAACCAGCCTAGCTAAGAAACATGTGTTTGTGTTCAAGTGATAGCTCTACTAGGATTAGCTTGTAGGTTACTAGAATAAGGAATGTAGTTGGAATATCAAGGGGCACAACAGGAAATTCAAAGGATCAAAATAACTAGTAGAGAGGGGCTATTTCAACAACAACAAAAAACCAGCTTAGAAGTTAGTTGGGGTATGAACCTAGAGGAGCTACCAATGGGCATTGTGCATAGATGATAGTGGATTATTGTGTTTTACTATAGAACCAGATGGGTGATGCAGATGATTGATTCCAGCAACAGTTGTTAACTAGCCTCTTGTGCTCCAATAACCAACATAGACCATGGACATGTGTTTTCTTGGGAGACAGAGTAGCAGGACAGGACAGGACCTGTAAGTTTGGGGACTCCATTTCTAGGGAGCCTAGAATCGTCCCCTCCTGGCAGCCCTTCCACCGGTAACCAAGGCTTCTTCAATTGTTTTACTCTGTCAGGTTTTTCAGTACTGAAGAAAGGGCTTTTGAAAGTGTGCTGTACTGTTTTAACTGTACCTTAAAAAAAAGCTTTTAATTGTTTTTAACTGCGTGTGTTAAATTGTTTTTAAATGTTGTTGACAATTTAATTCTATTTTAATGTTACTCTTTTGTCATATTGTCTTTTAATTTTGAAGCTGCCTCGATTCTCAGTTTCAGGGAAAAGGCAGGATGTAAAGATCATCATCATCCTCATCATCATCAGTGAGGGAGCTGGGGGAGGGGTTTCCTGGTGCCATGCAGCAAACATTGTCACTCCCCTGGTCTCAGAGGACAACAGCATTTCCATTTTTCCAGTTAGAAAGCTTCAGCCTCCTTCAAGCCCATTGTCTAACACATTTTCTGTCCCCCGTTGAGAAATGTGCCCTGTGGTCTGGGACTAAATCTTGCTGTCTGCTCTTAGGAAAAGTTTTAGAAGGCTCCTCCAATATCCAATGGGGACAGGCTGCTGAGCAGACTTCAAGCTTGCCTCAAGCCATTTGCTTAACCTGTTTGTTGTTCCCCTTTAAGAAATGCACCCACACTTTGGGCTTGAAACAGCTCATCATGAGACCAGTCGGCAAAAAAAGAGATGGAAGCGTTGTTCAGAGCTGTAAGGTTTCTGGATGAATGTGTTCTGTTACTGAACCAAGGGCAGCAAGTCAGTCACTAAAAATATACAAGTCTCGAGCCAGTTGAGTCAATGTGTCATTTATTGCTGGGTCAAGTTCAAGTCCAGTCACTGAAGCAACTTAAGTCTGACTTCAAGTCAGAGTCCATCGACTTGAGTCTACATCACTGGCATAAGGCAACTTAATGCTGCATCTTCAGAAGGCCAGTAGGTTACCTTGCTTTGTATCCTGAGGGTCCAGTTCATTCCCTGGCATTTTTAAGTACAGCTGCATTGAGTTGAATTGAGTTGCTGAGTGAAGTCCAAGTCATGTCATTGAAAGGACCTAAGTTTGACTTGAGTCTGAATCAATCAACCTGACTGTACGTCACTGCATTTCATCATCCCTATTCCCCATTTGGACTGAATTTGTCCAGCGACATTGGTTTAGAATTTTGTTCTGATTCTATTTTCTGATTAAAACAAAGAAACAAAAAAAAAAAAGCAAGTTCTCTATAAAGAAGGAATTTGAGATTTTTAAAATGTTGACTGTCAGAGAACGTGAAAGGTGTATTTGCCCAGCCTTAGTTGGGGGACTCTCTGGAACGGAAGAAAAGGATTGCAGTAGGGTGGAAGAATCAGTAAAAATCTAGTGGCCCAGTCTGCCAGTGAAAAGCAGGCTACAAAGACATCAAAGTAAATTAAAAACCAAACACCAGTGCAATCAGATTGGCCAGTCAGCAGCATATAACCTTGAGTGTTGTTTTGTTTCCTTTCGTAATTTTCTAGTGCACCATTGCATCCCCTCTAACCCAACAGTATTAGGCTGCATCCTACTCTATCATGTTACAATTAGAAATGTAAAGCAATACAGTTAGGCTAGACATGGGTCATTTGGCCTGTCAGTAATTTGGATATTAGCAAATTGGTGGCTTCCTTTTGCTCTGAACTTGACTGATCTTTGTCTTGTGCTAGCCTAGGCTACCACACCACATCATGTTGGCTTGGGAACAGCTGAAGTTTTGCTGGAATTTAAAGAAACAACACCAGAGTACAAAAGGAAGGCACTTAGGTAATAATACAGAAGGTAATGCTAGGGATAGAGACTGGCAATCATTATTGCAGTTATAGACTTGCAATGTAGAGCTACAGATTTGTAACCTGTAAAACTATGTAAATGCCAGCCCAACCCACCTTAGAAGAGAGAGAGAGAGAGAGAGATCAGGTAATGGAACGTCCAATCAGGGTGGAAGAATGATGGCATTTCTACCGTCTTCCTGTCAGTGGGCAACAATCAGATGTAGGACCCCTTTCTCAAGATTTTGTTGCAGCTTTGCTTGCTGAGAGGGAGGGAGGAATGTCCTCTATATGCCCCAACCAGAAGCAACCTGAGATGGCTGCTGGCTCTTAAGGTAGCCTGGGAGGGAGAGGTGCCAGGCCAGCATATGTTATTTAGTTACACAGATATAACTAAGGCCATTTCCACACTACAGTTATAATGCTATAGAATCAGAATCATAGAGTTGGAAGAGACCACAGGGGGCCATTCAGCCCAACCCCTGCCATGTAGGAACCCACATCAAACCACTCCCGACAGATGGCCATCCAGCCTCTGCTTACAAACCTTCAAAGGAGGAGACTCTATCACACTCCGAAGCAGCATATTCCACTGCTGGATAGCTCTGACCGTCAGGAAGTTCCTCCTGGGGTTTAAGTGGAATCTCTTTTTCCACAGCTTGAATCCATTGTTCCTTGCCCTAGTCTCTGGAGCAGCAGAAAACAAGCCTGCTCCCTCCTCGACATGACATCCCTTCAAATATTTAAACTTGGCTTTCATGTCCCCTCTTAACCTTCTTTTCTGCAGACTAAACATAGGGCATGGCTTCCAGACCCTTCACCATTTTGGTCACCCTTCTCTGGACACATTCCAGCTTGTCGATTTCCTTCTTGAATTGAGGTGCCCAGAACTGGACACAGTATTCCAAATGAGGTCTAACCAATGCAGAATAGAGTGGTACATTATTCCACTTTCAATATCCTATGGAATCCTGGGGTTTGCAATTTAGGAAGGGGCCTTTAGAATTCTCTTCAGCCTGAGTAAACTACAAATCACAGAACATTTCAACATTGTAGATGTTGAAAGTGGAACAATAGCACTATAACAGTATAGGGTGGAAATGGCCTAAGTTTCCAATGTAGAATACTGGTGAAGGCTAGTATTTGTTTGGTTTCCATTTTAAAGCAACCTGTTCACTTCCCAAATGCAATGAGCCCTTGACTTTACTACTTTTTCAAATTTTGTGCATCCATTCTATAAACAAATAAATAAAACATCAAAATGCAAGCTATGGGAGGTTGCACACATAGAGACATATCATTTTAGGGAAAATAGAATACCCAAACGCAGATTTTAGGAAAGGTGCTTGAAAAATTTGTATGTTAGGGAAAACTGATTACAAAAATGTATTGAATTATTCCACACAGGAACATGAAGGGGTATGAACTTTGACTGGAAACAGAATGGAATTAATTTGAGACTTGAAAAGTGCAAACATTACAGAAAGAGTATCAGACAGATCCAGCCATTCCCAAGTAATGCATGATAACAAATTAATCGGATATGACCGCAAGAGTAGGTAGGTAACTGTTTGGTTTCCTTCCTAGCTAGAAGGTCAGGACAAGGAAAACGCATTCAAATATTCAGAGATGGTGAACAGAAGAAACTAACAGCTGGATCCAGAATAGGGATGGATGGGTTATTCTTTTTCCAGTCCACATCAGTTTTCTCTCTGTTCCATACTGTGTCCACACCAATTTGTAATTCTCCCCCTCTAAAAAAAGTACCAAAATCTGCATTAATTTTGAATGTATTGGTATGCATGATGTTCCTACGTAGCAGAGCCAGCAAAATGTTTGATGCAAAAGGGCACTGATGCTCAATGGAACTGATGTGCACCACATCAGTCTTGATGCTCATTGCACACCAATATAATAGGATTCCAGTGCACATTTCTTTAAGAATATGCATTTGTGTCTACATTTTATACTTTCATGGCTGGCATTCTGTTCAGTGGTTAAAGATCACAGGCTGGACATATGACTTCATAACTCCTGGGGATTCATGTAAATGGTTGTACCCCCCTCCAAACCTAGCAGCACCCCAATTAAAAGGTTTCTGTGGCACTGCAAATTGAGGGTCTGGAAAATGGCATCTGCAGTAGCATTCTCCCAGTTGTGGGGTGCCTTGAGACAAGCAGTTGCAGCAGGATTCCAAGGGGTCTTTCCAGTTGCCTGTTCTTGATCTGTGCTGCAATCAAGACAGAGTAGCAGACCATATTTCATAGAATCATAGAGCTGGAAGAGACCAGAAGGGCCATCCAGTCCAACCCCCACCATGTCATTCAGGAATACACCATCAAAGCATTCCAGACAGATCCAGTCTCTGTTTAGAAATCTCCAAAATAGGAGACTCCACCACACTCTGAGGCAGTGCATTCCACTGTTGAAGTGCTCTTTCCAGCTATTTCCCAGCTGGGTGCTACCAAACAGAAAAGGTTGCATTTTTTGGTGGTGGTGGGAAATCACATCATCAGACGTAACTATGATGACAGAGTTCTGCCATAGTAGTTACATTTGATGACGCCGAATCTCAGCCCATTTTTTATACATGATTTTGGTATGCTTTTTGAGCAAAAATTGAAGGATAATTGCTTTCCAATCCTGTATAGGTCCAGAAAGTGCAAATCATACCAATTCAATAAAAAATGTAGACCAGAAGGAATCCTTAAGCATCCACAGAACCACATTTGATACAAAACCTGCACATTTTGTGCATGGCATGCGTGAATCTTGTCCTTTCAGTTCATTTCCCAAATTGCTTTTCTCATTATGGAAAAAAAAAATCAGTTTCCAAAATCAAACAAAAATGTTTTTAATACTGTAGTTTTTAGCAAGAACATTTTAACAAAGAAAGTGTACTTTTAACTTAATATGGTACAACAGAGAAACTATACTTTTAAAGTTTCCATTATCTAACATCCTACCATATATTCATCCTTCCCCCTGCTTCATTTTTAAAAGACCAAAAGCCAAGCAGAACTCAGATTTTTTTCTTAAAAAAAGCATCCATTATTATTTCAGCTATTGGGGGTTTTTTAGTTTACACTCTCCAACTGATCATCTAAGGAAGGACAATTTTTACATCATTATCATCATATTAAAAAATGTACATACTTTTCTCTTCAAAACGTAATATATTTGAGTTTCAGCTTCAGTAAACAAAGCTTAAATTTATAAACAGTTGAAACAGCTCCATGTTGAACTGTTTCGGTGATAAAACTGGACCTGTAGGACACACAGCCAGTGAGAACCTTTGCGGCTTATTAAATTCATTGTGCCATATGTTATAGCATTGGGGTGGGGGAAGTTAGTTCTTTTGAGGAATCATTCTTCTATGTGCTTAAAAATACTAAAACTTTCTCTCTTTCTCCCCTGCCCTTCCTCTGGGACCTAAAATGATATGCTGCAACAGGGTTGGTTTGGTACAGCAAGCTGGGAAGCCTCGGTATTTCTCAGTGACATTCCAGCATTTTTCAATGCCTCAACGGTAAACGGCTTGACACTGTCCACGTTTCAGTGCTACCAATCCTGTTCTTCACACAGTACTGATGGCATCAAAGATGAGAAGATCCTTCTTCCATGAGTCGTACAGTCTTCAAAGAGTGTTCACTACCCTCTCCCACTCCCGCTTTATATTAAGTGTCTTCAGTACATAATGGTAGGTTTGATGTAGCCTCTGTTTTCTGGAAAAGAAAACAGAACACAGAATGGTAATGCAACAGACATTGGCCTAAATCCTCTTTTAGTGCTCAGTACAGTAGAGCCATAGAAGTAATTTGCTATTCAATTGGTTGACTAGGTCTACGGTGTTTGGGACTAACGACAGAATGCCAGCTTATATTTGCACTTTGTGAAAGATTGGCTGGAGTAAAAAGTCACAATAGAATATAAAGTTAGACTAGGAATGTACAATGGCAGATACCTTTGAGTATTTACACAGTTGCAGTGTAAGAATATAGCAGGTTAGTCCTGACTAGAGTAGACCTATTAAATCAATAGTTTACCTATGTGTTTTCTCACCATTCAACAGCTGATTCAATTTGTGTTAGGACAGAGTTTACAGAGTAAAGCCATGTAACCCATGGACAAGCATTTACCTATTCGTGGTCAGATATACAATCTCCCCCTGCTCCCCCAAAAAACAACAACTGGTTCTTCCTTATTCCAGCAGAAAAAGGCTGGATGGGATTGGTTGGCCTTTGGGACAATTATGAATACACTTTCCTTTTGCATGGACCTCAGCAGAAGCTGACATCAGTATAGATCTGGCTTCTCTGATCTGCCTGTTCTCCACCAGCAAAGGAATGGCAGTTCACAGAAAACCTGTGGATCCTAAGGGGTGATGAATGGGGAGCCACAGAGAAGTTCAGCCTGCAGAACTCACTGGACAATATAGAATCTCAGTCAGTATGTGACAAAATAAAATTACAGCACACACATATAAAATCCAACAAGTTCAAACAGCAGAACATTATACACCTAATATGCTTTTAACACAGCCCGCGAAGAAGGCCAAAAATACATAAACAGGCCAAAATGCATTGGGCTTTTTTAAAGAATAAAATTTATTCCATCTATAGGCACCTGA
Source organism: Iguana delicatissima (assembly GCA_948472985.1). NCBI lineage: Eukaryota > Metazoa > Chordata > Lepidosauria > Squamata > Iguanidae > Iguana > Iguana delicatissima. Next base: position 342,017 of record CAOKZL010000010.1, read on the forward strand.
GAGAGAACACCGCTGTCTTTTCAGTGAGGGGTAAAGATCTTTTTATTCAGGTTAGTTTTCATCCATTATGGTGCAGGACTGAAGAAGAGTCTTTTAACAGTAGGCAATGTGAATTCATTTTTGCTATTTTCTTAAAAATTGCTTTGCATGCAACTGTGTCTCAACTGGCTTCATTGTGTTTTAATGCTGTAATTTTCTTGGTTTTATCTGCATTTTCAAAGTGGATTGCATTGTGAAACACCCTTAGTCCCACCTCTGGGAGAAAGTGGCTATAAATAAGTAAATAAAAAAATTAAATAAACATGGTGTTCCATCCTGGAAAAGCATAATTTACTTACATATTTGCATATATTTAAGTCACATAATCTGGAACATGCATGCAATAAGGATGGCTAGGATATTTATGAATATTCAAAAACGGTCCCCAAAAAAGGTGTTTTGATTGAAAAGGAGAACCATGGAGTGATGAGAACTTTCACAGTTCAGGGTTGACTCTGCACAAATTTTGCACATACTTTTGGGCACAAAGCAGAGATTTCTGTGCAGACAGCGTTTTCTGCACAGAAAATAATATTCCTAATGTTTGCCAAGATCTTGCACCTAGCCCCCCAAAAGTCCATCTTAAAAAGCAGGCAGCTGTACCAAAGGAAGGAGTTCTGTGGCTCCAGTGAGTGGGATGGTGAGGGATGATATGCAACAAGCAGTAACAGAGATCTCTCTGGGGTCCTTTTGCAACTCTTTGACACACAAAGTTCTTTTTCAGTAGGGGCTTGATGCATCATTCTTTAACGTCCCGCTCACACGTGCTGTACCTTCTCTTGGTCCAACTGACTGGCTTTTAAGGTGGATTTTAGTAACATTTGCAATCATAGCAACGAAACCATGATTGTAAATGTGAGTATGAAATCGCTATAGTTTTACATCTATAATGTTATAGCTATAATATTTTATATCATACTGCCTAAAAGAATGCCATTTCCTGTGCAGAATTTTTGTTTTTGCAAAATAAAGTCTTAACTTTGAAGTTTTGAACTTCACATTTTCTGCACATGAAACAGCATTTTCTACACAGAAAATAATACTTCTGTGCAGGGTTATTACTTTCTGTGCAGAAAATGCTGTTCTCTGGCACAAATACTACTTGCAATTTTTGCCCAGAATAAGTCCTGAACTGTTAAATAGCCTTCAAAAACTGCAGAAAAGGAAACTGCTATAATTGTTGCTTCCTTGAAGAAGGAAAATTAGTGAAGAACTACATTTCTATCATGCACTCAAAAAACGTGAGCAAATCAAGCCAATAATTTGTTTCTAAATAAAGTCAGTAATGTTTATCACACATACATTCCATCTGCAAGAGAGCATACTTTATTGCACTACCACTTGACATAGACAGTAAATCAGGAATTGAATGGGAATCCATTTCTGTTGCTTTTGCTTCCTTCATTTCATTTTTAAATGAAAAACTAAGTGTTATCTAGCAACTTTTTTTTCTTAAAATAAAAAATGTCCTTTTAAGCTCAAAAGAAAAAAAAAATAATACAAGGGAAAACAAAAAAAGTGCAAATCTATATTCCTATTAGAATAGATTTAGAAGTCCAAACAGCTGCACCGGCAACTACTGACTTTTAGAGGCTGCTGTAAAGGAGCAACACGACCAGCTTGTGTATAATTTTGAGATATCTCCTGCTAGTGCTTTACATATGCCAATACCAAATCTTTATAAGGGAAGAACTTGTATTGACCAGCTAACCGACACAGATCCTCAAAGCAATCGCCAAGTTTTGATACATTTCAATTTTGAAATGCATTGCGGCTATAATATGAGTGATTTATCATTTAACGGGAGCTGTCAAAGTAAACTCCTAGATAAAACAAAAACATCTGGAACTATAAACAGCCCAAGTGCAGGAGCTGAATGTTAATCCGCATCCAGCATGTTCACTCCATTACAAACAGGAAGCAGCTAATTAGTAATGGAGCGTTTCATGTTTTAAAAAGGGCTCGCACTCTCCAAACAGTGATGATCTAATACGGAGCCTGGACATAAACATGAATAAATATCAGGGCCAAATGAATGACAGAGGAATGCCCAAGAGCCTGGGAATCTCATTCAAAGAGCCAGAGGGCCTTTCTCGATAAGGAAGCAGCTCGGTTTGGGTGCTGGGGCTCTCTCTCTCTCGGTTGCCATTATTATCACTGCTTGAAAGAGAGATCAGGGATGAGTCTGTTTGCCCCATCTTTCCACTGAATCCCCTCTTTCCAAATCATAAGTGCAGCATGCTCTTTGACGGAGAAGCCACTGTTGCCCTTAACATTACCATTATTATCCAATTAATGCCCTGCCCTTCCATGTAAAAGTGCAAGGCAGCTAAACAACCAAGATTTAAACAAACAAAACAAAACACTGTTTGAACCACAGACTACAAAAAAATGATGCCCCCAATTACAGGCACCTGAAAGAAGAACTCACAGACGCCAGCCCGCATAGCATTAATGCAATAAAAGCAATGCAAACAAGCAGAGAAGCAAAACACAGATCATGCACTTGCTTGTTTGCTGCGGGTCTGCACAAGCAGATATGTTTTAACTGGCACCTGAAGAACAAAAGGGAAGTGGGGAGACAACCAGATCAGTAAAGGAGGGGCAGCTGCCGACTGAGATGTGGGGCAGGATGCAACGACGGGCACCTCTTTTCTTTGCGGGGACCATTGCTCAGCAATCATCTTCATATTTTTTACTACTTGGGCAGGTTTACTTGGTTTACTTTATTTCACACTACACATTTAACTGTTGTTGTTGTTGTTTTTTTTAAAAAACACCTCTGTATTTTTATGATTTGAAGTATTTATTTATTTAATTTATTTTATATACACGCTGCCTTTCTTCCAGAATGGGACCCAAGGCAGCTTCCAAAAATAAGTTAAAAACCTATAAAATTATAAAAACCTATAACCATGCTTTTTAAAAACAAGGTTAATAAATAAATTAACTAATAAAAAGCTCCCCAGCTCACATAAAAGCCTGCTTAAAGACAAATGTTTTTGTCCGCCAGCGAAAGGAGAGCAAGGAGGGGGCCAGTCTAGCTTCTTGTGGAAGAGTGTTCCACAGGGTGGGAGCAGCCACTAAGAAGGCCTCCTCCCGTGTCCTCACCAGGCAGAGGCATATCCAGTGTAAACAGCACCTAGGGCAAGTATGGACGTTGCTCTTATACTTCTGGGGTCATTTCCTCCTCCTCCTCCTCCTCTAAATCTTCCACCACGGCTTTTTTGCGCTCTCCCCAGCACTGGTGCCCAGGGCACGTACCCTACTTGCTCCACCCGAGATACGCCTCTGTCACCAGATGAGTCTGAGAAGGTGGCAGGACTGAGAGAGAAAGCCTTCCTCTATACATCTTAAGGGTCTTGCAGGTTTGTAAAGTACCATGAGAACCGTAAGGTGGTAGGAAACTCACATATATACACTTAAATATTGAAGGCGCACCACGGGCAAGCATTGAATCTGAGGTGATATGAAAGTCTGGTCTGTGATGAGGTCACTCCCCTCCCACTGCTGCATTTGTTTCATAAGGGTAGGCAACTTGATCTTCTCCAGATGTCTTGAACTACAATTCCCTTCAGGTTCATCCAACACAGCTGACAGACAGGGATTATAAAACACACATAAGAGAAAAAAATCCTTCTGGCTACCATTTACCTCCATTCCCCAATTTTTTTTTTTAAATATACTTATTTATTTGACTTGAGACCTTGTGCATTCCGCTGAAGGAAGACAAGCAGCTCAGGTCAAATATTCATCCTGGCCAGAACATTCTATACCTATCAATGCTTCTATTTTTATAGCATTTTTTTTTTACTGTATTACATAGTCAAGATTTTTAAATAAATCTTTGGGTCATAAACGTATTCTTTTATTAGGTTTATCCCATAATCAAATATTCATTTATGTGAGCTTCATTCTATTAAAAAATGAAATTAGACAAAGGTGAGCCAAATGGTGGATTTACAGTAGTTTGAAGTATAATTTAATTCTCTAGGGATAATATTGACAATATAAAAAGGGTATAAATGATATTCCCTAACACTAAAATATGCTTATGAGCCCCCAGTGCATGATAGGCTGTTTTACAACCTACCGTGAAATGCATGACTGCCTTAATAAGCAAGACATTTAGAAAGGGGTTTTCAGACCCAGATCGCTGTGTAACATGAATAAAGATCTCACCACTTTTGCCTGTGAGCCAAATCCTATGTTAATGATGGTAATTTCCCCTCTGGATGATATTTTCTTTCCTAACATATTAGTTATTACATAGGATAGATGTCTCCTCTTTACCATATTTGGTATTGTGGAACAAAAGAAGAAACAGTAATTTTGGAGGTGGGAGTTTTTATCCTCAGGTTTCTCCGAATTTTGCGAAATGAAGCCATCATCTACACTGCTATTGAAAGCATGTGCACATGACAGGTTTTTAACACATAACCATTAACAAGGAACCTTTGGTCCTCCAGATGTTTCAGCCTAGAACACCCACCAGTCTCATCCAGCATGGCCAACACATGGTAAGGGACTGTGGGACTTGTAGTTCAAAATATTTCAAGGGTAAAAAGTTTCCCACCCCAGTGTAAATCTTGCCCTCCAAGCACAGGTACTATGGAGGGTGTCTATATTCCTGGAAGAGACAGGTGGCAGAGGTCTCCTGGGACTTTACTCCTTCTCAATGCTGGTCAGAGAGCATGTCTGAATGCATGATTCTGTAATACTTTTCTGCAGATCAGCTCCTCTCTTTCGATCCTTCTGAACAAGCAGTCAAAACTGACCTACCCAACCACGAAAGCTAGCATTCCAAATTTTGGTGTGTGGGTGGGTAGGGGGCACATTATATCCTTCTCAAAGTATTTCAGCACATGGTAAAGAGAAGGAAACAAATGTTCCAGTTTAAATTTCTTCTTAAAAAGGTAGTTGTGCACAAAAGATAGCTTCTGCTTGGGTGAACATTTAACCATGAGATTCTTTATGTGATTTTGAAGTCATACAGTCTTATGAAAATGCACCCCCCCCCCGTCTCCAACTATATGGATTGCCTCCTTGGAATCACTCATGAAATTCCTCTTCAGATTTTCTTGTGTGCCTCTGAGCTGTTTCCAACTTAGGGTGACCCAAAGGCAAACCTATCATGAGGTTGTCTGGGCAATATTTATTCAGAAGCAATCTGTCATTGCCTTCTTTCAAAGCTGAGAGAAGTGACTTGCCCAAGTTCACCACGTGGGTTTCCATGACTCAGAAGGGGTTTGTATCCTGTTCTCCTAGTCCAACATTCAAATTGCTATTCTGGCTCTTCAGATTACCTTCAGAAAAAGGTGGTGTCTAGGACCTTTAGCTTCCTTCAACTTCACTGCCCTGTTCAAGGTAGGAATGGCTGAGATTCTACACTGTGGACACAGAGAGTAAGACAGTGCCTGCAGCTCCAAATCTCTTCCCTCAGCAGCTTTGGTGGCGGGGAGGAAGACCACTGAGGAAAAGGAACTGCCTCCCATCCCTGCTGCCATTCTCCAAGGACAGAAGAAGGGGAATGATAACCTCAGAACTCTTCCCTCTCTGGTACAGAACTGTAGCAGAAGCAAAAAGAAGTCCCCGCTGCTTATCTGCCTCTCCACACTTCCATGGCCATTTAAGGGGCAGAGTTGTTCCCTAGGGCTTGGCAACTACTGGAGGGATGTTCTGGAACAGCTCCTTCTCCCCTGTCCAAAAGTAAACATATACATATGTAACCTTGAGTTACACACATGTATGATACCAAAGATCTCCTATACCTTGGCTCAGTCATCCATTAAAATGGAGATTGCAGTCAAGACATCAGAAGAAGACTAGGATTGGGCAGGAACGCTATGAAGGAACTAGACAAGATCCTCCAGAGTAAACATATATCATGGAATACCAAAATCAGGATTGTCCGTGTCATTGTATTTCCAGTTTCTATGTGTGGTTGTGAACACTGGACAGTGAAAAAATCTGATGAGAATCATCTCATTTGAAATGTGGTGCTGGAGAAGAGTTCTGTAGATTAACACAGACTGACAAACAAACAAACAATAAATAGGTCCTAAAGCAGTGGTTCTCAACCTGTGCGTCCCCAGATGTTTTTGGACTTCAGCGCCCAGAAGCCCTGAGCATTGACCATAGTGGCTGGGGCTTCTGGGAGCTGAAGTCCACAAACATCTGGGGACCCACAGGTTGAGAACCACTGTCCTAGAGCAAATCAAGCCTGAACTTTCCCTGGAAGCCAAGGTAACTAAGCTTAAACTGTCTTATTTTGGATATATCATGAAAAGACATGACTCACTAAAAAAGATAATAATGCAAGATAGAAGGCAGTAGGAAAAGAGAGAGACCACATTATAGGTGAATATACTCAATCACCTTGACTTTTCAAGACCCAAGCAGGGCTGTTGATGATAGGGTGACTTGGAGGTCTCTAGACAGATCATCTAAACTTCAAACAAAAACCTGGTATGGATTCCTCACTTCACTGATAATGGAGCCATGAGCTGCCACTTTTGAAAGTTGCTCCCTGTTTGTGCTCAGTGCAATCTTCTCTCTCTCTCTTTTTGGCTGCCATCCTGAGAATAAAGGGCAGAAACAGGTTGTTGTGGGGTTTCCGAGCTTTGAGGCCATGTTCTTTTAGTATTTTCTCCTGATGTTTCGCCTGCATCTGTGGCAGAGATCGTCTGAAGATGCCAGCCACAGATGCAAGTGAAACATCAGGAGAAAATACTAATAGAACACAGCCTCAAAACCCAGAAAACCCACAACAACCTATGGATTCCGGCCATGAAAGTCTTCGACTTTACAAAGGGCAGAAACGATTGCCACATTCCAATTTGGCTTCATGACACTATCATGCAGCCAATCAGGTCTGGCTGTTTTATTATGTCACAAAGCCTGTTGAGAATGAGGAATCCATATCACGATGAGGAACATTCTTTTCCACTTAAACTCTTGTTAATAAGAAAACTTGTTGAGAGATGGGGGAGCTTAACAAAATGAGCAACCCTGCATTCTGACTTCAAAATATTCTGTTCCACAACACAGAACACACCCCTACCTTTAGTTTCCCCCTGAATTCCACTGGAGATAATTCTCTTAAATGCTGATCAGAATTTCCTTGCCAGGGGGAAAAAAGGTAACAGTTGTCCTTGGAGCTAAAGATGCTCCCTTGGCCTGGGGAAAAAGGGCTACAAGGAAATTGCACACTGTCTTCTATAAAGAATCTTATGGCAAAGGGGAGACTATATTGGGTAGAGAAGAAGCAGGGAACTTTGTTCATCCCTCCTCACCAAAAAGAAATTTATCACTAAGAACTATTGCTAGAACTTGCTTACGCTCTCCTCTCTCCCAGCTCCTTTTTCTTTTGGACTATAACTTTTGCAAGTAGAGCCTATCTTATTAATAGTCCAAGAACTGAGCCTTTTGGCTGAACAGGAAGGTAGGAATGCTATAAATAAATGACTAAAATAAACAAATACAATTACTGAAATTGAAAGGTGCTTAAAAAACTATCTCAATTACGCTCCAGGTTTGCTATTGGCCTGTGTTCTTAAATATTTCTCACAATACCATATTTGCATTATTACAAAATATTAACTTTTTTTTTAAATAAAGAAAAAAGTCAAGAGGAAACATTTCCATTGGTTGGCATTTTCCTTTCTATTGTGCCTACAGACTCTTACCAAATGAAATCTAATAATATACAGAAGTTAACTAAGGTATAAACATGCAAAAGGAGAAGTCTCCCTGTGATCATAAAATGATGCTATTTTCTGTTCAGCAGTTCATGTTACTGCTGTTCATGCTAATTAATTAAAGGAGCTGTTGCAGTAATGTGCAAACAGGGAATCTGAGAAACTGAGAGGGCTTTTAGGTCTCCAAGTGAAGTTAAGTCAATCTGGGCACAAGCAATCAAATGTAATGAAATCACATGTCAGTGCTAAGCTTGCAAAAACTGTGAAGTTTGACTGGGGAGTAAAAGGATTATAATTAGATTTCCAATAGGATAATAACTAAATGGCAGAAAGCAGTAAAGAGAAAATATTACTTTGTTAGCTAATGGTGCTGCTATTCAGCTCCAGTTTTTATCAGCACCACTTGTAGTTGTGCTAATTTAATTTGCTTTTATCAGCAAAAAAATGCACCACTCGAATGGTACTTGAATGTCATTTGCAAAAATCATTGATCTGAAGGTGCACTTAATGACACCCAGTATGTTTATTTTATGGGAAACGGAGATTGGTTGATAAAAATTGGTTGCTGTACCATCCCTGCATGTTTGGCTTGCCAGTGAGTTAAGACAACCAAAACAGAAATGCCTTCAAATAAAAATATTTCTTCAGCGTGTAAAGGTAACTGTGTGATGGACATTTTCACAAGCATTCAGATTTCCATGCTGAAGAAGTTGCAACAATTCCCAAGGGTATGGCTGTGAACATTGGACAGGAGGAAGATGTACAGATGGGCTTTCTCTGAGATTTCTTTGTTCCGTTCGTTACATTTTCCATTTTTTTTTCTCTCCACCTAGATTTTGATGACCCTAAGGCAGTGGTTCTCAACCTGTGGGTCCCCAGATGTTTGTAGACTTCAGCTCCCAGAAGCCCCAGCCACTATGGTCAATGGTCAATGCTCAGGGCTTCTGGGAGCTGAAGTCCAAGCACATCTGGGGACCCACAGGTTGAGAACCACTGCCCTAAGGCAACCTTATAATGGGGTTTTCTTTGCAAGATTTGTTCTCAGGGCATTTACCTTTTCCTTCCTCTGAAGATGGGAGACTATGACCTTTTCTGCACTATACTGTTATGGTGCTATTATTCTACTTTCAACATACTATGGAATCCTGGATTTGCAGTTTAGGAAGGGGCATTCAGAATTCTCAGCCAGAGAACTCTTTGGTCTCTGTAAACTACAAACCCCAGAATTCCACAGGATGTTGAAAGTGGAATAATAGCACTGTAACAGTGTAGTGCAGAAATGGCCTCTGACTTGCCCAAGTTCACCCAGTGGGTTTCCATGGCTGACCAGGGATTTGAACTCTGGTCTCCAGAGGTGTAGTTGAATGTTCAAACAACTATAACATGGTGAACATGAGTCTAAATTCCAATGAAGAAGGTGAAACTTCAGGATCAGATTAAGAGAAAGAACATGTAGAACAACTGGATTAACTGGCTTTCACTGTTTTTGGACTTATATTGGCTTCTTCCGGTAAATTTTCCCATTAAATCTTCCCACTGAAGTCCTGACTGGGTATCACAGAATCATTTATAGAGCATATATACCAAGTCTGGTTTTGCTTGGCTACTTTCTGTAAGAGGGAAGCCTTTGATCATCCCCTTAAATACGGCAAAACAACAAACAAAAAAGTCCAAGATCTTTGGCTTCAATCTGTGACACTCTCAGACCACTTCAAGATGACAGAAATGATACTGACAAGTGTTTTGTCCGCAAAACACGTTATACTGTGACTGTATAAAATTTATCTTAGACAATAATTTTTAGATATAAATTTATTCTCTTATAAGTTACACTTCATTTTATTCCTAACTCTTAAGTATGTTGGTTTTTGCTATTGGTTAGGAGTTAGTTTCCCTGTTTTCTGCAAAACAGTCAGCAAGACTAATATGCAAATAGCTGCTAAAAAATCAACACACTATTAGCACACCATCCTCAGTAGTGATACTTGGTCCAACTCAAGATTATATGGTTCTCTAGCCAGGTGAATATCATTCAGCCTTAGGACCCTCTCCGAGCAGAGGCTTACATTCAAGGAAACCACCTGCTGCAAAGGAAGATTCAATGCATGAGGTGACATTTCTTGGACCTGAGCTTTCCTTCTGGTTCTTCTGTGTAGCTCTAGCATTTATCCTCCTTCAGGCTTGTGGACTCAAAGTGGGTCTAAGTCTCCTACTCTCGAGTCAAAGCCTGGGTATTCCATCTTCATGTAACCTTACAGGTCTACAGTCTGTGAATATCTCTGCCTTTGTCCCCTGATTCCAGGTATTAGATTTCATTCTTGCTACAAGAATCCTCCAATGAAGGGATGATACTGTCTTAAGGAAGGGAAGGGTCTTGCAACATCTTTAAGGCAAAACAATTTATTTCGGCATTAGCTTAAGGAAGGGGTTACATTTGGGCTTATTATCAAAGTAAGAGGAGTCTTGTTTTTAATGCCAGGCAGTGATCAGATTTAGGTATGGAAGATGTTTGTAAGACAACATTGATAAAGAGGTGAGTGAACCGTTCTGGACCTCTTCTTTGCTCAATTTATGAGTCTCTCTTTTGGGTGCCAAACCCATGAGGACACTTGGTGAATTCAGATGGAGTCACAACCACTCCTTTCCTGTTGGCAGTTCTGTCATAAACACACCATACCAACCCACTTTGTACAGTTCAGTATATTTCCTTGCTTTCCACAGTCCAAATAGTACATCAGGATGGAATCTGGGGTAATGTGATGCTAGCTCTTCCTTCTGCTTTCTCCCAGTTCATCATGTGGATTTTCACCCTCTATGTTTTTCCTTTGGTCTTTTGTTTAAGTTGATAAAACCCTACCCCTTGCATAGCCTGTGAGTATTTCATTTTATTTCTAGAGCAAACTTTGGGTGGAAGACACCACTTGTTAGCACTGTTCCATGGTTTTCTTTCTGCAAGTTCTCCTGAATCTGGCCACTGTAAGAATTTGCATATCTGCTTAAAAGAAACCAAAACTCTAAAAGACTGAGGGCCCTATGACATATTTTTAGGCATAGAAATTCAGGCAGGAACTGATTTCTCAGGCGATGGCTACTCGGGTGGCTTGTGTGGTGCTATGCATAGCATAGTTAGGAACGCTGCTGCACATAATTGATCTTTGGAATTTGGTCCTGCTTCTTAAGTAGTGTCAGAAGTTACTTGGGACCTGAGCTTCTTAATGTAATGGCGTTGGTGTTTTGGCCAGTTCTGTATTCCATTTTTGGGATGAGAATCAGGCCACCTTGCCCCTACCTACAGAGTGCTCTATTTCTTGTTCACTTTTCAGTCTACAGCTATTGGCAGACCTAACCTCAGTGCCTTTAAATAAAAGCCAAACCACACACACAGATAAATCACACAGTATATGGTTCTTAGGACCATGTTGAATGAAGCTTTATGAAAAAGTGAAGAAAGAATCCAACCCCTTGCATTTATAAAGCTGGCACATCAAGGAGAAATGTCTAGCAAAGGAATGTCACAGGTAGGTAGCACCCAGGTAGAATTCAGCTGCAGTTCTGCATTTGGGAGAATCATAGAGTCATTGAATCATAGAGCTGGAAGAGACCCCAGAGGCCATCCAATCCAACCCCCAGCCATGCAGGAACCCACATCAAAGTACTCCCAAGAGATGGCCATCCAGGCTCTGCTTCAAAACCTCCAAAGAAGGAGACTAAAAACAGCTTGCCCCCTACCAATTCTCTGGCGATCACTCTGGAGATCTGGGAGGAATATAGCAATTCTTTTCTCTTCGCTGTAGCAATCTCCTGCCTGGACAGCCTGCCTGATGTCCTGGCCTCTAGTTGGTTGAGGAAATGTGTGCCTGTACATTGTAGCATCGTTGAGGGGCAGGGAAAACATTTCATAAGGAGCTACTAGATAAACCCTTGCAAAACAGCAGTAAAAGGACATATTTGCCCTCACCTGTATGTGCTCCATCATAGGTTGTGGTGGTGGTTGTATGCCTTCAAATAGTTTCTGACTTATGGCAACCTTAAGGTGAACTGGTCAACCCCTCCTGGAACTGCAAACCCCAGGATTCCATAGGAGGTTGAAAGTGGAATCATTGCGCTATAAGAGTGTCGTGCGGAAATGTTCCTGGTCTCTAGGGATGTAGTGCAGCAGCCAAAGCATGCTGGTTCTTCAAGGTTACTCATTTGTATAGTACTGATAGGATCCTGGTCTCCGTGCATTAAGGGTTACTAATCTTAAGTCTTATGTTTTAATGTGTTTTTAAAATTGTTTTCAACTTGGATTTTTAAAGAGAATTAATTGTCTTTTAATTTTTGAATGGATATGATGACCCTAGGGCAAACCTATCACATGGTTTTTCTGGGGCTGAGAGTGTGTGATGTGCACAGGGTCAACCAATGCATTTCCATGGCCGAGCGAGGAATCGAATCCTGCTCTTCAGGGTCACAGTTCAACGCTCAAATCACTATATCATATTGGCTCTAGTTTTTAGTTGTACTTAGTTTTAAATGGTTGCAAGCCACTTTGAATCCCATGCAGGGAGAAATCCAGGAAAACAGATAGATAAATAAATAAATACTGTAGATAGATAGATAGGCAAAGAGAAAGACAGACAGACAGACAGATCGATCGATCGAGAGACAGATAGATACAGTTTTCATATAGCTGTAACTTATGACAACACTTCAGACAGCTGATGAAATGGATGTTCATCCATTCATGTTCATCCATGAAAACCTGCATTTTCATAATTTTTTTCTTGTCTTTAAGGGACCACAAGACTCTTTCCTGGTTTTGCCACAACACAGAACATAGTCCCTCAAATACTTTGTGATCTGTTTGAACACATACTCCACCATATTAACAACTCCCAAATCTGAAACAAACTATAATGTTACAGCTTCAAGAACTCTTCATGACTTGATTTCCCTTTATAAAGACCAACCCTAATGGTTTCTAAAAGTTATGCCCCATTACCTGATGAAACATTAAAAAGTTAACTAATGTATAAACAGCAAAAGAAAGCCACTCCTTGCAATAATATTTTCTGTTCTGTAGCTCATGTAGCTGCTCTTCATGCTAAACTAATTAATGGAGCTGTCAAGAGGTGTAGGAACTGTTGATGGAGCCTTGTGTTGGGATAATCTAGTTTTCACTGAGGCAGAGTACCTGCAGCAAAGGCTGCACTGCAGGCTGTAGGTAGGGCTCAGCAAGAAAGAAGGAAGGAAGGAAGGAAGGAAGGAAGGAAGGAAGGAAGGAAGGAAGGAAGGAAGGAAGGAAGGAAACAGGCAGGCAGGCAGGCAGGCAGGCAGGCAAGCAAGCAGGCAGGCAAGCAAGCAGGCAGGCAAGCAAGCAAGCAACCCAGTCATCCCAATTTAGGAAAGCAGCATATCAGGCCATTTCCGCACTAGACTGTTACAGTGCTATTATTCTACTTTCAACATCCTATGGAATCCTGGGGTTTGCAGTTTAGGGAGGGGCCTGAAAGTGGGAAAGTGCAGCAGAACTCATGCGCTGCTTCTGGGCTTCATGGAGGCATCTAACTGGCCATCAGGGCAACAGAGTGCTTTGTTAGTTATGTCTCATACAGGGTAGCACCTTCTCTCTCTCTCATATATATATATGCTTAGGTTTTGGGCTATTTCTGCACTAGACCTTTGAGGCCCCTCCCTAAATTGCAAACTCCAGGATTCCATAGGATATTGAAAGTGGAAGAATAGCACTATGACAGTCTAGTGCAAAAATAGCCCAGAACTTAAGCTCTTCTATAGAAAGTGCTACCCTGAATGAGATATATCTAACAAAACATTCTGTTGCCCTGCTGGCCAGTTAGATGCCTCCATGAGGCCCAGAAGCAGCGCATGAGTTCTACTGCACTTTCCCACTTGCATTCCTCAGAGACTCTATGTAGAAGTATACAGCCTCTAGTCCTGGAGGTAAAATACAGTCAGAATGACTAGCACACATAATACCCTGTTCCTCCATGAATTTATCTAATCCCCTTGGTAGCCCCCATTTATATCTTGTGGAAGTGAATTTAACAGTTTGACTGTACAGTATATAAAGACTTTCTTTAGTCTGTCCTTACTGCCCCATCACTCAGTTTCACTGGATGGCCCCAGTTGTCTAGAACTATTACGAGAGAGAGAGAGAGAGAGAGAGAGAGAGAGAGAGAAGCTTCTCCATAACCAATTTGTTCCACACCTTGTGTCATTTTATACATCTCTTATCATCATCATTTATTTATATAGTGTCATCACTGTATACGGCACTTTACTGGTAAAAGAACAACAAAACTGTTCCCTGCCCTCCAGCTTACAATTTAATTAAGACAAGACACAAAAGGAAAGGGGATGGCAGTCTAGGAGGGAGTTAAATCTAGCATACACTGCCTCTCTTTCTCTCCGGTTGAGGCCACAGCAGTAGCCGTTGGGAAGGAAGGGAGCTCCCCTTAAAAAAAAAAAAGACACCAAAACACTGTAATCTTTCTTTACCAAGAAGTCATTCTAGCCCATTTCTGCACCTTGTCCAGCTGATTGGGGTTGAGCCAGCCAAGATCTGCATAAAGTATTCTAACCGAGTTTTTGCTTTACATTTCTATCAGGCATTATGATGCTGGAAATTTTATTTTCTATTTTGATCTTGGGAATTTTCATTGCGGCTTTCTACTTTTCTATGTGTTGGATTTTTATTTTTTGGCATGGGCAAGAACTCAGACACGTGAGCCTCCACTTTACAGTCTGAATTTGGTGACCTGCTGCTGGTTTTCAGTAGCACAGCATCCAAAACGAGTAGTATTTAGATGCTAAAACAAGGCACTCGGGTAGCTGGCCTTTTACAACAGAACAGCCTGGCCACGAGCCTCTACAAAGTACATTTCAACTCTAATACCAGCATCTTATTTTAGTGTCCAAATGCAGCTTTTGGCAATCAGGACATGAGTTTTCCCCATTTTCAGTTGGCGCATTTTGTCAAATTTTACTGATATGTAGCCATGGCAGCAAGGTGCGCAACCTGCAGTAGGATCCAAGTTGCTGAAACTGGCCCCGAGAGTCTAAAATTACTCACTAAAATTACTCACTCCTGCTCCACAAGCATGCACATACATATGTACGTACATCACCAATTAAGTCAGCATAAATCTCTGAGGCATTCTTATGAACCTCACTGCAGATCTACAAGGCCAACACAAGATATTTTGCTGCCTTAATGAAGAATGCCATTTTCTCTGTCATTCCATGTGCCCCACTGAATTATCAGTTTTTGTCAACCCTGAGTATTGCAACATAGTGAGGAAGCAAGGAATTCTCAAGCCCATTACAAAACTACTGTCCCCAGGGTTCCTTTCTTTGGGGACAGGCAATGCTGGCTAAATAAATATAAGCCTGATTTGAACGTAAATGCTCGTAATTTCAAAATTAGAGTGGTCTACTTGCAAGACTTTTCCATATCTCTAACCCTGGCAAACTTTTAGTCCAAAGTTAGAAATATGGATATTTTTCAGTTTCAGTTTTGTTCCATTTCTTCAAAAATCACCTGCTTTTTCTTCTCATACATCTTTTGCACTTTCTTTCTCGCTGTGTATGGTATTTGTATTTTGTATTGATTGTGAGAATGCTATAGTGTTATTTGCAAAAAAATTTGGGCAGATTTCGGAGTGCACTTTTCCTAGCATACTTACTCTTAACACATTTTTCCTTAACGCATACATTTTGCCTGTGCATTTTTCATCAACTTAAACATGCTTGTGAACATTTTCAAAGGTATGCACTTTGAGTTGTATGCATTTGTCGTTGCCATAAGCCTTCAAGTCAACTCCATTTTACGGTGACCCTATCCTAGGGTTTTCTTGGGAAGATTTATTCAGAGAAGGTTTGCCATACCTTCTGTGGCTAAGAGAGTCTCACCATGCTGGTTCACTTGTATGTACTTTTTTGCAATCATACGAAAAGAAAATGGAAAAAAAAAATCTGCCATTGGGAAGTGTATGTACGGGAAGACAAAAGATACGTACACACTCCAGAAAACTGTGTTGGAGACCACACACTGGATATGTTCACAAAAACATTTGCTTAGTGTTAATTCCTTTTCCATTCTTGTCCAGGTTCATGTCTAATTTAGTATCCAGGACACCTTAAATCATAGTAAAATCAAATCCATGATTTGGATGCAGTTCCAACATTGTGGTTATGTGCCTGCTAGTCAACTCCAATTTACAGCAACCCCGTCGTAGGGTTTTCTTGGCAAGATTCATTATGGAGAGGTTTGCCATTGCTTTCCTCTGAGAGTATGTGACTTGCCTAAGATCACCCAGTGGATTTCCATGACTGAGTGGGGATTTGAACCTGGTCTCCTGCAGTCACAGTCCAAAATTCAAAGCATTACACCACACTGTCCCTCCACTCTGGTTCTAATATACCACTAAATAATACGAGTAATTTTCTACTATATACAATACCATACCTTGCATTGCTGCGCTGTCATGTTGGGTTCCATTGTGTTCAACTTCCATGTCTGGAATCCCAGCATCTGCAAGGAATAACATTAATGTAGCTGCTCTCTTTGCACCGAGAAAGATGTGCAAAGAGCAGATATGTGATGCTGCCTCTGCACCTTTAGCCAAACACACATTAGTTGCAGGAGTGCACCCTGCATACAGCAGCGAAGTCCGAGTAACACATTATTACCATTAAGCATCCTGAGACCATCGCCTGACGTAGCCTGTTTAAGTGCCTGTTCCACTTGCTCTCTCCTCTTTGATTCAAACTCAAGGGCTTCTTGCAATTTCCTCTTTGCTTTCTTCTCTTTCTTCAAACGCTTTTGAATTGTCGCTGCACAAAAGAAAATGTGCAATTACTGGAAAGCAACAATGGGAAAATCCACAGGTTTATAAAATGTAAGACACTTGTTTGGTGACATTGAGGGCTGGCTTTCTGTTTGTAAGACTATTATGCTCTCGTCCATCATGTAAGCATGCATGGAAATTAGGGTCATGGTACTGCAGCAATGCATTATCAAATGAAAATCTCAGATAAAAAAAAGATAATTCATTCGTTATAAACATTTGCATCCCAGCCTTCCATAAATCACACCCAAATGACAATAATAAATATAAAATATAAAGTAAATATATAAATAAAAATATAAAATATAAAATAAATATAAATATAAATATAAAAATCAAGATAACTGAAAACAGTGCTCTGAATTTCAAATTTATTTCCATTTGACAATTATATTTGTAGACTCTTTTTAAAAAAATCTTTTTCAAAAGAGTTCTGGTTTCTTTCTATTTTTAAAATCTAGTTTCAGTGTCGTGATGTCACGTTCTGCAATGAAACTGACTTTTAACACCAAATCTCTTAACCTGTTATCAAAATTGACTCCTACAATCACTTCCCTAGATTGGGAGTTACCTCTTTACATTGTTTAATCTGCCAGAGTATTCCCTGGGACTTACTTCCAAGTAGAGATGCACAGAATTTTGTTCTGAACCAGTGAAAAGTTGATTAGACATCCTATTTACAATGTAGCCCAGGAATATTTTCTTCAGCTCTGAATTTTAAGTTGCTCTCCCTTTTTGAGATTCTTGACCTTGGACCAGACAGTTCTTTACACAGAGCACACTGGGGAATTTTGGTTGCCAGCCAGCTGTGGTTGGGCTGTAACTCTCTTTCTCTTTTACCTATAGCTATGCTCCACTCACTAGGGATGGTGGAAGTTATAAGGCCAACATCTGGAGGACCACAAGTTACAAGTTATGAAATGTAGTCCATGCAACACTTGACCGCCCTGCATGGTGATTCATAAGAAGCGGCTTTTGAGGAGGAACGAGTCAGCTTAGTAGTTAGATGTAGGAAGGAGCTTCAATCACAGGGAACTTCATGCAAGAAATTAGAATCTGTGTCCTTCATCTTACCTCTGCTTTGCAATTCAGCTGTGAGTTGCCTTTCCAGACTCTCCCTCAATTCTCTCTCCCTGCACAGTTCCATCTTCAGCTCCTTCTTTTCCTGCTGGATCTGTTTTTCTTGTACTCGGGCATTGTCTACAGCAACTTTCAGCAAGCCCTGCAAAACACAAGCACAGACAAAACCTGTGCACCTCCTCCATGGCCCTGAGAACTAGAATAATAGTGACTGAATTTAAGGCAGTTATTTTTAAAACCCCAGAGACAGCAAGCACAGGCAAGGGAACATAGGGCACTCTGTGATTTTTGCTTTGTTGACTGTTCTCTAGCATCGGTTGGTTTGACTTTGTTGGAAAACTTCATTTTATACCTTGCAAACATGACTTAGGTCTTTGAAATACCTGGGAGAGATCCTGTACAGGAAAAAACTTCATATGTGTGCCAAGAAATCCCTTTGAGTACTGTGGATTAGAGCATTAAAATATACGGGATTTGTCGCACTTATCCCTCTATATCTATAGAAACACAGTATTTGTCTATATATTATACTGTATATAAATACAGACACATGCAGTATTTTATTTGTTAAAATACATTCATTAAGGAGAAACCAAGCCATATAATAAAAGTGAACTTAATAAATTAGCAAAACATTTCAGCTTCTGCCTTCTTCAGTTGCTGAAAACCGAAGTAAGCAGCATCCAAAGTGGCAATTTAGAACACTCTATTGCCCATATTCTTAACTGGATGACGGCATTCTGTATTATTCTCCAGCTTGAGACCATGACATTTTATGGGCTTAAGTTTGTGATCCAGAAATCCTACCTTACATCCAAGGTACTTAAAAGAGACGTTAACCTCAATTCACAGACAAATCAGAGAAGCTGTGGTGTTCTGAATGAAAGTGTCTAGCCAGCTCAGAAGTGCTATTTATTTGTTTGAAATTCACCTAGGCACATGAGTGTGGGCACATATATATATTACCTGTATATTGGTTAATAGAGTTTCTACTGATGACAATCCATCCGCAAAGAGGAAAGGTGCAGGGAAGCCAGGGGGCAAGGTCTGTCCAGCCAACTGGACCTTTTCTAGAGTTGGTTTCATTATTGGGATGGCTATTTGGACTTCTTCTGAAGAGACAAGACAGAAAAGCAAACACTTTACCATTTGCGGAAAAGCTAAAGGTGAATCCAAATGGGCATTTATAAAAGGAAGAACATAAGAGACATTCTAGAGCAGATCAGAGTAGTTAATTACAATTATTAACAAATAAATAATGACTCAATTTTTTTTAACTTGAAAGTAATGAATTAAATATAACAGGTTATGTCCAGACAACCTTTTCCCTAATAACCAAGGCCATTTCCACACTAAACTGCAAACCCCAGGATTTCATAGGATATTGAAAGTGGAATAATAGCACTATAACACTCTAGTGTGGAAATGGAGTTAAGGAAGATTCCTTCTTTTTGCAACTACTGTATAATTTATTTGTGGGAGGTATAAGAGATTTGCAGAAAAATCCAGCCACTGAAGAAGACGGTTACTTTGAAATACATCTGGCTGTTTAGATTATTCAGGTGCCATATCAACCAACAGGAACCACAAGTTTTTTCCCCTCCTTGCAGAAGATGTTTCACTAGTGTTTTATAGGCATTGGATTATCCACAGAACTATGGCTATTTGACCATGCTTATGGACCACCAACCCTGAGTGGCCAGCATTGTTCCTCCTCCCATTGGAAGTTGCTATGTAATAACTTTATGATTCATTGCATCAGCCCTGCCCGTAGAAATCATAAGGTTTCTCTCTATGTAATTTCTCTTTGTCTATTTTGGTTTAAAATATTTAATTATCGATGACTTTATATATAGTTCACCAAGTGAACAGTGACTGTATAAAATTTATCTTAGAAAATAATTTTTAGATATAAATTTATTTTCTTATCAGTTACACTTCATTTTATTCCTAACTCTTAAGTTTGTTGGTTCTCTCTCCAGCTTCACATCTTGTTAGTTCATTAGTTATATCATGTATGTATATAGCCGGGCTGAAGAGAGACCGAGGTTCTGAGGATTTAGATCCCATTTTAGTTACTTTTCATAAATGGGAAACTAAGGTGTCACTTTTTGAAAACTGCATTAACAATAACCAGCTATACTATGTGTACATCAGTATGCAGGGGTGCTTGGACCCAAAAATATAAAATTAACTTGCCAAAGACTTATCTACTCTAGTGCCTGTCAACTAGATGACAATAGGTACTAAGGGCCAAATTACAGCTGTTGAGATTAATTGGAATAATGAGAAAATATTATTAATTGGGTTGTATGCCCCCTTAGAAAATCAACAAGGTTTTTATGAGAAGGTTTTAGAACTTATTATACAAATAGATTACCAGAAAATAATTTGTACGGGAGATTGGAATGGGGTTACTGATGATAAATTGGACAGAAAGCAAAAATCAACTAAGAAAACTAGAGTTAAACACGGGAACTTACCCAATAATGTTAAAAAAGGGCTTCAAACATTGAATTTTGTGGATGTATGGAGATTGAAACATGGATATCAACAAGATTATACATATTACTCAACATATCACCAAAGTTGGTCTCGGATTGATATGATTTGGACAACTAAAAGCTTGGCCAATTCAATAGATAATATTCAGATACTGCCCAGATTAATTTCTGATCATTCTCCATTATTGATGAGGTTTACTCAAAAGAAGAGAAGCTATAATTGGAGGCTTAATGAATTCTTATTAAGAGATAGTAAAGTTATACAAGATATTAAAGAGGATTTGAAAAAAAAAGTTCTTGATAATTTGCATAAAGGAACTAAAATAGAGATGGTCTGGGATGCTATGAAAGCATATATTAGAGGGATTTTGATAAAAAAAAGAATATATACATAAAAAGCAAAAAAGGGATAAAGAAGATAAATTACAATTACTTCTTAAAGAGAAAGAAGAGGAATTGAAGATGGACCCCTCAAATAAAAAAATTCAAAATGAAATT
The DNA here is from genome assembly GCA_948472985.1 of Iguana delicatissima. Lineage (NCBI taxonomy): Eukaryota > Metazoa > Chordata > Lepidosauria > Squamata > Iguanidae > Iguana > Iguana delicatissima. Next base: position 362,690 of record CAOKZL010000010.1, read on the forward strand.
CAGGTAATACATACCCAAATAACCACGTTGAATTTGGAAGAGATTGTACGTAAATCTAACTATGTTAAGCAAAAAGAATTTGAATTTGGAAATAAAGCTTCTAAATGGCTAGCATATAAATTACGTAAGAAAAAGGAAAAAAGTTATAAAACACAGATTAGGGTTGACGATCGAATAATATCGGATCAAGATGAAATTATCTCTAATTTTCATAATTATTTTATGAAATTATATTCAAAAGAGAATTTAGGTCCTGGGGAAATTGGAAAAATTAAAAATTATTTAGAAAAAGGTAATATCCCCAAATCACTGAGATTATGAGGAAAGGGTTAAATAAAAAAATATCATCTCAAGAGATAAGCTTTGCAATTAAGAAATTAAAATTGGGGAAAGCTCCTGGTACAGATGGATTAACGGCTTTATTCTACAAAATTTTTGAAGATGAACTGTTGATACCTTTTTTAGAATTGGCTAATCAGGAAGGAATATTGGTGATTCCACCTTCATGGAAAGAAGCAAATATTGTATTAATACCGAAAGAAGGAAAAGATAAATTGGACGTGAATAATTATAGACCCATTTCTTTGTTAAATTCAGATTATAAAATATTTACTATAATTCTGGCAAATTGATTAAAATTTTTTTTGAGTGAATGGATACATCAGGACCAGACTGGTTTTTTGCCTAAGCGACAGATAAATGAGAATTTAAGGATATGAATATGTCCCAAAGGAATTGGCTCTTCTCTTTATAGATGCTGAGAAGGCATTTGATAATCTTAATTGGAATTTTATGAAGGAAGTCATCAGAAAAGTTAATCTAGGTAAGCAATTTATCAATTGGATAGATTCTATATATAATAAACAAAGCGCGTTTATTATTGCTAATGGGATAAAATCTAATAGAATTTTAATAGAAAAGGGTACTAGGCAAGGTTGTCCGATCTCCCCGCTCTTATTTATATTGACGTTAGAAATATTAAATAGAATAATTAAGGATAATTCTGAGGTAAAGGGATGTCAAATTCAAGGGGAAATGTATAAATTAAAAGCATTTGCTGACGATTTGCTTATAATATCAAATGACCCAATTAAAAGTATAGCAAAATTATTTAAAATTTTAGAGGAATTTGGAGAGGTAGCAGGATTTAAAGTGAATAGAAATAAATCAGTGATTTTAACTAAGAATATGGAAAAAGGGGTGCAAAAGAAATTGGAATTAATTTCAAATATGAAGATTGGGCATAAAGTTAAATATTTAGGTATTTTTATCACAAGCAAAAATTTAGATTTGGTGAATAATAATTATATCTTAATATGGAAGAATATAGAAAATAAATTAATCATATGGTCAAAATTGAAACTTTCTTTGTTAGGACGCATTGCAGTAATTAAGATGAGTGTTCTCCCTAAGTTATCGTATATATTTCAGACTGTTCCAGTATTGAAAGATGAGAAAATTATTGAAGGGTGGTCTAAGAAAATTAAAAGTTTCTTATGGTTAGGGAAGAAGCCGAGATTTAATGAAAAAATTCTAATGGATAGCAAGGATAGAGGGGGCTTGGAGTTACCCAATCTTAAATTATATTATATATCTTGTGCTTTGAAGTGGATCCTGGATTGGATCAGTACAGAAAATGTAAGATTATTAAGATTGGAAGGTGCATCTAATAAGTTTGGTTGGCATGGGTACTTATGGTACCACAAGGCATTAGAAGATAAAGAATTTAATAAAAATATAATCAGAAAGAGTTTATTGAAGGTGTGGAATATTTACAAAAAAAATTTATTTAAAGAAGCCAAGATGGATTTCGGTGCAAGAAGCTTTTTTTAAAGAACTATATACTACAAGTAGGAAATGTTTGACATATGAAGAAACATTGTGTAAACGAGGGGGTAAAGAAGAATTGTTAACATTGGATGAATTGAAGGAATTGGGATTTAAAGGGAATTAGTTACATTATAGAATAATTTATGAAATGTTTAAGAAAGATATTGTGGAAGATGGAATTCAGGAGAAGGGTACAGACTTTAAAGAATTAGATATTAAATACCTAATTGGGGGCGACCACATCATTGGGAAAATATATCACATATTATTAAAACTAGAAACTGAACAGATAATAATTAAGGATTTTATGATTAAATGTCAAGGGATTTAGGATATTCTATTGAGTTAGCTGAATGGAGAAAGGCCTGGAATAGAAATGTAAAATTCACGAGAAGTGTAAATTTGAGAGAAAATTTCTATAAAATGTTATATCGATGGTATATTACACCACAAACTATTGCCAGAATGTTTAGCGGTTATTGTAATAGATGTTGGAAATGTGGTAAGAAATTAGGAACAATGTATCATATGTGGTGGGAGTGTAAGAGGGTAAAGGAATATTGGGGGAAGATCCATAATTTAGTTAAAAATATATTGGAAATCGATTTGAAACTTAGTCCGGAGTTATATTTGTTGAATATGTTTGTGGGAGCTAACCAAAAGTACCAGAAGCAATATGGTAGAATTCTTCTATATATGGTGACGGCCGCAAGAATTGTCTACGCTTCCAACTGGAGAAGTCAAGAGATACATTCTCAGGATCAATGGATATTGAAATTATATGAAATGTTTCAAATGGATTTGTTGACTGCATTAATAGATGATAAGATTGATAAGGTTAAAGTTGAAAAGGAATGGTCCTTAGTGGCCAAAATCTGGAAAAGGGACTGGAAAGAGGTTTATATAGAATGAGAGGTTTATATTAATATTACTATTTGTTATTCCTGTATGTGATACTTGTTTATTTTTTTTACCTATGTCTGTATGTTTTTTATTGTCAATAAAAATATTAAAGAAAAAAAACTAGATGACAATAGGCAGTCTACAGGCAGGACATGAGGGCCACAGCACCTCCTAGGACAGTGGTTCTCAACCTGTGGGTCCCCAGATGTTTATGGACTTCAGCTCCCAGAAGCCCTCAGCATTGACCATAATGGCTGAGGCTTCTGGGAGCTGAAGTCCACGAACATCTGGGGACCCATAGGTTGAGAACCACTGTCCTAGGACCTTTCCACACTACACAACTATTGCAGTATGATTCCACTTTAACTGCCACCATTCTCTTCTATGGAATCATGGGATTTGCAATTTAGGGACGAATATTTAGAATTCTTAGCCAGAAAGCTCTAGTATGTCCCAAGACTATAAACTCCAGGATTCCACAAGAGGCAGCCATGGTAGTTAAGTGGAATTATAGTGCAGTAATTGAGTAGTGTGGAAAAGTCTCTCCCTATTCATGTTCATTAGTAACTGGCATTGTCCAGCATGGCTGTTCTTACGTTCCTATGTAGCCAACGCCTACTCCAACCAGAGCCAAAGAGTAAGGTGAAACTCTTCCCATTCCACATGCACAATCCAACAGATGCCTTTTTTAACAACATGGTGCTGGGAAAGTCAGAAGACTAAAGTAGGGGATATAGAGTAAGCTGTATGGCATACACGTCTTTCTTCTTAACACTTTGTTAATTCTCAGCTTCAGCACCCTAAGATGACAGTTTCACTAATTTCACTAACTCACTAACCCATTACTAATTTCAAGCTTTGTAATTACAGAACACAAACAACTCTGAATTAACTAAATTTGCAATGGTATGTAATCTCTGAGAATCACAAAGATGATTAAATAGTGTAAGGATTAAATCCAAACTCCCATCAAAAAGGGCAACATAGCGAAATATTCCGTTTCTTTTAACAGATCAGCAAATTTTTTCAAGTGATCAATGGCAAGCGAAAACAATGCTGAGTGCCTTAGAGACTTTATACGGTGTGTGTTTCATATCCCAAAGGCCAGCTGTTTCTATTTTATTTTACACGTTACAGGATTATAGCTAATATTACACCTTTAATCAGAAGGGAATTATTGTTCATTACACCATTCTATTTGTTCCTCCATTTTTTAAACACAAAGAGCCCCAGAGTCAAGAAATTTATCAGGTTTCTTTCCTTCCTTTAATTGTCCCTTCCTGAGGCTGGAGGATAACCTATTTGGCTTGTGGAACAGCTGTCTGGTGGTTTTGCAGTGGAGTAAATTCAAGGATGGAATTACTACAAGATATAGCTACTAATTTAAATGACTTTATGGAGTGACTTATCTAGGGCTGATCATACCATTCAGTAAAATGAGGCAGCTGCTTTGGGTGGCAGATCTTGGGGGATAGCAAAGATACAGGAAGCCCCTGGCTTTTGGTGTCCCGTTATCTGACGACTTGCTCTGTTGATGCTTCCATATTAAGGACAAGTTCAGTTAACTTGATGGAGGTTCCACTCTTTCATCAGTTCTTCTTGCCCATGGAGACTTACTGGGAACCTCTCACATGTGCACAATGCTTGCAAAGTGAGCTGGTGGTGGTGAGGAGATGCTAGGCTGGCTGAGAAAGTTTGTAAACAGCCTCTGCGTAGTGGATCTCAAGTGAGCCTCCATGAGTGCTATTCAACATCTTCATCAATGACTTGGATGAAGGAGTAGAGGGCACGCTGATCAAATTTGCATATGACACCAAATTGGGAGCTGTTGCCAATACACCGGAGGACAGGATCAAAATTCAAAATGGCCTTAACAGATTGGAGAGCTGAGCCAAAGCTAAGAAAACTAATTTCAACAGGGAGAAATGTAAGGTCCTACACTTAGGCAGAAAAAATGGAATGCACAAATATAGGATGGGGGATACATGGCTGGATAACAGTACGTGTCAAAGGGATCTAGGAGTCTTGGTGGACCACACGCTGAACATGAGTCAGCAGTGTGATGTGGCAGCCAAGAAAACCAACGTGATCCTTGGTTGCATCAATAGGAGTACAGTGTCTAGATCAAGAGAGGTAATGGTACCACTCTATTCTGCTTTGGTTAGTTCTCATCTGGAGTGCTGTGTCCAGTTCTGGGCACCTCAATTCAAGAAGGATATCAACAAGCTGGAGTGTGTCCAGAGGAGGGCAACCAAAATGGTGAACGGTTTGGAGGCCATGCCCTACGAGGAGTGGCTCAGGGAGCTGGGTATGTTTAGTCTGCAGAAGAGAAGGTTAAGAGGAGACATGAAAGCCATGTTTAAATATTTGAAGGGATGTCATGTCAAGGAGGGAGTGGGCTTGTTTTCCGCTGCTCTAGAGACTAGGACAAGGAGCAATAGATTCAAACTGCAGGAAAAGAGATTTCACTTAAACCTCAGGAAGAACTTCCTGATGGTCAGAGCTGTTTGGCAGTGGAATATACTGCCTCGGAGTGTGGTGGAGTCTCCTTCTTTGGAGGTTCTTAAGGACAGGCTGGATGGCCATCTGTCAGGAGTGCTTTGTTTGTTCCTGCATGGCAGGGGGTTGGACTTGATGGTCCCTGACGTCTCTTCCAACTCTATGATTCTATTGCTCTATTCTATGATTCTATGAGTCCTTCATGCTCCCTACAGTACAGTAGATGGGTTCTGCTTTTCAACCAATTCTGTTTTCTGACAGTGCTCCAGTCCCTAACCTATCAGATAAGTGAGGGAAGCTTGCATTGGAAGTCAGAACTATGCGTGCTACATACCTTCCATTAACCATCCAACCTATCTTCTTGTCCTTGGGCATGATGGATGACAATGTCTCACTGCCAGTGTTCATGGAAGATTACAAATTGTCATTCAGGGTAATGTCTGCATACAGCATGTTCAATGACACAGCTTGGAAAAGTTAATCTTGGGGACTGCAAGTCCCAGAATTCCACAGCCAAAATGGCCCTCAACAGTAACCTTTCCAAATTAATTTTTAGTCTTTGTCTCTGGTAGCATATCTTGGGCTAGTGCTATACTTGTCAAATTCATGGTCAGCAAGTCAATCAATATCTATTATAGCCATGACACTGAAAAGAACAGAGGCAACATTGTTTGGTGTCATTCCATTTTGGAATTTTACATGATGGGGTCAAACGAAAAGATAAGAACTTAAAAGGCAAGTGTTACAAAAGAAAACAAAGGAACACACAAGGACTGCTGCAACTTTCCACTTTAAATGGTACCAGCCAGGGCTGCCTGGTTCTGCTTGCCCCCTCTGAACTTCAGTGGGTCCCAAAAGTCTTATTTTGTCATGATGGCAACAGCAGTTATTGGCGGATCTAGCTGCCACTTAGAATTTCCAAATGTGGAAAATATGATGTTTTTCATGCAAGCAGAATTTTTGCAAAAAGAGATCTGAAAAATGAAAAAAAAAAGTCATCAAAATGCTAAAACAATCAAGCGATCAGGGATAAAAGTTGAGAAATGTTTCATTCTCATAAACAAAAATCTACATCCCTATAGACAGAATTCTGTAAAAAGGGAAGCATGAAGGAAAGAATCATAGAATTCTGCCTAACATTTATGTCTTTCCTTTAAAAAGCGTGGTTATATAGTTTGCCTTCCAATTCATAGTTTGTTTATAGTTCTTTAAATACTTACATCCCATCCCATATCTTGAGAGCTAGAGGTGTGGTACAGGCAATAAAACCATGGCTGGAATCCTACTGGTGACATACGTGGGCATAATGTTACATTAAGCCTCTGTGTGTTTTTTGGGAGGGAGGGCTGGTGTGAATGCATCCAGTACCTCAATCCACAAGAACCCCCTGCTTGTTCAACCTACCTATCTGTCTCTGGGGCACTCTTGTGGCTATTTAGTGGCCAGGGGAGGACTAAGGGCAGCCAGGCAACAGGGGGTTGTGTTTCAGCCACTTGCAGAAGACTGGGGCCATTTCTGCACTAGACTGTTGTTATAGTGCTATGATTCCACTTTCAACATCCTATGGAATCCTGGGCTTTACAGAGGGGCATTTAGAATTCTCGGCCAGAGAGCTATTTGGCCTCAGTAAACTACAAACCCCAGAATTCCACAGGATGTTGAAAGTGAAATAGCAGTACTATAACAGTGTAGGGAGAAAATGGCCTGAGGCTGAGTTTGACTTGTTCAAGGTCATCAATGGGTTTCCATGGTCTAGCAGAAATATGGACCCTAGTCTCCCACAGTCTCAGCCAAAACACTGAAACCATTACACCAGGCTGGTGTACAGCAATTATAAAGAATCATAAACAATTTTAAAACCCCATTTACTAGGCTATAGCAATTGATCAAACTCTAAACCCCATAGGAGACAACCAAACCATGGTCATTGGACCCCAATTTGAAAATCCCATTAGCATGAGCCAGGCCTCCAAAGAGAGGGCATTTCACAATCAGGGCCCCTGCCAGAGGTTCTGGGATACAATTCCCATCAGCCTTAGCTAACATGGCCAATGGCGGATTATGGGAGTAATCCACCAAAATGTCTGAAGGGCAACAGGTGGGGGAAGGCTGGTTTAGAACAAACACTCGAGACACCTTACTGACTCTGGATTTGCTTACCTGAAGCATCACTGTTTTTTTTTCCACGTTATGGACATCTTTGTTTAGTGTTTTCCATTCAGTGTGGTGTGTACTGAAGTTTGCATGATTACTCACACTTGTTAATATGATTCCTACCTTCTCATCACATCAATTCAGTTCATATTTCGGACAACGGTATAAGCAATCGCTCCTCTCCCCCAAACAATCCGCTGGTTACACACTTAGAACAACACCTTTTCCCCTAGTCAAAGACTATACAATTTCTCCTGCTTAAATAATTCATACTAAGGATCAAGTTCTTAAAATTAATTGCTTGCAAAGCAAGGTAAACCAAAGGGCTCTTCAAGGAAAAGAGAGAGCGCACAGTGAATAATCCACTCTGCTTAAAACAATCTAAAATCCTCACAAGTATGCTGGTATGGGGAGGTGGGGGGAGAAATGCTATTGAGATAGCCAAAAGGAAAATTCATATTGACTGAGGAGATGGGGCACACAGTCTATGGTTTGTAATGTTGCTGTAGAGTAGATTGAAGTTTCAAAATAGCATTAGTCTTCTTTAAAGAGATAGACATGGCTAAATTAGGTGCGGCTGGCTGCAGTGAGGATCAAATGCAAAAAGAAATCATATTTCAGCCGAGCTAGTCAACAGCAGGAAAATAAATAGAAATATAAGAGCTATGCAGGCAATGATTCATTTTGATAATCTGGCCCAAGAGAGACACACAGAGACAGCTTCCAGATCTAAGCTCCCCACCAAAAGACAAATAGGACACGGAGGGTGGGGACCAGGCTGACAGCCTAGCAGAGGTCACATCGATTTTGAGCAGACGTTTTTGCACAGATGAGATAACCCTGCACTCCATTTGGCCCATTGTTCATATCCTACCTGTCCCACAAGCCATAAATTTCCAAGTCCCCGAAAAAGGGGCAGTAAAGAAGAAGGATTCTACTTATGACTTCTTATGATTAAGTTTTTTGTGCTAACCAAACATGCTTTGCCGACCAAGGTCACATTGCATGTTAAAGTCCGTAATAGCTGGGAAAGACTGGGAGAAGTGTATTATGGTTTAGCGTCTATGGGTGGAAAGGAGAGAGAGAAAAAAAACACCCTGTCAAACAATTCATCATTTTCTCCCGATTGAAATCACACACTGCGAAGATGAATGATATAAGCATTAGAAATCTATTTCAATCTTGTAATAGGTCTTCACATTTGAATGGTGTCTCCTGTTTGGGCTGCCTTCCATAGAAATCCACAGAGAGAAAGAAATTTATATTTGATAATTTTTAAAGACCGTTTTTTAAAAAACCTCAATATACTAAGAAATTCTATATATGTCTACTCAGAAGCAGGGCCACTCAAGTTCAATGGTGCTTAGTCTCATGCACCATGGATTCAAAACTGCAGCCTTGATCAAAAATAAGCAAGAAAGAATAAATGTTGAATGATAATGTAAGTTTTTCTCTTTCTTTCTGTAGCAAAGAAACAAAAACATTGATTGGTCTATTTCAATTGTAACTTCTAGTATTCACATTTTAAAGGTTTTATTCCTACACATGTAGCATAACAAAATAAACAAGAATTAAAAGTTAGAGCTATTAGTATGGAACAAGGCACTAATAATTTTATTTTCATTTATTGGAACAAACTGAAGATAATTTTTATGGAGCTTGGTTCATAAACCTGCTCTACCTTATGATAACATCCTCAAATCTATTCAGAAAATATTCTTTCTGGAATGGAAATTAGAAAGGGGGATCTAAGTGATCTGGGACAGGGGACAGCTAGATGTGTTGAGAAGTATAAATCACGCAGCCCAGAATGAATGGAAGATCACTCAGCAATTACACCAAAAGCTGTGACGATGCCTGCAGAAAATCCAAATATTTTCATCCCAATCGACAGTCCTGTCCCATTCCCCATTGCCTTCAAACCAATTCCACAGTGTAAATAATATGAAGGCTAAGTATATCTATTTGCTTTATTGCGTGCCTTCAATTTGTTTCTGATTCAATGCCAAGCCTAAGGCGGGTTTTCTTGGCAAGATGTGTTCAGAGGGGGCTTGCTTTTGCTTTCCTCTGAGGCAGAGACAGTATGACTTGCCCAAGGTCACCCATTGGGTTTCCATAGCTGTGCAGGAATTCGAACCTTGGTCTCCAGAGTCATAGCTTAGTGCTCAAACCCCTACACCACGCTGGCTTTCTAAGTACATCTAACCAAAGTCATTTTCTTCTCCCACCAAATTGCCATTATTGAATTTTAGAAAGTACCTTTCCTGAGGTGGCGAAATTTGCATCACTACTACTTCCATACTACTGGCACTACTTTTGAAATGTCATTTCCATTATTTAATTTTTGAAATATAATGTTGTTAAATTCTCATTGCACAAAGAAGGGTAACTTGCTACATGTGATACTTACTACTCATAATGTGCTACTTCCAAACTCTGACCCTTAGGCCATTTCTGCACTAGACTGTTATAGTGCTATTATTCCACTTTCAATGTCCTATGGAATCCTGGGATTTGCAGTTTAGGGAGGGGCATTGAGAATTCTCAGCCAGAGAGCTCTCTGGCCTCAATAAACTACAAAGCCCAGAATTCCATGGGATATTGAAGTGTAATAATAGTACTGTAACAGTGTAGTGCAGAAATGACCTTAGTGTATTATTAGGAGCTGGCACGGAAAGTAAGGTAAATAGAGCCATTTTTTAAAAAAATTCTGATGAGTGGCATCCTATCACCCCATCCTGCCCCCTTATTCAAGTATGATGGCTAAGCTTTTAAGAAAATGTGCCCTTGAAATAAGCATTCACATTACTTTTGTAACTTTTGCTTTTGGTTTTCACAATATCTGCCCTTAGCTATGATGGCCTCTCTGCCAAGACAGATCTTTTGTGTCAATACTTTGAGATGACCGCAGACAGTTAAAAGGTGGCTAGACTGGCTTCCAAGATCACCTACTCTGGCCAAGGCATAAAGCGCTGGCAGATGAATTACTTTCCAAGCTATGTCCCACAAGATCTTACTGTTGTTGTTCTTAACATGGTTCTTTAGAGCAGTCCTACTCAAAGCGGTGGTCCCCGGACCAGCCATCGGCTGCTTTTCCCAGCCATGATTCCAGGAAAGAAAGAAACAACTGTAGCCAATAGGTACAAATATAGTGCTGGTCCCTGGCACTTTGGAAAATACTAACTGCCTATCCCCTGCTTTAGAGGACGGCAATGGCAAACTACCTCTGAGTATTACTTGTCTAAGAAAACCCAATGCAATTCATGGAGTCATCACAAATCAATACCTGACTTGAAGGCATGTGTACACAGATAGAGAGACATATATACATATTAATAGACCTGCATTAATAGAACCATAGTTTCCAAGTGAAGGGCATTAACAGTCTTGCTATACTCTGTACTAGTCAAGCCTCACCTGGAGTACTGAATTCAGTTCTGGCACTTGCTTTTGAGAAGGATATAGACAAGCTGAAATAGGTTGTCAGAAGGACAACAAGGATCATAAGTGTTATGGAGAACAAAACATGTAGAGAAAGGTTGAGGGAGCTGGTGAAGAGAAAAGTGAGGGTACATGATTGCATGCTTTAAATATCTAGAGGGCTTTCAAACAGAGGAGAGTGCAGGTTTGTTCTCTGCTGCCCCAGAGTGCAGAACAAGGTCTAGTGGTTTTAAGTTACAGGAGGATAGATTAGAAGGAACTTCTTGATGGTAAGAGCAGTTCAGCAATGGAGCCAATTGCCTATAGAGGTGGTGGGGTCTCTTTCTTTGGATGTTTTTTTAAAACAGGCTGGACAGCTACCTAGGGGGACATTCTAGCTGGAATTCCTGCACTGAACAGGGAGTTGGACTCGATGTCCTACAGAGCTCCTTCCAACTCTATTATACTGGATAAACGGAGAAGCACAATGCCTCATTTAAAGGAGGATATGGACAAATTAGGGAAGGTTCAGAAAAGGAAAATAAGAACGCTAAGAGGTATGAGGAGCAAAACATATGTGGAAAAGTTGAGGGAGCTGAGTAGGGATTCAAACCATAATCTCCTATGTGCAACACTCAAACCATGACACTATGCTGGCTATAGAGTCTGCTCTGATTATGATTATTGTTGGATTTGGCTCCAAGTATTCCCTTATTGTCTGAGAACTGTCAGATCTTGCTATCCTGCATTCTTCTTAAAGAAAAGCCTTTGGAAAGTGTTTCTGCCTTTCACACACACCTCTGATTCCACTGCCCTGACACCACAGAACTTTACCTGTATTTTAAAGGCTCTCCACATGCAGTGACTTACCAGCCCTATGTCCTGCTCTCGCCCACAGCTTGCTCTTTCTTCATTGCTTCACTGCCAGGAGGTGAGCTGTTCTTTTCATCAGTGGGAAAGAGGAATGCCTCCTCCTAACCTGGTAGAAGTCAAGCCACCCCAAATTTATGGCTTTAACCTTGCAGTTCAGGTGCCCAATTTAAAATTCTGGCCGGTTTTCTTAATTACACCTTCCAAATGCAAAGGGTCAGAATGCATGCAATTTGAAGAGTAGCTGATTAATCCGGTTGCTGAGTTTTAAATCAAACTTCAGAATCACGTTAAAGGTATGATTTATATTGCCTGATGTTGGAGCACATTTCCCTCTTCTTTTTTCCCCGCCTCCTCCTCTCCAGCGGTACAATTGGTGATAAAGGGCTTAAGCAGTACGCATTCATTTCGGTACGCTTTGCAGATGGCATCAAACCAGAAAGGCAACCAACCTGTGAATTATCTTATTTGCTGGCTCCCTGTTACTTATTATGCTGATTTAGTATTCATATAGTGTCATTAAAATAGCAGGAAAATAAATCTTGGCCCCCAAAGAAGTTACAACATATAGGATTATACAGACCAATTAAAAGTGTGTGTGGGGGAAGAATGGGAACTCAGGTAAACATGAAAAAATGTGGGTGTGTTTTAATTGGGCTTCAACACTGGGAAAAACCTCAACCCTTCATTTCTACATTGGACCAAACTAGACACAACATTTGCCACATTCACCCTCAACCACAAAAAAGCTGGCGTTATTTGAATCTGTATGAGAACTGGATTGGGACAAAGTTATAAGGAAAGTGGAATTCCCCCCTTCCCTCCTGCTACAGTCCTGATCCGGCTGGCCTTATCTCACGTGGAATCTCTGAGCTGGAAGGGGCTACAAGGGCCATCTAATGCAATCCCTGCCATGCAGGAATACGCAACTATAGCATTCCTGAAAGAAGGCCAGCCAGCTTCTGTACAAAACCTCCAAAGAAGGACAGACTGCTATTTTCTGAGTCATTCTATCTCACCACTGAACACTTCTCACCCACGGGAAATTCTTCCTAATGTTATGCTCGGCTCTCTTTTCCATTGGGTTGTGCCTTAGTCTCTGCAACAGCAGAAAACAAATACAGTTCACCTTCCACACGACATTCCTTCATTTATTTAAATATGGCTGTCAAATAACCTCTTAATCTCTTCTTCTCTAAAGCTAAACATAGAAAGCTCCCTTAAGCTGCTCCACAGAGGGCTTGGTTTCTATATTTTCCACCATCCTGGTTGCCCTCTCCAGAACACATTCCCAGCTTGTCTACTATATAACGGTGGAGTTGTTTGTATCACAGTGATTGGGAATGGGTAGAGGGCAAGAGTTGCAATAGATCACTCAAAATTGCTACCTATTGCTGAAAAAGCAGAGAGGATAGAGATTTACATCGGAATCACACATATAACACACACACACACACACACACACACACAAATTAGCAATAATAACACCCACACAGTGCAAGGGAAGATTGGGACAAGATGATCACATGCCTGCCCAATCCGCTATCCAGGTGCTAGTTATTGATAGGCATTTTTCCTCCTTAGAGTTCTTTACCTTTGACAGCCTTTCAAAGAGAGGGTGACTTCGGGTAGTCCTGACATTCCTCGAATTGTCCTCTGGAAAGGAGTGCAAACAGCCAAACTATACGTGCACGTGGAGGCACAGGTGGATCTACAGTGGGGCAACTGGGGTGCGTGCCCCAGATGCCAATGTCAGGGGCATAAAAAGAGGAACCCCCTGTTTGGTCCCCCACTGCCGCTTGTTCCTCCCCCATTTGACACTGCTTGCCACACCCCCACCCACTGCTTGCCACGCCCCTACCCACCACTGTTTGCCCCTCTCCCACCCACCCGCCACTCACCCTGCCCCCTTGCCCTGGGTGCTGTGAGCCTTGGTACGCCCCTGTGCGGAGGGGAGCAGTGTAGTGGTTTGAGTGTTGGATTCAGACTTCAGGAGACGAGAGTTCCAAAGCCATGAAAACCCACTGGGTCAGCTTGGACAAGTCCCACTCTCTCAGCCTTAGAGGAAGGCAATAACAAATCTCTGGAACAAGTTTTGTCAAGGACATCTAGAGCCATTTCCGCACTAGCCTGTTATAGCGCTATTATTCCAACATCCTATGGAATTCTGGGGTTCGCAGTTTACTAAAACTTTTGGTTCTGGTATTCAAGGCTTTGCATTCCAACCTCCCTCAGTACCTTGCAAGTTGGCTAGTATATGGTATATGCAGAAATTTAAGATCTACAGGAAAAGGATTACTATCTGTTCCATCAATGTGTACAGCTTTGTCAAGGCTGCGAGCCTGTCAGGATCTGGCTCTGCATTTATGGAACAGTCTTCCTTTGGATCTCTGGCTGGAGAAAGATCTTTCTTGTTTTTGTAAAGAACTGAAAACCCTCCTCTTTGATTCACCAGCTTAAGCTGCTGAATTGTATTTAAGGTGCTAAGATAGGTAGCAACTGGTGGAGTGTTGAGGATTTCATTCCATGTGTTGCTATAGTGTTATATTTATTGCCCTAGCCCCTGACTTTGTATATTGATGTTCTGCCCTTTGGTAAAAATGATCTTATAAACAAACATGAGGAGGAGGAGGAGGAAGAGGAAGAGGAAGAGAATGCAAATTCTCTCTCTTTTTCTCTCTGCTTTCAGTTGCCTATTGAATTTCATATGGTTTTCTTAGGCAAGAAATACTCAAGAGGTGGTTTGCCATTCCCTCCTCTGAAATAGGGTCAACAGCACTTGGCATTCCATGGAGGATTCTCATCCAAATATTAACCAAATCTGAGCCTATTTAGCTTCCAGGATCAGATGTGGGATAGGGTGCCTTCATGGTTCCTCAAGTTATAGAAGTTCCTTTTAATTTGAAATAATACATGCAAGTATGAAAACACCAACTTTTCAGGATTATTGGACTTTTCTTTAAATAAATGCTGGAGCACACTGATTCAAAGCTGCTTAAATACCACAGATGACAAAATATCTCTAGGTGATTGTGCTATTGCTTTGGCTACTTGCCACCAGTCTCTAAATGATCTGAAACTGAACACTGACAGAATAATAAAGGGACTGTTCCCATTGCTGCAGGGAAATATTGTCATCCCACAATGCAATCATTCCTGCCATGCTCTAAAGCCAACGGACACAGGTGAGTAAGTAAACAAAAGCTATACCCACTTTTGTACAGGTGTACCAACACTAGTTACACCAGTTGGGGGGTTTGGGGAGTTCCAAGTCCAAAGAAGTAACTTTTTTCAGGATGTGTCCAGATTATCCCAAGAAATCTGTCCCCCACCCCAAAGGATTTTTCCTGGGGAAACCTCCTGCCTGAAACTCTGGAAAGCCTCTGTCAGTCAGGGTTAGGGGGAAAATGCACTGGAAGAAGTACATGATTAAAAAGAGGTGAACAGAGGACTTAGATTTCTATAAAATATGAATATGTTAATTTATGCATCTATATGTATATTTACAAAGAATTGCTACTATTTAAATATAGCTACAATGCATTCACATTGTGAGGAAGACCGGTGTGCCTGCACAGCCTGGTGTCTGAATGACAACTGTTGATAAAGTAACTCAGTGCCACTGCTCTCGCTTCTTACTGATCTTTCTCTTTAAAACACCCTTGGATCAGACAGAGCTTTCCGCCCTCTGTAAAGTAAGCCAAGTCCATCCTAGTAAAGGCCACCTTGTTCAGCATAGGTAATACTGAACTATACTGAACTAATACTGAATACTGAACTAATACTGAGCCCTGATGGCGCAGTGGTTAAATGCCGGTGCTGCAGCCACAAGGCTGTGAGTTCAATCCTGCAGGGCTCCAGGTTGACTCAGCCTTCCATCCTTCTACAGGCCAGTAAAATGAGTACCCAGCTTATTGGGGGCAATTAGCTAACACACTGTAAACCGCTTAGAGAGCACTTAGCTGATAAGCGGTATAGAAATACACATGCTATTGCTATTGCTATTTCTGCATGGTTACGGGGCAAAATGCCCCCAAATTATGCTGTTTTTTTTTTTAAATGAGGGACACAAAAGTGGGACCTAGGGCCTTCACGTAGCCTGTAAGCCACCCTATGCCCACCTCTGGTGTAGACATTACAGACCAGGGGTGGGAAATCCCAGGGCCTGTGGCCAAATCCAGTTTTCTCCCAATGTGCCTTCCCCAGAGGACCATACATCTTTTCTCATGACATGATCATTGAGTGGTTTCCAATGAAAAGAAAACTACCCCAATTAGGCTTTCTAAAGTCAATGGTGGTTTTAGAAATGAACGGCTTCTAAAAGCCTAGAATGCCTCCACTAGGGCTTAGTTAATACAGAAAGAGCTTTAAAGTATAATATGCTGGCATTTTGGGCCCCAGCCTTTTGCATTTTGGCCTTACAAACCACAACAGTGTGGCCTCTGAGAATTTGGAAATTCAGCCCTTGGGCTGAAAGAGTTCCTGATTGTTGCTGTAAACAGAATTGAACTAGATGAACCAAAGGTCTGATTCTGGATAAAACACCTTTTGTGCTCCTAGGTAAGCCAAGGGAGGCACCCAAGGCACCCAGGATCAGCAGCCAATCTAACTGGAAAATGATGGGTACCTCGTTCTAGCAAAACCTCAATAGCTGTCGTATACATAAGACTTCCCGTCAAGTCATTTATGTTTTGTTTTCAGTGCAGAGAAGATTTTGTTGATGTTGTTGCTTACTTTCTTTTTTTTTAAAGTCTCATATGGGTAGGTGAAACCTGCCAAGAGAGGGGGGAAATATTCTAAAGAATCTTGAGCTTCCTTGGCAGATTCAGCCTTTCCATATTAATGTTGAGATGACTTTTTTTCCCCAGCTATTTTGTTGCAAATATTTATGACTCCATATGGAACAGCAGATGTTCAAGGAAATGCATGGCAGAGAAGACTTCATTTTCAGCAATTATCCCACTACTTGTTGTCACACTGTAGGTGGTTTTAGTGCATCTCTTTAAAAACCACCCGGTCCCCCTCACACACTGTAAGGATGACAGAGATCATTACGTCTCCCTCCTCCCTCTTGCTAAATACATTTCTTTAGAAATAAATGCCATTCATATCACTCAGCCTTAGTGTCTAGTAACTATTAGGACAATGGACAGACTTATCTAGTGCAAAATCCAGAAGGCCTGATATCCTGCTTATTTCCTTACCTTGCTCAGCATCTACCTTGGTGCCCACATAAACAATGCCATGCTCAATGATATGAAGGGCTGTGGTGTAGGGGAACCGGGGCTTGTAGGGTCAGAGCACATGGATGTTTTCATTAGCAGGAATGATGCCATCATCTGCCACCCAACTCAAGCTTCCTCTGAACTTAGCTGCAATTCTCATAATAGCAGAGGAAGGGATCCAGAAACACTACGTTTCCAAAATAAAATTCCCAGAATCACCCAGCCAGCATAGCTTACAATACGTTATTGGGGGCTATCCTTGTCTAATCCAAGCAATTTTGTTGTGGTGTGATCTTGAATACCCAGTTAAGACCCATCAGTTAATAAAAGATCTGTTCTAGAGCAAAACAAAAACAGCTAGAACTTGTTTGTTTATATGGACAAACTTAAGTATGCATAGCTTTTGGTCTCTCCTTTGAAGTTTGACTATTAGAAAGTCATGCTAGGTTCAAAATTTCAGATGCTTCAAAAGTTAGGGGGAGCAAATGGAAAAATATCTCAAACAGCCATCTATCAAAATGTGTTACAAATTTTAAAGACTGCATTACCAGCTATGTTACTTCAGGTTTAATCTGTCCCAGTAGATTCTCAAGGTCTCTTAGAGAGTCTCAAAGTCTCAGATAAAATCTTTTGAGTAAAATGTCCTCCTTAATCTTAAACTGACTTTCTCCTAAATGTTATAATTTCATAGACACAGTTTGAGGTTTTGTTTGAATACTATAATGCTTAATTGTGTTTTAACATTATAACTTTCGATCTTGTACTTCATTTTAATTTTGTGAGCTACTTTCACTTCTAGTATTGGGGAAGAATGGAATATAGATAGAATAAATAAACATATCAACCTATATGAATGCACTGTCCATCTTTAAGAGGAGATTACAGCTTCCTCTGCAGTTCTCCACTTTTCTTCTCCTACTGTTTCCACATTTGAGGACTGCAGAGTTAGACTTGAGCACAAACCTCTGATGCCAGCCTGTTTTGCTTGTGGAACTCTCCCCCCCATGGTCTCAGAAAGATGCCAGAAAGATGGTTAAGAACCAAAAAGGGGATGGGAAACGGACAGCGAAAAAATGTTGCTGAATTATACTAGACCAAGTAGGTTCGTAAGTGTCTCTTTATTTCTTTCTTCTACACAAGAATGAAGAATTTCAAATGTGTTTCCCCCACTGGATGAGATTACAAGAGCTTTTCCACACTTTTTAAAACGAATTTTTCATATTTCAAAATTCTTTAATGAAAAATCTGGTTTGGCAAAGACTCTGTTTTTTGTGGAAAAATATGCTATTCTCTGCACAAAAATCCTCTGCTAAACACATTATTTTCTACATGTGATCAGCATGTTTACGAGAGTCCTGTTGGTTTACACACATGTAAATTCACATACAGTAATGGTTGAGCATTTTTATTTGAGGCTGCATTTCCTGTATTACAAATGGGGTTGATCAGATTATCTTGAAGGCCCATGATTCCATTATTCTACTTACATTGGTGCTTATCTCTTGTATGTATATGCATTTAGAGGTGAGAAAAACCAAATCAGTTAAACAAACAAACAAACCCATTTGCCGCCCTGCATGAACCAAAAGCAAAACACAGAACAGATCCAACTTTCTTGTAGATGAGAGCAAGACATTAGAGAAGAATGGTAGCAGGCAGTATTTGCTCTTAATAATGTTCTCCCTGGTCTACAATTATCCTACCATATTTCCATAAAATTTATTTTAATAAATGTCCAAAAATGACTCCGCCATATTTCCATAAAGCTTGATCACTACGGATGGTGGCTTGGTTCTCATTGCTGATAACACAGTATATATCAGTTGTGAAAGAAGACGTCTCAGGAAATAGGAAAACGGTCTTCATGGTTGACAATTCAGCCAATCTCAGGTCCAGGTTATCTGCCAATGGTAGACTGTGTTCTCCTAAATGAGCTTGCCTATATTTTGAGATCTTTTGGGATCTTGTCTCTGTCCTACCACTCTCACAGGTACCTCTGGTGGGAATGAGCAAGACAGCATTCTCAGTGGTTGCTCCCAGAATCTAAAATTTTCTTCCTGGAGAGGTTAAATTAGTGTCCTCCTCACTATCTTGTTTGTAGGTAGGTGAAGATCTTTCTATTTCAACAGGTTTTTGATGGGAGAAAGGGGATTTTTCATGTGTTCTGTTTCTTGTATTTGTTGTTCTTTTTAAATCATTATTCTTTAAACTGTTTAGGTCTCCTGTATACACTGACACACTTGCCACGGTTTCACTTACCCATGGTCCAAAAAAACCAAACAAAACAAAAACCCTCTGCTCATCTGCAGCTCAAGTAGAGTAATACGTAGGGAGAGACACAAGACTGGCTTCAGAGCTCCATCAGATAAACACTGAAGTGAGGGACGGAGTAGCAGTGGAGAGTGAACAGTAAGAATGGCAACGTGCCATGGAGTGGTGGAGCTGCAAGTATGTCAGGCCACCCAGCACCTACAGGATGAGCAAGCAGCTCTGAGGAGCACCCCACAGCTGTTGTGACTGCCTGACAACAATGCCTCCAGCTCCTAGAGGGCAAAATAAGCAAGTGTCCAGAGAAGGAAGTGGCCATTTCCCACAAGCACAGGCTCATAGCTGCCATCATATCCAGGATGGAACAGCATTCAGGAGTAGCCCTGTCACCAGGGAGGGGAGGTGGTGGCTGTGGTTGTACTACTAGGTCCCTGGCCATTGCCGCTGCCTCTTCCTGGTCCACTTGTGTGGCGCTTTGCTGCTTCATCTGCGGTGGCGGGATCGGCCAGGGCAAAGAGCGGAGGCTGCAAGTCAATTCCCCCTGTGATGACAAGCAGCCCTTCTTCCCTTTCTTGCAGCATCAGGAGCAACAAACCCTTCTATCTGTGGGCATCTCTAGGTCCTCTAGGTGAGTTGTGGTGCAGGGATATTTTGACTATATTTTCAGGGTCTGAAAATACAGTCAAAATATAACATCCACCATTATCCACATTTTTCATTATCCGTGGCAAGTCTGGGAGCATATCCTCTGTCGATATAAGGGACCTACTGTAATTTCATTGACAGCTTGCATTTTTAACTTTTGCATGATGTGAGATACACATACACATACAGAGAGAGAGAGAGAGAAGAGAGAGGTATGTCCTCTAACTTTAATAAGTTGCTTTACATCCTGAAGTTGGAGAGAATCAATGGATGTATGAAGAAGGTTTTTATTTGGGCTAAAATGAGAAATAAACTCTTTTTCTTATACCTTGATACTCTTTCTCTCTTGCACATTTGATTCACTGGATGCTTCCAGTTCATTCTGCATTTGATAATACAGTATAGCAATCTATCAATTTGGGCAGATTTCAGTGGAGACTGTTCCAAATAAGACAACCCCAAAGAGGGAGGGGAAGAGGAGAAATGAAAGCGTCTCTGGTACATTGTTATTAATTGCTGTCAAGCCAACTTTGACGTACGAGGACTCTATGGCTGAGAGAGCTCCAAATCACCCTGTCACCAACAGACTGCTCAGGTCTTGCAGATTCAGAGATGTTGCCCCTTTGATTGAGTCTATCCATCTGTAATGAGGTCTTGCTCTTTTCCTACTGCCTTCCACTTTGCCAAGCATTATTGTCTTTTCTAGTGCATCATGTCTTCTCATGATGTAGCCAAAGTACAACAGCCTCAGTTTAATCATTTTGGCTTCCAGGGAGAGTTAAGGCTTGACTTGTTCTAGGACCCATTTATTTGCCTTTTTTACCTTTCCACAGCAGCCACAGAACTCTTCTCCAGCACTAAATTTGAAAGGAGTTGATTTTCCTTCCATTAGCTTTCTTCACTGTCAATCTTTCACAAACATACATAGAAACGGGAAATATGATGGCATGGACATTCCTGACTTTAGTATTCAATATCTTGATACTTGAGGGTCTTGTTTAGTTCCTTCATAACTGCCCTTTCAAGTTCTAATCTTCTCATTTCTTGACTACAGCCTCCATTCTGATTAATGACTGAGTCAAGCAATGGAAAATCTTTAACTAATTCAATATCTTTATCATCTGCTTTAATGTTATATAAACCATCTGCAGTCATTATTTTACTTTTCTTAATGTTCAACTGTAAACCTGCCTTTGCACTTCCTTGATTTTCTTCAGTAACCATTTGAAGTATTTGCTATTTTCTGCTAGTAGTATGGTGTCATCTGCATATCTTAAATTGTTGATGATCCTTCTTGCAATTTGCATGCCTCCTTATTTGAAGTCTAGTCCTCCTTTACATGATAAATGATATGTTCAGTGTATAAGTTAAATAGATAGAATGATAAAATGCAGCCTTGCCCGATTCTCCTTTCCAATTGGAAACCATTCTGTTTCTCTGTATTCTGTCCTCATGGTAGCTTCTTGTCTTGATCACAGGTTATGCATCAAAGGCCCCTCCCTTAACTCCAAACTTCAGGATTCCATAGAATGTTGAAAGTGGAATAATAGCACTATAATAGTCTAGTGTGGAAATGGCCTTAGTTACACTGTAGGCCTGAGGGCAGGGAACTGACAATCATTTGTAAGCCAAGAAAGCCAACGCAATTCTTGGTTGCATCAATAGGAGTATGGTGTCTAGATCGAGGGAGGTATTGGTACCACTTTATTCTGCTTTGGTTAGACCTCATCTTGAATACTGTGTCGAGTTCTGGGCACCCCAATTCAAGAATGATATGGATAAGCTGGAGCAGGTCCAGAGGAGGGCAACCAAAATGGTGAGGGGCCTGGAAGCCATGCCCTATGAGGACAGACTTAGAGAGCTGGGTATGTTTAGTCTGCAGAAGAGAAGGTTGAGAGGAGACATGATAGTCATGTTTAAATATTTGAAGGGATGTCATGTCGAGGAGAGAGTGGGCTTGTTTTCTCCTGCTCTTGAGACCAGGACAAGGAGCAATGGATACAAGCTGCAGGAGGGGAGATTCCACCTGAACCTCAGGAAGAATTTCCTGACGGTCAGGGCTGTCCGACAGTGGAATGGGCTGCCACGGAGTGTGGTGGAGTCTCCTTATTTGGAGGTTTTTAAGCGGAGGCTGGACGGCCACTTGTCAGGAGGGCTTTGAGGGTTTTCCTGCATGGCAAGGGGTTGGACTGGATGGCCCTTGTGGTCTCTTCCAACTCTACATTTCTATGATTCTAAGCTTGTCTGGGAGCCTTTTTGGCTGAAGAATGAGGTTATGAATACAATCAATCAATCAATCAATCAATCAATCAATGTGATGGTGATGATGACGATAATAACAACACTAGCAAAGAATTTTATTTCTACCCTGCTTTCCCCGAAAAGAGGGACTCAAGGTAGATTATCCAAATCTCTTGCAAATTTTAAATGCTATGATAAAGCAGACATGCTTAACATATTAGCCATACAGCGAGACAATTTAAACCCTTTGATCCCAGAATAAAAAAATAATAATGAAAATATTGGGAGCAGATAGGAAACGGTGTTCCTTACTTCCTGTTTTATTAAGGTTTATTTTACAACTGTATTAAATTGGTTATAAAGGAAAATCCTGCTATTATACCCTTTCTTGCTTAGACTTAATAAATATTATATCCCACACCATCTATTAAAGCCAAGCCATGGAGAAAATAAGTGAAGCAGTAATCTCCTCTGCAGATGTAAAATACCCTTAATAAACTTGGGGTGTATAACAGTCAGGAACGAATTACTCATGTCTGCTTTAATAAAATAGTACTCTTAAAGCGGCATTACTCTTAAGGTACTGGCATCCCCACTGGTGTTATGTGCATATCCTTTCAAAGTAACACAGCTTGTTAAAAACGGCAAAGATATCTCTTTGCAATAGAAAGTTTGTGTCCAAGCAGATACCAGGTTTGTTGAGAAAGCATCCAGGGAGCAATAAAGCTGATAGGAAGCATATTTCTCCATGGTATTTTAGCACTGTGAAAAATTCAATCACGGGGAAAAAATGTTTAGCTGTAAACATTTGAAGAGTCATATAAAAGCAATAGCTTTCCACAGCACCTGCTTAAATAATTTTAAGAGGTAGAATAGAAGTCCCTACTCACCTCCGTTTCTGAAAAGCGATTGAGAACATTGTCTATTAATTTCCCTGGTGCCATCATGACCAGCTCCTTGTAATAATCTGGCATGCTTATTGAAATAATTAAAGGACACTTGACCAATGGAGGTAATTCCAGACCTTGCTTGCCCATGCAGCATACAGATAGGTAAATTGTCATCTCTCCACCAGCTCTTTTGCAAGGGCTGCAGACATAACTTAAGAGTCAGGGTAATGCATTGATCAGAATGTTGTACTCAGAACAGAGAGATTTGAATCCAAATCTCCACTTAGCTATGAGGCTCATAGGTGAACTCACTATTTCCTAGGCCATTTCTGCACTAGACTGTTATAGAGCTATTATTCCATGTTCAACATCCTATGGAATCCTGGGGTTTGCAGTTAAGTTCAACTGCAAACCCCAGGATTCCACAGGATGTTGAAAGTGGAATAATAGTACTATAATAGCTTAGTGTGGACACTGCCCTAGTCTAACCTACCTCTCAGGGTGCATGTGAACATGGAATGAAGGCAGGGTTTGAACCAAAAGATCCATTCTGAGTTCCTCAGAAGAATGTGGTAAACAATTTCCAATACTGTCAATGTTTGCAATACTCAGAATTCCACACCATTCTAATGATTCTAATTCACTTTGGTAGCTGTAGCTCTGTGGTACAATACATAGCATATATGCAAAAGTCTTCAGGTTCAACCTGTGTCAGCTTCAGGTAGACTTGGGGCCTTTCAGCGCTATACTGTTCTAGTGCTATTACTCCAATTTCAACATCCTGTGGAATTCTGGGGTTTGTAGTTTACTGAGGCTCTCTGGCTGAGAATCCTAAATGCCCCTCCCTAAACTGCAAAGCCCAGGATTCCATAGGATGCTGAAAGTGGAATAATAGCACTATAACAGTGTGGAAATGGCCTGGGAAAGGTGTACACCTGAAACTAGGGAGAGCTATTGCCACTCAGTGCAGACTTGGGATGGGAAATCATGCAGCTCCCAGCAGCCGGAGCCCATAGCCAATAGTTCAAGAATGGTGGGAGATATAATCCAGCACCATCTGGTGGCACATATGATTTCCATCCCTGGCATAGGCAATACTGCAGTCTATGGATCAACAGTCAGTCTTACAATGTGTTTTCCTATGTATCTTCCTACTGAGGGACTGGTTTACACAAGACATTACTTGCTCCCTGACTGTTTAACTGGAAATACAAGCAATTACACCTAGAAGCAACTATATCTGAAGTAGGTGTTCTGCTTCAGAGCTATACAGTTCCTTCCCTTGATTCAGGATGCACATACATTCAGCTTATATGGACTGTTGGAAGAGCGACCATATGTCATACTTTTAGGCGGTAGCCCTCTGCTTGAAGGGGTGCCCAGTCCAAGTCCACTTCAGAGATGAAGAACAGCAAGGAAGGAGAGCAATGGCCTTAATACTGCTCACTAACCATTCACAGCTGGGCATCTAGACCACCCCTAGACTATCGAACGACCTGCTGGAAGAGATTCGGCAGCAAATATGCTGGCCAAATTTTAAAAAGTACTAAAGACTTATCTCTTCCAGCAGGTCTACCTAGTGTAGCTTTAATTGTCCTTTTAGTTGTATTTTAATTGTATTTTTAACTATGATATATTTCAATTATAGTATATTTGTATCAATTGTTCTATGTGTATTTTAACAACAACTTTTAACTCCATCTATTCTGAACCCTGCCTTGAGCCCTGGAGAGAGGCAGGTAATAATTAATTAATTAATTAATTATCTATCTATCTAGTTGAGCACACAGGTCACTTGATTTTAGACTTCCCTACTATGACAAAACACATTTAAATTATATTATTTATTTCCAAATTTGCTTCTACATATATGTATATATAAGCTGGCAAACATCCATGTTCTTTCGACTTCTTCTCTAATGATGCATTAGCTCTTTTCTTCCCTTTCTTTTGGTAAAGTATAAGTGGTCACTCTACCTATTTGCTCAAACTTCTGGGCTCCCCATTTTGTTCACCAGAGTGAAAGGGTACTCAGCACTTTCCTTGTGTGTAGTGGCAGTTGAAGCTTTTAAAAAACCCTGGGTGAGTTGGCCATGCTATCTGGGGGATTCTGGAAAGCGAAAAGAAAGTTTCCAAATTTTGATGAAGACATAAGCCCCAGGACAAGATGGTAGAATCCTGAGACAGCAGAATGACTTGTTGCCGCTATAGGCTGTTGTCGCATACAGAAATGTGTGTTGTGGACTGCAACCTTCAGTCCAACCTGCGATGTTGAACTTCTACCACCTCAGTGTCTCCTTATTTTGCTGCATGTGTAAACTCATCAAGGAATCCCAGGGTTTTCTGGAAATATAGTTCTATGGCTTTGTTAGCAGAGTACCACAAAGTATGTTGGCAGAGATGGAAGAAGCAAATGTGTCAGTGAACATTCAGACAGCTAAGGCATTATAATGAACTGGAAAGCTTATCCATCTTGATCATCACCTGTATAGAGTTGTGCTTGGTGTCCTCTCTCCCCTCCCCGCACCATTTCTTGTGAAGATGGCAGAAAAATCAGACCATTCAGTCTTTCAGATTAATGAAGTAGTGTATAACCTCTGTAGTTCAATTGTTCTCAAACAATAAAACATGTTCCTGCTTTTACAGCCTATTCTGTTTGGATTTATATCCTACAGTAATAGCTTTTGACTGAAAAAGCTACTTGTTCAACTTCTGAAAGGGTGCGGAAGAGGACAGAAGAGAAGAGGCTCCTAAGTCCATGTAAGTTAGATAGTGATTCTGCTAAGAGAAATAAAAAGAAAGTAATGAACTATACAAAGCCTTAAATTACCCAAAGAAAACGTTCCAGTTGTTAATAGTGTGTGGTTATACTCACTTGCAAGCTCTGTCACTACCTCCTAGCAAGTAAAATTGGGAAAAGGTATGATTTTGGACTACTTTTATTTTTAAAAGTACAGTCCACCCTCCTCATTTGCCAGGGTTAGGGATGTGATACCTCAATCCCCCCCAAAATGGAGAAAACACAAATATCAAGATGTGTGTGTCTGTCCGTCTGTTTGTGGAAAGGGGGGCAAAGCATCCAAAACAGGTCTGGGAAAGGAGGTGGGTCGGATTGGTGGCCCTATACAGCCATCCCTCCACATTTGCTAGGATTAGAGGCACAGGACCCTGTGAAAGGGAAAAAACCGTGAATAATTCTAGGCCCTCCCAAACCATATTTAACACACAAAAAAGTATGACCACCATATTCAGCCCACCGTGGATTCCTTTGAGGCATCAGGGTTCCTTCACAAGGCAGAAGGGGGTGGCTGGTGGGGCTGACTGCCACCTCCACTGCTGCCCCACACCATTTTTAATAGGCATTTGCTAGCCTCGTTCGCAGTTTCTCAGTCTCGTGAGGCTTGCAGTCCCTATTAAAAATGGCACAGGGAAGCAGCAGAGCTGACAGCAAATAATCCGTGACTAATCAAATCTGCAAAAGTGAAATCCACAAATGTGGAGGGCTGACTGTACTTCTTCTCTCTTGCCCATCTCCTTCCTTGCATAAATATGTGGCACTGGGGGAAAGCTCATGGTGCTGAGAAATCTTTAGCTGGCCAGGCAGCAGCTGTCAGAAGAGGAGGAGGATCAGGGACGAGTTTTTAAAGGGCTGTGTGGCCTGACTGGAGCCACTGAGTTTTCCTCGGAGAAGGAGCACCTGAGGTTGCAGGGGCAGGAGTTGGAGAAACTCACAAGTAAACCCATGAAAGTTAAATCCCCAAAGGTGGAGGGATGGCTGTATTTTTTAGCTTTATGTTTTTTTAAAAAATGATTTTAAGCTTTTAAAACATTTAATAATGTTTTGATGGGATGATTACTTAATTGTGTTTGAACTGTTTTATTATCAGTTTTTGTAAAAACCTAATCTTGTTTTTTACCCTTTGTGAGCCTCCTTGGGCCCCACGCTTGGAGAAAGTCAGCATATGAAGTAAAATAAAAATAAAAATAAATGATGCTCCCAGGAGGCTTAGGCAAAAGCAAGCTGCCGCAGCCGCTCCTGGCATGTGTATTCTTCCTTGCTAATAAGTTTTGGCATCTTGACCACACTCTGCTGTTGCTTGACCACACATATATCAAGTTTTCATCTGTGAACTGCTGAAGGTCATGGCTTCTCCGTATGTTCTTGCTAATCATTGCCTCTTCTTCTCTGCCTAAGACATTCTCTGTTCTGCTTTTCCCTTTCCCCCTTATATTCTCTTTCCTTGTTAGGTACTTTGGCTGCTCCTACAGCTTTCACTTTTCCACAGGGTCACCTGTGGCAAGTCTGAAGGCCTTCACTTCCATTAACTACTAGGCACTGAGAGATACAGATGAGCCCATCTCTCTTCAGGGCAAAAGTGGGCATGCAAGGCCAGGCTTCACCACTCACAGTATGAGCTCACACCATAGAATAAGTCAAAGAGCAGGGAAAAGTAGCTCTCATGCAGCTGGAAATTTTGAAAGGCATCCTCTTTTAACTCTTGCCCAGAGAAGCCAAAGCTGTCAGCTTGCACATTCTTGTCCTGCATGTTCACACAAAGATCATCACAGGATTTACTTAGCCATTCACTGGAGATCTAACAAATCCTGGACATATGGCTGTTCACAGTGGAACTCCATGATGAGATCCATCGAGAAACTACAGGGCAAACTATATGTTACAAGGAAACATGTGAAGGAGCAACAGAGGGAGGAAGGACGTGCTCCGAATTGCAGTGGTCTGCCATTTTTCTCATCCAAATAAGGACTACCTATTTTCCTCTATGGCAAGTTCCAGACGTCTGTCTGTGAGAGAAAATGTATCTGGAACCGCACGGGTGAAGAGGGGTAGGTAGGAAGATGCCAAGCTGTAAATAGCAGGCGAAAAAAAGAGTCATTTCCTCCCATTTGTGTTTCTTTACTCAAAACTGAACCCCATCAAAGCTGTTTTTCATTTTAAAAAAAATGTCATTGTCACTTCTTTGCTATAATTAAAACTCCTCTTTTGTACAAAAATATGTTGCAAAAATTGTCAGAGTTCATCAGTAACATGCCATCCATTCCTTTTCATTTGCTCCTTCTCAAACAACGTCATTTGGCACAGAGAAAAATTATTTCCCATGTTTTGCAAAGTTTTTGTCTGGTATGGTCTACTTTGTCATTCTCTTTAAAGGACTAATGCTTTAGATTGACATTAGATTTTCCCAGTTGCTTTCTTGATGCCAAATGCTACTTGGAGTAGGTTTCATTCAGGTCCACCTCCTGGCTATTTACACCAGGCTACCTCACTGTCTGCTTCAGTTGGCTCAGGAGCATATCATGCCAAGAGAAAAACTAGGCTGACCCCTTGCATTGATCAAAAAAAAAAAAAAAATGAGGAGTGCAAGGGAGTTGCATACATTTTCCTTGACAAAGAGAATATGCTTCTTCAGCTCCCAATTACCCAGAAATGAAGAAGCGAAAGGGAGACCACAATGCTTCTAGCAGCTTCGCGACTTCTAAACAAGCATGAACAAAGACAAATCTCCCTGTCCTGACTCATCATGAACCGCAATGTTTCAAGCTGCTTTATCTTAAGCCAGACCACTGCTCCACCAAGCTTTGTAGTGTCCATACTGACTGGCAACAGCCCTCTAGGGTTTCAGACAAAGATCTTTGCGGCCCAACCTGGAGATGATGTGACCGAACCGGAGACCTTTGGCAGCTAAAATATGTGAACTATGGCTCTTGTTTGACTATCAAAATCGGAGGAAGCAAGTTATACTCCAGTAATTGGAACTGGGCCTAGTATCTTCTACTGGTGACCTATAACTGAGTTGCTAAATGCTCCTAAATCCTACTTTTCTGTGACACTGTCAAATTTAGCTCTCTTCTCTCCTTTTCTGCTCTGCTCTTTGTGTGCTTGTCCCTTTGGGTTTGTAAGCCTCAGAGCATGGCTGATGTTTCATCAAAAAAATAACAATGCAGCCCACTTTGAGAGATAATATCTTTCTGTAAAACGGGATAAAGATATAATGAATTAATCACCTAAATGCTGTACAGTCTTTCCCTCAACCTACTAATAATGTGCAGGGCAGGGCTTCTGACAGAGTAGCCAGAGGCAAAGTAAGCCTTCCAGTTGTTGGTGGATTGCTGCTCTCAGCAGTCCTCACCATCGGCTATACTGGTTAGAAATTATGGAAGCTGCAGTCCAGCAACTGCTGGAAGATTGCCCTTTGCTCATTCCTGTGGACAAGGAAAACCTTTGCTCGCTAATGAATATTAAGCTAGGAGGTGATCAAACATAGAGGTTCAACTCACTGCTGTGCCATAAGGTGTATAGTTTTCACGTGGATCATATCTGAATAGTTTCCTCCCTCTTTTTTGCAGCAATCAAGAATGGAAGAACAAGAAGTTGGTGAATGAATATCTGCTTTACCCTTTCTTTCATACCAGTTCCCACTCAAAATCACCCTCCTACGAGCTACTTTCTTTCCCATCTGCTTGGAAAATATTCTCATTTCCCTTACAGAGGTCAGGAAAGAGCAATTTTACATGGGCATTTTTCCATCCAACCCCCCCCCTGCAACCCCCCCCCAGACATTTCCTATGCATCACCTAGTTTGGCCCTGTGATATCTGCCTTGTTGAGAATAAATGAGATCTGACTTCCAAAGTAATTAGTATGCTGAAAAATGCTGCAGATATAGTTAGTAGTAATAATAATATGCTAGATACAGCAGAACACATCCAGAGATGGAAGAAAGCTTTATAAAGTTGCATATATATTTTTTTACTTAGATACATCGGTGAGCTCTGAAAATCAATAAAAGCAATACGAGAATTATGCCTAAACATGGAATTCCCTTCCCCTTTCATCACTGACCTCAATACTCTTTCTGTCTATAATCACCTGTTGTCAGTGAGCTGCTTGTTGGCTGCTTGTCATGGATGGCATCTATCTTCATTTGGAGCTATCAAGCCCACATATAAATGTTCCTAGAATCCTAAATACATGGGCTGCCATATTGCTCACAAAAATTAAAGTGATATTGCTGAATCTATATTACCTGGGGGGATGAGAAAGTCTGATAATCAACCAGAGCTGAATTCTGTAGCCCCCAACATTTCAAAGATGAAAACTGGGACATGTGTAGCCAAGCAACCTCAGAGTATGGTCAAGATGGCAAATGTTATTAATGGGGAAGAACACATAAGCTAGGGAGGCTCCAACAGTTTGCTTTTGCCCGAGCCTACTGGGAAGGGCAAGATTCCACCCTCTCTTCTCTCCTCTCCCTGCTGCTGAGCTGATTGAGTACTTTTTGCATTTTGAACTCAGGCCATTTCCGCACTAGCCTGTTACAGTGCTATTATTCCATTTTCAACATCCTATGTAATCCTGGGGTTTATAGTTTAGGGAGGAGCCTTAATGGCTAACCTTAATGGCCCCTCCCTATCCTGTAAACCCCAGGATTCCATAGGATGTTGAAAGTGGAATAATAGCACTGCAGTGCGGAAATGGCCTCAGTTTGTACCAACTGAAGAAAGCTGAAAGTGGGAGGAGGAGAGAGAAACTGGGATATTTTACAAACAGCTGCTAAAGTAGGATGATGAGTTGGGACAGTAGGGAATTCCTGGTTGAAATGTTTTCGCTGCAAAAACAAACAAAGGGGGGATGTATTTTGATAGTAAGAGGTGTTTAACAGGGGAATATGCTGCCTTGGAATGTGGTAGTGTCTCCTTCTTTGTTGGTTTTTAAATGGAGGATGGATGGCTGTTGGAGTGTTTTGGTTGTATATTCCTGCCTGGAAGGGGGTTTGCCTGGATGGCCCTTGGTCTCTTCCAACACTTATGATTCAGATTCTACTTATGTATCTCAATTATTTTGACCAGCTAATTCAGAAAAGGAATTTAGACAGGGAACTTCTAAGCAGACCAATGACTGAAGGGGGCAGTGCTAAGCAGCTCCAAGCTGCTTTTCACCCTAACCCTCTTTTTGTATAAGTTTGAAATGGGAGCTCCTGGGTTTGTACGTGAAGCGGTGACTGCCTGCTAGCCTTCAATAACTGTGTGTTTAATGTGGTTGTCTCCATGAGAACATGGAACCAACTGTACATAGGTCCCTTATAGACATTTGTGCTCAATGCACAGAAGCCACAGTGATGGAGGAGTGGGACCAGGAAGGGAATCTAACTCCTCCATCACCATGGAATAGCTCTGGAGGTGAGGAGTACCTGGAGAGGGTGTCTGTTGAAAGAGTGTGGGACACCCCAAGACATTTTACTACCTAAGGTAAAACTCACAATGGTGCCCCATCTACTGAAGCAAACTAGATTGACACTAAAAATGTGCTAACATCCTCCATCACACCCAAGGGAAACAGGTTAACTGTGTCCTCCAAGGAAGTGGCTGGAGAGCTCAAACAGAACAGCCAGGGGGCTGTTGCTGATGGGCAGATACCTCACTCTGCCTAACAGTAGGGCAAGTCTTGTAAGGGTGTTTACACAGAATATTGTTGTTGGTGATGATGTTTGCACTAAAGTCATTTGCAGCTTATGGCAGCCCTAAGGTGAACCCATCATGGTGTTTTCTGGGGCTGAGAAGATGTGATGCACCCAAGGTTAGCCACGGCTGAGTGGGAAATTGAATCCTGGTCTCCAGGGCCAGTTAAATAACCCAGAGTAAAACTAACTCACCTTGGGGAAAACATTCCAATGATAAGCCTTTGGACTCCAAGACACAAATAAGACTAAGAGAGATGGAGGTTTAGCATCTCCTGCCTCCTCCAGCCATAAATTCTTGCGTAGGTTGTTAGTAGACACATGCTGCTACCCTAGAGCACATGGTTTGAGAAATATGCCTTTATTATTGAAGTTAACACCCACCTACCCCAAATATAATAGCAAGTAATGTGATCATTGCCCTTGGCGGAACCATTAAACTGGGCAGTGAACTGTTTCAAATAGCTGTGAGTGTTAAGCAGCAGCCGAGTCTTAAGGAAGTTCGCTTTCAACAGCCGAATGTGCACAGCAGTCAAGCCAAACATAAAAAGTACCTTTCAAACTTAATTTTACTGAAATGTTAATGACCAGAACAAACTATAGGAGGTTCAAAAGGGAAAAAAAGTAATTATTTCAACAAATGAAAGGAAACAGTAAATTAAAACTCTCACTTTAAAGGGGGTGCTGTAATTTATCTGTTTAAGGAAGTGTAGTTAGCTAAAGAGACCATGAAGTTGTTAATCTTTTCCCCCCAACTTTTTCTTTCCTTCTCTTTCTTTCTCTCTGGGAGAGGGAGACAGGCAGAGGTTACTTTTATGTTCTTTTTTTTTTTTAAGCCAACGAGTGAGTGATCTGTGAAAAGCTTTCTGGGATAATAATCATTTAATGGTTTCCAAATATATGTCTTCTACCCTTGTTTTAGTGATAAATAAGAAGACATTGTTGTCATGCCATGAGAATGAAAAAGACAAAATAAAACAAGCAACATTTCATGTTCGGGAAAAAATGGGGGAAACGAAAGTGGCACTTATACAGAAATGTATTGTATTTCCCAACAGGGGAATATTTACATGTCTTCCAACTGTGAAATATTTATACAAAAGCTGTGAGAGAGAAAAAAATGAAAGTGACTGGAGAACGCCAGAAGAGTTGGGAGAGAGAGAGTCTGCCGTGATTACTTCCTGCTACCAGTAAGTGCCCCTGGAAAAGCAGAACAAAAGGGAATAGAGTGGAATGTATTTAACTGCAAGACAATTCATTTGAGGTTGTCAGTGGAATAAATTCTATAGGCCAGGCTGACACAACTACTGCATGAATGGTTGTTTGCTCAAGCTCTGCACAAATCTAAGGTAGCACAGCGATGCTGTAGTACAAACCAGCATGCACTTTCAGGGCTTGTATTTAGAAAGAAACACCCTTCCATAACAACCTGTATGTCAAGAAACCCTACCATGGGTTGGCATGGAATTTCTGTATGCTGCTGAACCTGATAGCCAAGGATCAATGTTCTTGGGTACATACTGGACTTAACCTTAGGTGCCGGGGCAGGCTTGGTGTGGCTTGTTTTCATCTCATGGGAGTTAGGAGTATACTCCAAAATACAACCAACAATCCTGTGTGGCTGCACACTGCAAAAGCAACTTGGTTATCGTGAGCAAGCTCTCTCGTCTACCATTAGTGATGTCCTCAATGGTGAACTCCAGAAAAAAACTGCCGAAGAACATCACGGGTCCAAACAACGCAGTTTGGAAACCAGCACTTTCACTGTTTATTATTTATATAACTTCAAAGAGGATGATGAAGACATCAAAATAGTTAAAGATTTTTCTGTATCTTGACTCAGCCATTAAGCAAAATAGAGACTGTAGTCAGGAAATCAGAAGAAGGCTAAGACTCAGAAAAGCAGCTGTGAAGATTCTAGATAAGACACACACACATAGACACACACCCAATGTAAAGATAAATGATTAAAAGTCAAAATCAGGATTATCTGCGCCAATAGTATTTCCGTTTCTATGAGTGGTTGTGAAACCTGGACAGTGAAGAAAGCTGATAGGAAGGAAAACAACTTATTTGAATTGTGCTAGAGGAAAGTCCGAAGAATATCATGGACCTCTACATAGACAAATGAATGGGTTCTAGAGTAAATCATCCCTGACTGAACTTGCACTAGAAGCCAAAATGACTAAACTAAGCCTATTGTACTTTGGTCATATAATGAAACCACACAATATACTGGCAAATATTATAATGATTCATTGGAAAAAGATGGTAATGCTCAGTAAAGTGGAAAGCAGTAATAAAAGAAAAAGATCACATTCTAGATGGGTTGATTCAATCATGGAAGTCATGGCCCAAGTCTTGAAGACCTTCTCTGGGCTGCTGATAACTGGGGCTCATAGATGTCTATCATCCACAGGGTCACCAGAAGTCAAAGCTAACTAGATAGCAAATGAAAACATCAACAAAGCACTTTCATTGAGATTAAACTATCTTCTCCTCTTTCTCCATACCTCATGTTTATCGTCTTTCCAGGCTATTGGTTTATAGGAAAATGAATGAAGACTTGCTATTCTTGCATAGGAACCTAGCATCCTTCCCCCAAAATTTGCTTGTTGCTGACTACCAGCCCAAGTTCTCATCTCCTGTCAGCCATGTTCTCTACACCTAACCTGTCCACTGTACCCTGTATTTTTTTGGCAATCTCTTCCTTCAGTCACAGCCATGAGGAAGAACTTCAAATAACATGTGTTAACAATTGGATTGCTTTACCGACTATCTTAGCTGACTGTGCTTGTTTTCCTTGTGAAATCCAGCTATCCTATTTTGAGCCCCTGGGATGCAGCTGGTAAGAGTTCTTTAAAAAATAAAATACTGAGAAACAATAAAAAGAACTTTCAATGGGGAAAACAAAATCACCTGAGCAGCACAATTCATAATATAGCTTGATGAAAACTGCCAGAATGCTATCTGTTCCAAGTGAAAAATCCCAGCGTTGACACACTCAGGTTTGGTTGTATTCGTAGCCTGATCACATCAAAAACAACTTTGTCAGGAAAGTGGCCTTTGGCAGCTAGAAGACGCAAAATCATAAGTTTTTGCTGCAGCTGGCAATGTATACTTTTTTAAAAAAATATATATGGGAAATTCAGCCTTCCACAAAAGAAGCAGTGTCATGAGAAAACTCTGGGCTCAAAAAAGTTCTGTAAACGCTGCATTTTCAATATTGGAGTGTCAGCCTTCATTCATTCCCTGACAAGGTTGTCAGTCAAACAGCAATCTAGTTTTGTTAAGACTTTAACCAAGATCAAAGCAATGATACTGCTGAGTTCACATTATCTTCCACAGATAACGAGTCATACGCTGCACCGATATTAACTTTGCTCCAGTCCATTCTTCCTGAGCAAATAAAGTGGCAATGTTTTGGCAGCCTCTACTGTTGTCCTAGCATGAATGGATCCATTCCCTCACCGTATTTCCTCTCCTCCCAATTGCTCAGCTCAGCCATGTGGCCAGTTAGCCTGGAATTCAAATAAACTGATGATGATGATTATTTTTTTTAAAAAAAAAGTCAGAAAATGTTTCATTTTCTTTCTCTCTCTCCAGTGTCATTCTTGCTCTGTGTTTCCTTCTTTGAAATACATCGAATGTCTTTTATTGAATAACAATAGTGGGGCAGTAAAAAGATGAGTGAGCAAAAATGCGGTATATCATCATTTTGCTTCTGACTTTAGCCCAATGGCAAATGAAAGGCATCCAGAATCAATTCCAAGAAGCTAATAAATTCCACCGCTGAAAGCAGGGAAAATATAACTTTTGCAACCTCATCATCCAGCTGATTTGTAAGCAAAGCTGGCCCTCATTCCTGAACAGTATGTCACCTACAGTTTCACTTCCAAGTGGGTAATATAACATTTCTACAGTGCTTATATTCAGAGGCTAAGCATATTTATATCTTCTTTCCCAAAACATATGTCCGGCTAATATCACAGTAAAAATAAAAATGTTCCGGCAACGGGAAATAATCACATTGATCGCTATCAGTTATTTCTCCAAGTAATGGTGACAGAAAGGTATGTCTCTAGGCAAGGGCGTGCTGAGTCTCCTCCTAGCATTACAAGTATAACAAGATTTTTATGATTGCTAGACATCTAAATGGGATTTTGTTCTTCAGGTCCACAGAATGATGTCACAAAAGACCTACAATTATGTATTTGGAAATATTAATGGTTTTAATGAGCTGATGCTATCTTTTGGCTGTTGCCATGAACAGGATTTGGTTTCAGACAATTCCGCAACCCACAAGACTTGCAAATCCACACTTAATTTCTCTCTCTCTCTTTCATATTTTGCAGCAACTGCAACACACTGTTACATTCCAATCCAGCAAACCTTAATTACAACAAACCACAGTTTACCTGCCAACTAAAAGTTCTACTTGAGAGCAAATCATTATTGTCAGGAATAGTTTGCCTGATTTCAGACATGACGCCAAAGCTACGATACTGCAAATGGGGAAATAAGGAAGATAATCAAAGCAGGCAAACACAGCATATAACATTTTTGCACCGTCAGGCTTTCAAAAACTGACTGAGGTGGTTTTTTAATCCCATGTAGTACTGCTTTTAAGGTATGGAAATGGTCTTTTAATGAATTTTAGTGTTTATAATGTTTAATTATTTAACTGTATATGTTGTTTAATCACTTTTTAAATAACTCTTATATTTATATTTTTATTAATGACTTTGTACACTTTTAATCTGTGTTGTTTTTTTTAAATGTGTTGTGAGCCATGTTGAATTCTACTATTGGGAGAAAGGCAGGATATAAGCTAACTAACTAACTAACTAAATTAAACATGGGTCGTTGCCACACTACACTGTTATAGTACTATTATGTTCCACTTTCAACATCCTATGGAATTCTGAGGTTTGCAGTTTAGGGAGGGGCATTTACAATTCTCAGTAACTAGAAAACCCCAGAATTCCATAAGATGATGGAAGTGGAATAATTGCACTATGACAGTGTAGTGAGGAAATGACCATAGTTTTGTCATGACAAAGTTGCTGAAGGGAATGCACACAGTCCCACCTTTTCATCCTCACAACAACCCTGTGAGGTAGTTTAGGCAGCGGGATAGTGACTGAGCCAGTGATCCTCAGGGCTGAGTAAGGATTTGAACCTGGGTTTTCCTGCTCATAGTTCATTACCATAACATTGACACATCAGCATCATTCTTCAGCTGTACTGCCCGGAAAGCTTCTAGGATCAGAACCAATGCATTCAGAGCGAAGTCCAAATTCCTCAACCGCTAAGGTCTGGGAGATGGCGTTTCAGAGTTTACTAGTTAGAAGCTCTGCCACACGCTTTGTGTTGATTAACAAAAGCTGGCCTGGTCCAAAATAATTCCTCTTCACTTATGACATCAAACACATTCCCTGGGTTTGTGCACGAACTACAAGACGCTGCAAATCAGCCCTGCGCAAATTACTCCTCTTTCACTGTATCTGTGCATCAACATCAATGCTCACTTTCTCTCTTGTGTGCTGGAATCTTGAAAGACAACCTTGAATCTCTTTATTTATATCCTCCGCTGCCCCCACCACGCCGCCTTTCATTGCTGCCTTTGTGACACCATTCTAAACGCTGAAAGCAACCGCTGCCCATTAAAATGGGCCTTCGCTTTAGTGCAGTTAGAGAAAATAATTGCAGCTGGGGGAACACCAGCTAGTCAATTAACCCCTCAATCACATCTTGAGCAGCGTAGGAGACAAAGGGTACGAGTTCAAGTCTCAATTAGGGCAACAGTTTCCCACCCACCCCACCCTTTCAATAATTTTGTCTTGTGGTCAATTAAATTCCTTAATACCAAATTAATTGCTAGAGGAACAAGTGGCAACTTCTCATTTAAAGGTTAGTAAAGCAGTGCTGTGGCTTCACGAATTAGGTTTATTGTCAGCCACTTCGGAAGCACCAGGCAATTGTGCTTAGTAAGATAGAGGGAATACTTTCCTGAAAATTTTTTTTTACATCTATCTATCATCTATCTATCTATCTATCTATCTAGCTAGCTAGCTAGCTAGCTAGCTAGCTAGCTAGCTATCTATCATCTGCCTACCTATTTTATACAAACCTTGAATCATAATCCTGGCACAGTTTACAAAAGGAACAAAATTTTAAAAACTAAATAAAAATATAGAAGTCACAAATAATAATAAAAAAAGCCATATAACAGTGTCTAGGATTAAAAAATGAGAAACTAGAAAGATCTTTGCTATTGATGAAAGTTGGGGGCTGGTGAATTTCCTTGGGGAGAGCACTCCACAATTAGATGCTAACACTGTGATACCTTTTCCCCACCCACCACACTCACTACTGGATACCTATCACACTTCAAGTCGTATGGGTACCTTATTGTTGCCTATTGCAGCCTATTTTTGTGGGTGTCAACATGAAACTTTGTGATGATCATTTACATAGGTGGTAATCTGACTTATGCCCAAAGGCCTGGAAACTATGCCCTATGTGGAGTGGCTTAGGGAGCTGGGAATGTTTAGCTTGGAAAAGAGAAGGTTAAGAGGTGACATGATAACCATGTTTAAATATTTGAAAGGATATCATATGGAAGATGGAGCAAGCTTGCTTTCCGCTGCTCCAGAGACTAGTATGCAGAGCAATGGCTTCAAACTACAGGAAAAAAGATTATAAAAAAAGACATTTCTCCTAAGGAATAACTGATGGGCCTTTCAACTCTATGAATCATTATGATATTATTAAGCATGATACACTGAGTAGCAGATACAGTTGCACAGGGAATACTATTCAAATAAAAAACACTAAGTCTAACAAATCAGAGGATACTCACCACCACTTAAGTTTCAAGACAACACTCCTGCCCCGAGATTCTTCCATCTCGCCCTGAGAACTGGGGAAGAAGGTTTAGGTCCTGAGACTCATGAGATCTGAGAGTCCCAGATGTGGTTGCATAGACCTCCTCCATGGAAGGAGGGCCATAGGCCCATCTCTGCACATGGGAAGGTTTGCGTCGTGTGTGTACACCAACATGTATTAAGAATATGTGTTAGAAGTGAAGTAAGTGAATTCTCTCCAAAATCACTTTTTCCTCCTTCCTCAGAGTATGTTTAAACTTAGTTTAATTATTTTAATGTATAGATTCCTACACTGCTCTAATTCCAAAAAAGGATTTCAGAAATATGACCATTAAATGTCATCGTACAATAAAAAATAGCAATTAAATGTCATAACAATAAAATGGAGATGCCAATAGACAATGGACCAATGCAGACAGAATGTTTGGGCAGAGAAAAATGTTTGATCCAGTGCCAAAAAGGGTATCATGCTACTGCTAGCTGAATTTTCCTAGGTATGGCCTTACAGAGACAGGGTATCACCATGGAAAAGGCTTTCACATTTGTGCAAACATAATGTACATCTCCTACTGATATTACTCAGAGAAGGGCTTTGTATGAAAACATTAGTGCATGGGAGGATGTTAGGAGAGGAGATGGGCTTTCAGGTATTTGGGTCCTGAGCCATTTTAGCTATAAAGATGAGCACCAATTCCTCAAATGCAGCTCAGAACTCAAAAGGCAGACATTTCAGAACCGATATAATGTGGCTCCAAATAGCTAAACCAGTCAGAATTCTGCTATCAAATTCTGGATGAGCTTCAGTTTCCAAGTAGCTTTCAAGCTTCATGTACAACGCAATATAGTGATGAGAACATGGATCACCATAGCCTGGTCAGCCCTACTCAGAAACAGACGCAGCTGTCATACAAGCAGAGCCGGTAAAACAGAATATATTCAGCCCTCCACATTTGCTAGGGTTAGAGGCAAAGGACCCTCACAAAAGTGGGAAAATTGCAAATATCAAAATGTGTTTGTGTGTCTGTTGAAAGAGGGCCAAGGCAGGGTGAGGAGCGCAGTCACCCAGGGTCCAAATCAGGTCAGGGAAAAGGGGGTGGGGTGGGCTTGGCATGGTGACCCTATACTTCCCTCTCTCTTGTCCATCTCCTTCCTTTGGTGTGGGGCTTTGGAAGAGGGTTTATGGTGCTGAAAAACTGAGCTGTGAGCCATCATTATCTGGCCAGGGAGCAGCTGGTGAGAGAGGAAGAATACTGGAGGTGGGTTTTGAAAAGGCTTAATAGCCTGATTGGAACCATTGAGAGGGAAAATTCCCCTCAAAAAGAAATACCTGAGTTGGGGGGGCAGTTGTTGGAAAAACTTGCAAATAGTCAAATCTGTGAAAGTCAAACCTGCAAATGAGGAGGACTGACTGATGTTCTGGAGTCAAAGACCTCTGAGTAGTAGGAAACAATGGAGAGAGCTACGGTCTTCATTCTTCTGACTTCTTGGAACGATCTGGGTGGCCACTGTTTGTAAGACGATGCCGGACTAGACAGATAGGTTGCCTGATCCAGTTAGGCTTTTATGGTTTCATATTCTTCCATTTTGTCTTGCATAGGAAACTATAGGGCCATAAGACAATCTATCTGCATAATATTGGGCAAC
The DNA here is from genome assembly GCA_948472985.1 of Iguana delicatissima. Lineage (NCBI taxonomy): Eukaryota > Metazoa > Chordata > Lepidosauria > Squamata > Iguanidae > Iguana > Iguana delicatissima. The sequence continues at coordinate 402,645 of CAOKZL010000010.1, forward strand.
CACAAATGCAGGGATTTTGAAGAAGACATTCAGTGTTCCACCATAACTTAGATTTCTAATAGTGGTAGTCACCATAACTCCCACCATCATCATCATCGTCGTCATCATCATCATCACCATCACCATCAACATCACCACCACCACCATCTTCTCCTCCTCCTCTTCAAAGGCTAATTCTACCTGTCCCCTCATCAGCTTTTACCACATATTGGTGAGAACGGTAGCCTAGGATATCAGTTTCACTTTTCATCTGTTAGTTTTTCCTTGCTCTCCAAGTCTGAGCCATTTGTGAAGATATTTTCTTGTGACTCTTTCTGGGGCAGAATAAAGTCAGGGATTGCCTCAGGGGAAGCAAAAGACATATGCTGATATTGTCAACAGTGACTGTAGAGGGATTGGCTGTTCTTGGACAGCATTCTGTTGAGTAGGTGCTGGAATCATATAAAACAAAATGCACTACCAACAACAGAAAAGTTTTAAAGCATGGTTATGTTCCTGAGCCAAACCACTGATCTTTTCTTATCTTCCAACTCATTAATTTTCACCCCATGCTCAAAAATGAAAATACTCCATCTGAAAGATTGTCTATTATTAACTCACACACATGCCCAAAGAAACTATTTCCAAAGTTTCTGAAAGTGACAACAGATGCCAGAGCTCTTGAAAGCACAATTTAAAAAGTGTGAGGACATACAAAACAAAACTTCAAAACAAAACACAGAGTGAAAGAGAAAGAGAGAGACAATTGTGTGTGCCAACAATCGTGAAGGAATTATGGACTAGTCTACAGAAACAAACAGAGAACTTGTCACTTATATAATAGAGTGCTTTTTCCCAAATCTAACCCAGTCTTTACAAACAAATAGATGGTGATGTGGCCCTTTAAAATTATTTTCAGGTATCTATCTTCACAACATACATTGTTAGGTACTAGATTAGAAAATCATACAACAAATCACTTTGGCACATACATCTTAAACAGAATCTCTTCACTCTCTCCCTTCAAAGCCACCCTGGCATATCTTGGTCCCTGAAGGAGAGAGAGAGGTGAACCTCAAAAGCTGAGGATTTCCATATGGTTCACCCCAGACTACTGCGCTGGTGCCTAATAAAGCTAGGTTGTTGTTGCTGTTCTGTGCCTTCAAGTCATTTTTGACTCAGGGAGACCCTAAGGTGAACCTATCACAGGGTTTTTTGGGACTGGGAATGAGTGATGTACCCAAGGTCACCCAGTGGGTTTCCATGGCTGAGCGCAGAATCCAATCCTGGTCTCAAACCACTACACCACGTGTGTCAACACAAGGCTCGCAGGCCAAATCTGGCCCACCAGGCCACTTCATGTGGCCCTTGCATCTCTCCTGCAGCTGCAGCACTCCCTATGCCTGGCGAGCCCAATCACTACATTGCAGGCCCCTGGTATTCTGAAGAGGGGACCAGCAGCCAGCACTTACAATCTACTTCTACTTCTGACTCCAAGTTTCGCTGTCAGAGTGTTGCCGCAGATTACCACGGCAATGCTTCGCACAGTTTGTGAGAGTTGGACAGAGGAGCAGTCAGAAGTAGAAGCAGATTGCAAGTGCTGGCTGCTGGGCTTCAGATTACTGGCAGCTGGGGGCCTACAATGTGGGGATTGGGCTCACCACATACAGAGAGGGGCAGGGGGGCAGAAAGAGTCACACGGGGGAAGGGCAGAAAGACGCACGGGGGAAGGGGGAGCAGGAAGAGGCGCAGAGAGGGTCTGGAGGCAGAAAGAGGCACAGAGAGGGTCTGAGGGACTGCTTTCCATTATTTTTCCTAGACTTTTAGCTTCAGAGCTAGTTATAGTCAAAATCAGTAATAATTGAATGCTGAGACAATTATTTAATATGATAAAAGAGTAGACATGTTTATATAGTCTTACAGATATAACCGGCCCTTTGAGGGCAACCATAACACTGATGCGGCCCAAGATGAAATTGAGTTTGACATCCCTGCACTACACCATTCTGGCTCTCTATATGAGATGTAGATGGGACTAGGTTAGCAAATTCTGGTTTCCAAATCTTTTATTTGCAAGTTAAATTTGTATCTCACTTTCCCTGAAATGAGTTCAAGGTGGTTTGTATACCTCTATTTTTCTCCATTTTATCCTCATGAAGCAGGTCAGGTAAAAACAGAGTGACTGGTTCAATCTGCTTCTAGGTTCAGTAGGAACTGAACTAGAATCTCCTAAGTCCTACTCCAACAGCCTCACCACTTTACTATTCTATATCACTAATGTTCTCCTCTTCCTGTCTTTCAAAGGCCCTTTCCACATTGCATTTGCCATGCGAAAGGGCGCCTGGAGCATCACACGATTGTGAGGTGCGATCTGCACGATACACTCACAATCATGTGATGCTCTAGGGGCCGGCAGGTGTACCTTTCAGCTGAAAATGGTGCGCGATTGCGCATTTCTCCCGGGCCCTGCGCACACTTACCTGGCGTGCAGAGCATCCGGAGCTGCACTGGTTGCACTTCCTGCTCCAGTGCAGCCTGGGAAACTCCAGGAAGAGGCTCTTGCGCGAGCAGGCAGCTAGTGAGGAGCTGAAGCAGCAGGGTTGTGAGAGCCTCTTGCCAGAGGTTGCTCGCACAATCCCCGCACCCCAGCGCTGGAAAAAGGTAAGGTGTGGAAAGGACCAAAGCTTACTATAAACACTAATATGGACAAGCAACACCAACAGCAAAATGTCATAGAGTGGAAAGCTCTGTTTAAGCTGTTCTGTTCCATTCTATCCCTCATTCCAAGATCGTCGTCTTCTACCCCATTCCCTCAATTAGACAGTGTTGTATAATTCAGTCTTTGTAAAGCTCTGTTTTGCTTTTCGTTTTTTTGGAGGCGGGAATATATTTACAGACTTTTTTTCTTTGTACTTCTGCAACCCTTGAAACTCTTGTGAATCCTGGCATCTCTTTCTTACATATGAACGATACTATTTCGGCTGCATGAGGACTTGCACTTAGGCTATTTCTGCACTAGACTGTTATAGTGCTATTATTCCACTTTCAACATCCTATGGAATCCTGGGGTTTGCAGTTTAGGGAGGGGCCTTTGAGCTCAAAGGCCCTTCCCTAAACTGCAAACCCCAGGATTCCATAGATGTTGAAAGTGGAATAATAGCACTATAATAGTCTAGTGAGGAAATGGCCTGAGACTGCTCTTAGGATATATGATTCTGAAGCCATATTCCTCATTGTTACCTCCCTTTTATCTGTCCTGATCAGGCAGTGGTTTTATTCCCGTTACAGCTTCCCACGTCTAGTAGTCTTCAAACTCAGTCTTCAGTCATGTCAGTTCCACCTACAAGGCATCACGAATTATAACAGATGAAACCCAGCCTGAAGACAAAGTTTCATGACTTTCCTTTCAGTTTCAGCTAAGGATGACTTTTGTACAGTGATCACATCTGGCTTCTTTTCTACTTCACCTAGGTGAAAGAGCTGGTTAACTGCTAGAGCAGGAAATTAAATTTCAGTATGGCAATGAATCCAGTGTTTCAGGGAGAAGGTGATGCTCTCTATCTAGCAAAATTTGATCTCCATGAATTTTGATATGATTTAACAGTATCTCCACCTCCTGGATCACTGTATGAATGAGAACATTAGCAACTAATTTTTGTTATTCCTGAAAACTAATTGTACATAATTTGATCAGAGTCTTTTTAAAAATCACCAAATTAATTTATTGTATCAGTTATTAATAGCATGTTATCAATAGCCTGATTTAATTCATTTAAAAGGCTACTAAAGTTACTAAAAATGGCTAAAAAATGCCCTCGGACCTACAAAATGACCTACCAAAAGTAATGAATTAAAATCATGTGAAACGTTATACATCACACAACCTGCTAAGGTAGATGGCGTTTTATTAATTTGAACAACAACTTTAAACACTATTGTTGAGGGTTTTTAAAGAAAAAAGAAAGAATTAGGGGTAACAAATTTTCAAAAACACAGTTCTATGTCCATGGAGAGTAGTGGCTACAACTTGAGATGAGAGACATGGAGGCCACTGTTCAGCATCTGGCAAGCCACACGTTCCACCTCCATGTTATATAGAAATCTACCAATACAGGTTGTGTATCTCCATAATTTAAGAATCTGTAATCTGAAAAGCACTCAAAACTGAAACTTCTGACTTTGAAGTGGTGGCTGCACCACTCCTGCTCATTTGCCTCTCAGAACCTCGGTTTCTCTCCAGTCTGGCTACATATATACATGACTCAAACAGTGAACTAACAATATGCGAGGCTGGAGAGAGACATGAGGATCTGTGAAATGGTGGGAATCAAAGTGTTGTGCTCTGAGCAAATGTCTCCCACCATTTTACAGATCCTTGCATCTCCTTTGTTCACTACCATGTTGTGTATGAGATGCAAGGTTGGAGAGAGACTGAGGATATGAGAGACTGAGGATATCAGGGACTTGATATCTCTATTCAAAAAATAAAATACGGTACTGAACATACCCAGCTCCCTAAGTGGCTCCTCAGGGTGAAGGGTCCGGAAGCCATGCCCTTTGAGGAGCGGCTTAGGGAGCTGGGTATGTTTAGTCTACAGAAGAGAAGGTTAAGAGGGGATGTGATAGCCATGCTTAAATATTTGAAGGGATGTCATGTCGAGGGAGCAGGTTTGTTTTATGCTGCTCCAGAGACTAGGACAAGAAGCAATGGATTCAACCTGTAGGAAAGGAGATTCCACCTAAAGCTCTGGAAGAACTTCCTGATGGTCAGAGCTGTTTGGCAGTGGAATATGATGCCTGGGAGTGTGGTGGAGTCCCCTTCTTTGCAGGTTTTTAAGCAGAGGCTGGATGGCCATCTGTTAGTGTTCCTGCATGACAGCGGGTTGGACTGGATGACCCCTGTGGTCTCTTCCAACTCTATGATTCTACTGTATAAGAGATCTTCAGGGAGCCACCAGCTGCCCACTTCAGCCTTTGAGGTGGCAGCTGTGACATTCCTGCTCATTCATTCACAGGCTCCCTGGAGATCTCCTGTACAGTACTGTATTGATATATATAAAAACACGGGTATTCCAAAATCTGAAAAAAAAAATCTGAAATATGAAACATTTCTGGTTCCAAGCAGTTTGGATAAGAGATATTCAAGCTTTACTTGACTACTGAAACTGGATTTTCCACAGGTATTAACGTTGCCCCACTAATTCTTGCAGAATGACAAATGTTTCAAGTTACATTAAGGTGTGGGCAAATATCTCCCCCTCTGGACTATTTTGCTACCCCAGTACATGCTTTCAGTAATTTGTTCAATGTCTGAAAAACTCCAAGTTATAGCAAAGCTGGCAGTTTATGGCCTGCAGAGCTATAAATCATTTCTAAAATCATGATGATATTACTCAAACCAGATGTGAAAACATATGTTTACCATGCTTGTGCAAACTGCTGACTTGTTATACTTAATAAATGTCGATACTTTTGCGTTAACTACATACAAGCTTAATATTAACTTTGAAGACTTTACAGGAATGGCAGTACTGCTACAACGGCTACTATTAATATAATAATATCATCAACCTGGAAGTTGTAGGTAAAGACAAGCTGGCAAGGTCTGAAAAACTAGACATGGGTTTAATGAAAACAGACTTGTATTATGGAAGGGAACAGACAAAGGATGAATAATAAATGTTTGCAGGCAATATACTGCCTGTTAACCAGGGCAGCCTGAGATATTTGGCTGCTTGAGACAGAGGACATGATGGTACCCCAACCAGTCCAAGTATAGAACCTGACTGGCCTGGTAGCTGAAGCTTATTTGAACTCTGGCAATAGCCAGTGATGCAGACTTGAGTCGATTGACTTGGACTCAAGTTGGACTTTAGTCACTTTAGTGACTTGACTTGGACTCAGCTTGGCAACAAATGACATACTGACTTGACCCAACTCATGACTTGTATATTTTTAGTGGCTGACTTGTGGCCCTTGGTTCAGTAACATAACACCTTGTAACTTTGAATAATGCTTCCATCTCTTTTTGCCTGCTAGTCATGGGACAATCTATCTCAAGCCCAAAGTCTGTGTGAATTTCTCAGAGGGAACAGCAAATTTGTTAGGTAACAAGCTTTAGGCCTGCTCAGCAGCCTGTTCCTGGTGCATGTCGGAGGACCCTTCTAAAATGTCTCCTAACATCAGAAGGCAAGACTCACTTCCAGAGCGCAGGGAAGGATCCTTCCTTCTAAAGTTTTTGAAGCGTCAGTAATGGGAAGTAAGAAGGATCCTATTCCACACTTCAGAAACCAGCTCCCAGACTTGAGACTTGACTTGAAAGTACCTTGGCAAGGACTTGAGACTCGACTTGAGACTTGGAGTAAAAGACTTAACTACATCACTGGCAATAGCGCAATCATACTGTTCTGACCATAACTAATGCAATAGGTTAGTGTAGATGATCTAGGATAGATTAGGGCATACACAGCTTTGTCCTGCTTTAGAGTGGAACTAACAAGGCAATTGCCTCACTCCGCCTAATGGTAGGTTTGGTGCAGATCATGTATCTTTTATCCCTTTGTCACCTATTTAATATGTAGCCGCTTGGGAGATGGATCTATATTTATACAGAGAAACCAACACCACTGTATAGGTTCATTCTGACTCAGTATAACTGGGGGTTACAGAAAAACCTCTCTGAGCTTAATTCAGGAAAATAATTTCCAACAAAGTTGCTTTGTCACAGTGAACACCCAAGGTTTTAAGGCAGTCATTCTTCTGAACGTCCTAAACTAGGTATTTCTTTGTTTCTAAAAATATTTTCATCTTGTCTTTTGCTGCTACTCGTATTCCAAAGAAACACAGGATTGTGCTACACATGTTTAAAGACTGGCAGTAAATCTTATAGTGTTCCGTGGGTCTCATTCTCTAATGAGAAGAGCTTAGAAACATTACTGGTTTGGCCTAAAATTTCCAGAGTCCAGAATGACCACTAGGAGATTCTGCAAGTAGTAGTCTAAGAAAGTAACTTTTCCAGGCTCTGTCAATAAGCATGTGTAGGATTTCACACTTAAGGCAGGTACACACTTCTGAATTATCATTGTAACTAACATATCAGTCAACAAAATAAAAAAGAGAAGCAACAAAATTTGGATTAAAGGGGATAGACCCAACTGGTTACTACCCAGGCCAAACTCATGCTAAAATAAATAGAGATGGCATATCTCCTCTGATCAGGGGAACATGCATTTTGCATAGAATTAAACATGGATTTGCCACTCATGTTTTTAAAGAGTTGAATTGAGAGTTCCCACAGCCTGAATTGAAGGGGGAAGGGGTAGGGAAAGAGGGGGCTGAATCCTCTGGCAAATATCAAGGGCTACTGGCCAGCAGAACTTGTTCTGGTAAGGATGTCATTATCTCTAGTTCCAAAGTTCCCTAGAAACAATCTGATATGGTGGGACAGAAGCTTGTAGAAGAGGTTCCACTCCTAAATTTCATTCACTCACAATCCAGTTAAAATATTCCCTTTTTGTCCCTAATTGAGAGGCAAACTGCGGAACACATTTCAACTTGGCTCTTTTATTCTACCCTTCCTTGGACAAGCTTAGAACAGCTCAACAGAACCTCTGAGGTGGATTTGGCTGATCTAAAAGCACTCTGTGAGTTTTATAAATGAATGGAGATTAAAACGTGTATCTCCCCTGACAGTCCATTACTATGTCCAGTACTATGTTAGTGGTCTCAGACTCTAAGGGCCAAAATATAAATTTTCATATTATTATACTATGTTGTCAGTCTGCATGGATGCTGTTCTCACAATAAAGTCCTGACGCTTGCTTGTTCCTTGCCTGTCTGTTCATTTCTTTGGTGTGTTTATTTCTATGAAGCTCACATCTTGTAAGGCCTGGATCAGGTGATACTAACTGTATAAGGAAGAAAGCCACCAATATTTCCAACAGTTGACTGAACTCCATGGGCAGAGCATACTGAAAATATCCATTGTGCCACATTTTCCCCTCCTGAGACAGATAACTACGCCCAGGAGGATCTTCAGCAAATTAAAACATCACCATGGTCCAAAACAAATGAATGACATACTATTGTGATCATTTGCCTATAGACCCAAAACACTGTCATAGATTCTACAGCAGATTATGCAGTTATGAAACATGTAAAGGTATCAGTCAATTCAGTGCGCAGTCCTTTGGGCATGACAAAAATAAGAAAATACCTTTTTCCTTAGGGAGTTTTTTGGGATTGAGCCCAGCCTCTGGATGCACAGGTTCTCCTTCTCTAATATTTGATAATATACCTGAAAGAATGTTGGAGAAAGGATAAAGAGACTGAACTACAAATTTGCCCAAATTAGAAACAATCCCATGAACACGTACATTAGAAATGTCAATTACTGCTCTTTTGGAAGTGCTTTACTATAATGGTTCAGAGACCAAAACTGTATTGTGACATTACACCTATCAAAGCATGGCAGTTTCTTAAAAATACTGCATTCTCTCTCTTTCTCTCTCTCTCTCAATCTGTACCTGTGCCTTCAAATTTCCTGTCAACTTATGGAGACATCATTAATTTCACTAGGTTTTCATAGGTACAGGATATTCAGAGGTGGGTTGCCCTTGCCTTCCTCTGAAATATAGCCTACAACTCTTGGTATTCCTTGATGGTTCCCTTTCCTAGTACTAACCAGGCCTCACCATGCTTAACTTCCAAGATCAGGTGAGATGTGGTGCCTTCAGGGTATTTAAGACCTCCTTGGATCAGTTGATTGTTCAAACAGAGTTTTCTGTCCTGTGTGAAGAAGGTTAAGGCCATCCTAGTAAAGGCTACCCTATTCAGTGCAGGTGATATTGAGCCTGATGGTCCACTAGCCTAGACCATTATTTATTGCTAATAGAGTGGAAATTTCATTGCCAAATTTTACAACACTTTGTCTCCCGGTGCCCACATGGTCAAAGAGGGATGGGACCTCCACCTGCATCGATATCCCTCCAGACCATCTTAACTGACAACCACAAAACAATATCTTGAGAAAATGCAGGCCTGTGACTCTAAAATGATCATTTCTTTTATTCTCCTGTGTGATTTTTTAACACTTTTGCCAGTGAAGAAGCCATAATCAAAAGCTTGCATGATATATTTTGTGCATTTTTGATTGGTCCAATGAAGGTATCACTGCTTTGTGGATTTTGGATGTTGTTGTATCATTCTGACAGCTATATCCCCCAAACTAACATGCCTCAACTCTGACCTGGGACTAGGAGTTCAGATTGTCCCCAGGGACTAAACCAATACAGGTGTCCCTTCCACAGCAAGGGTCAGGTTTGGATGGTAAAGTCAGCCTATGAATCCTTGGAGATCTATATGCCTGCTGGCTATCCCCACAACATCAGTTGTGGCTCTGCCACTCTCATCTATACCTGTTTCCAAAAGGGCTGAAGAGGGAGAAAACCATAACCCTAGAAAAGTTCTCCATGAAATCAGGGTTGCAGTACTGTCAGCATCCCCTACAGACCATTGCCAAAGGAGTGAAAATCAGGGGGAAGAACCTAGTGAGCACACAGATGATGACACAGGGCCAGGAGGTTTAGCCTCATTCTACCTTCCATGAGGAGTAGGCTAAAAAGACTAACATTTTGGAAAAGGCAATTCATTCTTGAGCAAACAGCAACTAAGCTTGCCAGTACAATATCAAGGCCTTTTCCGCACCTTACCTTTTCTCAGCACCGGGGTGCGGGGATTGTGCGAGCAGCCTCCAGAGAGAGGCTCACGCGTCCCTGCTGCTTCTGCTCCACGCGAGCTGCCTGCTCCCAAGCAGGTAGTGCAAGAGCCCCACCTCTTCCTTCCGCAGCACAGCCTGGGAGTTTCCCAGGCTGCGCTGGGGCAGGAAGCGTCGACCGCCGCGGCTCCAGAGGCTTCACATACACGGCAAGTGCATGTGGGGCCCTGGAGCAACGCGCGATCGTGCACCATTTTCAAATGAAAAAGTGTGTGAGCGGCACCTGCCCTACCCTGGAGTGTCATGCAATTGTGAGCGCATCATGCAGATCGCTCCTCACAATCGCGCAATGCTCCAGGCACCCTTTTGCACAGCAAATGCCATGCAAAAAGGGGCCAAGAAAAGCAGGAAGAAAAGTGAACACTGCCAGTGAGCTGAAAAGGAGTTCCTCAGATATGTTCATACTAACTAATTAACAAGATGGATTCACTGAAATAATTTCAGATGAAAAATGCTTTTAATAGACCAGAGGATTTAAAGAATTGGTAATTATCTGTAATGCTTCTCACTTAATAGAGAGACATAGGCGGCTGGATGGTTAACAACCCAGATTGATGGATGAGAGTTCAAAAACAATAATCTGTGCCATTGAGAGAAGCTTTTTTCTTCTTTTTTTGTAAAGTAACACCTGCAAAATGATGCTGATGTGGTAGCTTTAAGGTTTTTGGATTACACCTTTTTTTTTATTAAAACATTATGTTCTCCCTACTTAATAGATTATAGATTTTTTTAAAATAAAGAAAACAGTTCTTAAAGAAACATTTAAAAACATTTATACTTTTCCAGGACCAGTTGTGCTTCATCAAAGGAGTAGGTTAACAATGATGGAAAGAATCTTTAAAGACTTAGAGGAAAAGAAAAAAAAAGGAAAGGAAAGGAAATTCTTAAGTGTCAAGAAACCCACTAAGGAGAGTCCTCCTGAAGCCTCTTTTTTGTTTTTCGTCTGAGCCTTCAAATAGACTTCTGTGGTTATTTGAATTAGTTGTCCCTGCATGGGAGAATAAATAATTCTATCAATTTTAGCCCCACTGTGGTAACATCATCAAAAATGTTTGCTTGAAGACATTCTCTCTGGGAGGAGAAAGTCTCCTCTTGACTTCTCCTTTCCCTGCTCCTACCCCTGCAACACAGCCATGTAGTGGCTGGGGTGTGTGTGCAGGGTGGAGCAGTTCAGGACTGTCACTGAGAGGGTTCCAATAGCTGGCACTGGAGGTCAGACTCCAGGACCTTGAGAGCACCTTCAAGGTGTCCCAAGGGATGCTTGCATCACTGGGCACAGTGTTGAGGAAACAGCTGACCGAGAGCTAATCAGGACCAAGAAGCAGCTGAGGATAATATGGACAGCTATGTTCTAATAGAAGCATATACAGTACCAACCAATTCTATCTGATGTGTTGTCAAGCTGGGATGGGGAACTGGAAACGCTGCTGCTCTGATGTGAAGAGGCATGACTCCCAGGTCGTTGACTTTCTTCCACAGACGGAGCAGGTGAAGGACTATCTTGAATCCTCTCCTTTAAAAAGAAGAAATATATCAGAAGAAAGAGAAGGGAAGGGGACACTCCATGTTGATCAGGCTTCCCACACAACTACCAACTTCTACGTCAGCGCCAGAAACACAATACCTCAAGCACCTTGGTAGACCACTAAAGGTGAGGCAAGTCAAGATGCCACGTAGAATTAGAAGGAGATATGTAAGAAATCCCTATGAAATTCATGGGTGACCATAAGTTGACAGGCGACTTGAAGGTACATAGACACACACATGTCAAGGAGAGCCAGGGCTTGATTATCAATGGTGCACCTCAAGCAAAAGGGCCCTCAGTGGCTAGAGGATCAATGTTGTTGCTGGCCCTACGCGCATACATACGTAAACAAGTTTTTTTGTACTATATGGCTCTCATGAATAAGATGAGGGCAGTAGATCTCTCTCCTCCGTCCCTCACTATCCAAGCAAGTTAATCCCTGGCTGCAATGTGAGTGAAAAGGGAGGTAGTGTGTTGGTCATGTTCCAAGGAGTGCACAGAGCTGCATCCCCACAGGATTTGTAGGAGCTGGGTCTGGACTCACAGAGGGGTCATCTTGGCTCAGCACAGCCACCAAGCCTGTTTCAGCAGCCCTGAAAAAGGTGAGCTTGCACATAAAAAGGAGTCTTTTTTTGGAACTACTCCAATGCCCCAGCTACTTGAATCATGCCTTGGTGACAGGAAGGTAAGAGAGAGATGTGCCTCTGTAACTCCGGGGAAGGGAGATGCCTTCTGACAGGGAGCAAGGACGTGCAGCCAAGGAGTGGGGTGCCTATTCAGCTTGGAGTCAACTGCATATATACCAGCTAGGCCCCAGTCATGGAGGATCAAATTCACAGCTCACTGATGGCACACAACAATCAAACTGCAGGCAGAAAAATGAGAGATGGATGACAACAGGGACTTTCACCTGTTCCCTCTTGCATCTAAGGCCCAAGGAGGCAGGACACAACATGTTCCAAAGCTCCACTCAGGAGGAAAAGCAGGCAGAGGTAAGGTTGCCAGGTATCTCTCATTATAAGGGACATCCCTTACTTGAGGGTCAGGAAGCCTGTCTCTTACAAGGTTGGCAGGTGCCCCATATTATAAGGGATGTCCTCTCTTTGGGGGCTGAAAAGCTTTTTGTTTTATACAGACTAAACATGATGTCAAAAAACCCCAAACTCTCATATTTTGAGGTGTGGGCCCTTCATAAGGACAGAAGTACTGCCCTTTCCAGTAGGCTCAGGCAAAAGCATACTCCTGCAGCTTCTCCTACCTTGTGTGTTCTTCCTTGTTAATAACTTTTGGCATCTTGTCCACACTCTGATGTTGCCTGACTACCTGTGTCCCAGTTTTCATCTGTGACCTATTGGAGGCTATGTATTACATCCTGACTTAGGTGCACCATTGCTGAAGGTATATCAAAACCTGTTAGCCTCCATCCTTAGCACTAAGACTGCTTGGCTTGATCCACTCATTTACTGCTGGACTCTCTTTGCCTGTTGCTTTTTGGTTCCTGGTTGGTGTTTTTCATTTCAAGACTTGGCTTCCTTCTCTCCATTTCAGGGTTTGCTTCCAGCTGGCTACAGAGGCAGCTCTAGAACAGAGGTTCTTAATTGTAATATGTAGTGTTTGTCTATTCTAAACACATTGCACATAAATGGGTGCGAACATTGCTTGAAATGTGTTTTTAATAGCAGAGTTATTGGATGCTCAATACTAAGTGAACCTCAAAATCATGTAACAGATGCGTATCTATTATACAGTGGTTAATTGTCAACAGACATGCCTTTTAACTAATTATCTCTTATTTAATGAACACACAATAACTAATAAAACTTAAAACAGAAGCATTTAATTGCAGCAGCGTCAGTCTACTAATTAAAAATATTTGTGAAGCTTAAATAGTAATCTATTTTAGGCCTTTTATGCCTCTGTATCTTGGGGGCATTTTAGATTTAAATCAGTTTGCAACAAACACTGGGTCATTTTCTAGGATAGTACTATAGAAATGCTAACTGTATTAGATAAAAATAAAACAAAAAATAAATACTGTAGATGTTGTTTTTCTCACCTCTGAAAATGGTCTTTGGACTGCTAGGGCTACAACAGCAAAGGATCAGAGACAGCAACAAAGAAGCCATTTTTGTCCCTTTCCTTAACTGTTGCCTAAGAAAGGATGCTTTTTCTTTTAACCCATTAAATCATACGCCACACTTGCATATAGCCTGTTTCTTCCTGTTCTCTGGGGCAACTACTGAATAAACCAAAAGGTTCTGATATTCTCAGTGTCACCTGGAATCCTGGGGTGATGCTCCCAAACAAGCTAGGATTTATAAACGAAGAACAAACCTGGTTATGATTCTGACTTGCAAAGGGAGCATCAACTCAGGTTTGCTGTTTTGAGTGACACACTACAAACCTTTTCTGGTTTCTTTACAGGTTGCATTAATGGGGAGGAGAAAAGTAGGTGCAAATAGCGTTCATTCTCCAAAATTCTGCTTTATCCTTTCATTCAAATGCAAACAAAATCTACCATACGCTCCAACTGTCCTGATTTGGCAGGGACAATCCCACTTAATTCTCTTATCATTCCCATTTTTGAGCTGGTTTTAAAATGCTGCAATTTCTCTCTCCTCCTCCTATTTAACCCTTTGTGTCCTCAGCTTACGTCAATGGTTGCAAACTGAGTTCAAAGTGCAAAAATAGTTTGCGTGCAATTGACTCAGTAGGGGAAGAGGAGAGGAGGCAAGTGGAATCTTGGCTTTCCCAGTAGCCTCAGGCAAAAGGAGATAGCTGCAGTTTTCCCTAGTTTGTGTGTTCTTCATTAATAACTTTTTTCCTCTTTGACCACACACTGACATTGCTTGGACACAGGTTGTCATCTGCAAAATGTTAGAGGGTACTTTATCATGAGAGGATCTCATAATGATAATAATGCTTGGTAAAGAGGAAGGCAGTAGAAAAGAGGAAGGCAATCGAAAAGGAGGAAGGCTGCATTACAGATTAAGAGATTCAATCAAGGGAGCCACATCCTTGAATCTGCAAGATCTGAACTAGCTGTTGAGGATAGGGTGATTTGGAAGTTTCTCATCCATAAGGTCCTCATAAGTAGAAGTTGACATGACAGCACTGGACAACACATTCTACTCATTAAACAATTTAATATTACATTGATCTGGCAGATCATGAAATCTTAAGGACTGTTAATATAGTTGGCACCTGCCTCCTCTGCACAGGGTCTGTGGAATTGCAGGGAGGCATCTATGTGAAGTGTTATCTCCACGTATAATGCATCTGGAAGTGAGATGCTGGCAAGTCTGAAATGCTCTGCATGCGTACTCTCAAAAACCATTCTGTACGAACAATTCTAGAGTAGTGGTGTGCGTTTGTAAACCTGGGACTGAAGAAGCTTGAAATATGGATTCTTATCATAAAAAAAAAAAGCTTCACACACTTTCTAACATGACACAGACCCCTTCTAATTTGGATCCAGCTTGAAATGGGGCTTGGCCACACCATTAGACACGTTCCTCATCTCCCTTTCAAACCAAACAAAATACCCTTTGCTTTGGGAACTTATGAAGATAAGAGATAGATAGAAGAACTCCCAAATGTAAGAGACACTTCAGCAACCTCTTGGCAACTCAGGAGCAAGGTGATAGTACTTTCCTCTGGTTCCTGAATACGGGGTGTGCTTCATCCATTTTTCAAAAGAAGTTCTTCCAAAAACAAGGGGTTGCCTACTGCATTCCCAGTACTGTCTAAAAATGCCTGGGGAGAGGCAGGAACTGGTAGATTTCCAGACTGGCAAATGTTTCTCAATCAAAGATCTTGAAGTGTGAAAGGAGACTGAAAAGTCCAATGAAACAAAAGCCGTCCAGAGAGAATAAAAAGTAGGACTTTGGCAGCCTTAGGGAACATTCAAAATCTGGAAATACGGGCAGATTAGTTTATTTTGTTGAATCTGTACAAAACTGTTCTTGTCATTTTATTTATTTATTTTTTGTTGGCTTGTTATTCATGCTATCTGTGGTATTTCTATTTTGTTCTACTAGCGCGTAGACATTCTCCCATTGCTGTTATTGTTTTACTGGCTTACATTTTTTTATACATGGTTAATAGATTGCATACTGTTTCAATCATCCGTTTTAGGTCTTTCCATCAATCATGATTTTGTTTGGTGTGAATTCACGACTGCTAGCAACACCAAATATATTTTTTCTTTTATGCTGTCAATGACTTTAGTTTTAGTTTTTTTAAATCACCTGACAATTAAGCTTTGATGAACAAACTGTGTTTTAAACAAAACAGTGCTACTCATCAAACACATCCATTGTCTAAACTGGGATGGGTAACTTCTGGAAGCCTGCATAAGACTCCTGCCTCATAGCCATCGGGAGTGCACTCCATCCTTCATTGCAGTTCTGGCAGCAGAATCACTGTCTTTCAGCATATAGAGAAAGCAAATTTGATCATCTGATGGTGGAGACCCAGGAAGAGTCCGATAAAATCATTAGAGAGGTAGCATGCAATCCATGAGTTATATGTTATTCAACCCTGGTCTGAAAAACAGCCCACTTCTCTTTCTATTATAAATGTACTTGTTTAGTGATAGAGGACAAGCAGTACAGAGCTAATAGTGCAGCTGAATGAGCTACAGTCATCCCTCGCATTTGCACGGGTTAGGGGTGCAGGACCCTCACAAAAGTGGAAAAAATATGAATATCTCTAGGCTCCCTGAACTCTATTTAACACACAAAAAAGTACAATCCACGGATTCAACCCACCACCGACTCAAATGTTCAGTACAGAATACATCTGAATCCACAGTGGGGACGTGCCAACTGCCCAGTTCTACCTTCAAAGCAGTGGGGTTCCTTCACAAGACAAAAGAGGATGGCTGGTGGGGCTTGCCACTGCTTCTGCCGTTGCCCTAAACCATTTTTAATAGGAACTTACAAGCCTCAGTTCACATTTGCAGTCTGTCTTAGTCTTGTGAGGCTTTCAGAGGGATTGTATACATGACGCGAGACTTTTAAGTCCCTATTAAAAATGGCCTAGGAAAGCAGCAGAGGTGGAGGCAAATAATCCATGAATAATCAAATCTATGATAGTTAAATACGCGAATGTGGAGGGTTGAATGTATTTTGAAATGAAAAACCAGCATCCTTTTCAAATAACCATATAGGAAAGCAGTAAGGGCTTTTCTTTCCCAAATAGGTAGCAACCCACAGTCCGAATGTCTTCGCTTTTGGCAAAGTACACTTCCATGCTCCAAACTAGGTGAATAAGGGAAGACCCAGCAAAGGGATCTCATACCTTCCAATATTTTACAGATAAAACTGGGACACATGTGGCAAAGCAGAATCAAGAGTACAATCAGGATGGCAAAAATTATGAAGGAAGAACTCACGAGATAGGAGGGGTAGCAGCAGTTTGCTTTTGCCTTAGTCCACAGGGAAAGGCAAGACTCTGACCCCTCCTGTCCTCTCTCCTTGCTGAGTTAACTCAGTACAAATTACTTTTGCCCATTTGCAGCAACTAAAGTAAGCTGAGGACAAAGGGGGAAAGTGGGAAAGCAGAAAAAAACTGGGACATTTTGAAAGCAGCTCAGAAAGTGGGATGATAGAGGATTATTTGAGACTGTTGTTGCAAAATCAGGACTGTTGGAGGGTATGGGATCCTGAGCAGTCGTGTAGGGACGGGGGGGCAATGGGGGCAGTTCACCCTGGACAGAAATGTTTTTGGGGTGTCCTGGCTCATGACCATGCCCCCCACGCACCACGGCCACACCCCCACATGCCATGGCCATGCCCTCATGTGACGTGACCACCCTCCACACACAATGGCCACACCCTCACACACTGTGGCCCTCCCCCCTCCTGCCCCCCTCCACGCACTCCAAGCTCCGCCACTGAATACAGACTGAGACACTTGCCAGAATGAAAGGCAGTAGTGATTATCTTTTGCCATAATATATGCAAGTAGTTTCATCTTTGCACGTAAACAGATCCATTTTTCAGTCCTGTAATCAGTATGCATCTATTAAGCTACTTAACAGCAATGAGCTGTGGTTCATTAGGCAGCTACTGTTGTGTCCCCGTCTAGTTAAAATTTCACAGCAAGTTAATCTATTTTATTACAAATGAGAACGCAAGCAATAATGTCCCCACCATTTTCCAAACACAGGGTTAACAGTACTTGCAACAAATCAGTGAGGACATTTCAATAGGAAAACTGTAAAGCTCAGAGCCTTAACATCTTTTTATACCTTGATGACTTCATTTTGTCATTTGTGAATTTTACAGCCCCCTGTCACTCTTCATATATTTCAGTTTTCTTCTCTTGAAAATCGCTGTTGTTCCGCTAGCCAAATAAAGGCTTCCTTCTGGAGAACAGATTGCCTTCCCACCCGCCCAAGACACACACAAGAAGATGGCTACGGCTAAAATAAAGCTAGTTCTGGGTGGAGTCACCCTCCATTTAGAGGACCAAAGTCATAGTCTAAGTGTGCTCCTAAACCAGGATGTCCAGGGTAGCCATGGGGTGATTTGTTTTTGTAGCCCTGAGGAACTCTGCAAATAAGTTATTTCTCTCTCCGTCTCTTTTTTCTTTCTTCCAACGACAACAAAAAGGATTTTTCAGCTTCTGAAAGTGTAACTCCATTGATTCATTGGTCTGGCCTAGCAGGTTGGAAACCCTAAAGAAGGTACTGTATAGGTATATATCAGTTAACAAAATCCAGTTCCACACTATGCTGTTATAGTGCTATTATTCCACTTTCAATATCCTATGGCAGGGCTTTCCAAACGGTGTGCCATGACACGTTAGTGTGTTGCCTGAAGTGTGTAGGTGTGTTGCCTACAATCTCGGAAATGTATTTTATTATTTATAAATCATATATTTTTAAAAATATATGAAAGGTTTTCATGAGATATGTTGTGTCCCCATACATTTTGTTATTACAATTTATGTATGTGTCTGTATCTCTAATAAGGGGCTAGTTTAACCTCCGGTTTGCTAGTAAAATTGAATTGCTGTGTGGTGAAATGATGCCTGTCTAAAAAGTGTGTCCCCAACATGAAAAGTTTGGAAAGCTCTGTGCTATGGAATCCTGAGATTTGCAGTTTAGAGAGGGGTATTTAGAACTCTTAGCCAGAGAGCTCTTTGACCTCAGCAAAATACAAATCTCAAGAATCCCACAGGATGTTGAAAGTGGGATAATAACACCGTAACAACGTAGTGCGGAAATGGCCTTTGTTATACCAGTTGGTGGACATGCTGGACACCAGCTGATTACAATGCGCTCTATAGAGGGCTGCCCCTGAGAAGTGTTCAGAAATTTTGGCCGGTGCATAATGAACCAGAAGCAGTGCCAAATCTGAAGCATATTATTCTTGGTCTTTTGAATCTGCATTGGCTTCCACTTCACTTCTGGATATAATTCAAAGTAAATTTTACCTTTAAAAGAAAAAATCTTAAATGGTTCAGGACTGGGATATTTGAAGGACTGCGTTCTCTGAAATGGACCTATGTGTCTGCACACAAAACCTAGAACTGTCTCCCTTTCCTGGCTAACTGGGAAGCAGGACAGGGCCTTCTGCGTTGTGGCTTAACTGGCCTCTTGTTAATGATTTTTGTACGTGTTGCAAAAACTCATGTTGCTGCATAATTTAAACTGGCTCTTCTTTTTAAATACTTATGTATTAATTTTAATACAAAAATAACAGAAACATCAACTGACATTTTTAACATAAACGTGAACTACAATTAAAGCCCAGTACTAAAACAATGAACTAAAAACACTAAATGCTAACTCACTGAGACACTAAATGACTAACCAACATTAGCTTACTAAAACAGAAAAGGACTCTGATCTCCCTCAACCAAACAGTAAGGAAAAAGAAATTACGAGGAATTTTTTAAAAAATTCTACCATTATTGATCCAGCTAAGCAAACTTAGGAGGGTTTCTAGTAACCATATCCAGAAATGATTGCATCATTAGATTTCTTATTGCTCAAAAAAATCCATAAATGGTTTCCAATCCTTCAAGAAACCTTCAATCAGGTTATTCTTTAAAACCCACATTAGTTTGGCCATTTGGGATAATTCAGCAACCCTTTTTCCATCGTAACTGGCTCTCTTGTTAAAGCCTTGTTTTATTGGTATGTTCTTCTATTTATACTGACAATTGTGTCTCAGGCATCTCATCTTTGGAAGACAAGCTCACAGACTGGGAAGAAGTATTGGGCTGTTTGTTTGGTTTTTGTTAACTTGAGTATCTACTAGTGTGGCTCAGACACCCAAACTGGAATCCCTAGCTCAGGGAAGTTTACACTAAAACTAAATTGAAACAAAGAATAATACCTTGATATTGAACCTGGCCCTGGGTACAACCTAAGGATTACAAAATATCATGTATCATATATCACACTCCCCATAGCTAGAGAGATTCTTGGAGTTGCAATCCAAAAAGCGACTTCAAGCACTAGGGTCCTGGTCAGCCAGAAATCAAGTTCTGACCTTGCTTTTTGAGCCAATATAAAATGAGTTGGGCCATTTCAAATCTAGGCTTCCCACTCAGTTAGTGACATGCTGCCATAAGTCCATTTTATATCCCTGCATGTCTTTTCTGTTGTTGTTTGCTTGTTACTGTGGTGGTTGCTAGTACCTCCCTCTCTCTGCATCAGTGCTCCCCTCAGACCTACTATAGACTTGAGGCAGCTCCCCCCGCCATGTAGACTTTGTTGGCTGGTGGAGAGTGGAGGGTGGAGAGAAGTTTCTGGTTCTGTCCCAGTAGGCAGATACAAAACGATTGCATCATCTGGTTTTTGTGGGTTTTCCGGGCTTTGAGGCCGTGTTCTATTAGTATTTTCTCCTGACATTTTGCTTGCATCTGTGGCTGGCATCTTCGGAGGATCATCTGTTGATATCTTTGGAGGACGTCAGTGGATGATGTAATCATTTCACATCTGGCTATGGAGATACAACCAGATGCTTCTCCGATTCCCCCCAGCACAGAATTGGGTGTGTGTGTGCGCGCAGCAACAGGAATCCAGCACTAGACTGCCACTTCCATTGCTGTAGTATAGACACAGCATGTGTCTGTATAAGCATGGCAAAACAAGAACATGGAAATGTTACTCTTTTTACTTCAGCTACCCAAATTCCTCAATCAGCAAAACCAATTGGTGGTAGCTTGTGGGAGTTTTAGTTGAACAAAGTACCTTCTCCAAGCCCTGATCCCCTTGGAAGCAGGGCTGTGGAGTTTGAGTTGTGGAGTCTAAGCTATAGTTGGAATTAATTTTAGGTGCATTCGGAATTGGTAGAAACGTACCAATGACTCTGGCTTCAGCATAAAAACTTACAACATTAAATGCCTGCTTTGCTGTATATTTATGTTTATAGGAATTTAGGAAAGTTGTGTTGTTCAGATTTTTTAATTAAATAAATAAATATGTTTTTATGTTCGATCAGTCTAAGTAAGCTGATGACTCACACGGTGGTGATGAAATGCCTTCTGCTACCATTTTAACTACAGCACATTTGTTAGGACTAATTAATATAAATTTGCCCTTTATGAAGCAGCCTGAGTCAGAGTCAGAGACGGACTGCAGAAAAATAGAGGCATTAGAGTAGGAATCAAAGGTCTGGCGTACCAGTTCTTCAGCTGTTTTTGGAGGTTTCCCTAAGATACATAGGTACGTTCTCTTCAGAGACTAGGGCCATTTCCACACTAGACTGTTTTTAGTGCTATTATTCCACTTTCAACATCCTATGGAATCCTGGGGTTTGCAGTTTTTGGAGGTTTCCCTAAGATACATAGGTACGTTCTCTTCAGAGACTAGGGCCATTTCCACACTAGACTGTTTATAGTGCTATTATTCCACTTTCAACATCCTATGGAATCCTGGGGTTTGCAGTTTAGGGAGGGGCCTCAAAGGCCCCTCCCTAAACTGCAAACCCTAGGATTCCAAAGGATGTTGAAAGTGGAATAATAGCACTATAAACAGTCTAGTGAGGAAATAGCCTTGTCTTTGTACCAGCATCTACTGGGTGGGCTTTGTCCACACATTTTAGACTGTCCCTTGTCCCATACCTGCAGAAGCTAGAGATCTGAGCAGAGCTTTGGTCATGGCCCTCACCACTGGTTTATAAGTATCAAACCAGAGACACTTACAGCAATATATATGCATAGCTTACTTAGCCTTGCCATAATCAACTTGACCTTAGTACTTCAGCGGTGATATTTCATCTTATTGATCTCCATTTCTGTGCCAAGTGTTTAGAGAAGCCGTGATGCTAAGGCTGGCTTGTTTATTTTTATTTCCAGTGCAACTATAATTACTCATCCAAATGTTAATCTATTAATGAGTTCCTAAAGGACTTAATGGCATTTCTCTGCTGACAAGCGGGTTTTGCTGCTCTGTCTGAATCCTGGAAATTTTATTCTTACATTTTGTCTCCATATTTCTTTTTTAATTGATGCATTCCCTCTTGTGATCTACCAGGCAGGTCAATGGGTGAGATAACTCACTAATGAAACTGGAGGTGCTTTAAAAAAGAAAAAAGAAGTGGCAACTCAGTGTAGATAAGATCTTTCTTCTGCCTATCGCTTTTCTCTTGCAACTCACTGCTGTACCTTCCTCATACCATCCTACTGGCTAAAGAATACCTAGAAGAAGCATTCTGGATTAGATTAGCACTTGGTCTGATCCAGAATAGCCCTGCTTACATTTTATATTTTTATATCTCCCTGGCTGCTCTCCCTCTCTCTGTCCCCTACCACGTTTGCTTAACTTACAAACATACATTTGGAAGGCAACTCGTTGACTCAGTGACTATTGTTCTTCTTGCCAATTCAGACTGGCTCGCCGCTGTTTATGGCAGGATTCCTTCTCAGCCCAATCTGATACTCTATGGTAATCTCCCACATACCCTTTAATATTTCACTGATGAAAACTGGGATAGGTGTAGCTGAGCAACATCAGAGTGTGGCCAAAGGTGTGTGGCCAGGTGACAAGAGGGCAGCAGTTGCTAATGAGAAAGAGCACATAAGCCTACTTAAGCAGAGAATCCCTAGAATATAGGTACTGAGTTTAAGAAAGCCATAAAAAGAGGCAGGGGAAAAACCAAATGAGCCTATTGCAAAAAAAGGACTCTGTCTCTCCTTTCCTCTTCCTCCTGTTGAGTGAAATGAGTATAACCTAATTCTGCACCTGTTTTACAACACTGGGACTCAAGACAGCTTACAAATTCTAAATCCAGTACAAATGAACAACCATTCAAAAACTTCAGTAGAGATATGTATGTATATGTATGTATATATATACATATCTCTACGCACACACTTAAAACATGCACTTAAAAACAACTAAACAATTAAACAATCTACAGGGTTAAAAACATTTAACATTCATTATAACTCTATATTAAAAATCAACAAATCAGAACTGTTATTAACTGTCGTTAATTGTTATTAACTGTTATTTTATTCATTTATATCCTGCAGTTTAAAACTTCAGCTGAGCACTGAGAGATACAATTTAGCTATCCAAAAGAAAAGGGCAGGTAAAGGGAATGAAGACACTGAAGACAAATGAGTTTTAAGTATAATCAGTTTTCAGTTTTTCTCTAAGATACTAGAAATTTGAAGACTGAATGAAAATTGAAGTCGGGGATGGAATTCTTATTTGGAGGGGCAGTGTTCTCCTCCTCCTCCATAACTACACTCGGTTTCTCCCCAACAACACTACCTGTCCCATGGGGTCTCTATAGAGAAATTCAAGACCCAGTCTAACCTGCTCCCCAGCAACATTATGTTGGGAGGACACAACAGCAAGGAAAAGACTCTCTGTTGTCCCTACTGAACTGTAACCCGACATGGTTTGGGTCCAAGTTACCTGCAGGTTCGCCTCCTCTCATACAATCCACTTGTACATTCAGGTCCTCTGGAGGCCATTTACTTAAGCCAGCCAGGACTAGACTGGCAACAGTCACCCAGGCGACCTTCTCGACCTTCTCACTGGCCACCTCTAGACTGTGGAAAGACCTGCCAGAAGAGATTCAGCAGCAAAATATGCTGGTCGAATTTTTAAAAGTACTAAAGACTTATCTCTTCCAGCAGGCTTACCCAGTCTAGTTATAATTGTGCTTTTAATTGTGTTTTAATTGTACTTTTAACTGTGATATCTTTTAATTATAGTATATTTGTATCAATCGTTCTATGTGTATTTTAACTACGACTTTTAACTCCAGCTGTTCTGTACCCTGCCTTGAGCCTTGGGGAGAGGTCGGTAATAATTAATTAATTAATTAACTAATTATTTTTATATTAATAATAATTGTTGTTGTTGTTATCCTCCTCCTCCTCCTCCTCCTCATTATCATCCTTGTCTCCTCAGGTACTCGGAGGGACACATGGCCTTCTATGTAGGACGGGAAGATGTGGGGAGAATGGGTTATGTTTTAATTGCTTTTAACCTCAATCTGTTGGGAGAGGCGGGATATAAATAAATATTATTATTATTATTATTATTATTATTAGTATTATTATTATTATTTTAAATGCATTCTCCAATCATTTTATTGACCAACTGTACACTGCTGTTGCTGTTGTTGTGTGCCTTCAAGTCATTTCCAATTTATGGTGATCCTAAGGTGAATCTATCATGGGATATCCTGGGGCTGGGAGTGTGTGAGGGCGGCCAGTGAGTTTTCAAGGCTGAGGGGGGAATCAAACTGGTCTCCAAGGTTGTAGTCCAAAGCTCAAACCACTACATTATGCTGGCTTTCCTAACCGTGCTCTGCCACTACATATTAAGAATGACTCCCTGTTCACCTGCTTCAAACCAAGCAAGCCTTTTTCTATCTCTCCAGCATCCCCTTTCCACTGGGAAAAGATCCGTTGTTTGATGCTACATATGATTGATTCAGTGATGTTTCTAGGCCTAATGATTTTAACACTGTTTTCAGCTCACATTAGGACTTATAATTCTTCTTAACAACAATGCTAATGGTTGAATCAACACTAAAGGGACCTGGAGCACAGCGAAAGGATAAAAAAGGAATTGGTCTAATAATATTGCCAGGTTACTTCTCACAAGAAAGCAGGTGGATTTAAAACCCTGAAATAGTTCTTCCTGCCTCTAAAAACAACAATGAATTGGTTATGTACCAGAAACTACCCATCAGCTTTGAAGGAATAATATCTCACACACATTGGACTCATACCTTCTTCCCTAGGAAATACATACCTCCCAACATTTTATAAGTAAAGGGCCCTTTCTGCATGGTATTTTCTATGCAAAAGAGGGCCTGAAGCATCACACGATTGTGAGGAGCGATCCGCACGACACACTCACAATCGTGCGACTCTCCAGGGGCCGGCAGGTGCCAATCGCACACCTTTTCATTTTCGGCTAAAAGCCGAAAATGGTGCACGATTGTGCATTGCTCCTGGGCCCCGTGCGCACTTACTTGGTGTGCAGAGCCTCCAGAGCCGCGCCGGTCGTGCTTCCTGCCCCAGTGCAGCCTGGGAAACTCCCAAGCTGCACTGCGAAAGGAAGAGGTGGGGCTCTCACACGAGCAGGCAGCTCGTGTGGAGCCAAAGGACCCTGGACATGAGAGCCTCTCACCGGAGGCTGTTCGTGTGATCCTTGCATCCCAGCGCCGGAAAACGGTAAGGTGCGGAAAGGGCCAAAATCAGGATGTGTGTGGCCAAGCAACATCAGTGTGTGGTTAAGATGGCAAAAGTCACTAATGAGAAAGAATGCACAATCTAGGAGAGGTTGCAGCAGTTTGCTTTTGCCTGAGCCAACCGGGAAGGGCAAGATATTGAGTTACTGAAGTGCAAACTACTTTTGCACTTTGAACTCACTTTGCAGCAGAGGAGAAAGATATTGGGGCATTTCAAAAGGAGCTGAAAAAGTGGGAAGACAGAGGATTAATTGATACTGTGATTGCCAAATTAGATCAGCTGGAGGGTATGGAAACATATCCCCTTGTTTCCCCTAGCTCTACCTTCATGACAAATGTGTAACAAACTGAACTGCAGTTGCTGCAGAACGGGGAGATAAGAATACTTGATACTGTGTTGTTTTTAAGAAAGGAGTCCCATGTTCAATTCCCAACCCTGCCATTTAAAATGACCAAGTAGCAAGGGATGGGAGATAGCTCTGCTGGAAACCTGGAAAACCAATACAGGTATATATACTCTAGGAGAAAGCGACCTGATGCCCTCCAGACATTTTGGACTTCAGCTCCCTGATGTCCTGCTTTTTTAAAGGGAAAATTATGTACACAAAAGGTTTGTATTTGGGGAAAATCAGAGTTGGAAACAGGACTTTTGGGGCCACCCGCTAAAGCCATGGTTGGGGGATTTTAGTTGTAGCTCAAGAGAGTAACTTTTTGAAGCTCTGGAAGATGAGCCCTAAATGTATTATTTAGCCTGCTCTAACTTTAAGGCCATTTCCGCAGTAGACTGTTATAGTGCTATTATTCCACTTTCAACATCCAATGGAATCCTAGAGTTTGCAATTTAGGGAGGGGCCTTTGAGGACACATGCATGTGTCTGCATGTGATACATCTGTTCTAACACCAACATGGGCATTTCCGCCTAGATTGTTATAGTGCTACTATTCCACTTTCAACATCCTATGGAACCCTTTGAGGCCCCTCCCTAAACTGCAAACCCCAGGATTCCATAGGATGTTGAAAGTGGAATAATAGCACTATAACAGTCTACTGAGGAAACAGCCTAAGTCTGCCCAAAACATTGAGATCTTTGGGGTGGTCCTCCTTTGTGTCCCACCACCATCACAGGTATGGTTGATGAGGAGACAGAAGAGAGTCTTCTCGGTGGCTCCTCCCACACTGTGGAACACCCTCTCCTAGGAGGCTAGGTTGGCTCTGTCTGTGATCTTTTTTGGCAGGAGGCAAATAACATTTTATTTGAACAGGCCTCCCATCTTTAACTGGATGTAGCAGTTTTATGCCCCTTTTAATGAGGTATGTAACTTGATCTTCTGTTTTATATGTGTTTTACACTGTTTAAAATATTTTATTACCTAAGTATTGCACTATAGTAGTTCCCCCCCCTTTATTCCGTGGTTTCAGTTAACGCATGGTCAGCTGTGGTCCAAAAATATTAAATGGAAAATTCCTGAATTAATTCATAAGTTTTAAATTGTGTGCTGTTCTGAGTAGTGTGATGAAACCTTGCCTGTACTGCTTCATCCCTCCTGGGCTGCGAATCAACCCTTTGTCTAGCATATCCATGCTATATACACTATCTGGCTGATAGTCAGTTAGTAACCATCTTGGCTATTAGACTGACTGTCACGGTATCACAGTGTTTATGTTCGAGTAACCCTTAATTCAGTCCTGTCCATGGTTTCATCCACTGGGGGTCTTGGAACATATCCCCAGCAAATAACAAGGATGGGGGACTATTATATTTTCAATTGTTTTAGCCAGTTTTAAATTGCCTGGTTTTTGTTGCATGTATTAATATAGTTCCAGTCTTTTTGAATTTTTGTTATTATTTGCTGTTTTAAATTGGGCTTTTATTTTAAGCTGGCCTGAACTCCTCAGATATAGGCAAGATATAAATATTTTGTGAACCAGGGTGGTTTGAGGCTTCAACTAGGGCCCCTTCCACACCCTACCTTCTTCCGGCGCTGGGGTGCGGGGATCGCTTGAGCAGCCTCTGGCGAGAGGCTCTTGCGTCCAGGGTCCCTCAGCTCTGCACGAGCTGCCTGCTTGCATGAGAGCCCTGCCTCTTCCTTCTGCAGTGCAGCCTGGGACAGGAAGCGCAACTGGCGTGGCTCCAAAGGCTCCGCACACCAGGTAAGTGCGTGTGGGGCCTGGGAACAATGCGTGATTGCGCACCATTTTCGGCTTCTAACCGAAAATGAAACGGTGCGCAATTGGTGCCTGCCAGCCTCTGGAGCGTTGTACGATTGTGAGTGCATTGTGCAGATCACTCCTCACAATCGCATGATGCTCCAGGCGCCCTGTCGCATAGAAAATGCCGCGCACAAAATGGCCACGGACTTTGGAGAACATGGTTCAAATCTCCACTCAGCGATGGAAAGCCACTGGGTGACCTTTGGGCAAGTCACATTCTCTCAGCCCCAGAGGACAGCAAAGTCAACCCCTCTGAACAAATTTTTTGTCTGGAAAGCCCCATGGTAGGTTCACCTTAGCATTCCCATAGAACAACAAATATTTTAATAAATAAAAAAATATATTATGAGGGTCTATTCCATGGTTTTTCCATTTTTGTATTACATGTTTTTTTTAACCTGTATGTTTAAAAATTTCATACAATAAGCTTCCTTGGGTTCCATTTTGGGAGAAAGGTGGAACAGAAATAATAAAGATGTAGACAGATGTGTATGCTAGGGACAGCAGTCTATGAAAATATATCCACTTTTTCCTCATTGTTAAAAAAGGGAGAATGATGTGGAAACTGGAGAAAAAAGGACTTGCAAACTCTCATGAATTGCATATAGACTGACTTGTACATGTCTGCATGTGATACATCTGTTCTAACACCAACATGGGCATGTCCATACTCGATTGTCATAGTGCTATTACTCCACTTTCAACATTCTATGGGATCCTGGGATTTGACGTCCCTAAACTGCAAACCCCAGGATTCCATAGGATGTTGAAAGTGGAATAATAGTACCGTAACAATCTAGTGCAGAAATGCCCATGTTGGTGTTAGAACACATGTAGACATGAACAAGTCAGTCTTGCCTATCTTGCCTATAGCCATTTCCGCACTGGACTGTTATAGCGCTTTGATTCCACATTCAACATCCTATGGAATCCTGGGGTTTGCAGTTCCGGGAGAGGCCAGCTGGCCCCTCCCGGAACTGCAAACCCCAGGATTCCATAGGATGTTGAATGTGGAATCAAAGCGCTATAACAGTCCAGTGTGGAAATGGCCTATATCTGAGGAGTTCAGGCCAGCTTAACAGTATAGTGCAGAAATGGCCACTGCTCAAGATCACCCAGTGATGTTTATGGCCAAGATACCTGATCTGAACACGAATGGGAGCTTTTTTGAATCTTCACAGTCTGCCCCACCTTGCTTGGTTAGAGCCCAGCCTGTGAACCTAAACTTACTGGGTGCACATTGTACTTTTGGGGGAGGGGGAAAAAGCAACATCATCCAACTGAACAGAAAGCACTGACATTGTGTTTAAAATTCTGATCCTGGGGATGAGTCATGGTGAGCCAAGTTTCAGACACAGAAAGTTTTCTCGGCGGAGCTGTAAATCCCTGAAGGCAGCAGGGATTTATCACAGAGTTTCTGACAGAATCTTAACTACAGCAGTGCTAGTAGGGGCTGCTAATCACATTAGGTTAGATTGTAGATGGCAAGAAAGACTTTTGAAACCTGGCTACCGTGGCTCTGCCTAATTTATAGTGTTCTTGTCAAGATGAAATCAAATTTCATAGTTATGACATTTCTTTCCAGAGTACTAAACGTTCACTTTGCTGAGCAGGCACATTTGGAGAACAGAGTGGGAGGGCAACGGAGGGAGGGCTCAGAGAGAAAGACAGCGTTGTTCTAGATGGCAAATGTGATCTATAGGGTGGCAGCGGGGACGTGATAACTTCATTCCAAGGTGTCAGGAAAGCAGGCCATTCTCATGGTGGTGAGAAGCTGATCAGTTATAGAAGGGCTTTCCAGCGAGGGCTCAGAAATTTAATCTCCTGATGAGAGTAATCAGAAACAAATGTTTAGTCTGTCCAGCCAGGGCTCCAATACCATGGGTTGGAGGAAAACTCACCAATGTTGTCTTTAAAACAACCACCAGCACCAGCACCAGCACCACCAGCACTGTACCAGTCAGTCCTGGTAGTTGACTTAGGGCTGAGCTTTCCAGACTTTTCATGCCGGTGACACACTTTTTAGACATGCAGCATTTCGCAACACAGTAATTCAGTTATACTAACAAACCGGAGGATAAATTCACCCCTTGTAAGAGATATGGGGCAGTCTTTCCTGGCCCAGGGAGGCAACATACCTACACACTGCAGGCAACTCACTAACGTGTTGCAACACACCATTTGGAAAGTCCTGGCTTAGGGTATTTCCACACTACACTGTTATAGTGCTATTATTCCACTTTCAACATCGTGTGGAATCTTGGGGTTTGCAGTTGAGGAAGGGGCATTTAGAATTCTTAGCCAGAGAGCTCTTTGGCCTCAGCAAACTACAAACACTAGAGTTCCACAGGATGTTGAAAGTGGAATAAGAGCACTATAATGGTGTAGTGTCAAAATAGCCTTAGAATACATGCAAGAGTTATGTAACAAATTATTTCAAGAAAAGTTTTTTTTTCCGCAGAGTCTGTTCATAGCTCCATTCTGAATATTACCTTTATAACTGATGCTCCTGCTCTTGAAAGAGGGCTGTGCATCTGAGCTGCTGCAGCCATGTTAGCGATAGTGTTGAGATGGTTCATCTGATTCATGGCCATCGCAACGGAAGCAGGAGGGAGGCCAACCGGAAGCAGAGGATGGGGCATCATCATAAATGGCAGATCTATCCCTGAAGGAAAAACACAACAGAATATAAATAGATACGAAATCTGTCATATTCTCTTGACTATTCAGCACTATAGTCAAGACTACAAACATCCAACAGAATGAAAGAACTGTGGAGATCATCATGATTTTCATTAATATGTTATGGCTGGTTGAGGGTGGGATCCAAATTACAAGAAAGTTGATTCCAACCAAATATTGGGCAGAACTGCCTCCTAATAAGAGCTGTTCAGCAGTGGAACAGGCTGCCTCTGATGAACTCTCTTTCAACAGAAGTTTTTAAACAGAGGTTAGATGGCTACCTCTCAGGGCTGTTTCAGCAGCAGATTGGATTATATGGGGGTGGGACACTGAAAGAGGCAGGGGATATTCTAACTTCCCAGACCCTGGAAGCCACGGCACACTCCAAAAAATCACTTTTGCCCCATAGAGTTTAAAGGATAAACCAATTGAAGATTTCTTGAAAGATCAATGACCGTTTATGGATTTTTGAGCAATAAGAACGCAAATGATGCAATAATTTGTGGATAAGTTTAT
Organism: Iguana delicatissima; assembly: GCA_948472985.1. Lineage (NCBI taxonomy): Eukaryota > Metazoa > Chordata > Lepidosauria > Squamata > Iguanidae > Iguana > Iguana delicatissima. Next base: position 433,019 of record CAOKZL010000010.1, read on the forward strand.
TAGTAGCATGCTCAGCTGGATCTGTAACAGTAGAATATTATCTTGTCTTCTTTTTATTTCCTTTTTCTCATAACAATCGTGGGGGGGCAGAGCCCTTTTGTGTATTATCTCAGTGTTTATTTGTCTAGTATAGTTAGTGTTTAGGGTTTTTTTTTTTTAGTTTATTGCTTTAGTATTTTATTTAGTGTATTAATTTTAGTTTATGTCTGTATTAGAAATGTTTGTTGGAGTTTATGTCATGTTGTGTAAAAACTGATTATTTTTTTAAAAATCAAACTTTGCCCCATATTCCCCAAAACTCCTTTAGGGATTATGAGAGTCATATTTTTGCCCCCCTGGCCCAAAGGCCATTTCATTGTGCAGAGTCAGGAGTACTGTATTACTGCCATACAGTATAGTCCAATGTTTTATCCAGATTTCCAGATTTATTGCAGGGAAATGCTAAGATATGTTGTGCAATTGGCTGTCGCTAAAATATATCAGAAAGTTTTTGAGATTTTAACAACATTGATGTGTAAAACTGATGAAAGTAGAGATGTTAAAGGAGCCTAGATTGGCAATTTCACTTATCACTAATCCTAGCAAAGCAATTCTGCATTACTTGAAGTTGAACTACGTCTTTTGGAACAGCATCTTTTGTTCCTGCATATTTGGTGGTAGAGGACTGGTTTACCATTTATGGCAGACTGAAGCATGAGGTTGCCCAGGATTGGCTTATTCTTATTCTACAGAATATACCACTTGCCTGGAAAACAAGTGGTTTGACTGAACACCTCAACAACATACCACCTCCCTGGAAAATAGATAGAATGACTGAACATTTTGCATCAACGGCCATTTCTGCACTACACTCTTATAGCAGGATTATTCCACTTTCAACATCCTATGGAATCCTGGGGTTTGCAGTTTAAGGAGGGGCCAACCAGGATGTTGAAAGTGGAATAATCCTGCTATAAGAGTGTAGTGTAGAAATGCCCATATCTTAGCTTCTACATGGGCTAGAGACTCTTTTGGAAAAGTGAAAGAGAATCTGGGGAATCTTGTCTCTTCCCGAGTGGTAGACAAACTTCTTCTTTTTAATCCCTGCAAAGAAGTAGGTAGTCCACAGAGATGTCCATGAGGAAAGTTTGTAAGATATCAAAAAAGGATTTGTTCCAGCCCTGTTTAGTCTAACTGTACTTAGAAGAAAACAAACTCACCAAGCTCAAAGGAAAGAGGGAATTCGATTTTCCACTCCTTCTCTTCTGCACAAAAGGCAGATGGGGGTGAGTGGGACTGAAGACAAAAGGCCAAAGTCCATCCATTATCAAATTATCTAAACCACAACACAAATGATAATCTGAACTATCGCATGTCAGAGCCAGAAAGCACTGTCTGAATAGAGCAAAGCCCATAGTTGCAATGTTGCTTAGAAGACTATAGCAGAGGCAAGGCTAGGAAATGGAAAACCTGTCAGTTTCACTTTCTCCTGAATTTTTAAATCTCAAATTGTTTCCATCCTCAACATGAACAAACCGGCAAATTCTTACTGAAACCAAGCAGAAAGGAAATGCTCACTCATCCCTATGTAAGGTCCTCCTGTGTTCCCATCTAGGAACAGCAGTAACAGAAGACTATTTTTTTTGATATAAAAAAGACAACTCCTGAGCAAGAATCTAGCCTTGGGAACAGGTAGGGGTATGTTTTACATTTATATTTGTCATTGATACATTTTTGATTTATTCTTTCAGCGTTCTGGCCTCTTGAATCTGTTTAAAATGTTATCTGCCCCACACCTTCAGGAGACAAGGCTGGCTATGAAGCTAAATAAATAATAAAATAATAACCAAGAGAGGTTACAAAACAGTGCTTGTGGCATCCTTTTTTATTTAAACTGTCCCAGCAACCCCACCCCACTCCAATTCTCCCGTCTCATACAAACATAAGTCTTTGTTCCTTCGTCAATGCCCCCGCGGCAGCCTGGTAATCTTTCCTCGTACTCTGTGGAGTTTCAACACTCCCAGACACCATCTGTCCAAACTGAGTTGCATGCCTACTTAAAGTCCAATTGACATGCAAACTAAATGCAAACTACAAACAGAATTTAACAGCACATTGCCAGTTTTTAAGGGACAATACATCAAGCATTTTTCAAAAGGGGATGGGAAGGAAACGCATCTCATGTTCGCAGATCAGACATAATCCTTGATACTCAATAAACCCTTGAATAGTCTAGTGGAAGACAACTGAGTGATCAGCAATAAAAATAACGATAGTAGAGTAACAAGCAAGATAAGAAAGAAAGGAAGGAAGGAAGAAAGATAGATCCGTATATGGACCCAGCAAAGATACCAAATTACACAATATAGAGCATAAAATTCAACATCATACACACATTGGGCTTTTTAATTCAATATCACAAAGAAGTCTAGTATAGAAGTCTAGTAAATACAAATGGTACCAGAAAAGGCCGTATTGTAAGAGCTATTCTGAATTGTTCAGTGTAACCACTGAAATTTGTAACATTAAACCAATTATGAAAGCAAGAATTGCATGCATGTGTACACACACAAACACACACACATTCTCTAAGTAAGTTGCAAAAATCTGTTTTTAGAATTCAGATCTTACTTCTTCCTCACTCATTTGCTGTCACCCTTTCACAAAAGATTTCTTGTCCCCCTTGTCATTCTAATGTGCAACTAATCTACATTCTTTTCTTTCTCTTGCCCAGACAATATATTCTTTTATGTGTTGGAAAAGAAAAAGAAGGCTGTGTGTTTCAATGTTAAACCACAAAACTTGGTGGAACTTCATATAACTGGGAGCAGCATAAAATTGGGAATCTTTGCTTATGCTATCTCTAAAAGTTTAGCTGTTCTAACAAACTCTGTGAAATGAATGTTTCATTCCCTCTTTCTCGTTCTGTGGGATCAACATTGATATAATAAAAATTCTCTGTTATTACAAGCACCATTCACATTTGTTGAGGTAAATCATGAAAGACTGTATTGATTGCAACCAAGGACTGGAATTGTGAAATGGAGTAAGATGTATGCAGGAACTGTGAAATGGTATAATACATAAGATGCAAGATGAGTAATGAAATATTACAAGATGGGAATTAATTTTTTTCCTCTAGATCATGGGCTGAAGGTGCATGAAAGATGCTTGCAGAATTTGGTATGGATGGATGGATGGATTGTTGCTGTATAAGCAAACAGCTTGTTTTTATAGCCATTTCAAGAAGTCCCCAAAATAAGGCAGAGATGAAATAATGTTGGACTTCCGGAATAAAATTATTTTACTTTTTCAGCATCCTGAGATGCATTCACTACTTATGGTACAACTACCTTATGGTACCTAATCACAGGGCAGGCCCTCTATGGAAAACACTATCTGGAAAATGCAAGGGCCATGTTGTTTTCAGGTCAGTATACGTACTATTTGTAAGGAGATGGTTTTGTTGCAAAGGGCTGAGAGGATGAGTGCTTCCCAAATTGGGCTGCCCTGACAACGCTGCATGGCTAACTCCATGATGAGATCCTGTCGTGATGGGAGACTGAAGTTTCTCTTTATCCCAAGAGGATTCACTTCCACCTGCAAAACAGGGGAAAGAAAAAGGCTATAACAAGTTGTTTGGGGAGGTGGTTCAATTGGCTTGTAGTTATTACTTACTTATTTACATCCTGCAATTTTCCCAGTTCAAAATTCAAGGCAGCTTACAACAGATTAAAAAAACACAGTTAAAATTCACAAAGTATAAAAGTTAAAGAGTGATAAAACCATCAGAAACCTAAGATCAGGAAGTAGTCCGTAGTCAATGGAGATTGTTTACAGAGCTTATGTATTTAAATTTGCGACATTGTATTCTGTCTCTTAGTTTCCAGAAAGATGTGAAGATCCATGTACGTTTCTCATATGTTCATTTTTTAAGCCTAAATGCTGTAGTTAGGTTAAAGGGACTGAGATGAGAATTACGGGATTACAGTTATATTATGTTTATACTTACACTATATTACATTTATATTTAGTTTTTCTCTTTTCCAATTCAGAAGAGGTACAAATTAAGATTTCTTTTAAATGTTGGCTGTACCTTCGTTAGGTGGAGAAACTTCTTTTTTTAAATACAATTTTTTATGTATATGTATATATCAATTTATATGTGTGTATGCAGTTATATTTTCTTCTGTGTATTTATACCTGTATTTTTCTGCTTTTGATAGATATCATCCCCAATATCATGTTGGATTAGACAGGGGCCATTTCCACCCTATACTGTTATGGTGCTCTTATTCCATTTTCAACATCCTATGGAATCCTGGGGTTTGCAGGTTAGGGAGGCACATTTAGAATTCCCAGCCAGAGAACTCTTTGGCCCCTGTAAACTACAAACCCCAGAATTCCACAGGATGCTGAAAGTGGAATAACAGCACTATAACAGGGTAGGGTAGAAATGGCCAAGGTTTCTAGTCTGATCCTACATAGAGCTTATTAGGATCTTATGCCCTGGATAGCTGATTGATCTTTCGCTATTACTAATAATGCATATAAAATCAGAAAAAGAAGCAAATGTGTGCCTGTTCTACAGCACTTTATACAGAAAGGATGCTGGGTGGGTTTTCTTTTCTTTCTTTTTTTTTTTTTTTTGGCATATTTTGGCTGACCCTGAAACAGAACATGGATTCTGAGTTTCTGTTTGTTTTGTATAATGTTCCCAGAATACAACACCCTAAATCCCAAACCCATTTCTTGATCATGTTCTAAGCAAAGTGCAAGTCCTCCTCTATGCCCTCTACACCAATATTCAGGCAAGGTCACCCACTCTTTTGCTACCTAATGAGAGAAGCAGGCCCTCGACAATTTCCTCCCAGCCCAACCCTCCCATTTGTTGTTGTTGTTGCTTCCAGCTTATGGTGAAACTTGTCACAGGGATTTTATTTATTTATTTGTGTGTTGTTTTGGCAAGACTGATCCAGAACAGGTTTGCCACTCTGCTCCTCCGAAGATGGTTTGAGTGTTCGACCAGGGCCACTTCCGCACAAGACTGTTGTAGCGTGATGATTCCACTTGCAACATCCTATGGAATCCTGGGGTTTGCAGTTTCGGGAGGGGCCACACAGACAACAGTCTCGTGTGGAAATGGCCTAGGACACTAGGAGACCAGGGTTCATCCCTTCCAAGTGATGGAAACCCACTGAGTGTGCTTTGCTCATGATCACCCAACGGATTTCCATAGCCAAGTGGGGATTTAAAGCCTTGCCTCCCAGAATACTAGTCCAACACTCAAATCACTACACCACAATGGCACTCAAAGAAAATGGATAAAAATGGAATGTCAGTTAAATAAAGTTGGATTAATCTTGTCCACACACTAAAATCTATGTTGTAATTATTATGTACGTGCTAAAATATTTAAAGTGGCACAACTGCTAAAAAAGACAGCATCCATTCTTTCTGCTCAATAAAAGTATCTGAATAGATTTTACAATGGTAAAAGGAAGATGGGTTTGACCATGGAACGAACCTGTCCAAACTATTGACGCTGTCAGAAATGTTGTTTCTTATTTGTGTATTTTAAGACTAATTTAGTGTATATTTGTATTATATTTCACTTGAAAAATAACCACAATGCTAAGTGTATATATCTATAGAAAAATATCAATAAAAAAAGAAATTCATTAACTTGATTTGCAATAAGAATCGGCATTACTTAGTTGATAAGTAAAGCATAGCTGCTGGATGAAAAAAAGACATATCTTAACACAACACTCTTTCAGCGTTCAACATCCTTCTTAAGCACTTGGCTAATAAAGGTGATTAATGTTATCAAATAGAAAAATGTGAAAGATCAATGACTGAGCAAAAAGGGAAACGTTCCATCACTTTAATACTACAGCCAAGCTATGAATTACTTTACTATTACAGATTGGTAATTTGCAAAAACGATGAGCTATGTATTGACAAAGAAAGATGCATTTATGCCAAACTAAATTATACCATATGTTCTAATATAATGTGATATAATTACAGCAGTGTTCAATAGTGCTGCTATATTTGTGTTGGCTGTGTCAGCATTTCCATCATAAATTTAACACACTGTACACTGATGAGCCAAAACTCACACTGACTGAAATTCAGTCTCTGGCTGTATTAGTATACCTTGAAATGACAGGGTTCCTATGAACCTGTAACAGGACTAACAAAAACTCACCAGATAATGAAATAAGATATTTCTTTTAACTTCCTGGAACCTAAAAGCTCTTTTTTTTTTTTTTGTGCTTTTGGAAATTCAAGTCCCTAGGTTTTGAATTTTGTTTGTTGCTATTACCCTCTTCACTTCTCTTTACAGTTATATTTCTGGAGGAAAAATAAAAGAGGATAGAGTTGTTTCTGCATATAATATTTATACGCACACCCAAAGATGTTTAAGCAGAGATAGGGCAGCCCCCATTACCCTCAAATACGTCTTAGGGGGTGTGGGAGGCAGTTTTTGGCAATTTTTTTTTGTGTTGTTGTCCCTAGGAGACTTTAGGTCCAGGAGGTCAATTTTTGAGTCACCTCTTGTTGTAAGACATGACTTTGTTGTAAGACAACCCAAAATGACCCGACAAGGGTCATAACTGTGGTGGAATTGCTTTCCATTTTCTTGACCCCATAGTGGTGGGTGCAACTCTCCAAGGTCCTCTTAGGGTTGATGCACACTCCCTGATGCCCAAGAGTTGCTTACCACCTCTGTTTTAAAAAGGACATCTGTAAGATATAAAATGTGAACAGTTTTCTATCTTCAACAATATTTCTTTTTAATTTAACTGTCCTTAAGAGCCCTCCATTTTTTAAAAAACTTTTAGGCCAGGTGTGACTTTTTCTGTTTGTTGTTTTTTTAATTATGTACAGCTAAGAAAGAACAATTGAAGATTCATGTCTGAACCAAGTCTGAAGCAAGAAGCTCTAAAGCAGTGGTTCTCAACCTGTGGGTCCCCAGATGTTTGTGGACTTCAGCTCCCAGAAGCCCCAGCCACTATGGTCAATGCTCAGGGATTCTGGGAGCTAAAGTCCAAAAACATCTGGGGACCCACAGGTTGAGAACCACTGCTCTAAAGTGTAAATGTAAGGACACGTGTTTGAAACCACACAGGTCAAAAAGGTATTTTGCCAGAGATGAAGTTAGCATTCAGTTATCATTAGAGTTGGACAAAATTCAGTGCTCTAATACAATGGTTCTTAACCTTTTCTTTACCAGGGATCTCCTTTAAATATCTTTTTTGCCACAGACCCCCAAGACTTAACTCAAGATTTAAAACCCTGAGATGCATCAAATATTTATTTAAAATTGCTCATCAAGGGTATTCAAACTGGGAGAAAAGAGAGAAATGGGGAAATGCACATGTCCCTGAGAGGCGCTGAAGGGAGAGGGAAGAATTTTCTCCTGCTTCTTCCTGCCAGTTTAAGGCTGGAGTGGTTTGAACAGCATTGTGCCAGCCCAGCCCAGCCAGCCAGCATTCGCCCTTCTGTCTCTCTCTTCCGCTCCTCTTTTCCAGTCATCCAGTCTATCAGAAATGCTCAAACACACACACACACTCTGCTCTTTTTTGCCTTCTTCACCAGGAAGAGAGGAAACCAAGATGGGAAAAGGAGGGAGGGCAGGAGAGGAAAAGGCAAAAAAAAAAGGGGGGGGTTCTTTCTTAAGTGAGCACATTTATAAATCAAAATCAAGAGTTGAACTCCAGGTCTTTTATATAGGGGTTGCTTCAACCCCCTTTTTTGCTTTCAACCCCTCCTTTTGCCTTTGCTCCCCCATCTCTCCTTTGCCCATTTCAATCTCCTCTCCTCCTGATGAAGAAGGCAAAAAGGGGTTTTTGAGCACTTCTGATAATACAGTGGACTGCTTTCCACTGAAAAGGAAGGGAAAGAGAAAAAAGAAGGGCAAATGCTGACTGGCTGCCAATTCTGCTGTCACTTAGCTGCTGAGGCTGCCTCCTCCTCAAAGTGGAAGACCATGTGACATGGAGCCTGCCTACCTCCCTTTGCCTTGGTTTCTGTCACTCCACCACTCCACTTCACCACTGGGGAAGGAGACTGACTGAGCAGCTTTCAAGCTATTCATGGACCCCCTTTGAGGGCATCGTTAACAGTTAAGAACCACTGCTCCAATACCAACACCAATACCAACATGAATACTATCAGAAGCGACAGTTTATACTCTGTTTGCCCAATCTAAAATGTATCCCAAAGAAACACAGAGAATGTAAAAAGAATCAAATAAATACAGATAATCTTTGAAACATCCACACTGTCCCTGCAGATAGCTGCTTGTGAATACAACCTTTGTAAAGCACAGTTATCTATTTTCTATTCTGCATCTAAATGTGGATCTACCACTGACACACACTGCTGGCAGGGTGAAACTAAAAGCCCTGAAGATCCAGAAATATCTTCTAAGCTGTTGTTTGGAAGAGAGAAGTGTGGGATGTTCTAGCTGGGACACTCTAGCAACAGTTTAGAATACGCCTGAATTTGGGAGTCAAGAGAGAGCAGAAAATCAATCTATAAATATTCCACCTCCAAAGTTTTCCTGAGTGTGGCCAACCACTTACAAGAAAGTGGGGTGGTGCCTGACTACCGTCCAATAGGGCCACTAGTACCTAAGCTTAAGCTGGTGCCTTGCTTAAGCCATGTCTGGATTTCTTGAATTTGGTGAGCCTCACTCCCTCCTGCAAGCCAATCTATCTTGAAGTGCAGGTACTTGACAATATCCATAACCAAAAATTCCACAGTTTTGCTGATTCAGATGAACAAGCTGGCAGGTGTTCTGTAAACACAATTGTTCTTAATTCCCCTCTCAAGAGCAAGTGACTCTTTAGGTCTTGATTTCTAGTCCTTATGTTTTAATTACTGCAAAACACTTCAGAGTGTACCTGTTCCTGTGGTTTAACATTAAGGTGGTTTTGTGTACTTGCCCTGCCTCATTCATGGAATGTACAAGGTCTGTGTCTAGATACTGTTGCCTTCCATTTGTAACCTTGTTTTTTTCCACTGCTTATTCTATTTTTTTTTCCTTCTAGAAAAAGAAAACTAGTAAGGGACAAAAGCTGGAACAGCTTCACATTGTATAATGTCTGATAGTTCTAGGAGCTGCCTGTTCCAAATGTCCATGGGACTTTGGCCATTTCCACACGACAATGCTCTTCTGCGTCATCTCGCTGCAGTCCTGGGCCCAGAAGAGAGAGCGTCAGCAACGCTCCCCTCTTCACCCTCTCGGTCCACGAGGAAGAGAACACAACGACACCATGTCTTCCTTCCGCAGTGCAGCCGGGCTTTTTCCACTGCTGCGCTACGTAAGGAAGCATCGCCAATGTGCTTCCGTATGGCCAGAAGTGACGGGAGCACCACGCAATCGCAGACGCAAAACAGATTTTTCTCTGTTTTGTGAAAACTGCGCAAGCGCGACACTCCATGACAGGATGGCAGTGGGACGGTGACGACGTCATGCAGAAGTGCGACCTGCCGACCGCTGCCATCCTGTGGCAGAAACAAGACAGCGACGTTGTACGGAAAGGGCCTTTGTTTCATCAGAAAGATGGCAAAAAGTATTAAGCAAATAAGTATTCTACCTTCATCCATCACTTCTTTTTTTCCAAACGGGTCCAACTTTTTAGGAGTGGAGAGAATATTAAGAAAAAAATTAAAAAATGATTGGAAAACATGTTTTCTACAGGTTGAGAAAGCCTGATGAAAAAAACTGTGAACTGAAGAGAATATTTACAGGTGAGGAACTTCTGTACAAAATTCACCCATGATTATTTTATATCTAAAACTGCAAACATCCTTTTCTGTGCAGAAAACAATATTTTCTATGCAGAAATACTATTTTCTGCACAGAAAACACTGTTTCCTATGTGGAAATACTTTTCTGCACAAAATAATGATGCATGTATTTTGCACAGAATAAATCCCAAATTGTGAACAGACTTAGAAAACTGCATGGTTGTTGAAGAGTTTCTTGCAATGGGAAAAAGGAATTGCTACAGCTACTCGTTGCTTCCTTCATGAAGAAAATTAGCGACTAATATCGATAGCTGACAAAGAAGCTCCTTTCCATGAAGGCTTCTTATATAACTGCCAAGCTCTTCTTTTTCCTCCCTGTCCTCTCTTTAACGGGAAGGATTTTTTTCCCCCAGCATTGCACTAGAAGGATGGTGAAGAGGTCTGGAGAAACAGACTTATGTGTCTGCAGGAAACAATGCAATAAAGGAAAGAATGTGATTTCCTACTGCAGCTGAACCCATTGCAGCTGTGCGTGCCTTCCTACAACAGGCAAAGCAAACAGCAGCCTCCTCCAGAATCCCCTACTGAGTATGCACGTGCAGCAAAATAGAGAGAAGGGGGAGAGAAGATAATCTTCCCTCACCAGCTACTCTTAACAGCTTCAAAAGCACCTATTATATGTTTGTCCTCCAAAATGGAAATCAACTGCAAAAGTGTAAGCATTTTTGGAATAAGCTTTCAAGTGATCTCCTGAAGGTTCCAAATGTATTTGTTTACTTATGCAAGGCATACCTGACTCGGTTGTTCCATTGTTCATATGCATATTGTTAGTTCTGAATAAAAGGTTTCCTGAAACATATGGCCTTGCTCTTCTCCTTCTGTGGTGTAAAAACCTAACCCAATTCTTTCTGTGTTATTTCTGCTTCTGGTATGAAATATTCTGTTAAAAACGTAATGCCCAAGAACTTGCCTGCTTCATTAACCAAGCTATACATACACTTGAAATGTTGGATCACAATTCTTAACCTTTGCCATGCATATAAACATTAGCGGTACAGCACACTCACAAACCACACACAGTGTGTCTAATGAAATTAATGCAACCCTTTCTAAATAAATAAATAAGTTCAGAATATGCTCTGGATAGAGGCCAATTTTTTTTTTCCAAATTGTTCTAACAACTCTGGCAGTATCAGAAGCAAGATTAAAGAGCTGGAGAGTGTGATCCACATTACATGTTATTAAGGAGACTACATGTCACTTACTAAATGATTTTGGGCAGAAACTCGTCTTGATCCCCTGCCCCAACAATTCAAAATAAATCCTTCCTTGGCTTTAATTTTGAGCAAAAAGTTCTTCAGTGGTTTTAGCAGAGCTTGAAAGAGAAACAACAGTGTTATAAATGGGTGATGCGCAGTGTGTAATTAGTGGTAAAAAACAAACTTGTCTCTGAAAGAGTGGGTCTGTTTGACAAAGGTAAGATGAATCCATTCCCACCCCCAACAGAAGTGGGTGGTACCGCCTTTGAAAAAAGCACAACACATTTTCAATCATAATTAAGGCTGTTGAGAGTCCACATCATTTACTAAATAGTGGATGCGGTGTGTAAATTAAGATGATGATCCATGTCTGGATACGTTCCAGATAATGTCTGCATGATAGATGCTAAACAAGAAGAAAGGGCACCTAATCTGGTGGAAAAGAGACGGTACCTATAACACTTCAATCAAAAACAGAGGCTTCTCTGATAAATCAATTTGGCCAAGCTGTTTGCAGAATCTCTATACATTTCTGATAAGTGACATTATGCATTCCAGAGGCATTATTTTACAGAGAAGATGAAGATGAAATATCCCCTTGAGAGGACTGTTTTGCTGCTGAAAGAACAGCAACAGATCTTTCCAAACCTTCTTTTACATATTTATATTCATTTAATGTTGAGAGTATTTATACCCCACTGTACAGGCAAAATGGCTCCCAAAGTAAATCACTAACTTGACAGTTCTCTGCCATACAGTCTACAATCTCTTTCACATGCAGAGCAAATCCATAGAAGTGGGAGCCAGATGGTGACATTAGCCCCATTCTGATATTAGCAAGTTCTGCTGCCCCTGTCTCTACATTAGGGGTGAGCCCCTGTGTAAAGGCCAAAGGTCAATTTCCTCCAGCAGCCTATGGGCTGCATGCCTGCCCTCCAATTGAACTATCTCCATTTTCCTCTGCAGGTCATCTTAAAATGGTGACAGGAAGTGATGTCAAATCACTTCCTGCTGCCATTTTGAGAAGGACTGTACAATAAAAAAGACAGATCTAGGGGCAGTACAGGGATCTGGAGAGCTTGTGGAGATGAAGGTATGCTGTATGCCTTCACATGTGTTCAGGGGAGGGCTTTCTGTGCAATTTTGGTGTATTTTTTTTTAATTGGCAGGTGATTAGGGTACTTTGGGGACCACAAAAGTGGAATCCAAGGGCTGAACACAACTTGCAGTCTTCACTATGCCCATCACTGCTCAAAATCATTGCTGGGGGAGGGGGGGCAGCAAAGATCTGAAAAGAGGCACTGACTGCATGTGGTTAACCTAGAATTCCATAGAATGGAACCATGGCACTTAACACAATCCTATAATTGAAAGGGACCCTAAAACTCCACCCACTCAAATTTGTGAGATGACCTCAACATTTGGTACAGTAATGTGGCACTTGATTAAAGGGAGGCTTTTTGGGTTTTTTTTGTAATTCTTTCCTTGACAATGGAGAGATGACTAGGTCACATTACAAACCATGCAATGAGAGGCAGCATCGCTCTTTGTGTGCTGCGATTCTACATACAGGGAGACTGTATCCCCCTGTATGAATCTGCCAGAGCCCAAAGATCTGCTGGGGAAGGCTTTCTTTTGGTCGCACTACCATTGGGCTCGCCAAGTGAGGACACGTCTGGCCCCTCCCAAAACTGCAAACCCCAAGATTCCATAGGATGTTGCCAGTGGAATCATGGCACTATAACAGTCTCGTGTGGAAATGGCAAGGGCCTTCTCGGTGGCTGTTCCCACGTTGTTGAACTCCCCACGAGAGGGAGGCTGGCTCCCTCCCTGTTTTCCTTCTGACAGCAAACACATTTCTCTTCAAGCAGGCTTTTAATGAGTGAGCAGGTGAGTTTTACTTATTTATTAAGGTTTTTTTAAATAAATCGTAAGTTTTTATAATTTTATATGCTTTTTAATGTTTTTAATAGTTTTAAACGTTTTTTTTTTAATTTTTTTGGAAGCCGCCCTTGGCCCCTCTTTGGGAGAACAAGGTGACATATAAATACAATGACTTCTATAAGTTTATGTGTGGATTTCTAACGGAAAATCTAAACTGAGTAAGCCCAAACTGACAAATTTGGGTTTTATAATATAAGCCAATTGAATTTTTTTTTTGAAAGATTGGAAACTGTTTATAGACTGTTTGATCCATAAGAAATCCAACAAGTCAATAATCTGTGACTATTGTTACTAGTAATTCTAGTAGGATTACTTAGTTGGATCAGTTAATGGTAGAATAATGTTATCAGAACTCTTTTTCATTTGAGCAAGTTATTGTTTAGCATTTTACTTGTTTAGTGGCCAGGGTATTAGTTTAATACATTAGTACTGTATTTTTGTTTTATTTTTTTTTCTGTTTTTTTTTTCTGAATGTATTTCTTTTTGGTTGTGAATAAGATTGCTTCAGCATGAATGAATAATTACAATTAAAAAAAAGAAAAATAAACAGCTACTTTTAAAAAACTATAACTACAATGGTAACTAACTACTAGAGGATGCTTAGAAGTACATCGGCTGCTGATGACTATTTGAATATATTTCTTTTTTGGTTGTGAATCAAATTGTTTTAAAATGAATAAATAATTACAATTTAAAAAAGAAAAATAAGTAGCTACTTTGAAAAACAAGAATGGCAACTAACTACTAGAGGACACTTAGAATTACAACAGCCACTGACTACTTTTGAAAGCAAACTTCCAAGCTCTGACCATCACCAAAGTATATTCAGTTCTTTCCCAAGCAGAGCTGTTATTTTGCTGCACGTTAATGTGCAGATATGCAAATTAAATAAAATGGATTAGGCCATTTGTATTTGTTTGCTCTGAAAAAAACAAACTCATTTCCACTTGCAATGAGGAAGAGAAAAGTGATCAGCAAAATGCTGAGACTCCCACCTGCAGACTGTTGGAGAAGCACAGAAATACAGATACAGATGTATGCACAGACAGACACAAGAGCCTCTGAGAATTCACCAGGCGCTGGCACTTAAGGCATCATTGCTTTCAGCAAGGGAACACATTCTCCTTCCCCCAGAAATCTATAGCAACAAATCAAATGTCAAACGCAGATAGATGTAGTGGACAGTGCGAATTTCATTTAGCTAGACTGCACAATTTTTAAAACAGATAGAAGGAATCTCAAACCCAAGAATAGAATGCTGTCAGTTGATTGAACTTAGATTAGTTTTGGAAACTTTCCTCTCACTAGCCACCTAAAACTATGAAACAAATTTGCATTTTACTAAGCTTCAAGCTACGCGCTGGGTTGTATAGAAGACAGTCCTGTTTGAGAGTGCTCTCTCTTTAAAGGACTGTCCAAGAGAAATACAGTTTAATGCTAGAGGAACTTAAGAAGGAAGTCAGGAGCCTTGGAGTTATCCACAAACACCACCTGAACAACTAGTTTCTTTCCACTAAAATAACAGCTTGGGGCTTGGTGTCAAAATTGCTGGCACGTGGACCTAAAACAGACAAGTGGCCTCAGTCGTGTAGGGACGCGGGGGCGATTTGCCCTGGGCAGCAATGTTTCTGGGGTGTCCTGGCCCACAGCCACGCCCCTGCACGCCCTGGCCACGCCTCCGTGCACCGCAGCCATGCCCCCTGCACAGTGGCCCCACACGTTGCGCCATTGCCTCGCCCCTCCAACCCCCATCCACACACTCCAAGCTCTGCCACTGAGTGGCCTATCTTGCTTTCTCTGTCATGCCCTTTCATTAGATGGCTAAAACATACCTGCCAACTGTCCCAATCTGGCAAGTCGGGTCCCAAGTAATCCCCTGTCATCCCATTTTTTTCTGCTGCTTTTAAAATGTCCTAGTTTCTTTCTCTTCCTAACTCTTTTTACCTTTGTCCTCAGTTTACTTTAGTTATTGCAAACTGAGTTCAAACTGCAAAAGTAGTTTGCACTCCATTAATTTGGTAGAGGGGGAGAGGAGAGCAGAAGGTGGAATCTTGCCTTTCCCAAGAGACTCTGGCAAAAGCAAACTACTGCAGCCTGTCCTGCCTGTTTTTCTTCATTAATAACTTTTGCTATTTTGAGTACACTTTGATGTTGCTTGGCCACATGTATCCCTGTTTTTGTCTGAAATGCTGTAGGGCAAGTCTTCCAAATGGTGTGCTGTGACACGTTAGTGTGTCACCTGAAGTGTGTAGGTGTGTTGCCTACAATCTTGGAAACGTATGTTATTATTTATAAATCATATATTTTTAAAAATATATGAAAGTTTTTCATGAGATATGTTGTGTCCCCATATATTTTGTTATTGCTATTTATGTATGTGTCTCTTATAAGGTGTTAGTTTAACCTCCAGTTTGCTAGCAAAACTGAATTACTGTGCTGTGAAATGATGCATGTCTAAAAAGTGTGTCACCAACATGAAAAGTCTGGAAGGCTCTGTTGTAGGGTATGGTTAAAACCTACATCTTTAGATGGCCTTTGGGACCACGAATCCCTTGCACTGATTGGCTTTGAAATTATTGTATTGAATTGTTTTTATGGCTCAGAAACGCCTATCTGTTTTAACATTTGCCTGGCACATGTGTGTGTCTGTGCCCTGCTTTCTCTAGTTAGGGAATTTTACTTCCATTATAACCACTTCAAGCATTGAGAAAGAAAAGCCATTCAACCTTGAACTGGAAAGGGAGCACTCTGTCAGAACAGTCAACCATCCCAGGTCCCTTTCCCAAAACTGTGTGTTGTCACAATGGCCAACATGTATGTGGCAGGCACACTTACACATCAGCCAGGAAATGCATCTCTCAAAAAGACCGATCAGAAATTCTACATGCAATTCCATATATATAGATGTTAGTGGCCGCAGTGTCCTCCGAGAGAGTCCATGAAGGCTTGAAGAAATATTATCAACTTTTACAATTAAAATAGTAAAAAGGAAAAAGAAAGAAAGAAGGAAAGAAAGACGGAGAGACAGGCAGACAGTCATACATCGATCTCAAAGAGTAGGAGTCTTTTGCCAGAGACTGACATAATTTGTATCTAGTTTCCTTACAGTATCTCAAACTTTTCAAAAGTTATGAAATTATTTGACAGCAAAAACGTACTCAGCACTCTGTACACAGTGAGAACACTCAAATGAATGTTTCTGAGTGGCTAAGAGAAAGCACATGGCATTTCTTGCTACCATACATACAGCCAGAAGCTGCCTTGAGTTAAATCTTGGGGGTCTGTGGCAACAAAAAATATTTAAAGGGGCCTATGGTAAAAAAAAAAAAAAAGTTTAAGAACCATCACTTTAGAAACAATTGTTATTATTGCAATAGAAATGCGAAACAGTTGGCCTGCCGTATCCACAGATTCTGCATCCACAAATTCAACTAGACGCAGCTCAAAAATATTAAAAGAAAATAAAAATCCAAAGACCAACTCTTGATTTTGCTGTGTGAATTGAGCACTACACTGATGTGTAGAGATACCCTGTTGTGGCCTTGTACTATTTCACAGATCCTCAGGCTCTCTCTGGCACTTGTTTGAGTTGTTCACTGTTTTATATGAGGGGAACCATTTTGCTATGCCATTGTACATAATGGGACTTGAGCATTCACAGATTTTGGTATCCACGGGAGGTCCTGGAACCAGACCCCAGCAGATACCAACGATCCACCGTGTATCTGTGTGTCTGTTTGGGATGGATGTAAACATTTGCTAATTTCATTCTCATAGGTCAGAACAAATAATTTTATGATAAGTCACCTCACAGTCTGAGACTTAGGACCTTTCTGCACTATACTGTCATAGTGCTATTATTCCACTTTCAACATCCTATGGAATCCTGGAGTTTGCAGTTTAGGGAAGGGCCTTTAGTATTTCAGTCAGAGAGCTCTTTGGCCTCAGTAAACTACAAGTCCCAGAATTCCACAGGATGTTGAAAGTAGAATAATAGCAGATGGGCAGAAAGGCCCTTTCTCTGCAAAAAATCCACACAACTGGCGGGAATCTAGTTGTTAGTCTTGACTAGAGTAGACCTCTCCATCGATAGCGATTTACCTATGTGTTGACTACTGCTCAAAAACCAGGTCTACTTTAGTTGGCATCAACCAAGAACATTCAGGTGAGTTTTTTTCTGCAGAATTCTCAGATGCTTTCTGTGCAGAGTGAATTTTTCAAGCAGAATAATCTCTGAGCTGCGAAGCATCTTGTTTGACCAGGCTTCTCCTCATGAAGATTTTCTGACATTAGGAAAATCCACTTTTGTCTATTCAATTTTTAAAGCATTATTTCCATCTCCGTTATACGGTTGCCCTGTAAGTGAGTAACTTCCAGACTCGTGCCCTTCCTTCTTAGAATTCTTTCTCTTTAAACTAGACTTAGGGTGGACAGTCCTACAAATAAAGATATAGCCAACCACCTGTAAAGCTGAAGACATGCATGCTCAAGCTATGGTTGCTCCCCAACCAACCCCTCTGCATATACATGATAATGATTAGGAAAGGGGCAGGAATTTTGGCCCTCCAGATGGTGTGAATTTCATTGGCCAGAATCCCCAGCCAGCACACTCCATGGCAAAGCATTATGAGAATTATAGTCCAAAACATCTGGTGATCTTTCTGTTCCAGATGTGACTCCAGGAACCATAAGAATTACATTTCCTATTACTTCTAGCAGCCAAGAAGACAGGTTCACATGATCATGCCAGTGCTTATATCCTAACGGAAAAGGACATAATAACTCCTCTTTGCTGACAGGTCCCCTAAGTTTGGGAAAGATGAACAGGTCTTAACAGAAGTATAAAGACAGAGAGGACTTTGGAGCCCAAAGGATGGGGGAGAGGGCTGCACTCAAGGCCACACCAATGTAGCCGAGATAACAGGCAGCTTGTTCAGTGGAACCAGCATGGTATAGATGTCAGGAACAGACTCACACACACAGGATGGAGGCTACCCGACAAAAGAGGTCCGAGTGCTGGATTCCAGGAGACCAAGCTTCATATCTCTGCTCAGCCATGAAAACCCAGTCAGTGACTTTGAGCAAGTCAGAGGAAAGCAATGGCAAACACCCTTTGAACAAATCTTGGCAAAGAAAACCTATGTTAGGATCACCAAGACTCAGACTCAACTTGAAGGCACACAACAACAACGTTCCACAGCAATGAATGTAAGGCAATCCCTTTTGAGGTCAATCTAGTCCAGCATTCTGGCCACACAGTGGCCAACCAAATGCCTAAGGGAAGCTCATGAGCAGGACATAAAGACAACAGAAGCTCCCATTTATGTCCCCAACAACTTATCTTGAACCTCAATGGTACTGAAGGTAACACGTAGTTATTGATAGCCTGATTGGTCATGTATCCCTCAAAAATCACTTTAAAATCACTCAAGTTGGTTCCATCATCACATTTTGTGGTAGCCTAGTTTAAACTTGGTCTCTGTGAAAGAGTACCTCCTCTTATATCTGCCGTGACGGTAGGATTTACTTTTGAATAAACACACAAAGGTGGAAGCCTCACTGAACACAGTGAGATTTTACTTCTGAGGAAAAAGCAGCTAGAATTGTCACCAAAAAAGATGAACCAACAGTAGATAACCCCCCCACAATTCCTGAGGTGATAACAGAGGGGAAAGAATATTCTGGGTTTTTAAAGGTGGAGACTTTAAATCCACTGGACGAAGCAATTCCCCAAAGAAGAAGGCTTGTCATAATCTAAAATGATAAATGAGTAGCCTCACAAAAGGCATTTCACCATTTCATGCACTGGTTTGTACAGCTGCATTTAGGATGTTCTGTACTGTGCATTCAAAGTGAGCTATAAAACTGGTTATGTTAAAATATTAAAAATGCTGTACTCTAGTGATGGCCTTACTGGTCTACTTCCAAAAAGTTATCAAGTGGTTCAGCAGATGTAATTACCGCTCAATCCTGCCAAGGCTTTGAAATATGCCCATTAATTCAGCAATTCCCAGTCTGTCCATCAGTCAGTCATACTTAAAAAATATGTCTGTCACAACTTAGGTGTGGTAATCTTGTGATAATTATATAATAAAATGTCATGGGGGGACAAGAAGAGGAAAGGCATCCAGAATCCTATTTTCAAAAAAATTCTGAAAAGATAGCTCTCTTTACTGTAAAAGTAAGACTGACTTCATGTTTGTAGCAAGAGGTGGAGATAAAAAAAAATTAAACTACAGGCATTTGCAAAGATTTCAGACCTCTTATTCCAGAGACAACCCAGTTGTGATGCAAAGGAGAGTCAGGCCATTTCTGCACTAGACTGTTTCAGTGCTATTATTCCACTTTCAGTTTGCAAACCCCAGTATTCCATAGGATGTTGAAAGTGGAATAATAGCACTATATTCAGTGTGATGGAGTGATTAAGAGTGTTGGGGTGGGAGATGGGTGGTTTGGATTAAACCATGATACTCACTGGATGACCTCGCACCAATTACTCTCACAACCTAGCTGATATCACAGATTGTTTTGAGGATAAAATGTGGTGAAGAACAGCCATGTGAGCTTCAGACCAATGCATGTCCCAGTTGCCCTTGGAGATGTCAGAGACTCAAAACGGGTCCTGTCGATTGAGTCACCTATTTTGTATTTTTTTTTTTTTAGACTAGGGGTAAATTTCAAGTTGGTTGGGGATCTGTTTCTCAATGGCGTTCTCCCCATCTCCTTGTTGCTGCTAGCTGCCATATTGCTACCCATAATACTATGTAGACTTCAAATGGGGTCAGGGTCCCTGTTGAAAACAGAGCTGCCATCAAGGTGCCACAAAACATTCCCTCTCCTTTTTTGGTGCTACACTAACATGCCTACTTCTCTTGCAGTTGTCCCTGGGAAAACTTTATTATTTTTTTTAATACAAGAGCGAACAATAATTACATTTGTGTGTGCCTTTCTTTGCATGGGTAACATAAAACAAGCATTCTGTTAGGGCATATGCATGCATAAGTCCACCTTACACTTGCACATGTATTTCTGTTGTTGTTATGGGGTTGCCACTCTCTTCCTCCCTTCACAGTGTCCAAAGCCCACCATGTCCAGAGCCATTCCGCAGTAGATTGTTATAGCGCTATTATTCCACTTTCAACATCCTATGGAATCCTGGGGTTTGCAGTTTAGGAAGGGGCCTTAATAATAGCACTATAACAGTTTAGTGCGGAAATGGGCCAGGATTCACTGTTGCACTGTGATAGCCCCTCTCCCAGCATGGGGACAGTGAGGAAAGTGGAGAACTTCTGGCTATACTCCAATGGACTGATGCAGACCAATGACATCATCTGCTGAGACCTCTGGAGAACCTCAGCAGATCTTGGTAGAAGATGGCCTTAGTCTGCCTCAGACTATCAAGACATAGCCAGACAGCTCTTCAACGCCCTCCCCCCAATCTCTACCAGCAATGGAATGGTTTTGGTGGGAGCTATTGCAACACAATGGTAGATCTTGGGGGTGGTGAAAGGCGAGCCATAACAGACATCTGCGGGCAGAACGCCTAAGCTACACTTGGCCAAGTAAGATCTCAGCCATGGTATATGTCTATATAATGTTTCTCAAGTATAAACAGATAGCATTAGATACCAAAATCAGACTCATCCTTGATATAGTGTTTCATTTCCAACTTCTATGTATGTTTATGAAAGATGGACAGTGAAGAAAGAGGACAAGAAGAAATCAATTCATTTGAAATGTGCTGAGAGAGGAGGAATGTAGAAAGGACTGCTAAAAAAGTCAAATGAATAGATCCTTGAGCAAATTAAGCCTGAGCTCTCACTAGAAACCATAACAACTAAACTGAGGCTATTGTACTTTCGGCACATCATGAGATGATGTAACTTACTGGAAAAGATGGTAATAGTGGCAAAGTGAAAGAGAGTAGTAAAAGAGGAAGACTGTGCTACAAATGGGTGCACACAATCAAGGAAACCACGCCCATGAGTTTGCAAGAAATAAGCAGATCAGTTAATGACCCAGCTGGACTATCACTTATAATCTGAAGATGACTTGGAGTAAATAGCAACAACAAATACAACGCTTCTATCATTTGGCCTGTCTGTCTGTCTGTCTGTCTGTCTGTCTGTCTGTCTGTCTGTCTGTCTGTCTATCTATCTATCTATCTATCTATCTATCTATCTATCTATCTATCTATCTATCTATCTATCTAAAATGACTGGCAGGGGAGAACCCCTGACTTTTGCAGTGCCTAAATTCACTGAAACTGAACCCTGGAAAACCCTTATCTGATTCATACCAACTCAGAGCTTCCAGATGTTTCCATTTATAGGCCTGGTGCAATGGCAACAGGACCCAATGCTACTTCATCTTCTTGTTCTCCTCCCCCTCCCATAAAAGCAATCTCACCCCTCAGTGGCTCAGTGGGAAGGCCCTTCTCCATTTGCCCAAAAAGGTCTCTGAAACCAAGCAACTGATCATTCCAGTAAGCTCTCTGTAAGAGCCAGTGTTGTGCAGTGGTTTGAATGTTGGACTAGGACACTGGGAGATTAGGGCCTCAGCCCCTGCTTGGCATGAAAACCCATTGGGTAACCTTGGGTCACAGTCTCTTCACTTCACCGGAAGGCAAGGTCAAACCCCTCTGAACAGATTCTGTCAAGAAAACCCTGTGACAGGCCCACTTTAGGGTCACTATAAATCAGAAATGATGAGGGCACACAGCAACACCGACAACAAGCTGAATGTTTCACCTCCCATTATTTCACAGATATAAATTTATACATTTCTTCTAATACCAAATTCTGCTACCAAGGATTCATGTCCTAAGCCTCTTTGTTAATCCACCATGGTAGACTGTTGAAGGTTCTACTCTATATGTCACAGTCTGTGTTCATTTACTCTGCAACAGGCCTGTCCTCCACCCATAAAAGGCCCCAGCAGAGGGCAATGGTTCTTTGGTAAAAATACAAAGAATATACTTGAAAATAAGAACAACACACAGCTGGAGAAGCTTGTGGCTGTATTCCCACGGCCAGACACAAACTGATCACATCATCTGCCAGGACCACTGGAGAACCCCAGCAGATCTTGGCAGAAGATGTTCTTGGTCTGCCTCTGATTATGGCGCATAACCAGACATTTCTCCAATCCCTCACCAGCAATGAAATCATTTGCCACACTGCAAACCTCTCATTGTTGGTCAAGTTAACTGTGCCTAATGGGAGCTGTCATCTCATATATATAAAAGGTCCCAGGCTGAAGATGATATGTTGTCAACAAATACCTGGCCACTTCGAAAAACAGCCATTATAATTAGTTTCACTTATATTTGTTGTATGTATCATTCATGAGGATGAATGATAGTATAAAAACATACAATACAATAAGCCATGATTTTGGTGAATCCTAGCTTACTGTCAATGAATTGCATGCTGGGGCATGGAACTCTTCTGATCCTACCTGGCTTGCACCAATGCTATTCTAAATGGTTGGTTTTGCACATTGTCTGAAGCCAGGATCCTGATTTGTTGCCGCCTTTCAAACCAACATCATAAACCAGGGTTTGTTCTTGGCTTAATGAATTCTGGATTATTTGGAGCAACTAGCTAGGATCCTATTCCCAATAAGTCAGTATTTGCCATCACCCTAGTATACCATACTTTCTGAATGTGGCCAGAGTGAAAAATGTCTGGATGTGCACTGTTTGGTACCTTAGTGTCTATGTGCACACGTGCATGCAGGCATACACGCTAGAGAAGAGATGCATTTATTTTCCACACAAAGAATTCACTTCACTGTGGAGCAAACTAAAAACTCAACCAAAAACCAAAAAGTCAAAAACTCCAGCAACTCACATTATGAAGCTGTGCACTAAAACTCCAAGATGGGGAAAAAAATACAGAAGATATTTTTCCAGATTCCAGAAAAATAGGGTCAGTCCCTGATAGTTGGAGCATATGCTATTTGGTGAGTTATCGGCCTCAAACCAAGTGATTTAT
This sequence comes from Iguana delicatissima, assembly GCA_948472985.1. Taxonomy (NCBI): domain Eukaryota; kingdom Metazoa; phylum Chordata; class Lepidosauria; order Squamata; family Iguanidae; genus Iguana; species Iguana delicatissima. Next base: position 455,967 of record CAOKZL010000010.1, read on the forward strand.
AGTTCATGTCCCAAATCTTTCTCCTGGGCTCTCTGGATTGTAGCCGGCATCTACATCGGAACATTTTCCAAACTTTACTAAGCATCTTGGCTGGGTTAGCAAGCAAGCAGCACCTTGATGATCATTTATAAAAATATTGACAGCTTGCATTCTCAAACCCAGTGCCCAGCAACACATTTCCAAATGTTTTGTCCCATTTCTGGCGAAGCAATGCCATCTGCCCGAGGTGGCATTTCATAGCTGTTTACTCTGACTACCTCCAAGAAGTCATCTGCCACTATCTAATGCTGCCTGAATAAAAGGGATTAAGACTCTGATGCAACAGAGACTATTGATAATGTGGTATAATTGGGAAGAAATGAAGATAAATGAGGTTGAGGATGGAGAGGCAATTAGTTGAGGCGTCGGTACAGCTGTGTTCTCGGCCTAGCTCCCTTGGCCTTTCCTTTGGTGAGGTATGTGCGAATTAAACATAATGACAAATGCTCACTTCCCCCAAGCTTTTCATTTTGGGAAGAAAGTTGACGTTCGTTCTTGACGTCCCATTCTCAAAATTGCTACTTTCTTTAAGAGCAATACATCATAAGGCATATTATGGAGTGCATATTATTTTATCCACTTTTCCTCTATTTGTTATTGCTGTTAGTCCACTTTCGAGGATCCTCCAGAGCAGACTGGGACCTCTGGAAACAGACTTCTCATTCCCTTTCAGTTCCCATGCATTAATTTCCTGTGTCTCTTCCTTGGCTGAGCAAGTTCTAATTTGCAGTAACAGCCAAAAAGCTTTGGGCAAATGATATCTCACCACAGTAGAGGAACACTATGGCCATTTCCGCACTAGCCTGTTATAGTGCGATGATTCCACTTGCAACCTCCTATGGAATCCTGGGGTTTGCAGTTTCGGGAGGGGCCAGGTGGCCCCTCCCGAAACCGCAAACCCCAGGATTCCATAGGAAGTTGCAAGTGGAATCATCGCGCTATAACAGGCTAGTGCGGAAATGGCCTATGACTTGACAACCCAAATACCTGTGTATCCTCCAACATTTCAGAAATCAAAATTGGGAAATGTTGGTCAAGATGGCATATTGTCAAGATGGCAAGCATTATTAATGAGGAAGAACAAACAAGCTAGGAGGGGCTTTCGCCTGAGTCTACTGGGAAGGGGGAAATTCTGCCCCTTCTCCTCTCCCAGCTGCCGAGTTGATGCAAAACATTTTTTACTCTGACCTCTGTTTGCAGCAATTGAAGTAAGCTAAGGACAAAGGGGAACATTGGGAGGAGGAGAGATAAACCGGGACATTTTCAAAGCATCTGAAAAAGTGAGGTGACAGAGGATTAGTCAGAACTGTCCCTGCCCGACTGGGACAGTTAGAAGGTATTTTCTTGCTCTTTAACTGCCACCCAGGCACTAATTGCTGGAGGGAAATACCAAGGTCACTGTTCTCCTTCCATACAGTTCATTCCCTTTGAACCCAGCTTGAACTGGACAGTCCTTCAAGCGAAAGGGGTGGAAAAACGTACCCTGGGGGTCCATGCAGCCCCTGGACCTCGCTTCTGTGGCCTTTGAAGCCCCTAACAGGTCCCTCAAAGCCCCTCAACCTTTTTTAAACACATCTTTAAAAAAAGTTCATGTTGTTTTTGAGAAATTTGTCCTAAAATTGCTTAGAAGGCCCCCCAAAATGCACAAAAATGTGTGAAAATACCTCCATCCCATTCCACAACCAACACAGTGCCCTGAATTACCTCTACCTCTGCAGCCACTCTCAAAATGGCGACAGGAAGAGTTGTGCCTTCACGTCCTTTTGCCATTTTGAGAAGCTCTGGAGAGGAAAATGGAGGCATTTGGGTTTCCTGTGGGGAAGGATGCGGCCCACAGTAGGTTGGGGTCTGTGTGATACATAAGTCAAAGTGGACTTGACGACACTTAATAACAGCAAATTGAACATCTGTGTTTTATTTGAATGCTGCTCTCACTGATATTTTTAAAAGTATTTTAATATATTGTCTCAGTCATTATTTTATGGTCCTTAACGTGTTCTACTGTAAACTATCTAGGAAGACAAAGGCAAACACCCTCATAACAAATCTAAGCAAGAAAACCCTGTGATACGGTCACTATAAGCCAGAAACGACTTGAAGGCACAAAACGACAACGACAACAACGACGACAACAACAATGACAACAACAATTGCGTTTGGAAGACCAACTAATATTCCAGATATTGAGGCTCAGGCAGGAGGCCTCTGGAAGTGACTCTGCTCTTCGAAAGGCCGTGTAGACAATACAAATAAAAGTCAAAAGATGTCTGCAGGACCAAAGACATAAAAATAATTTCATGGAAAACAAGCTGTCGAAACAGTAGACCCTTGAAGGTGACTTAAAAATAAGTACTCTCCTATTTATAATTCCAAAGGACAGATTTGTGTAACTGATGGTCCGAGATAATGGACATGGACTTTCAAGTGGTCTTTAGAGCTCCTTGGTATTGTGCTGTGAACAAAAAAAAAAATTATCTAAAAAGGTTCTTCTCTCTTGCACCGCCTGTGTCAAGGTTAATGAGCTAAAACTAGTTAAATTGATATTACCAAATTAATGACTTTTTTATAGTACACGGCATGGATTTTAACAGAACGCTTAATGTAGAATAGTTAGTCTTAATTGAATTAGAAGGTATCACACGCATACAATTAAGCTTGCTGAGGACGGTGGTATTTTAAGGTAATTGCATCCAATTCTAGAGCTCTTTAGACTATCTGGTTGCACAATGGAAGCTGCATCAATGCCATATGGTTGCAATGATCTGATGTAGGTGCAGGAAATCCAACAGGTAGACAACCAGGTTTTCAACATTTACTTCCACAGAGGGTTGTTGCTCTGGTTTCATAGTCCCAGTGTGTGAGTTGTGAGCTTCAGGATCCCCCCTCCCCACAACACAGAGTGTCTTGATCTGGAACTGGGTGCAGTTCCGGATCTGCCCAAGAGTTCTTCCAGTATCAAAGATATTATTGCTACAACATAAGCTTTATTGTTGGTAAATGTTGCACTAGGTGGTACACAGAAGAGAAACATTCTAGCCCTTTTGTTGATGGGGTCCAGCATCTCCCCATAGCCAACGGCAGAACTGGGCTGCCACACAAACTCAACCCAGGCTTATCCTTTGAACTGCAATCACATCAAATCCCTATCATTGGGCATACAGGCCATGTGGGTCAGTGTGCACTCCTTCCCAGGCTGAGGCAAATTGAAGATGGGGTTCCCAAAAGTTATACAGTGCAGAAGCAAACCCAGAAAATCAAAATGCACACGTGGGACCCATCTCTCCTCTAACAACTACGAGAACCGGACAAACAGGTTAGTAATACAGAAAAGTTAACCCTCCCAGTCATTCTTAGCCTTCATATCATTTTCTACCCTCACATTGCAAATGCAAAAAGTATCCAAAACAGGTCATTAATACAAATAATCCCTTTCATGCCTCTGAACAGCTGTTAATGTTTGACCGTGATAGTAACAAGGGCTCCAAAATCTGACAGAGGCCCAGTTCACTACAGACACTTTAACGGACTATAACAGTAAACCATAGTTAAGCACAGACTTCCCCATCCTAGTGACCATCCAGTTTTTCAAACCTCCATCCCACTCTGTTCAGCACAAGGTGGCTGCAGAGTTCCAGAGCAACACATATGAAGGACACCAAGATGGAGTAGCTTGTTTTAGCACTGTGCCTTGGACTCATATATTCCCACCCACGTTTTCTGAAACAAGCCAGGATGTTTACTCTTTAGCAAGGCATAGTTTAAGCTAGATAGAGTCCACTTCCACAGTTTGCTTAGTTTTAAACAGCACATAATATACTGGTGAAGCCCTGGTGGCAAATTGCCAACCGAAGAAAGCACATAGCTGGAGTTGTTCAACCATCTTTGGAGGGACGGTGAACATTTTTTAAAGACGATTTGGGAGCTTACAGTTGCTGGATCACAAAAAGTTTATTTTAAACATTCTCTTTGTTAGAGTTGAGATAGGAATGGCAATAGGATTTTAAAATATGGTGACCAACATCTTCTTTTCCAGCTTGGCCAAAACACAGCACAATCCCAGAATGTAGGTCTACCCCAGCTAAGAAAGTAGCTGTGTTCCTGGGCATTACTTCTTTTAACAGAAAATATGATATCAGAGGTACCAGAAACAGCATGAAAAGAATGTAGAAATAACATGAAAAGTATTTGGTAGGTTTCCACACTACAAAAAAAAAAAGAAAAAGAAAAAGAAAAGAGTAGTTGTACATGTTTCAGTAAACTTTTTATTCAAAACTAACAGCTGCATGTGTGAAATGAAATAACCAGGTTAGATAAGCCCTCTGTAAGTAAAGAAAAACATTTTGAACTTTTCAAGGGATACTCGAAGACTTATCTCAAAATGCACCTAGGGCAAATTTTTCTTTCACCATCCTCTACTTTTCTTATGATTTCCACTTTGATGGCCAAAACATATAGATCTATGCTTTTTAAAAAGACATTGTGGGGAGGTAGTGAGGTGGGCTTATCTGCTCCCTCATTTTTTCTCTCTTTTGCTGTTCATGCACGTTCAGTAAGGGATTCTGGAGGCAGCTGCTGTTCACCTTGCCTGTTGGCTGCAGGCACGCACAGCTACAGTAAGACTGGCTACAGCAGAATCTTATTCGGTCCCAGTTCTAACTTTGTTTATTGTATAGTCCACTGTGGACATGCAGCTGTAACTTGACACCAAAGGTCCGAGTTTCTCCTACTCTCCTCCACCATTCTCAAATGCTGCTAAAAAACTTCCAGCTAGACAAATGACAACATGGAAAAGGGGGACTGGGCAAGTGTAAAAAGCCTTTGTAAAAATTAGCTTCACTGTCAGAGGCTTGGTTAACTGAGGTATGTCTGGATTCCAGAAACTAACAAATGCAACCACAAATGGGCCCCTTTAGCACCGGCCACCTCTTGTCCCTCCACTTCCATGTCCCAGAGCAACACAACAGCCAGGGCATTTGGAAGCTGGGGAGATGATGGCCTTTAGCCACCTACAGGCTTCCCTCACTTATCTGACAGGTTAGGGACTGGAGCACTGTCAGAAAATGGAATTGGTTGAAAAGCAAAACCCATGCACTGTACTGAAGGGAGCATGAATGGTTTATGGAAACTCACTTAGGACCAACCATGCACGAGCAGCTTGCAAAGACTCTCAGCTAGCTTAACACCTGTTCTTTCCCCTCTCAGTTTGCTTTGCAAGCAGTGCACGTGTGCGAGTGGTTCCAAGCTAACCTCCATAAAAAAGAAGAACTGATGAAAGAGCAGAAACCCCATCAAATTAATGGAACGAGTTCTTAATTTGGAAGCATCAAAACGGCAAGTCATCAGATAATGGAGCATCAAAAAGTGGGGGTTCCTGTACAGAAAATTTGCTACCACCTGGAACCAGCAAATATATATTTTAAGAGTAAGAGGTGCTGATATGCACCAGCTCTCTATGGTATGGAGCGCTTCATACATTTTAAAGATCATTCCTCTAAGATCACTTACTTGCTGAACCCACCTTGAAACCTCCAGATGTTTTTCTAGAGCTCAGTGTTGATGTGTGAGAACCTTTGGTGCAGCACAATTTTTTTTTAATAAGCAGCATCATATTACTCAAAGAATCAACCAACTAAAGTCCTACTCCGTGTTTAAAACACAAAGCAAGGTAAACCTTAATGTCTTCTTTGTGCAATGAAGTTCATGAATAGATAATGAGAATGGACCAACTCTGCTACTGATTAAATGTCAAAAAAGGATTTTATCATCAAACATACAGCAGATATACAAGGATCTACTACAAAGAGCATTGAGCACAGAAAGCTTTTATAATAAGTTAAATGATGCTACAAATTCTGAGAGACTGAAGGTCATCAGCTCATATCCGTTGCTTTGGATCAAAGCTGCCTCTTTCTTGAACTTAAAAAAAAAAAAATCCCAAAGAAACTGAATTCTATGCCAAGAAAAGCTGATTTTTTTTAAAGATGCATAGATTATTCAAACAATTTTGCATTTGACAGGTCTCGCTGCTCTATGTCAAATCTCCCAAATGCTAAATTAGTTTTTTTTTAAAAAAAAATCAATTGAAATAATTTTTAATTAATGTAAAGTTAAAAGGAAAAAAATATATGTTAGACCAGCATTATCCACTTTCCTTCTAAACACATATTTGTGTTCAGTTAGACATAACATGGCAGCACTATAACAATGTTAACTAATGTGGATTTGGAAAAATGTTATGATGAAAAGCAGACCCAGCCTTTCAACAGTGTCAAAAATGGCAGAGAAGGGAAGTTATCTGCCTTCAATGCAATTTGAGATCAAACTTACCTTGCCTAAAGAAAAACTGTTTTTGCAGTTTTTTTGCAATGGGTCCAATTTTGCTTTTTGTATCACATACAGACACAAAGGGGATGTCTGCTACTCTTTGCCAGTAAAACCAAAGAATGCCCTAAAACTGGGTGGGAATCAGGCAGCCCTCCAGATGTAGCTGGGCTGAAACTCCCACCCTTCCTCATCACTGTCAAGGTTCACAAGGGCTGTTGTGAGTTGCAGTTCAACAACATCTAGAAAGTGTCCCTGGTCTAAAGGGACATGCTTGTATCACACCGTTCAACATTTTGCTAACGAAAACTGGGACACATATGGCCAAGCAACATTGTTGTCACTGCTGTGTGTCTTCAAATCATTTTCGATTTATGGTGACCCTATCACAGGGTTTTTCTGGGGCTGAGAGTGTGTGACACACTCCCAGGGTCATCCAGTGGGTTTCCATGGTCGAGCAGGGAAAGGAATCTTGGTTTCCAGGGTCATAGTCCAATGAAATAACACACAACCTTGGAGAGACGGCAGCAGTTTGCTTTAGCCTGAGTCCAATGGGAAGGACAAGATTCTGCTGCCTCTTCTTCTCTCCCTTTTGTTGAGTTAACTGGTGCAAACTACTCTGGCACTTTGCAACGATTGAGTGAGCTGACAACAAAGGAGGGAAAGTAGAAGGAGGAGAGAGAGACTAGAATATTTTAAAAACAGCTCAAAAAGTGGAATGACAAAGGATTAATCAGGAACATCCCTGCCAAATCAGGACAGATGGAGATGGTACGGTGTTATGCAGAATTCAGTATGTGCTAAGTAGGCTTTGGTTGGTCAGTGACTGGATGGTTATCACTGGAGTCTTAGAGACCAGTGCTAAGTGTGTGGGGAAGTACTGGATAGCCCACCAATTCTAAAGCACTGGCTGAGGCAGGGCTTATCTTTAGTGGGCTATGTGGCTTGATACAGCTCTTTTTAACATCCCAACCCCATGTACACACCACATTTTGCCACCTCTGTACTGTAGGAACTACTTATTCATATACAACAACTCTGGAGGCTGTGCTGGATCCCCCAGAGGCCCCCCCACACACCAGGACCTGCATCATCATGATTTGGCATTTGATTTTACCGCTGGTGAAATCCTGAAGCAACGATGGGAACTCTCAATAGAAGAGAAAGGTGAAAGAACACCCTGTATCATGAAGCCCTGCTAGTACATCTCCCGCCTTCTGTAAGGGACAATAGGTTTTTCCCCCTGCGACAGCATCACCACTGAAATTTGGCAGTGTGGCATCAACAAATGGTTAGCCAAGGCCAGAAAAATAGCCACACACTTTTTGCACACTTTTAAAATAGAAGGAAGAAATTAGAAGGAAAAAACAATGCTATTACAGCCCTAAATACCCTAAGGGCACCAGATCCTGTCTGATGTTGAAAGCTAAACAGGGTCAGGACTGGTTAACACTTGCACAGGAATCCACCAATGAAGATCAGGTGCTGTCGGCTACTTTTCAGAGGAAAGAACTGGCAAGACCACCTCTGAGTATTCCCTGCCAAAGAAAACCCTTTGAAATTGATGGGTTCACCATAAGTCCACTGGTGAATTGAAGGCACATACACATACTTATTGTGATGAAGTGCTAAGGACCTTAGGCATCAGTCCTTTGTGGCTGTGTGAAGGTTACCACCTTATACCATAGAACCACAGAGTTGGAAGAGACCCCAGGGTCCAGTCCAACTCCCTGCTATGCAGGAACACACATCAAAGCACTCCAGACAGATGGCCATCCAGCCTCTGCTTAAAAACTTCCAAAGAAGGAGACTCCACCACACTGTGAGGCAGCATATTCCACTGCTGGACAGCTCTGATCGTCAGGAAGTTTGTCCTAAGGTTCTGGTGGAATCTCCTTTCCTACAACTTGAATCACAGTATTTACTCATCTGGTCTCCAATAGTCTATTCTGGCAGACAGACTCTCCAGGTCTGCCTGCTAGAGCCTTTCCCATCAGCTGCAATTTGATTTGCTTCCATACCAAGATCCAGGGATCTCTGGTATGCAATTCATTTGTTGCTAACTGCTGTCAAGCTGACTTCAACTTATGGCAAACCTATGAATGAGAGATCTCCAAGTCACCCTGTCATCAACAGGTCTTCCAGACTCAGGGTCATGGCATCCAGTGGTGGAGCTTGGAGTGTGGGGAGGGGGGGCAGGGCTATGGCACGAGGGGTGTGGTCGGGGGCATGGGGGTGTGGCTAGGGGGCATGGCCAGGGCACCTGGGGACATGGCTACAGGCTGGAACATCCCAAAAACATTGTCGCCCAGGGTGAACTGCCCCCACTCCGTCCGTACGCGACTGATGACTTCCTTCATTGAGTCTATTTACTTGTAGTGAGATCTTCCTCTTTTCTTACTGCCTTCTGCCTCGCCAAGCATTATTGTCTTTTCTAGGGAGTCAGGCCTTTTCACGATACATTCAAAGTATGATAGTCTCAGTTTAGTTATTTTGGCTTCTAGGGATAGTTCAGGCTTGATTTGCTCTATATCTTCTACCATTAAGCTGTGTTCCTTTCAGCTGATTAACTTACAGCCATAGGCAAGCTCATACCTCACAAACCCAAATGTCCCTCTGTGATTCATAGATAATAACAGAGCATGAAAAATTACTCTTTAAAAGGACTGTTACCATTATAATTTAAAAATCAACTTTCTGCCATTTGGTGTTCTTCACTTTCCCAAGAAGCTCACTATGTTATTTATTTGTTACTTGGTATATTTGTGGTCCATCCAAAAGAATAAGAAAATGTCCAAAAATCAAGTGGTTTTTTCCCCCAAAAACCCAAACAAACAAATGCCCCTTCTTACATCAGGAAGGTAATGGCATTACCAGTCCTTATGTTGTTTTAGGAAAGGACTGTCATAAGCCATATTATTGCTTATAACATGTTATTTCAAATTCTGATTACAAATAATGTATGGATAACCATGTAACCATTAAAAATGTATATTGAGGCGATACCTTCTTTGGGCTAACCAAAAGGCACAAAAAATCAGCATGCTAGCTTTTGAAACACATTGGCTTCTTCATCAGGCAAAGATGTTAAGAATCATGCGAGGGAAGAAAAGTGACATCACTAGAGCCACAGATCTGTAGTTTCTTTGTCTGAGATGATACAAAAGGAAAATTTCTGCGGACAGAAGGTTAGGTCCCTATTCTCACCACTCCTCCTGCAAAACGAATCTGTGAAATCTCTGGGAAAAAGGAAATAAAAGAAGAGAATATATGAAAGTCATTTCCTTTCTCCCTTTTGCAGGTGCAAAGTCTCTCCTATTTGGACCTGGATCTGTCTTAACCATCTAAAAGACTATTTGTCATATTATGAGCCAGCCTGAGTTCTCAGATCATTGGGAGGGGGCTTTCTCTTGGTTCCACCACCTTCAAAGGTGCATTTGAAAAGGACTCATTGGCTGCTCCCAGACTGTGGAACTCTCCTCCACAGGATTTCTGATTGGCCCCCTCCCTGCACTCTTTTTAATCAGGCAGTCCTTTGCCTGTTTTTAATCACATGGCAGAGTAGTTTTTTAAAGAGGCATGCTTCTGTTTTTATTTCCTTTGTTTTTAATTACGATTTAAATGTATTTTAAAATTGTTTCCACCTGTGTGTTTTTAATACTATTGATGTTTAATTGTTTTTTTTTTAGTTTTTGTAATAGTATGTATTTATTCAAATTTTATTTTAAATTCTGAAAGTCTCTTTGAGTCCCATGGCAGGAGAAAAGAGAGATAGAAATAGAATTAAATAAATAATTTGATAAGATTGCCTGTGGAAGAAGCCAGTGTGCTTTGAAAACTAAACGTTTTGTTGTTTTTTTTTACTTCTGTTTGGCCCAATGAAGGCATTAGCACAATGGGTAATTTGGATTTCAGCTTTGGGTAACAATTACTCACCTGCCTTTATTTACCAAGAGCAAAGCTGGGGTATGTTTTAACTTTCTTGAAATTATGCAATTGTTTTTAGAATTTTAAAATTATTTTTGATGTTTAAATGTTTAAACAAATTTTATTGTAAGCTGCACAGAGATCTTATGATAAAGGGAAGGATAAAAATATTTAAGTAGATAAAATAACCATGCCGCCGTCCAGATAGTGTTGGGTTATTATTCCTGGCATGGCCTAAATACCCTATTGGCACCAGATCCTGTCTGATTTTGGAAGCTAAGCAGGGCTAGCTCTGGTTAGCACTTGAATGGGAGACTGGCAACAAATACCAGGCGCTGGAGGCTGTATTTCAGAGGAAGGAACTAGCAAAACCACCTCTGAGCATTTCTTGCCTATGCAAACCCGATGAAATTCATGAGATGGCCATAAGTCAACAGGAGATCTGAAGTCAAATACACACACATCATTCATGTCAGCCGAACCCATCACAGACAGCGTTGAGGGATGATGGGAAGTACAGTGCAACATTTGGAGGCCACAAATGATGTATGCCTTACCAAAGACCAACGAAGTGAACTGGAATCAGCCACATAGGAACGAGGGGAGGCGCTTCGCCCCAGGCAGCATCCCAGCTCATAGCCACACCTCTGCATGCCCTGGCCACACCCCCACACAGTGGCCACGCCCCCAGGCACTGCAGCCACGCCCCCTCCTGCCCCCCTCCACAAACTCCAAGCTCCGCCACCTACTGGAAGCCACAAAAAGCTATTCTCGCAATTTCTTTTTCCCAGTTATTCTTAAAGGTGCTCTTGGATTTCTTAATCTCTTTTCAAGATACTGAATGGGATGCTTTTTGAATATTTAACTGGAAAAGTTCTATCTAAATGGGTCTGAGTCCTCTCCTAGTTTTTTGTGGGTCTCTCTTGGCTACGGCTGCGGGGGGCTCCTCACCTTGCCAGTTATTTGTCCGGGTCTTCTGACAGTCTTTTGCCCAGGGCTTTCCAAGAGGCTGAAACCAGCTGGGTGTATACATATATATAAAGAAGCAATCAATGACACAATTAATGTTCGCGTTGTCAGAGAAAAATTGGCATTTTTTATTGTTGCGAGTGGTTTTGATAAAATCAGCTCTGATTAAAATTGGCATTTATGTGGCTCCTGCTGCTGGCAGCTGTCTAGCTGGCAGAAATGTCTGGTGCTCAGCATGGGCGTTGTGAAACCAAAGGGAAAATGTTCATTCCGGTCTCAGTTCTCTCTTTCTATCTCAATCTCTCTGGTGTGTGTGTGTGTGTATCTGAAAGGGAAAGACAAACTGTTTTGTGTTTTGGGTTCTGGGATATATTTTTCTGAAGATTTCACTACTCCGCCATCCACTCAAGAAACAATAAGGACTCTGAGATGAAGACTATGTCCTTTGTTGCACAAAGAGAATGACACACGACCACACAATACAGTACAATAGTGAGAATATTATTCAGTGAGAATGGCCAGAATCATCTTAACTGTTAAGATATTGGCGACACTTGAGGTACCTTAGTAATTTGTTTAGATGGGTCAAAAATTACGGCAATTAATAAATCAAAGCCACAGATCTCCTCAGCTGCCCATCCTGGAAACTGTTTTCCTCACCACTGTCCTTGCACTGGAAAGCACAGTTGATTTTTTCGATTGAGCTTTAATTATGGAAGGTGACTATCTTGTGAGAAAGGGCCTTGAACTGATGTGGGGTGGCTGTGAGTATGCGTGCCTATCACCGTATGGAGGCCCCACAACTTTCTTAGGGTTTTCTTAGGCAAGGAATACCTAGAGGTGGTTTGCCATTGCATTCTTCTAAAATATAGCCCACAGCACCTGCTATTCACCTGCTATTCATCCAAGTACTAACCAGGCCTGGTCCTGCTTAGCATTCAAGATCAGACAGAATCTGATCCCTTCACGATATTGAGGCCTGAACTGGGGTGAACTGTATTTTTTAAAGAGTGCATTAAAATTGGTTTCAATCCACTTTTATTTCAAGATTGTTGTAGTTGTGTGTCTTTAAGTCATTCCTGACTAAAGGCAACCCCAAGGCGAGCCTAGCGTGCCTTAGGTTTTCTTAGCAAGAATGGTTCACAGAGGGTTTGTCTTTGCCTTCCACAAGGGTTCGGGATGCAGAACCCTTGTGAAAGTGGAGAAACTGTGAAATGGGAAGTGGAAAAACTGCAAATAACCCCCCCCCCGCTCCCCTCTCTTCCAGGCCTCCCCTCTTCCTATTCCCCCACCCCCATTCCCTTCCATTTTTCATGGGAAAAGGAAGGAGCGAGCTCTGTACCAGAACAAAATGAATGGGAATCGGAGGAGGAAAATTGGGTCAAACCAGTGAATGTGGTGAGAGGATTGTATTTGTTTCTAATATTGCTGTGGTTTGCTCTTAGTGTTGTTTGGGAAGAACAGGATATAAACAATAAAATAAACTAAAATAAAGTAAAGTAAAGTAAAATAAAATAAAATAAAATAAAATAAAATAAAATAAAATAAAATAAAATAAAATATAGAGATAAGGCAAGACGGTACATATTTCCCTAAATGACCTGTCAGTCCCTCTTCATTCATTCATTTTAGGTCGCACCCCTATAAAGACTAGATGGGGAGAGCAGTGGAACAACACGTCCTCTATTCCAGAACCTGACCTGGAAACAAGTTCCAAATGTGCAGATGCAGCTTGGCTCACAGTACGTTAAAACGGCAAGCTTTGGGCAACTGCCAGAGGGTGATGCTTAATGGCATCACTGTTCATATTACTGACTGATTGATTGATATGAATGCACACGGCACTTTATACAGTATGAGAGGACATGTGCCTGTCTACAACTTTGCAATCCAAAACTCAAAACGGAAAAACCAAAGAAGAGGCAGAGGTGAAGGCTAGAGACAGGGTTGAACAAAGAAAATAATCTATAATCATTTCAGCTGCTAAACATTAGCTCGTTTACAAGTTTAATTACAACATGGCATCAGAGGAGCGGAGAGCCACCTTGGCATTGTGGTTTCAGCACTGGATTATGACTTGTAGAGTCCAGGGTTTGAATCCCTGCTCAGCCATGGCAACCCTCTGGGTGGCCTTGGGCAAGTCACATTCTCTCAGCCTCAGAGGAAGGCAAAGACAAACCCTCTGTGAACAAATCTTGTCAAGAAAACCAAGACATGATAGGGTTGCTTTTAGTCAGCAAACCCCTTCTGAACAAATCGTGCCAAAAACATCCCGTGATAGGCTCGACGTAGGGTCCCTGCAAGACCTGAAGGCACACAACAACCACAAGAGGAGCCAGAATGATGTTATGACATGAGTGTTGAACTGGGACACAGGGAGACCGGTGTTAGAATCCATACTTACCCACGGAAATCCAGTGGGTGGCCTTGGGCAAGTCACACTTTCTCAGCCTTAGAAGGCAATGGCAACCAATCTCTTAATAAACCTTGCCAAGAAAACTCCCAGAAAGGTTCACCTTAAGAGTCCCTAGAAACAACTTGAAAGCACACAACAGCAACAGCCCAGTTGCGTAGGGACAGGGGAGAGGGTGGGGGGGAGGTTTGCCCCAGGTGGCAATGTTTTTGGTGCATCCTGGCCCGTAGCCTCGCGCCATGTGCCCTAGCCATGCCCCACAAGCCCTGGCCACAGCCTCACGCACTGCAGCCATGTCCCTCCTGCCGTAGCCCCACTCCCGCCCCCCCACACACTCCAAGCTCTGCCACTGCAACAGCCAGAACAATGGCATAAAAATTAGGGTGTGTGCCCAGGAGGGAGATGTGAGTTTTGAGGAGATCAGTGAAAACAATAGTTAGGATAGTCTAAACAGGAGAGGTAGCAAAACTCACCCTTTTGTTTATTGCCTTCTTACTGAACAGACTGTTAAAATATTTCCCTGTCTGGCTGACAAACAAGAAAGAAAGCAGCTAATATGCAAACCCATATATAATTTGATGGGGAAGAAATCTCTATCAAATACAATCCTTGCTTTGCCTTTATATAAAATAAACACAACCTCCATGTCTGTTTGTTTTTTCCAAACATGCGTCCTGTCAATAGCATGAAAAATAATATAGATTTAGGGGGATACCGGTCTCAGTGTAGCATCTCTCATATTATTATTCCAGTATCATCTGTTACAAAGTAAGACCAATTCCCACATCTAATTACAAACAGGATTTCAGAGTCATTAAACAAAATACATTTCCATTAGTGTTGCTGTAAGAAGGTGGGGTGGGGGAAGAATGAAGATTAGCACATGCTGGATATAGTGTTTTCTTTAAAAACAAAACAAAACAAAAGCTTTGAAGTGTTAGACCTCTGCATTCAGATACGATAAATTTGTTAAGGAAAGAAAAAGGTGACAGATGTAAGCAGCCTTTCCATTCCAAGCAGTTGGTTTTTTAAGCCATATCACTTACATCTCACCACAAGCCTGTCTGATCCTGCATTCCATCTTAAGTCCTAGGCAGAATTTACATTCTGCAAATTCAGAGACATTTCTAAACTCCAAAATCAGAGACGCCCAATAACAAATAAATGAATATATGTGTTGTTCCATCTCCATTACATACCCCTTTGTTGCTGTTTTTTTTTAAGGTTACGTTTTTATTTTTAAAGTTGCCGCTGAATGTATCGGTTACATTTGTATTCTGCTGAGCTATCAGTGAACTCAGGAAAATGTACATGGCTTTTCCTTAACTTTACCTTCATGATAGCGACCCTGTTAGCCAGATCAGAAGGATGGAGAGTGACTAGCCCAAGATCACCCAGTGAGTTTTACAGCTAAGCGGGAATTATGACACAGGTTTTTCAGGTGTCACTGCAGCACTCTAACCACTAATCCACTTTGTTATTGCTCTCGTCGTATGTGCCTTCGAGTCATTTCTGACTTATCGAGATCCTAAGAAGACCCTATCATGGGAGTTTTGGCGGCTGAGAGTGTGTGATATGTCCAGTGTCATCCAGTGTTTATTTGTTTAATTTTTTTTATTAGAATAATAATAATAATAATAAGATACATCTCTACAAAATAGCTAATCGGAAAAGAAAAAAAAACAAATTATACATACACGAAAGAAAACAAGAGAAAAGACAATAACTGAACTAAAGCATCAAACTAAACAATACTAACGCAAAATAAAAAGGAGGGTTCCCACCCCTGGAACATACAGCTTTTAGCAGAGTAATACCCACACTTTTAAAGGTAATATAATATATATTGTTAGTTATTAATGTTTGATGTTAAAAATTTAAACTAAAGAATCAATAATGTAAGAGCAATATAACTTAATTCCAAATCAGGTTAATTACTATTATGAACTACACCATCTACAAAAGAAATACAAGATAACATATCTAGTACAAAATACAAAATTTTAATGTAATACAAAATCTTAAATTTAGCATATAGGGTGTGACTTCCTTTCTTAGTATCACCACATTTCATATAGCTCCTCATACACTTCATATTTCCATTATCTTAATCAACATAGATAAAAAACAGATTTTTCCCCTTAAATCCTTATGTCTTTTCATAATTCTAAGTACAGCTCTCATTAAACATTGTTAGATCAAATCCAGTATCCAAAGTCATTTTTTCCTTACTATAATATGAATAAAATTCTCAAGAAAAATTGACAGTATTAACGCTTGCCAATAGTTCATATTGGTGTTCCTTTATTCCTATTGTTTCCTCTTGCATTTTAGAAAAACCACCTTATTGAGAATCTTATTAACAAGTCATCTTAACTTTGCCATCTGACAAAACTCACATCATACCAGAAAGACTTAATAATTAACATATCAAAGCCCATGCAGAATATCTCCAGATCTATAATAATTTTTAGATTTCCTGATTCCCTCTAATACTAAGACGACATCTTACATATGAAGATAAAAGATCCGAATGTAACCAAATTTGTACTACATAGTGTCTTGGATCTTTATAACTAAAGGGCCAAGTTTGAAAAGTCACCAGACTTGACCCATACATCATTTGAACACTCGTCCAACCATTCCACAGTGTTTCTATAGCTGAGAGGGAATCAAACCCTGGTTTCCAGGACTGTAGTCCAACACTGTAGCTCTCTTCAGTCTGGATCTTCCTGCTGTAATGAAACACTGGACAATTGTCTAAAAGGTCCAAAATCCAAAACCTTCCAAGAACCAAGGAAAATGTGGCCAGTGAGTGGCAGTGGTTAATGGGAGAAATCCACTGAGAGCAAAGTTTGGAAAAGCAGAGCAAAGTTTGGAAAGGTTTCTTTGGTAGTCCTGCACCTACTCCCTTGTGTTAGAATTAGTGCTTGGAAAAATGTTAGAACAGCACAGGAAAAGTCTGTTGTCTTCTTTTCAGTGCAGAGCTTTCTAACCAGGCAAAAGAATTCTAATCTGCTGAACGTTGTGTTTTTTATTTGAGTGATACACTCTTGAGTTATTGTGGTCGATGCTTAATGCATCATGCCTAACGACAGCACTAGGGGTCAGCCTTGTAACCACTAGGGACCATTCCCTAGTCTTAAATTTGTCTCTGAAATTTCAGGGTTTAGGATGCTCTTAATGTGGCAACCTTATTTGGTGTCAGTCTCTTAAAATGGTAGGTCAAAACTGAGGTCATTTCTATAGTACACTGTTATGGTGATATGATTCCACTTTCAGCATCCTGTGGAATTCTAGGCTTTGTAGTTTACTGAGGCCAAAGAGCTCTCTGGCTGAGATTTCTAAATGTCCCTCCCTGCAAACCCCAGGATTCCATAGGATGTTGAAAGTGGAATAATAGCACTATAACAGTGTACTGCGGAAATGGCCTAAGGTAGACACACCAATTTACACTGAGATCAATGGGCCTAAAGTACATTGCTCATTTTACACCTTGATTTTGAGGTGCTCGTTAAGTGCAACCAATCTAGACTAGATCCAAATTCTAGTGCGCTGTACAATAGGAATTGTTTCTTGGTTTAGCTAGTACTTGTTTTGACAATGCATCTGAAATAGAATTGGAAAGTGAGGGAAACAAAGAATAAGAAAGACCATCTCCCATATATCCAGAACATTTGGACAGAATAAAAATAAGAGCTGCCAGCCACTCAAACCTACCTAAGCCTGCAAAACATGGATGAACAACCAGGTACAGAAGTCAACTCCATCAGAGGAGCCTCCAAGGTGCATGTGTTCCATAACTTTGTAGTTGTTGTTCTGCGCCTTCAAGTTGTTTCTGACTTATGGCAACCCTAAGGTGGGTCTGAGAGTGTGTGATGTGTCTAAGATCCCTCAATGGTTTTCCATGGCTGAGCAGGGAATCAAACCCTGGTCTCCATAACTAGGACCTCACAGACCAGAAGTTCCCCTCTATGAAAATGAAATGCCATAAAATGCACCCTCACCCCAGTTTGGATCAGGCCAAGACAGAGCTTGGAAAGTTAATTTTTAAAAGTAATCTATTCTTGTTACTCGTTATACCACTGGAACATAATTCGTTATTATTTGTTACAATGCTGAAATGCATTGGTTGATATTTTCCATCAACTTCTGTTGCTTAAAAAGAAAAAAGAAAAAAACCTCTTAGGATTATTAAGAAAATGGCATGAAACTGAAAAAAAATCTACCCCACCCGTCTCTAAATATGAATTTAAGCACCTTTTGAAAGTAACTAGAAAAAGTTACCTGTTACACAGACAAAGTGGGTTTGTCCCCATTCATTATGTTCCTTCTGAAATGTAACTTCACAAAACCCACATTACAAAAAGGTAACTTGATACAGGTAGCCACTTTTAACTTGTTGGTTCCAACATGTAGTCTGAGGGTATGTGTCTACTATATAGCGTCTATTGCGTTGTGTGTGGGTATGAAAAAGACTCCTTTGCCTATATACTATTAATATGTTTACAGCAGCAAAACAAACAGGGCATGCACCCTTCATTCCACTTTACTGATTGTGTGTGATGGGGGTTGGAGAACTGTTTCAGGAAACAAGCAAAGCCAGTTTTAAAAGATTCACAAACACGGAGACATGCACACTCCTTGTTCTTGGATCTTGTCATCTTTACACTTACAACCAAATAACAGATTTGACAAACTGCTTTTTAGGAGAAAAGACCAACCTCTTTTGACAAGAGAATTTAAAAGAGGGAAATATATATACATATATGTGTGTGAGAGAGGGAGAAAAAATTGCTGACCGTGTAATAGCTAGGTGCTCCTGGTGGGTGTAGAACATGAAAGGTTACAATATGGATCCATGCTTACGCCTTTCTTTTCAACTCCAAGCCCCGTCCCTCCTGCTTCTGCTAACTCGGCAATCATACTGCTGACAGATTTCGAGGTTTTCTAAATAATGCATAGGATTTTCTTTTAACGTGTCAGTGCAGAAGTATCAATTCTGCCCTCGTGTCATTTGTGATGCTGATTTTTCTTGACAGCATTCCATTAAACCAATGAGTTTCTCCCCTCCTGATGCTCCTTTAAATATTCCTCTGAGTGATGTATTTGTGGTTTTTAAACAGATTGTGAAGGATGTTTGCATTTAGGAGCGGAAAAAACCTGCATGGCAGGTACATGGGGAGAAAACATACACACAAAACTGATACTCCTTTTTTAAAAAAACAACTCACATTTATTTACCCTATGAAAGAGATTCCTCTCTGATTCTTCAATTGCCAGAAGCAGCATAGGGTTTGTTTTCTTGGTTGTTTTGCTGTTGTATAAGGATATTGGTTTATCTCAAAATTAAGCAACTGCAGTTCCAAAAAACATGCTACTGAACCATTTAATGCTGTTTAAAATCTTTCTTAGCAATAGTGTTCAGGGAATGGGGTGGCAAGAGATAGCATACCTTCTACCATGTTTGCAAACTCTTTCAAAAACCAGCCAAGACAACTGCTTCATCCTTTAAACAGCTTGTATGGTGTGTCTCTAAGATTATCTCTTGAGGTTTCTTTAATTATGCCAACAGAACAGAAAAAATCCATCACGATGTTACCTTTGAGTAACAGCCTCCTTATATGCTTTTATGGGTCCATCCTTTTTGTTTCATCCAACCCGCATACATCTTTAGCATTTCAATATCCTACCATCCTTTCCTATTTACTAAATTATTCTTAATATTGTTACTGATGGAAGCAAGTGAAGTTTAGTGATTAAAGAGTGTTGGCCTGGGATTTGTGAGGTCTAAGTTAATAAGCTCCCTCAGCAACTGAAAAACTTCATTGATATTGCATCAGAATTTTTCCCTCTCAGCCTGATCTACCTTGCAGGATGTTTGTTAGGAAAAAGTAGGGAAAAGGAGGTCCTGCTATGCCTTCAGCTCACTGAAAGAAAGGTGGTATATAAATGCAATTAATAAATAATAACAAATGTCCTTTTCACCAGTACAGGATTTTTCTAATAAAGAGACATGAGACATATTGAGTAATATAGAAGAGGGCCAAAACTAGCAAAATGAATTTCAACAGGAAGGCCATTTCCGCACAAGACAGTTCTAGCGGTATGATTCCACTTTCAACATCCTATGGAATGCTGTGGTTTGCAGTTTCGGGAGGGGCCATGCGCCCCTCCCAAAACTGCAAACCCCAGGATTCCTTAGGATGTTGAAAGTGGAATCGTACTGCTAGAACAGTCTTGTGTGGAAGTGGCCAAAGAAATGTAAGGTACCACACGTCGGCAGATATAGGATGGGTGACACCTGGCTTGATCACAGTAAATGTGAAAAGAGGTCTAGGAGTCTTAGTAGACCACAAGCTAAACATGAGTCAACAGTGTAATGAACCAGCTAAAAAAAGCTAATGCAATTCTAGGCTGCATCAATAGAAGTATAGCGTCTAGGTCAAAGGAAGTAGGAGTACCACTGTATTCTGATTTGGTTAGACCTCACTTTGAGTGTTGTATTCATATCTGGGCACTACAATTTGAAAAGGATTCTGAGAAGCAAGAATGTGTCCAGAGCTAGGCAATCAAAATTGTAAAAGCCCCAGAAACCATGCCTTCTGAGGAACAGTTTAGGAAGCTGGGTATGTTTAGCCTGGAGATGAGAAGGTTAAGAGGTGACATGATAGCCGTGTTTAAATATTTGAAGGGAAGTCATATGGAAGATGAGGCAAGCTTGTTTTCTACTCTTCTAGAGACAAAGACATGGAGCAATGAATTAAAACTACAGGAAAATAGATGCCACCAAATTTTAGGAAGAAGTTCCTGATGGTAAGAACTGTTCGACAATGGAATATGCTGCCTCGGAGTGTGGTGGAGTCTCCTTCTTTGGAGGTTTTTAAACAGAAGCTGGATGGCCCTCTCCTGGGAGTTCTTTGATAGTGTCTTCCTGGTTTAGAGCATGGCTGAATGGAGTTGGACTGGATGGCCCTTGTGGTCCCTTCCAACTCTATGGTTCTACGGCAGTGGTTCTCAACCTTCCTAATGCCGCGACCCTTTAATACAGTTCCTCATAGTGTGGTGACCCCCAACCATAAAATTATTTATTATTTACAATGCCTCCCCCGCAGCTTGTCCCCCCAAAAAGGGGAAAAAAACTTGCAAGCTGCGTCTCCCACTAATTCCGTCGTTTCACACTATCTTCTTATCTGTATTCTTTATTTTCCTTTCTTTACTCTTTCTTTCCTCTTTTTCTTCCACTGCTTTAATCTTTGTTTGACTACTATCTTAGAAAATCTTTTAAAGTCCCACTCTTGATTTTTAAGCCTTAGTCCTTTTACTTCCTCCTGTCGTTTTACAAAGCTCTCTTCACCTGCATTCAAATTCTACGTAGTCTTCCTAATTCTCAGTTCTCTTTACTCCATTATTTTTATTCTTTTACTCTTATTCTTTTGCTTTCTTGACTTTATGTGGAAGTGCTACCTTCTTCTTCTTTCTTCCTTTTCCCTCTTATTTCTTAATTAACACGTTTTCTTAAATATATTTTCTTAACTGCGTTCCCTAGTATTTCTGCACTTACTGCTTCACTTACTGCTTTTCTGCTTCTCTGTTTGCTCTTTTCATCTTAATTCGTCTTGATATCTCTTAATCTCTTAATGTTCTCAACCCCTCACTCAACATTGGATTTTAGCTTACATTCAGCTTATATTCTTAAGAGGTATGCAGTAAGTATTTATTCGATGTTCATACATACGTTTTTTGTAGCTACTTGTTGCTCCTCCTTTCAGCAATCCAGTTAACTAACATAAAGACCATGAGAGCTCTGTTCACGTGTGCTCCTTTTCCGGGGATTTTTCCTCCCCCTTAAAGGGAACTCGCCCTCTCAGTTTCTGTTTTGTAGAGCCAAACTCGTGTTGGTTTTACTTCACCAGCTTATACAGGAAAGTAAACAAGCCAAATAATAAAAAAGAAGCCAAATTCGTCCTTCTTCTTTCTTCCTCCAAACTTAAATTATAAAGTGGTGGCGAGGATTCTTCTCCTCCGGCACCCTTCCAAGGTAATGGCCGCTCGATAGACACACCCCGCGTTTTCTCAGTCTTGAAGTTTGTTGTTTTTTGTTCAAGCCTAAACGTGGGGTTTTGAGCCCTTTGCTGGCGCCTCTGAACCCGCTTTTCCAAGGGGGTGTTCCTCCCACTGTTTCTTTCTTAAACAGTGGGTTCCCGACCTTTTAGGGGATCAACTCTCCTCCAATTCTGGAGGGTGACGACCGTGCTCCTCACTGCAACCACTGGAAAGCCACCACGGAAGGCCAAAAGGGGCAGGAGGACGCAAGTGCGTGGCTCGTGCTTGCGCACCATCACCGAGGAGGGAATGGAGCCTAAGACCATCGAAAATACGTATTTTCCGATGGTCTTAGGCGACCCCTGTGAAAGGGTCATTTGACCCCCAAAGGGGTCACGACCCACAGGCTGAGAACCGCTGTTCTATGGGAATCTACAGTCAACTGAATCTGTAGTTTGATACTCCCTATTGGTAGCCCATATGGCTGGTATCATCCATATGTTTAGAACAGCCTTTTTCAACTTTTTTACTCTGGAGCAACCCTTGAAATAATCTCAGTTCTTAGGAAACCCCTACATAAAAATTATTATATCTACAACTCAAAAATTTGTTTTAAATCATGATCTTTCATGGGACCTGTAGCAACCTCTTATAGAACCCAAGGGTTTGAAGGAACCTTGGCTGAGAAATCCTGGCTTAGAGCATTCACATATACCTCAGGCATGCAGGAGAGTATCAGAGTGAGCCTATAGTTCACAGAGAGCTTTAAGGCAGTGGAGTTCAGAGCAAACAATCAAAAGCAATAAGATACTATTACGTCCTGAGGCCAACAATTGCTAGGTACCATCAAGCATTCTCTAAACAACATAAAGTGTCTTGAAAGATAATGTCTGACACAAACTAGAATAGACGTGCTTCAAAACTTGGTCCAGACAAAAATTCATGAGTTTGCCAGCACTGTAGAAAAACATCCACAGGAATTGACACAGAGTGTGCTCTGACTGTCATTTCTCAGATCTCCAAACATCTTTCTACCTTTCAGATCCTTTCAGTAGACACCATTCTCCTGGCTTCCACATTGAACAACAATGGGAGTTTTTTGTATGTATATATATATATATGTATTAACATATAGAAAATTGGGATTCTGTGGTTCTCCAAGTGGCTCTCAAAGCACACTCAATCTGGTGAATGCTGGCAGGGACAAATATACCACTGATAACCAAAACCCTTGGGTTGTTTCGACCTTTAGACACTGACACTCAGTGGTGCAGCAATATGAGGGGGAGGAATAAGAATTCTGTCCCCCATTGAAATTTTCCTTCAGTCCTCAAACTCCTAACCTTGCAGTGACTTAAAACTTCAGTTGAACATTTAGAAATACAATTTAAGCAAAGTGACCAAAGGAGTGTAAACGCAGCAAATGGAAGAGTTCAAGGTGAAGATGAATTCCAGTGTCTCATTCTCTGCAATGCTAGAAATCTAGGGACCAAGGGAAACATTTAAGGGGGTAGAATTCTCAATTGTAGGACCAATGTCCTCATCCCCCTCCTATAGCTAAATTCCTGCTGCCACCAAATAAACAGCAACCACTTACTGAGGCACCGTAGGACTGTCACGGAGTCTTGTTGTAAGTGGGGAATAACTATTGCAGAGATTGGAAGGGATGTAGTCCGTTCCCCAAATTCATTTTAAAGTCGGGGTGTATGTGTGCCTGAGCCCCAAGCCCCAACCTTTCATGACCAACTTTTGGACCTTGCTAAAAGTAGCTCGAAAATTGCAAGCAAGACCTATCTGGAAGACGTGCTACCTGCACAACTTGTAGATATTCCAACAGACCCTGGAAAAATTACTTTTTCTGGAACAGAACTCTCAGAATTCCTCCAAAAGGACTGTAGTTCAGGGGAAAAAAAAACTTAATCCATGCTCCAAACTCCAGTTATACTTCTGGTTGGAACTACTTTTAACAAAGAGAGATTTAGAAATGAAAGACTCATCTGAGCCAGATTGCCAAACATCTTTCCTGAGCCAGTTTAATCATTTAAAAACTCACACGGGACAAGGCAATCATCTCGAGTGAAAAAGATTTAAAGCTATATCTTTTCTGACTCTTTGGTGGAAATCGCCATGTAGCGATGCAGAAAGAAAGAACAGATCTCTCTCCATATTTTTATAAGTAAATAGGCTGCTCCAAACTCTTCCTTAGCAAGTGTGTATCCCCCTGTATCTCTAAAAGAATAACAAACTCTACTGCTGTAAACCAATATTTCTGATTTGACAGCTACAGTTATAACCATTCAGGCGTCTATTTCCCACAAACTCTCAACAGTCATAACCTTTAGTGATTAATTATAAAGTTCCAGGAGCAATAGTATACAGACTAATTTCCTAAAACAATAAAAAGACAGAATTTTTCATCTGGAGCTAAATGAAACACAAACAGGTTGTTATTCATGCTGAAATCGAGATGCGGAGTCATGTTGCAGCCATTACAGAAGCTATTAAACACAACCTCAAATCAAAGAAACTGTAGGTCTGTCTCCTTAAAATAAAATGTTTGCCTCACTAAACGTGGCGCCTGGATTGGCGGCTTTTGTTGCTTTCTGCCTTTGAAAGAAGTCACTTTCAAAATTCAATCTCCTTTTATTTTTGTTTTATACCACCCTTTCATTTATTTTAGCACTCATTTATACTGCAAGGCTCTAGATACACACACACACACGCACACACACAGAAACACAAGCACAAAACTTCATGGATGTTTGGCAAAAAGACATTGTATATAAACACAGTGTTATTATGGGTGGTTCATAGTTTCAGTGAACTTGCTAGACTAGAGTGGGAAAACTTTTCTGCTCTTGCCCACGATTCAGGTCCCCCTAGGGCTTGGAAAAGTTATTTCCCCAAATCTCCACCAAACACAAGCACTGGACCACATAATCAGCATGTTCCCATTCTCTGGTCATTTCAAAGGATGTCAGGTAGCTTAGCTAGGATCCAGAAGAGCAGCTGCCAGTCAGAAGAAATAATAATACTGAGTAGTTAAACCCGATAATCTGACCCAGAATAAAGCAGGTTGCTGCATTCCTACAATTGCTAGACAGATGCTGGCAAAATCAGCTTCTTGGTGTGGCAAATTCCGTCTCTCCTTACTATAAAAATTCACAGAGGTGGGCCAGAATCCAACATCACACATGTGGGGATACTCTATGCAATCCCAATGCAAAACAGCAATATTGTGGGACACATGTCATCAACTGGATATCATTGTCCAAAATGCAATGGGCAACTCCAATACACAGTGAGTATCTGTAATGTGCAACATTGTCATATGCACAACTCTACTTCTGGTGCTGCCCACAGAATATTCTGTTGCACTACGGCCAATAATTTGTCCCACATGTGTTGCATGACTTACACATGGGTATGTCACTAACAGAATGCCAACCACTGTTCGTTAATTGGATTTTATCTGTCTCCCAAAACCGGAGCTCATAGAGCCTGCAACATGATTTTGACAATAAGCAAATAAAAACATAGAAGTTGTTATATTAACAGTGCTAACAAATTATAATATGAAAACACTAGTGAGCTAAAAGCAGTTGAAAAACACTCTGATAAAAAATGATGTCCAATCCGCTACTCAAAGCTTCTTTCATTTGTTCTGTGTCTACCATTCCAGTGGAACAATCTTTTAGAGGTTTACCTGGCTGATCCATCTCTCTGGAATTCCCTTAAAATCACTCCAGAGTGCCTGCCTCATACTTTCAGAGCAGGAGTGAGCATGGTAAAATCCACAGACTGTACTGAAGCCCTCTCCCTATAACCCAGCTCTTTCCCCCAAAATTTTAAAACAGTTTTTGCCAATTTTTTTCCACCACAAATGGTCAAAAAGGCCTGAAAATGAGTGCAAAACACAGAAGATCCACTCCTACAACACTCCCAAGACCCCTCCAATACCTAACCTCCTCCAAATGTTGGCCCAAAATTGGCCAAAAATGAAACTATCACTTCTGATTATCTCAGGAGCACTGGCGAGTCCCTTGGAAGAGGAGCACAGATGAAATACTGATGTCATCCCCTCGATATTACCCACGCCAATTTTTGAGTCTCACCCAGCTGATCCATTTCCTTCAGGTTTAACTTCTGAGGTCACTCTCCTCCATCCCAGCTTTCTTGTTTATCACATAATTCGGCTACAGGTTAAGTATTTCTTATCCAAAATGCTTGGGATCAGAAATGTTTTGTATTTTAGATTTTTTTTGGGGGGGGTGGAATACCTATATTTGCATATATAAAAAATACAGTACTGTACAGGAGATCTCTGGAGAACGCAGACTATAAAACAGATTACTATAAAATAGATTCCTATAAAACAGATTAAAAACCATTTTACACTCTTTGGGGTGTAGGATGGAATAGGCGCATTGACAGCGTGTTTGAAAATTCTTCTATTGGGACTCAAGGCAGCTTGCAAATTACTAAAGCCAGTACAAATTCAAAACTATATAAAAACATCAGGGGGAAAAATATAAATATTAAATTAAATTTAAAAGCAGTTAATCTGTAGAGTTGCAACCATTTAAAATTCCTTGAAAGGCAATATTTAAAAAGAAACATCAACAAAGAAGCACCATTAAAGCCTAGCATAGTTGATTCCTAAAAGCTTGATGGAATAGGAATGTTTTTAACTTTCTGGAAGAAGGGGAGCAAGGAAGCCAACCTGGCCTCTCTAGCGAAGGAATTCCAAAGTCTGGGAGCAGCCATGGGGAAGGCTCTCTCTTATGACTTAAAGCCACACAAAAACAATAATTTATTTAAATTATTATATTATTTTAAACTGTTTAACTTCTGTTAAGCCATCTTGAGATCTTTTTGATATAAGATGGGGTATGAAGATTTTAACAAGCAAATAATTTTGTTCCCATGAACAAGCCTGAAAATATAGTGGGACAGATTGAGAAGGATCTCTCCCAAAATCTGTAGTGCTCTACAGGCTCATATAGGGGAGATACAGTCTTTCAAATAGTCTGGACCTGAGCAGCATTGGGCTTTCTAGATCATGAAAAGCACAGAAACAGACCACTACTATGTTCTCAATAGCCAGCTTCAGTTACCTATCTTTCTGCAGCTAATTTCAGAACAGTCTTCAAAGGCAGCCCCATACAAAGTGCATTACAATAATCGAAACTGGACATAACCAAGGCATGTATTATCATGGTGAGATCAGTAGAAGAAAGAAAGAACAGAGATACAGAATATTAATTAAATATCATTAATATTTAAGACAGCTATCCCCAGTTTCACAGTTTCCAGATGCACTATGCTAAAAATCCTATCAGTCCTAGCCAGCAACCAGATTATAGGACTTTTATAAAAATCCCAGGATGGGAAAGGCAACTTTTTGAGTTTTCAAGGATACAGTATCAAAATGTGCCACTAGGGGGCAAAGAGATGACAATCAAACATGCCTTTCTTCCATATTAACCTACCAAAGCAAATTAAATTCAATTGCTTATGACATTAACAACAAAACATTTATTTCTAATTAGCATCTTCAATAAATTGGGGCAGTCTTCTGTGCCAGCTACTTAGGCCCTTTCCGCACTCTACCCGACCCTGGCGACATCCTGCGGGGATCCTGGTAGAGCCTCTCCCAGGAGGGGAGGGTGGCAGGAGCGCTCCCCTCCACACCAGCTGCCTGAGGGAATGGAAGAGGCGTGATGCCCACACCTCTTCCTTCCAGGCTGCACTGGGGCAGGAAGTGTGGCCATTGCACTTCCTGACCCTCCACAGAACAGGTAAGTGGGGGAGGGTTGAGCAATAGCCAGTCATTGGCGGGTAAAACCAGTCAATGATTTGTGGTACAACTGCACCACCTGAGGATGGGAGAACACTGGGACATGGTTGACGACGTGCATACGCATTGTCTGGGACCCCTCTTCCTCCCATCCCCAATGCAGGATGACAACATCCTGCAGAAAGGGCCTTAGTTAAGTATACTAAGGAACCACTCCAGGCAGATTACCCGGTCATCTGATGGAAACATCATTCACCCATGGTCCAGTCACGGGTAGAGTGGATCTCCTTCTCCCCACACACCTGATGACTGGTAAAATAGGTCGGAGCGGGACAACAAATGTGGAAATCAGTGTCACGGTCATGACCAAATAGTGATTGTAACTATGGAACATAGGTCACCTAGGTTTGCTCATCTGTAACTGTTCCATATTCACAACTGCTCCTTATTCATGATTGTGACACTATTACCGTGATGGCAGCTGTCCTGGAAATCTACTTCGCTAGCCTTCAAATGCATGGCAAGAAGGAGATCCGTTCTGCCAGAGATCAGAGAACGGGGAAATGACGTTTCCATCAAGTTTTGGGTGGTCTTAATTTTTTATGTAATTTATTTTTATCAATAAAGAGTTACATCCCTCAAGAACAATACATAGCCGACACATTTGAGTACATATTTACAAGATGTAACCTACACGTTATAGAACTGTTTTTTAAAAAAAGGGAAAATCAAGAAAAAGTAATATCCTAGAAACAGAAAAAATAACAAGCAGAAAAAGGAGGAAAAAGAGAAAAAAGAGCCTCCCTTCCCAAACATTAATTAATAAAACAAATATTAATAATAATAATAATAATAATAATAATAATAATAAGCATTAATTTTTAAACTTAGCATTCTAAACTTTGCAAAGGAAGCTGGGCATCAGAGCAGCAGGGGAGACAAAGTGATGGAGGGCCAGGAAATGTCCTTCCACCTACTGCACTGCCCCTGAGCAAGGGCTCGTGGTAGAAGCCGCAACAGGCAGCAACTTTGCTAAAGCTGAGCTGGTCAACTGTACCCTGCCTTGAGCTCCGCTGAAGAAAGGTGACATTTAAAAGCTAGAAAGGAACTTAGTATTCTCTCAAACCTCATTGCTCCATCTGCAACGCGGGGACAATAATATTGACCTATCTTATAGTGGTACTATAAGGACTGCCAACAGAGTAAACAAAACCATGCTTTGAACACATCAAATGTGCTACATGCACGCTGATTATTATGATTACCTAGTGAATGCAGATTTGTACACAGTCCTTTTCCCCAAGACTGCCTGTTACGATTGCCATTTGCCAAAAACTAAAAGGTGCAATCAGTGTTTCTCAAGAAAGCTGTCAGAATAACAATGACTTCTCCGTTGCCAAAAAAGAAAGGGGGAAATCTTCCATTGTGTATAGACCTTTCCTGTCAGTTATGGAAGGCTTCCAAAACATTATGTTTTGGGGTAGGGGTGGTTTGGAACGCAACGTGAGTCATATTGCGCTAAGACAAAGGAGGGAGAAGCAACTTACTGACTTCAGCTGTGCAACTGGCCACTTTTCCATGTGTGAGTCTTTTGTAATAGATCTATTCTGGGCTTTATAGAACCCAAAATAGCACCAGTGTGACAATGGAAGCATTTCTTGTTCCCATGAGGAAACACAAAAAGGCAGAGTGTGGTGTCCCTAGCCAAGAACATTATAATTATTGAGTTAATTATTGGAGGGAAAGGAAGAGAAGGAAAGCTAGATCATCACCAGCAACCCTGTTAAAACCAGCTCCACTGAGCTTCATCTTTCCCCTCTTGTCATCTATTCCACCAGTCTGGGGAGCCTCGTAACATAAAGAATCTGTGGCTGAGTTTTCTTGCATCTTTTCTGTTTTTTCATACTGTAATTCTGAGGGTAGGAGTGGCCTTGCCTTGTTTTCATTCCTATGAAAGCCATTCTGAGAATCTCTCCACCTATGGAGTGATGCAGAGCTTTATTCTCAGCTTTTTGAGGGGCTCTGCCAATTAGTAGGTAGTTGGGTTTTGAAATCCTTGTGGACATCAGGGCCAAATGTGAACAGCTGTCCAGTGGCATTAAATAATTAAATTGTTGCTGTT
The DNA here is from genome assembly GCA_948472985.1 of Iguana delicatissima. NCBI lineage: Eukaryota > Metazoa > Chordata > Lepidosauria > Squamata > Iguanidae > Iguana > Iguana delicatissima. Next base: position 485,604 of record CAOKZL010000010.1, read on the forward strand.
ACTGTTATTGTTATTATAATTATTATTTATATCTCACTTTTCTCCTTGAAAGGACTCAAAGTGGCTTACAATAATTTGAAAGAGAACATAATTAAAACTATAGCATACAAAAGTTAAAACGCACATTAAACAAACAATAGTAATTAAAACAATCTTAAAATACATTATTAAAAACGACATACTAATGACAATTAAATTAATCACCACCTTTCTTCATACTAATTATGTATTAAATGCCTGCCGAAATAAGAATGTCTTTAGTTGCCACCAGAAAATAGGCAGGGAAGGTGCCAGTCTGACCTCTTTCGGAATTGTACTTGTGACCTTCTACGATATTTTTGCATTGACTTGGTAGCTTGATGCCGGGAAAAGATAGGAAGGCTGGGAACAGACCAAGGGAGTGAATTTTCCTTTGCTGCTAACCTGCTTGTTCATTTCTCATACCTGTTGTGGTGCATGGGAGATGGGTCTAACTTGCACACTTTGATTTTCTTTGTTTATTTCTGACTATGGCCATTTCTGCACTATACTGTTACAGTGCTAGTATTCCACTTCCAACATCCTGTGGGATTTTGGGGTTTGTAGTTTACGGAGGCCAAAGAGCTCTCTGGCTGAGAATTCCAAATGCACCCCCTAAACTGCAAAGCCCAGGATTCCATAGGATGTTGAAAGTAGAATAATAGCACTATAACAGTCTAGTGTGAAAATGGCCTATGTAACCTCTGGGAGTCCATCTTCCATTAGTTTCAGAAAAGGGAGATGTACCCCAGACCAGGTGCCCTACATAGTTAGTGACAGGAAATTAGTTATGAGTTTAGTTCTACCAAGGCTCTGAAGGGATGCTGCATCACATCGGTGAAAAGGACGAGATACTTCTCTGTTATAAACCATCTGCTCCCTCATTCACCACCCATAAAGCTTATCTTACAGCAGTAAATGGAGCCAGGATGCTATTGTGGTTTGAGCACTGGACTACAACCCTGGAGCCTAGGGTTCAATTCCCCACTCAGCCATGGAAACCCACTGGGTGGGCATGTCACACACTCTCAGCCCCAGAAAACCCCATGATAGGTTCATCTTAGGGTTTCTTTAAGTCAGAAATTAATTGAAGGCAGACAACAACAAACAACAACAAGCAGTAAATACCCTAAAGGCACCAGATCCCAGATGATTTTGGAAGCTAAGTAGGGTCAACCCTGGTCAGTACTTGGATGGTATACACCAATGGATACCAGGTGCTGCAGGCTATATTTCAGAGGAAGGAACTGGCAAAACAACCTCTAAGAATTCCTTACCTAAGAAAGCCCTATGAAATTCACTGGATTGCCATAAATCAACAGGCAATATCAAGGCACATACATACACGCACAGCAGTAAAGTGTTCGGCACTGACAGAACTCTTGGGAAGGCCTGGAACTGCACCCAGTTCTGGAACAGAACACATAAGAAGCCAAAGAGCAACGACCAAGGAGACACTTCCCCCTAATCCATCTGCCACCACATGTTATTTTGCACAACTATACAACGCTTCACAAAAAGTGACAGAAGCAACCTCATCAAAACACTCACTGAAGATACACTGAGATAGGGATGAAAATCCTTGACTATTTCATCCTCCCATGGGAAGACCAATAATTATGGCAGTTTTTTTCCCCACTGTGGAAGAAAATAAATATTCTTCTACATTACTCTTCCTGTATTTGGGCATCCCAAAATGCTGCTGAGGAATTACTCTACAAAGGAAAAACTTGCATTTTCTGTAGAAAAACATTATTTTCTGCATAGAAATAGAAATTTTCCACACATAAAAAGTGTCTTTCTTTGCACAATCATTCCTCTGCAATTCTTCAGGAAATTTGAATACCAAGAGGGAGGGGGGAAATGTGCTAATTTTTTATTTGTATATTATTGTTCGCAATAGGTTTTCTTAATTGTTAGTAACCCAGTTTTTAACCTGGGAAATCATTCTTTCTGCCCCTACTGAGAAACACTGAGTCTTCCTGGGGCCTGAAGGCTCTGGGGACCAAACCAAGGATTTACAGAATGTATGTAATGGGGAAAGTCATTACAAATATCTGGCGACGAAAGGCAGGATTCCCCACGAACCAGTGAGCTCTGAAGCTATCATGCAAAAGCATTGCTAGATGCAGCTGACAATGTCTGCAGCAGCACAGTTGGCTCCAAAGCAACCATGCTTCTCTTCTTACCTGTAACCTCTTTGACCTCGGATGGAGAAGTGAGATTGTTGGTCCCAATAATATAGTAATCCCCCCGCCCTCCACTGCCTTATCTGCAGGATTGCTTTCTCTGGTTTCAGCTACCACGGTCTGAAAATATTACATGGAAAATACCAGTGTCTAGGCAACGGCACCCACACAGCCTGCTCACATCACATGAAATGACTGTGGAGTCACTGGAAGTAGACCTCTAGTTGTGCAGGGACTATAGAGAGCCCTCATACTACTGGATAACATGAAGTCTCTCTACGGTCCCTGAGAAGCTAGAGGTCTACTTCTAGTGATGCCAGCACTGTTTATAGCTTTGCAGGGAGCACAGAGAGGCTTCATACTACTGGACAGTATGATGCTTCTCTATGGTTAGTGGGCTATTCCTATTAACACCAGAGCCACTTCTAGTTTTGCAGGGACCGCAGGGAAGCATCATACTATATGATAATACGAAGCCTCTCTATCGTCCCTGCAAAACTAGAGGGTCTGGTACTTTCTGTAGTTTCAGGTATCCATTGGGAGAAGGGGGTCGAACATATCCTCTGTGGATAAGGGAGGATTAATGTATACTATCAACGTAACTTTATGAAGCACTGAAAAGTAACAGTAGTCTTTTCTTTATCCTCCTCTTATCCGTTTGTTTTAAGAAATAACCAGGCTGTCCCCATTTCTTACAAGACATTTTATTTTTCTGCGGCACAAAATGTGGCCAGTTGCATAGCAGGAAATTGCCTGGTGTGGGATATAAATGCAAACGGTCAATCAACTCAACCTATCTTTACCTGCATTGGAATTTAGCTCTTCATTCTCTGACTCTGTCCCATTCTGACTCCCGCTTCCATGGAGACTGTTCATAGCCATTAGCTTCATCTTCTGCAACTTCATTGCTTCGGCCATAGCAGCTGCCGTTAGACCTAGCGGCAAAAAAAATTAACAAAATGTTCAAATACAGGCGTACCTTAATTTACTAAATCTCTGACAGAGAAGCTCCTGTTTCAAAGGCTCTGCCCTGCCCTATTTTTCTCCTTCATCCTCTAGCTACCTCAATTTTTTTTTTTAACTTGGCAGCATTGTCACTGGGAAGAAGGTAGAAAAACACAGATTTTTGGTGTCAGGTCACTGTCAAGTTGCAGCAGTGCAACAATGCAATCCTGAAAGCCTGAGCTGGGAAAGTGTAGGGTTCTGCTCTAGCCAATCCTATTGCGTGTTTCTGCCTACCTACAACAGTCACAGAAAATAGCAGCTGCCTCCATAAGATCTTACTACAGTGAGACAAAGAGAAAAAGGGGAAACAGATAAGCCTTCCTCTCTAGTAATCCCCAGCTTCTTAAAAAAAGAAAACGAAAGTAAAGCATAGATCTAGAAATTTGGCCACCAAAGTGGAAATTGTGACTCAGCCTTGTATGTATTTTGGAAAAAGGCTTCAAGCCATCTCTGGAAGGTTCAAAATGATCTTGTTTACTTATGCAAGGCTTTCCTGACCTGGTTGTTTGGTTGTTTTTAATACTAATTTTCCTGAAATATACTGAACTGCTTTTCTTTTATGTGGTAGAGGGACCTTTCCATATTCTCTCAATTTTATTTTTGCCTCTGGCATCAAAATTTCTGTTAAAGTAATGCCCCAAAATACATCTCTTTCTTTAATAGCTGTACTGTATTCTGGCATTACAACTTGTCTCTGATTGGCCTTATCACAGCAATGGCAAAGAATAGCTCACTTGGTCATGCATCTAGTAAGACCGGGAAGCTCCCAGGTATGGAAAAGGCCCACTGCTGATGCCCGTCCTAGACATCTCCTAGACACCTCAAGGCCCCTCCCTAAACTGCAAACCCCAGGATCCCATAGGATGTTGGAAGTGGAATAATAGCGCTTTAACAGTCTAGTGCGGAAATGGCGTGGGAGGGCCACATATAATAGCTTTCTAATGGACAATGCTACTTCTATCCAGAGTATCTAGGGTGGTAGAGTGGCACAGCCAGGTCAAAAGGAACTGCAGGAGATACGTTCTTCTCATAACACTGCTTTTTTGCAGTATCACAGGCAAATTAACCAATGGCTGCTGCACTGCTCCTCTACCCCCACTACAAGCAATGGCTAAAGGCAAGCGGCATACCCTCCAACGCTTCGCAGATGAAAACTGAGACACACGTGGCCAAGCAACATCAGAGTGTGGTTGAGATGGCAAAAGTTTTTAAGGAGGAAGAACAGACAAGCTAGGACAGTCTGCAAGAGTTTGCTTTTGCCTGAGCCTACTGAGAAGAGCAAACTCTGCCTTCTCTTCCCCTCAATTCAATTCAGCTCTCCTATCCTCCTTGCTGAGCTACCTGAGTGCAACTACTTGTGCACGTTGAATGCAATTTGCAGCAACTAAGTATGCTGGGGACACGAGGGGAAAGAGGGAGGAGGAGAGAGACAGTGGGACATTTTAAAAACAGCTGGAAAAGTGGGACAAAAGAGGATTAATTAAGACTGTCCCTGCCAAATCAGGACAGCTGGAGGATATGGAGTAACTGCTATGAATGGAAAGATGCATGTGGCAGCAATGTGTCTTTCTGTCCTGCCTGGTTCTTTCTCTGTGGGGAGGGAGCAATTAACACCAAACTGGGACTTTTTTTTGTAAGCCCCACAGCTTTGTGTTGGAAAAAGGGAGAGAAAGATTGAATTTCCCTCCCTCTCTTTAGCTTTCGCTAAAGTCAGACTCTTCCCAGTTATAAGAAAAGAAAAGAAAAAGATATTTTTCAAAGAAAAGAAATAACAAAGGTGTTAGGCTTGAAATTTGGGGCTCTACAATTTGCTATAGAATTGATGTATTAATTGGCATTTTAGACAATTGTAGCTCATCAAATAACCTTTGCCATTCACTTGTGTGCTTAGCTCCTGTTTACAGTTAACATGTGCCCAAAGGGAATGCTGTATTGCGTCACTGAGGTCTTTGGAAATGATCGGGTGGGAATTTCACTGTACAAGCTGTACAATTTCACATTTCACTGTACAAGCAGTGACTCTGCTGATGCATGAACTTTTCCTGATGCAAGTATAAAAAATTGTATAAAAACGGAAGCTTGGATGAGTAAACCACTGTTCTGGGTCAACACTTTTGGCGATTACTAGAGGGATCCTTTGATCAAAGTACTTCTGCTTGTGTGCTCTCTCTCTCTCTCTTATCTACCTTCCTACCTTGTGTTTGGGGGTTCACACCAGCTCTGTGCTCCACTGGGGATATGGTGGAGGTGTGATTAATTTATCCACCCTAACAAAGGCATAAAAATGGTCCCTCAGACCATTTCACATCCACTTCCAATGTAATCTATCTGTATGTCAGCCTTCACCACCCTGAAATTGTCAAGATGGGCTGGACTGTAAGATCCACCACTTACAGTCAACATACCAATCAGCCATATGGTCTCAGGAGAGAGGAGCGTCTTGAGTATTTCAGGTCAGGGGACGCTGTTGGATGCTACTTGCCACAAATATATTCCACCACAATTAGCCACAAAGCAATCAATAGTAGCAGTGCAACAGTTTGAGCAGTTGTTTAATCCATGTACAACAGCAGCAGCAAAAGAGAATGGCATGAGAACATGGAGAAGGAATTAATGTGTTCCCCATTGGTGCTGTGGACTGGAAAGAGAAAGGATGATGAACTTAATTAGAGTTTGGAAGTGTCATGTTGCAAGCAATGACATCACTTGTGGCACACTACTTTTTGCATGAACAAGGGCATAAGGATGGTAACAGTGCTATCTTTCTTTACTTGGTATTCCTAAGATGCTTTTGGGTGGTAATTTTGAGCAAATTTTTGCCATTTACGGTCACTCGTCTATTTTTAAGTGTCTTTTTTTTAGAAAAATAATAACACAGGTTGTGCTTCCCTTATTCAGCAATCTGAAATCCTCCAATACCCAAAACTTTTCACCATTTGCCACCAGCTTTTTCCTTCGAGGTGGTGGCTGGTGAGCTCTCTGGAGAAAGGAGAGAGGCTGGAGAAAGATGTAAGCCTGCATAGAGAAATGTGAGCTATGGATTCCCACCATTTCATAGATCTTCAGTCTCTCTCCTGCCTCGCGTCTCATGCACAATACAAGTAGTGAACAAATGAGATATGAGGTTGAAGAGAGACAGCAGGCTGACAAAAAGAACAGGGACACTTAGAAGAATTACAGGTGTTTTTTGATGCCCTCTCCTCTGTTCTTTGTCTTTGCTTAGACAAAATAAGAATCCTGGTAGAGGATTGGAGGGGGGAAAACTGTGTTTAGTCTTGGGTCCCATGTCCAAGATACTTCATTATGTGCATATACGCAGATACAAGTATTCCAAAATCTGGAATACTTCTATGTAATAACAATGAAGATGGCAGTATAATACAAAAGGAAACTCTTAGCAATGGTACCAACTTGCTGCTCTCAAAGCAATAAGTAACAGCTAACACAGCACGTTGAAAATTAACAACTAATGTATTACTTAAAAAAAAAATCCCAGCTCTGAACTGAGTTCTTTAACAAACTCTCCCACATCCTCTCACAGTTCAATAATTGGTTTGGTGGTACCCAAACCAATCCTTCTGCATTAGCTGGAAAGCTTTTCTGTCAAAACTGCAAACAAGTAAATTAACCAAAGAGGAGCTATAAGTAATCAAATCTGGAGGTAAGCCATTAATTACATTTGAATGGCAAGACACATTGCCGCAGTACAGGCTCTCATATTAAAACAAAACATTTAATTAAATTAACGGACAACAAACTGCAATGAACAATATTCAAACAGGGGAAGAAAACATACGAAAATAACCAGCTTCTCTCTGTCATTGTTTCACGTCTATAAATGTGTCGATTCTTGGGTATGTATCAGCTGTGTGCAATGTTGGCATTTAAAGCTTCTGTGGGTCAAGTGTGATGTTCTTTTAACAGCAACAATGAAACATCTGGCATAATGAAATGTTAATGCATGATACCATATTGAAAACCAGAAAGGGAAAAGTCAGCTCCCAAACACTCTCTGTTTTGGAGGATTTTGATGCTGTGCATTTGAGACTTGTTTCCTAGTTTCGTTTCAGCCAAGGCTCATTTGCGAATTCCTTTTGGAAAACGCATTCAGCACCCTCCGCCTGCAAAGTCAAATATTGCTGCAACTTTCTGATTCTTGCTAAACAAAGATGAAATGAGAAACCATATTATTACCAAACTGCATTTTGAACTAGGAGGTTTCCACGTCCACTTTGGTCACTCACCAAGTGACCCTTCAGCCAAGCAAATCCCAATCTACTTTACTTTCCTGCACTGCAACACACATACAATAAGAAGTTAATAGTACAGGTATACTGTACTGGGTAACTGTTAAGAGTACAGCAAACCAGCGGCTGTAATCTTAGACTGAAGTATACGGAAGCCTAATACTGTAACACACACGCCCCTCGCCATGGCAGCTGTCAGGCTTCAGGGATGCCGGCACAGCCATTTGCTGGTAAGAAGAGAGAGAGATGCACCCAGAGAGCACTAGTCCTGGCTGCCATTCTACAGCTGGGGGAAGAAAAACTGGGTTGGTCTCTTCCCGCAGATGCCAAACTGCAGCCAGGACTAGTACTGCTTATTTGCCTGCCTGCCTGCCTCTCTCTCCTCTATGAGTTAATTATTACTGTTATTCTTACAGTTACTATCTTTTCCCCAGGCCATTTCCACACTACACTGTTATAGTGCTATTATTCCACTTTCAACATCCTGTGGAATCCTACAGTTTGCAGTTTAGGGAGAGGCATTTAGAATTCTCAGCCAGAGAGCTCTTGGGCCTCAGGAAACGATAATCCCCAGAATTCCACAGGATGTTGAAAGTGGAATAATAACACTCTAACAGTGTAGTGCGGAAAGGCCTCAGTCTTGGACTCAAGCTAGCTTACAAAAGTTAAAAGAGAAACAGTTAAAAGGTTAACATTGCACAAGAGCTAAAAATATAATTGTCAATGAGGTTAAAAATAGTTAAAAACAAACCACTAAAAAGAATAAAAATAACACATTATCATGGACTGAAGGCAGAAAAGTTATATTAGGATTAGATTGAAAATTACGTTTAGAAGACTTTTAGTAGAACTACACTTTTGTTCTAACTTTTTATTTTATATATCACATATAGTTGATAACTGTGTCTATATTACTGGTGCTAAACTACTTGAGTAAATGCAATAAGAAAACGATGATAAATCTGAGGCAGTAAAATCTTCAGAAATTGACAGCAACCATGATCCAAGGAGTGGGAAGTTAAGGACAGAATGTTTTATGTTTAGACATTTGATATTTAGATATTTGATATTTAGGTATTTGATATTTAGACATTTGTTTTTAGTAGATCAACTTTCTATGTTTTTTCTTCCTCTTCTCTTTGTATGTTTGTGTTTTGTTAGTGGTTGAATGTTTTGTAATGTACTGTTTTGTATTTTTTTCCCTCTTTTTTTACACTGTGGCATTTTCTGTCTTTTTTCTTTTGTGTAGTTTAAATAGAAATTATTTTTAAAAAATGACACATGACATGTGTTGTTTTCTGCCCTTGGGCAGTCAGCTCTCAAAGACTTCTTGAATCAGAAAGTTCTTAACTTGCCTATGTAAGGATGAGAAAGATGGTGCCAGTTGGCTCTCTCTGGCAAAGGAGTTCCAGAGGAACTTCCTGGGGAAGAAGACATCAAGAAGGCCCGCTCTCAAGTTCTCACTAGATGTATGTGTGAGGGGGACTGAGAGAGAGGGGGGAGGAGAGAGAGAACGGACTCCGTAGAAGATCTCAAAAACACAGGCAGGCTCATATAGGAGATTATGGTCCTTCAAATGGCTGTGGCTATTCCACAATATCCCAAACCAGACCTATGTGTGTGTAAGCCAAGATTATGCATATGTCACTAACAGGATTCCAGCCAATGTATGTAAAGGCTTGTGAACACATGGCAAAAGCACAACAGCAATGAAGGGCTATGCTACTGGCCTGTGCTAACCTGTGGCTCTGATGAAGAATGCTAGGCCACAACACCTGAAACACCGGGGTAAGCCATGAAGTAAGACAACTCTATGGAGAGCCATAGCCTCAAGGCAGCTGGAGCATCTTCAAATGGTGGTTCCCAAACACTCCCTGTTGCTGTCAGAAATGAGGCACTGCCTCCTCAAACCTGGAGAGCCTCAAAGCCCTTGTCCTCAGCCTTTGTTGAGGGAAAATGCAAAGAAATTCTCCTCCATCAGGAGCTGTTGACAAAGGATCTGTCAGAAACTGTCACCTCAGGAACCCTGGAGCACCCTGAAGTGGTATTTCCTGAAGGCCTTATAACAGGGAAAGAGAATCTTTGCTTGCTGTCCGGTGGAGGAACTATTTCCCACATCATGTCTCACTACTGACCACACTGACTAGGATTAATGAGAACTGGAGTTTGGCAACATCTGGAGGGCCACAGATTTCCCATTCCTCCTGCACCACCAGAAGTCTCATGTAAACAATGGACCAGAAAATAGTCCAGGAAGTGAAGCTGGCAGTAGAGAAAGAAGCCTTTCCGTTTTCTCCTCTGAACCTTCTGAGTTAAGAGATCCTACTTCAGGTATTCTGGGCAAAAATAAATGGTAACTATTTGGTAAAGTTTAGAAGAATCTCAGTAAGTCCAATTAGCTGCAGATGAAGGGTCTAAAACTGTGGAGCTGATAATCAGCATTCCTCTCCTCAACAATCCAGGCTTTTAACAAACTACAGAATTTTCAAATGGATGAGGTCTACTCTACACATAGACCAAAATGAAATGAAAACCGAGATGATTCTAATGTTGTGGTGGTAGAATGGACAGTACACTGAAGGGATGGTGAGGAGACACCACTTTTTTCAGTATCCTCCCTATGTGAAGATTTTGTTGCCAGGACAAATGCGGTCAAACCCAACTTGCTTGCAAATAGGCATTTTGTTGCAATGTGGAGAATTTTAAAACAGCCCCTCTTCCTCACCTGTAGCTTTTACTCCTCACTATGTCAGGTTCCTCCTAATTAATTTGTTGATTTTCATGTAGGCACGAAGCTGAGCTTTCAGTCTCTTCAACAGAAAACATGGAGATGGTGCTACTGAGTGTCAGGCTCTGGCCATAAAAGATGGAACCTGCCATATGGTCCTGGATTTATAAGATTTTGGCCTCATCTTCTCATAGAAGATCATATTTGTACTTTGAAGTGATCTTTGCACCTGAAGAAGTATGTGTGGGCGTGTGTTGGCATATACAAACTCTTCCACAAAAATAAAATGGGAAAATAATAAAATAGTTAACAATATGGATAAAACATAAACAAAAAAGTTGTGGTCTCATATTCTGAAAACTTTCTAAGTTAAATGACTAAAAGGAAACCAGAGAACCATAGTTAAAAAAAAAAGAACAAGAAGTCTTTTCCTAGATTAAGGGTCTGGCTTAGATTGTATTTCCCCCTTCTTTTCTTCACCAGAAGCCTGCTTATGAAGGCTGACTGATTTCATGACATTTTCTGTTCTTTTTGGAGTCTAGGTTATGTGACTGACTTGTCAGATTTGTAATACTTAATACTTTTAGTGAGCTCCATTCCAGCAACTTTTATCTTATTCTGTACAGTTGATGGCTTGACCTCAAGATCACAAAAAGAAATGTAGAGAGGTGGCAGGCACAAATAAGGGGGAACAAAAAGGAGAGAGGGATGGAGACAGTTTGTGCAGAAAGTCACAAAAGTGCTGCCCCCCGTAATGCACTGCAAATAATTTTAGTGACAACTATTTTATTCAAATAACTGTTCTAAGTGCACACACATACACACACACAAAAACCTGGGTTACAATGAGGCTGAGAAGTTAAGGCTACACCCATCTGCATAATAGTAACAAATTCCATTGAACTTAATGGGTCTTAACTTTGGAGTAAACATGTTACACTTGTGAAATAGTGGCTAGTCTTTGGGACTTAGACTGGGGAGAATCAGGTTTATTTATTTTTCTTGGATTCACTTATCTCACAAGTTTTCTGTAAAGACACAATATGGGAGAGGGAGGGTGTCCCAATTTTCACAAATGGACAAAATTAAAATAACAACAGTCACCACCATATGTGGGAGTAATATTTAAAGTCCAATATGAATAGGTTTTTTTAGATTCTAAGTCTCAGATCAGGGAGTATTTTACTGACACGTAAGCTATTCCAAGAGCCTTTTCCGATGTAGAATAGGGCAGTAATGCTACAAACAAACAAAAACTGAGATTCAGGAGACAGAGCAGCATCAGGACACTTAGTGGTGTTAGTGCTTAAGCACATCTTCTCAGCCAGAAAGCTGAATGTTGCCTAGCCAGGGGTTTACTCAGCCTCAATAGGCTCCTGTTGAGGACACAATGACAACACAGAACAACACAGAAGCCTCTGTAGCAAGTTCTCCTTCTCCTTTTCAAGGGAGTCAATTTCCAAAAAGGGGACCCATGTTACTCTCTGTTATGCAGCAAGACCAACAAAGAGTCTGGTGATACTTACAGTAGTTTTCCCCACACTCTGGCCTTCCAGATGTTTTGGACTTCAGCTCCCAGAATCCCTGATCATTGGCCAAGGAAGCTGGGAATTCTGGGAGTTGAAGTCCAAAACACCCGTGGGACTAGAGTTTGAGAATCACTGCTTTAGAGGTTCATCAGTTCATAACAGTATGAACTTTTAAGGACTACAACCCACTTCTTTCAGCTGTGCTGACAATGGTCTAGAGCAGTGGTTCTCAACCTGTGGGTCCCCAGATGTTTGTGGACTTCAGCCCCAGCCACTATGGTCAATGCTCAGGGCTTCTGGAAGCTGAAGTCCACAAACATCTGGGGACCCATAGGTTGAGAACCACTGGTCTAGAGTTTCAGAGACTGCACATGTTTGGAGTTGTGTGGGGGGAAGTGAAATGAATAAAGTACTCACAGTAACAATTATATGGACACCGGTCACTCATAAAAATGTTTCCGGTAACACTTTTCCAGAGAGGCTGATTCATTGGCTACCTCACTGTTATGCACTTTAGCTGTGGCTACCCTTGAAGATGGTATGGAAGCTACGGCAAGTGGACAATACACCTGTTAGGTTGCTATGCAGAGTACTCCTTTGCCAACACAGAACACCTCTTCTAAATGGATTGCCCTGGCTGCCTATATGCTACTGGACCAGGTTTAGAGTACTGGTACTAGAGTGAAAGGGTCTAAACAAGATGGGATCAAGTCCTCTGAGACAACAACTCATCTTTGACAATGTCATTGCTGCTGCCACCATTTCTTTATATCCTGAATTCCCAGTTTGGGACTCAAGGAGCATTACAAAGATTACGAGACCATACAAGACAGCTATCATTTCAACTAAGTTTTAAAAAATTACAGCTGCCAAAGTGAAAAATCAGAGTGGATTCCTGTATCTTTCATAGTTGTATGGAAGAGGGAATGTCAGCACTTGTTGCTTGTTATCTGGCTGTGTGACAGGCAACACTGGCTGAAATGCCCTTTTCTACAAGGAGTAGGAGCTGTCTCCAGTTCTCCCTAGTTAAAAGTAGAAATAGCAATAGAATTAAAACAATTGAAAGGATGACCATTAAAAAGAAGAACAATAAATACAGGGTGAGAATCCCTTATCCACAAATCCACAAACCTCCAAAGCCCCCAATTTTTTGCCACCTAGCACCCACTTGTGCCTTTGAGGCAGAGGCTGAGGCACTCCTGCTTGTTTGTCTCTCAGATCCTTTCCAGCTTCATATCTCATACACAACATAGGAGGCCAACAAATGAGACACGAGGCTGCATAGAGATGCAAGGATCTCTTGGTATGAAGCAGAAGCTGTAGAACTCCTGCTTCTTCATTCGCAGGTACCCCGGAAATCTCCTGTAGAGTACTGTATGCGCAAATACAGGTAGTCTAAAATCCAAAAAAAACCCAAGAGATGAAACACTTCAATTCCCAAGCATTACAGATTATCCTATACGGACAATAGAGGCCATTATAGAGTTGGCTCTCCATATCTCTGGATTCTTTATCCATGGATTCAACCAACCTTGAGTTGAAAATATTAAAACAAAATCCAAAAAGTAAACTTTGATTCTGTCATTCTATATAAAGGACGCCATTTTACTACATCATTGTACACAATGGGACTTGGATATTCAAGAATTTTAGTAACCACGGGGGTTCCTGGAACCAAATGCTAGCAGATACCAAAGGACTACTGCAAAAGGCCCTTTTGGACTGAGGAATCAGTTTTCAAAGTCCTGATGAAACAAACAAACAAACAAACAAACAAACAATGTCTTCAGTCTTTGGGGCAGAGAATATTCTATGGTCATAGACATTCTTATTCTGAGCTTGGAAGTAACTAGTAAAAACAACTGGATATTTGTAATTAGTTATTTGTTTTTCAATGCATTTTCTCTAATAATAAAAGTACAATTACATCACACTGTAGTTGCATCCTAAAGAGTGATAACGTCACTTCTTTCTCATGATTAACTGTTGCAGCTTAGTTACTTTCGTAGTTCTGTGGTGTGGTCTCACTACTGCTTCCCTTGATCTGGACACTATATTCACATGGGTTCAGTGCTGTCTTCTGACATCTTGCTACCAGCCCCTAGCCTCTCAGTATCTGCTGCCTTACTCTTGCTTATGGTGGGGATGTCCTTCGACAGAACACTCCCCTCCCCACTGAGTTGGGGGGCTGATAATTCTTCTGAACAGGTTCCTTGATTGCTGCCCCGAATTCCCACTAGGACGACAGTGCTACATCCCTTTATAAATTCTCCTGCCTGAAGTTCCAGTTTGAAAACCCAGCAGCACTTTGTACTGTGTATGGTGCATTCTGGAAGACTTGCAAGAAAATTTGATTTATAGACGGTTTGGCTGACCCACAAACGCATAGATCAGCCAATACCTTCATGTTACATGCATATCAGAAACTGGTTTGAGCTCTTACAATAAATAAAGGCAAAAAGTTGTAGCCAGGATTTCCCCTGTGTCAAATAAGAGTAAATCACCCTCTTATTTTACAGATTGGATTTAGCTTCCTACATATACTGAGCCAGTCGCAGAACAATCTCTCAGATGACATCATGTTACTGTCTATTGTGCAATACCAGCCCAACGCCATATTTCAAAGCCGCAGACTTCAAACCAGAACGTGGAACTGCTGATGAATTCCGCATTTAATCCAAGGGCAGGTAAAATAAATATTTTCATAGACTACATGGGGTGTTTTGGGGCTGCGGTTTAATTTTGCTGCTGGAACATAAAGCAATCATCCCTCTGTTTCAAAGCAGAACACAGCAACACTAAATTCTATTAAGGCTTATTTCTGGTAATACCTTGCACTGAAGGGTTGTAAACATTCCAAATTAGCTTGGAATCCTTTAAATGGGAGATAAGACACAACAATTTCCTTCACCTTTTTATAATCAAGAGGTTTCAGCCTGTGGTTTACACAGTAAAAGACAATTCTTGAGTACCTCTTTTCCTCTGCTGATCTGTTTTTATATTCCCTTCATCTGGTGGAGATTATGCTCTGAAATGTCCCCAGTTTAAATCATTAAGCTGTGACCACTCTACAACTACATAATGGACAAATAAGTTTTACCCTACATTGAAAATGGACAGATAAGTAGACATCCTTGCATTCACCTTCCACCCAGAACATGATGCTACAAAATCCACTGTCTACAGACAAGCCCTACAATACAAGTGGGCCTTCTGAGACTTAGGCCATTTCCACACTACACTCTTATAGTGCTATTATTCCACTTCAAACATCCTATGGAATTCTGCATTCTGGAGTTTAGGGAAGGGCATTTAGAATTCTTAGCCAGAGAGCTCTTTGGCCTCAGTCAACTACAAACCCCAAAATTCCACAGGATGTTGAAAATGGAATAATAGCACTATAACAGTCTAGTGTGGAAATGGCCCTTGACTGCTATCCTGGAGCAGAGGACTTTCAGCAATGGAAAACATTTGAAGAATCCACTAAGGGGTTCAACACTATCTTCTGTGATTTGAGTAGGGACAAAAGCTTCCTATCTCACTACTATATCAACCAGATCATCCATATAGCTCTTATTTGTCTTATGACCATGATGTAGGTCACTTTCTCTACCAGTACTTTCTATACGAGGGCTAGCATGTCGTAGAGGTGTGAGCATTTGACTACAATCCTGGAGACCAGGATTCAGTTCCCAGCTTAGCTATGGAGACCTACTGGGTGACCTCAGGCACGTCATACATTCTCAGCCCCAGAAAACCCCGTGATACGTTCACCTCAGGGTTGCCATAAGTTGAAAAAGAACTGAGGCACACAGCACACACACACTTTTTGTATCTTTATTCCATCTAGTTCTAGCTGGATATTAAACTTTGTATTTTATACTTGGATTGGACAAAGACTTACCCACACTAGAGTTCATCTGTTTATCACCTGTCGACAACCGTTAACTGTTAAAAGATCTCCTTTAGGATAATCATGTGCTCATACCTTTCGCATTTCCATTTAACCACAGCTTGTAGACAAAATCTGCCAACTGAGGGTATACTTTGAGCTTATAGTCTCCAACACTTCCCCAAAGAAAAGTGAGACGTATGCGGTCAAAAAACAGCGGAGTGTGATCAAGACGGCAAGTTATTAATTATTAAGAGTGCAAAAGCTAAGAGGGGCTGCAGCAGTTTGCTTTTGCCTGAGTCTACAGGGAATGGCAAGATTATACCCCTTCCTCTCCTCTCCCCCCATTGAGTTAATTGACTGCAAGCTTCTTTTGCACTTTGAATTCAGTTTGCAGCCACTGAAATAAGCTGAAGACAAAAGGGAGACATGGGAGAAGGAGAAAGAAACTGGGGCATTTTGAAAGTTGCTGAAAAAGTGAGACAAGAGATGATTCATTGGGAATGTTCTTGTCAAACAGGGACAGTTGGAGATTATGTGAGTCCTGTGCAAGAAGAAACGTGGGACAGAAATTAAATAGGTATATATGTACATGTGCAGAGGGCTGCAGTCAGCAAAAGCCTATGCCAAACAAAACCTGTTCGTCTTTAATGCAGTTTAACTTACTACCCAGCATCTTTGTTGTTTTTCCTGCAATACATCTAACTCAAAATGAAAGAGCACAGAAAGTTCCTTTTTTAAAGTAACTTTTAATTTGTTTCTAATTACGCTTTGGGGTGTACGATAAACTGTTGTCCTTATTCATCCCAAGGTTCTAAAAAGCAGCCCACTGTATTTCTCATTATGTTATTCGTCAAGTAACTTGTTAGTTCTGTTGTGCTTATTTTGTCAAAATAAACAAGCCTCTCTGTCTGATGAACTTTTGCCAGCAGGTGAAGACAGTTTTATTTAGACAGCCCCTGTGTTCCTAAGTTTTTCAATTATGCTGATAATTGGTAAATATGTCGTAACCACTTTTCATCGACTGTTTGTATTAATATTTATGTCTTATCTTCTTGGTATCTATGTGCATGTGTGTATACACATGTGTATATATACATGTTGCCCACCTCAGCATAAAGTGGTTATGCCAGGGATTCGATGAGGAACATCGTGCCTATTGAATATTTGAGACTTCTAGAAAACTCAGCGAGCATGGCCAGTGGTAAGAGACCATGGGAGTTAATGGCTGAAACATCGGGAGAGCCAGATATCGCCAGCCACCGGAAAGCTCAATCAAATGGATGGAAAGAGAATTAGGACTGCGTGGCTGCTGTGGAGTTCCAGGTTAAAAATAATCTAATGCTGTACTGGCGACAAATATGCGTCCAGTCTGAACTCATGATGCTTGTGATGACATTTACAGCCCTAAATGGCTTGGGACCTTGACAGTTGATATAAATATTTAGACAGAGTTAGCCTGTTATAGCGCTAGGATCCCACTTTCAACATCCTATGGAATCCTGGGGTTTGCAGTTTCGGGAGGGGCCAGATGGTCCCTCCCGAAACTGCAAATCCCAGGATTCCAAAGGATGTTGAAAGTGGGATCATAGTGCTATAACAGGCTAGTGCAGAAATGGCCATAGATTTAGACAGATGGATAGACAGACAGACCAACAGAAAGACAGACAGTGTCTTCTCGGATAAACTGGTGGCCAACAGTTCATTATATCTCAACTCTCTTTGAAAGCTGGGGCTGGTTTCTAAGGGACATGATGGCTATTTGAAGCAGATACAACCATTAGCTGACAAAATTCACAGCTTATGCCAGCCTGCTTGTCTTTTGGGGACAACTCCAATTATGTCCCATCAACATGACCAATGGCTGAGGATGACGGAGATTTTAGTCCAACAGCTTGCAGGCTGGAGAAGGTTATATGATACAGTTCCATCTTTGCTTTGCTTTGCTTCATGCATGCATTATAATTTATCCATTTCTGTTTGCAGCCTGGAGCCAAAAATTTTGATGCTATTGTTAAAGGTAAATCAGCATTTAAATCTCTAGAACATAATGTTCTGAAATGTACTGCATGTACAGTACTCTATGCGCTCTCAAAACACATTATAGTAAGGAAAGATAACACTAAACAAGTATAACTAAAAGCACAGAGGGTATTTTTTTCGGGCCAGTAATACAAAACAAACATCACCCCTAATTTTATTGAAGAGGAACAATAAGTTAGTAGCAACCATCTCCCTAAATATGTTGAAACCTGACTGCAGGGTCTCATAATTTAGTAGTCAATGAACCTTTTTCCTAATTAAGCCCTAGTCCTCTTTGACTCCTGAAGAAGAAAACATGATGAAAGCAGTTACCTGTTATCAAATTACAAAGCATTTTCTTTCTTGCTCTCTTTCTATCAAAGGACCAAAACAGGCAATAAGATTGACCAGCTAACAAGATTCTCGTGACCTAAGGGGGAATTTCTTGTTCCAGTTAACAGCCTCTGAAGAATGCCCCTTTTTGATTCTTGTCTCATACACAAAAATGATTGTCCCATTTGACCAGTGTTCTATCACATATTGCAGAGAATCCTATTTACTTAGATGCTGGTAGAACATTAAAAACACAATAGCCTGATTGTCTTTGAAAGAATTTTTTTCCCTCAAGATTGACCTCCCTCCCTTCTTCTTCTTTTTTTTAAAGGGAGGGGTTGTGGGGAGAGAGAGAGAAAGAGATCAAAAAGCTAACTTTAATAGATGTTTGACTAAGGTCAGACTCCTAGGAAATGGAACACTGAAGATGAAAGCGAACAAATAGATTTGGCTTTTGATCTCGGCCAAATCCATTTGGCATTGTTTAGTTTTTCTATAATGCTTCAATTCTAGAGTGATATCATGGCCAAAATGAACTACTTCCTATTTGAAGTTTGGTTTTTTAAGGATTTTTTGATGGTTGTTTTTTGTTTTAATAGTTTTGGTAAAACTTTAACATGTATCACAGAAAAGTTTAGGAAACAGGAGGCTTTGTAAGAATTTGCCTACAAGATTGATAGACCTAGTGCTCAGCTGTCCCCCACCCATCCATCATTCCTAGAACATTTCCATACTTAGCCTGTTATAGCGCTATTACTCCACTTTCAACATCCTATGGAATCCTGGGGTTTGCAGTTTAGGGAGGGGCCTCAAAGGCCCCTCCCTAAACTGCAAACCCCAGGATTCCATAGGATGTTGAAGGTGGAATAACAGCGCTATAACAGGCTAGTGTGGAAATGGCCCTAGTTTTTTTTTGCAATTTGTACTTTCAAAACTTGCTTTTGATGGCCACCTAAAAACTATGGTTCACCAAATGGTGTGGCTTCCAATTTCATCCAAATGACGATTTGGCACTGAAATCTGTTGCTGACATCCTGTTCAGTTGTTACAATACTGTAGTATGATCTCATAACTTATTGGAATTCATGACCCCAAAACCTACCTTTTCTGTCTGGCAGTGCCCCAATCCAGGGGATTCTGAGGTACTGCAGATTAGGGCACTGGGAAACAATGTTTGCAGCACTTTCCCAGTTGCAGGGTGCACTGAGACAAGCAGCTGCAGCGGGACCCTGAGAGGTCTCCCCGCCTGCCTGTTTTTAAAGCCAGGAGAGCATGGTAAGTCATTTCGCAGCACCTCAATCTGCAGCATTTCGGAAGCAACTCAGTTGGGGAGCTGCCAACCTGAAAATGTAGAGGGTGGCATCATCAGACATAACTACAATATCTGAGCTACATATCATAGTTACATCAGATGATGGTAGAGCTCAACCTGTGTCTTTTAAGATACCATAAGATCCCTGATTGCTCTGTTTAAAAAAGTTATTTTTCTGCATTACCTTCTCTCTGAAATAGAGCGTAGGGGTAAATTACAGTCACCCACACCCCTATAAGCATTTTAAAGCACTTGTTCTCAGTCCAATACGTCTGATTGATTAATTAATTAGACTCATTTCTAGTCCATCTTTTAGCCAAAAAGTCTCCCAGAATGGCCTAAAAATAGTTTATTCAATAGTGTCTGCCTTCAGGCTCACAATCTAAATATGATAGAATGCACAAGGGAAAAGGAATGGGGAGGTTGAACGGGAATAATTAAGTTGATCAGCAGGTAAATCCTGGCACAGTGGAGGTGGGCCTGGCTGCTGTTGTGCTTCTTCTGTAGCCAAAGAGTGTTGAGACTGGAAACAAATCTCAAATGAGTCAAGATCCTACACTGGAGCATGAGGAAAGCAATGCTCTGCAAGCATATTTCCATGTAGTTACCTTCCTCATCAGCGGTCAAGTCCTGCTGTGACTGTTTACTGGCCTGAAGGAAAGGGGAGGTGACCAGGAAGTTCTGCAGCATCTGGGAAAAGAGAATGAGATTGCTCTCCCAGAATTGCTGGAGAACAACCTCTTCCCACTTCTCAGCTGAAACTTTAGCTGGGTGCTACCTGGCTGCCTTCTTTCCCCTCATCCAGTAAAAGGCTGCAAAAGTGAGCCCAGCACTGGACAGTTGCCTCATGGGGTGAGGCCTCTGGATGCTGTGCAAGGAAAATAGCTCCTTACCCAACACCCAAAACAAGACATGCATGCATACATCACCAGCTGGATTTCAGTCATTGTATTATTTCTCCCAGGTCCTCCCAGAACTAATCCGCACTTGCTTATCGGTTGAAAAACTACCTGGTTAAAGAGATGTCATACCTTAGAAAGGCTTGAGCGTAACTTTACCAGTTAAAAGACAGTACTTACTGTTAGCTAGGCAAGGAAGATAAAGCAATCTTGTCACTACAATCAACTTAATTAAGCAACTGTTTCCTACGCCTTTAATAATTGTTATTGATGGGATCAATAAAGTAAGCAAGTTGAGGGAAACATAAGGAGCACAAAGCATGTTGCTCTTGAGTGCATTAATCCAAACATATTTCAAGATGGTGGGAGACGTGTTGCAATTCATAATTTTAAAATGCATAGGTAGTGGGAGAAAGAAGCTATAGAGTGCCTGTGGTGCAAGCCCCAGTTAAAGAGATGGGCATCTTCTGAGGAAACTGGATAGACAGAGATATGGGAGAAAGTAAAATGAAGGCATTTATCCGTCCTAAATAAGATCCCCACCCACTCACCCCACACATACAAAAATTTCCTTCAGTCTCCAGAATTCTAGCATTCCAGTAATTTAAAACTATAGTTGAGGATTCAGACATACATTTAGGCATCCAAAAAAAAAAAAAAAGGAGGCAGGCAAAGTGATGAAGAGAATATGGAATATAGCAAATAGAATTGCTCTGGGTCTCAAAGATTTTCATTATCTCCCAGTCTCCAATGTTAGAAGTTTGAGGACTGAATGCAAATTGCATGAGAGTGCAGAATTTTTATCTGCAGGGGCAATGCCCATATTTTGCCCCCACCTCTTTACTTACACTTCTCTGGGTAAATCTTGGACAGGAGTGGAGATACAATTTGCTGTCACTGTTCAGACATCTTAAATGGACTGAATCACTTCCTATACAAAACAATTACGGGAAAACAAGCAAGTTGGTGAGAAAATTGGGCAAAAGTTCTTTTGTTTTCTATGAGGAGGAGATTGCTTGGTGTGAGAGGGATTTGGTTCTACATGCCTCTGCCACAAGATGACCAGCTGTCCTACTTTAGAGGACATTCCATTGTTTGAAAACCTGCTAGAATAGAGTCCTCTGGGTGAAGGCAACACTGATGGCAACTGCTCAGCTCTGAAACAAAAGGAACATTTGGGAGCCTCCTGGGATGACACATTGCTGGTTACCCTAACACCCTCTACCCCGTTTCCTTTTTCTCATCTTGCTGATGGTACCTGTCTTGCATAGGTGGGAAGTCATTTAGGAGAAGGTAGATGGGCAGCCTCACTCAAATGCATGGACAATTTTTTCAGCATGTGGTTAATTCAACATAGGATGGACTGTATTCACAACAGATATGTACCACTGAAGAACAACATGGAGACATCACCATGTAGTATTTTCTCTGCCAAACATTGGAGCACATTTACCATTTGGGTCTAGTAACCTGTAGATAGCTAAGAGTTTCTTCTGCATCAAGCTTTTCCTGCCTGAGAGAGAGAGACTGAAGAGGCTGCCTGACTTCAGGTGTCTTAAAAGGACAAGAAAGCGTTATTTCATTTGTCATTTTATTGCCGTGAATGGTGAGAGGTCTTCTGCCAAAACAACTTGGCTGCCTTGGGTATTGGGGGGTGCTCCATCTCAGGCAGCAAAATGTCTCAGGCTGGCCTTGACTGCAACTCCCATCACTCCCATACTGATGAGATTAGTTATGTAATACATCGGGAGGGCACAGCTTGGGGGAAGCTGCTGTATAAAGCGACAATAACTGTGACTGTAGGAATCTCATTTTATTTCTCCATCTTTAAGGCCTCTGTAGATGTGGCAGCGTAATTATGCAAGAAAAGGTGTGGGCTCAGCATTTTCTCTTCCAACGTACATGAAGATGATATGGAAATAAGCAAAATAATGTTTTATGAATTAGGTTATTAGTATGAAAATCGAAGGGCATTCCCCATCTGCTGGGACAGACCATATGACTGATTTATGCCACGGAGGCTGAATTATTGATACATATGCTTATATATTATATTTTATATGGGGTATCATGGGATAAGACCATCTGGCATGGAGGCATCAATATAAGCACCTTTGCCTAAATAAACACTAACAACCAAACAGCAAACCAATCACACTGTTGTTATTTGTTGACTTGCCCTTCTGTGGAACTTTTCCTCAGCAGAAACAAAGACAAACAAAGCCAAACTCCCAGCCACCTCTTAAAATCTCCCATGCCTCTTAAAACAAGGAACTACAAAATCTTCCATGGCTTTTGGGAAAATGAAGATTCCTGGAAGTTTCTCTGCTGTTAACTGAGATTAAAAGGGTCTTTCCTCACATTGGGATGAAAGTGATAGGCCAACCATGAGGCAACTATGATCACCACATCAAGATGTTTAGTTAATTTGGAGAAAATTACACATTGCTAAGAAGGTCATTAAGCTTAAGGTGCCCCACTCTAAAAAAGGATCCATGGCCAACTGACTCCTGGTACATGATTTCGCAGAAGAAGCATTAGTGAATCATAGGAAAAAAATGGATAAATGGTTCATAAAAACTAAAGAAATGAACAGCAGCAGCTGGCTCCAGCAAAAGAACCAAGCCAACAGAGCCAAAGAAGAACAGCTAGATATTTTTTGTCTACTTCCAGTCTGTACCCTCATGATGTTTTTAATCCATAACTCTGTTCCAATGTAATTTCTACACTAATCTGCAATAAAAAAAAAATCCTTGGTAGCCTCTAAGCCCCAATATGGATTGAATACATACTATTTTTCCCTCTCAGAATGTTTTCAAATGTTCAGTGTAAGTATGCATTTTGATATATTTAAACTGCCGAGATTTGTTTAAACTGAAGCATTTTGGAGAGGTGGGAAATCGAGCAGCAAGGAAAGCTGCTATCGGCATATTAGAGCCACCTGCAAGTATGACTTCTATATATGCAGATCCGCTTCCCACTCCTTGGGATAACTGGCACAACCTGTACACATAAGTGCAGCTTTCAAATCCCAAGGTCTAGCCCTGAGTCTCAAGGCCTAGACCTCTTTCTTAAGGCCTCAGGGAAAAGGGGAGAAATCTCAAGGCAAGGATGCTATCTCGGAAGAAAAATAGATGTTTTAACCCATGTGCTTCTGGTCTCTGCTGTTGCAGGCTATCTCATAGCAGCTGCTCTAGACCATCTAGGGGGTCTGCCAGGACACCTTTTCCCTTTCTTCCTCTCAAAATTTTTCAAACTGCAGCCAATATCAGAGCAAAAGAGGCGGTCAGAAGTTTTTAAGGAGAAAAAGGAAGAAGATAAAAAGAAGAAGAAGTAGCAGCAGCAGCTGAGCAAGTCAATCACAGCTCATGGGCCACTGCAGTGGGTGGCCTCTGGGAGGCAAATATAAAAACCAGAGGTTTCTCTATAAAAGAGCTAGGCCATTTCCACACTGTATATCCTTCCACTGTCCTCCGATCACTATTCTGGCTGCGTCTTTGCCGGGAAGGGAGTGTGACAGGAACGCTCTCCTCTGCACCCAGCTGGCTCCCTGCAGAAGGGAGCAAGAGCAACATGCGCATTCCTTCCCAGGCGCAGCTGGCTTCTTTCCTGTGCTGCACTGGAAAAGGAAGCACCTCCAATCGTGCTTCTGCCCCTTCCACATGGCCAGCAGTGATGAGAGTGTTGCACAATTGTGGGCACTTAACAGATTTATTCCATTAAGCAAATATCTCATAATCATGATGGGTGCAGGTGGGATGGCAGCGGGACCGTGATGACGTCATGCAAAAGCATGACCCGCAGATTGCGGCCATCCTGTCCCCATTGCGGGACTGCGGTACCATGCGGAAAGGGCCCCAGTTGCAGCAGTTAGAAACAGAGACAGGAGCAGGGTAGCTTAAATCTTGCAAAGATGAAATTGATGTGGACATTTAGGAAGAGGGGAACGGAGAAGATTTGAATAAGGTTTGTGGGGGAATTGAGAGTGTGGAAGAAGTTCAAGGAGACGTATTACTTTGTTTGAATGAGAGAAGTTACAGTACACTCTATGTGGATCCAGAGTAAGGCCAGATGTTTCAGCTAAGCATATTTAATTAGTTAACTTCTCCTGGGCTTGACCTCTGCAAAACTGATTTGAATTGTCACTCATGCTCCAAATGCTGGTGGAACAGTCTCCTTTTGTCCATGTATCTGATGCCCAGTAAAGTAGTTTGAGAGGAGAAGTTACGGCCATGACAACTTTATGAGCACTACTTATTCATAACCATAATTCTTGCCCCAACCTACTTTACTGGGTATCTGTTGCAGGGGGAGGAGATCCATTCTGCCATCGATCAGAGCCAGGGTGACTGAGGTTTCAGTCGGATTTCAGGGAGGGAGATGTGAGTGTGTGTCAGGCCAGGATAGTTACTTAGTTAAGTAAACTGTTGTAAAATAATAGTATTTATTTGTTATATAACAACTCTATCTGGGTGTTTTAATTTAATAATTTGCAAGGAATACTGATCATGTTTAACCACATACTGAACTCACAGATCAAAATATATATTTTTCCACTTTAGTAGTGATCATGAGACCTGAGTACCAAATCCAGGGAGAAATCTTAAGGGTAAAAGGGCAAGGTGAGTGTGAGAAGCATCTCCAGGGCTTCATCACTGATAGGATGATACAAATTAATATGACGATATTGAAAACTGGGGAACAATAAAATTCATGGTTAGTTTGCATAGACTTAGAAATGTTAACCATATCCACTACTTTATAGGAACTTTGGTAAGTATCAGGAGTGAACTGAAAGGATAATTTTGTGTTGCCAATTTAAACTTTCATTAAGGATCCAGCAAGGGAACTAAGAAGTTAATATCATGATACCTTTAAATGAAACATGTTTAGTTAATTTTAGTTAATATTATTTAGAGTACAACAAGTTAAGATGATTGAAATTAGATGACTGAAATTTCAATTAATAATGAACTGAGGTAGAGCTGAAGATTGTAGAGACTGCTCTTATCTGATGTTATTTTCCCCTTTTTAAATAAAAATAATAATTAAAAGAAGAAGAAGCCTAAGGATTGGAACTGCAGTGGTCAACCTGGATAGGGGTCCCATCACACCAAATAACTACAGTCAGCCCTCCACATTTGCTAGGGTTAGGGGCGCAGGACCCCCGCAAAAGTGGAAAAACCACTAATATCAAAATGTGAGTGTGTGCCTATTGGAAGGGGGCTGAGGCATGGGGGTGAGAGTGGACACTCAGGTTAGGGAAAGGCAGGAGAAAGGGGTTGGGTCGGCATGATGGCCCTAAATGTCCTGTCTCTCACTTGTCTCCTTCCTTGGAGGTGAGCCAACACTGAGAGAGGGTTTGTGGTGCTGGGAAGTCAAACTGTGATCTGTCTTTAGCTGGCCAAGGAGCAGCTGGAAGAGGAGGACCAGAGGTCGGTTTTTAAAGGACTGCATGGCCTGACTGGGGCCACCAAGAGGGAAGACCTCCCCAGAAAAGAAGTGCTGGAGGTGTGGGGCAGGAGTTGAAGAAACTCTAAAAAAAATCAAATCTGTGAAAGTCAAACCCACAAATTTGGAGGGCTGACTGTAGTATCTTGCTTGGTAGAATGAAGAGCTGTGGTCAATGCTTAATCTAGCACGTTTAATGCCATCACCAGGGCCAACCCCTTGTTACACAACAGGCTCCCCCTTGGAACATCATGAATGTCAACCCCTTGTGACATCCCACGCAGCCATTCCAGGGGCTCAGTTTCAGCCCTGAAATCTCAAAGCCTGAGATGCTCCTCACCTGGCAAAGAAATTCATGACTACTTGAGGAAACATGCAAAAATCAGAGATAAGGGTATCTGGATGTCAGGTATAGCTCATGCATCAATTCTCTTCTGACATCTGAAACTATTTTTCCCCTTTTCATGCATTTGTTTTGTTTGGGCTTGTTTGCACATTAACATCTATCCTAGTTGATATTACTCATCAAGAATAAGAAAGATGGACTGTATGCTTTAGAAATTAATAAATCGCCAGTTGGTAAGGAATAGCTGAAGAGCACAGAAGAGAAGCATCCTGAACAAATGTGAAGATCGTCTCCCACACCCTTTGGTACAAAGAGAAATGAACAGAAGAACATTTTGTTCTACCCATTCATATTCTGAGATAAGTGAACAGCATCATAGAAGCAAACTAGCAATAACTTATATTTTGTCTGGAACATTAGGTTGCCTTTGCAAGAACACATGGTTTGAAGCCTGATGAGGGGGAGAGAGAGAGGGGGGAGAGGGAGAGAGAGAGAGAGAGAGAGAGAGAGAGAGAGAGAGAGAGAGAGAGAGAGAGAGATCTGTTTGAAGGAAATTAGCTTTTTTGCTCCCTGGAAGAAAATTCCCAATACAAATGAACAAAATCATCAACAATAATGAGTTTTTAAAAATATATTAAAAACACAAACAATGTAAATCTAAGCAGAAACAAGTAATCTATTATGCAGAACTCCCACCAGGAATGCTGGAAGCAGGACAATTTGCTGTCTGTTCTAATTTTATTTAGTCATAGGAAAACATAAGATGAGAAGGAGGGTTTGTGCGTCTGGATCTCAGCTGGTTTTAGTCAAAACTTCCAATTGCAGTCCACGCACAGATGACTGATTGTTATCTTCTGCTCATGTTTTTTTATGTGTGTGTATGTGTGTCTGTATTCTTCTCTGGCCAAAGTGAACAAAAGCCAAAGATGTTTTGTTTCTGCCCCAAAACAGTATGGCAAAAAGAATGTTCATTTTATCATCAGAGTGCAATACTAACACATTAAAGTTTAATAACAATATTAAAGTCCTATTTAGAGACCATAAATTTTCAGAAGTAAAAGTAAAAATGCTGTCTGGTTTAACAAAATCATGCATGCAGAGATGGACAAGCAGATTTCAAAGTCGGAGGCTAGCTCTCTATCTCATACCCTCGGGTCACCATGAGAGGAAAATGACTTGAAGGATTACAAATGTTCAATTATATCGACTGTGAACTGTGAAGAAAGATGTCAGCAAAGGTGCCAGCAAGCCACTGAAATTCTGTTTTCAGCTATACTAGAAACTAGTCAAGCATACTGGATTTATTTATTTTGAAATTTATTTTAAAGTTTATTTTCAAAATTTCAAAAATTTATTTCTAAATTCTTTTTGGTATTGCATGCCACTATCTTTTCTTTTTACATGCACAAGCCATCTCATTCAATAGTCCAGGCAGTATGCAAGGTCCAGAAACATAAAGCAATGGGGGGATAGGACAAAATACTTAAAAGATCCATGATCGCTTCAGAGGATAGGACCAGAACCAATAGATTCCAATTACAGGAAAGAAGATTCCAGCTAAACACTAGAAAGAACAGCAGAACAGAATAACAGACGGTCTGAAAAGGTGTTGACCATTCCTTCATCCGAGGCTTTTAAACAGAGGTTTGATGGACATTTTTCCAGCAGTTGAGTCCTGTAGTGTCAGGGTGTTAGACTAAAAGGCTGTTGGGGTACCATAAAACTTGATTGTCCTATGAGTCTAAGGCCATTTCTGCACTCAAAGGTCCCTCCCTAAACTGCAAATCCCAAGATTCCATAGGATGTTGAAAGTGGAATAATAGCACTATAATAGGCTAGTGATGAAATGACCTAAAATTACAGAATTAGCATCTGAAGCCGTGTTATTACAATTTGCCAGTTAAGAATGTATGGTCGGCTCTCAATAGTCACAGGGGTTGGGTTCCAGGACCTCATACAGAGCACAAAAAAAGTGAATCCTTAAATCTCTATTTAAAAAGTGGTGTAGGGCAAGAGCCAGAGGTGGCAGCAAACTCCCGCTGCTAGCTGCACCACAAGACAAGCCTTCTTCAGGCTCCCCCACCTCCTGGGAGAACGCCAGCCACGGCTCTTCTGCTCACAAGAGATGTGTGAAATGGTGGGAATCCAAGCACAATGCTTGGCACAAATCCACACTTCCCACCATTTCTCAGATCCTCAGATCAACAGCCTCATTGGCACTGTCAGCTAGAGCAAGAGAAAACACCATGGGGTGCACAAGTGTGGGCAGCTTTGGGCTCCTGCCTGTGCAAATATGAGCCGGGGCACTCTTCAGGCTGAGGAGGTACTCAGTGTTGTGGGAATTCTTCTCTTGCCCTAGCCAGTGGCACAGGTGAGATGAGGATATGTGAAGTGATGGGAGGCCTTCGCTGCTGTCCTGTGCCATTCATTAATAGGGACTTACAGAGGAGACCTGCTGTTTGAATCCATGGTGGGTTGAATCCATAGAACATGAGCCTGTGGATATGGTGGGCCCACAGTACTTACTTTATTCATAGAAATTACACAAGACTGCTGTTCTGTATCTATTTACCTGAGAGTAAGCCCCACTCACTAGGACTTGCTTCTGAGAACAAAGTGTACAGAATTGTAATGTATAGATCCCAAGGCAGTGCATATGATACGTTATCCTCTCAATGACTCTGTGAGGTTAGCTAAGATTAAACATTATGGTCTGTATCCAGCTGTCCTGCTGACCTACCTCAAGATCTGCTGCACTAGCAGATACGCATTATAGAGTAAGAACAAGGACAGAATCCACCAAAGTTTTCCACTATGTGACCAGAAGATCACATGTGTATTTTGTCCCTTGAATAATCACTTGTACAGCAAAGGAATCCAGCACACACGACTAAGCAGGGTTCTTTGCTCCATTGGTGTCATGTTGGATCTAGGCAGGAAATAACCACCCATCACTTTATTTATATTCTGCCTTTCTCCCAAGGCAGCTCTCAACAGACAGAGAACTACAAGAAAAGCACATGTAATCAAACCATGCAAATTGAGATTAAAATAGTATTAAACAACAGAATTAAATCCATGTAAAATCTTACTTTAAAACAAAGATTAAAAACAGTACAGCGCCACAAAAACCCCTCCTGTTGTTAAAAAAAATCAATGGTTTCCAAAGGCTTGCTGGAAAAGAATGGTAAGTAAACAGAGAAGGAGCCATCCTAGTTTCCCTAGGAAGAGAGTTCCAAATTGTGGGAGCAGCCACACAGAAGGCCTTCTCCTACATTCCCACCAATCACGCCTGTGAAGGCCGTGGGAGAGACAGAAGGTCTCCCCTGAAGATCTTAGTGCTCAGGCAGGCTGATATGGGAAGATATGGTCCTTCATGGATCTACAGTTGTGCCCCTAACTATGGGGCCTCTTCCTCCCACTCCTTCTCCACCTCCTCTAAATCCAGCTTTTTTGAGTCTGCCTGGCATTGGCGCCCAGGGCATGTGCTCTACTTACCTCACTCTACATATGCCTCTGGGTCTAAGCTGTATATGGCTTTATATAACAGCCCATGGTGTGTTCTGAAATCCACCACTGGTCATGGGTTCTAGGGCCACTGGGAAGATCCAACCCTCTCTCCCTGGAAGACATCATGACAAGGAGGAGAACAAGCTGTCTTCCATCCTTCAGCCAGTAAAAATGCATTTCCTCTTTCCTCACTATTCCCTTTCCCTTTAGATTGTCAGCCAGGGACTGCCCTTCAATATTTCTATAATGCCTAGAAATTTTAGATACAGGAAGCCCCCACCTTTTGATGCCCCATTATCTGACGACTTGTTCTTTTGATATTTCAAAATTAAAGACAAGTTCCATTAATTTGACAGGGGTTCTGGTCTTTCACTAGTTTTTTTGCCTATGGAGGCTCACTTGGAACCACCTGTGCGTGTGCTGCTTGCAAAGCAAACTGAGAGGGGAAAAAAGGCACCAAGCCAGCTGAGAGACTTTGCAAGCAGCATGCACATGCTTGGTCCCAAGTGAACCTCTGTAACTCCCTCATGCTCCTTACAGTACAGCACATGGTTCTGCTTTTCAATCAATTCTATTTTCTGGCAGTGCTCTGATCCCTAATCTGTCACATAAGTGGGAGAAACCTGTACTTTTTATATGAAAAAAAAAAATCACAGCATTGCTTGTGCTTTGCTCCCCCTGCTTTCCTCTGCATGTGCTTTTTACAGTATTGCATTTTAAATCATTACTTTTCACTGTGTGTTTTTTTCTTTTCTTTACATTCACTTTTATGTAGCTGCTTCAGGGCAGAAACATAAGAACAAACAAAGACTCACTAAAGGAAATGCCAGGGATTTGTGGGGAGGGGACTTATCTAGTCAAGCAGTTGAGCTGTCTAAGGCATATACAAGATGAATGCATGGGGAATATATACAGGTCAGGGGGAAAAAGGCTCATTTATTCATTATTTTATGTCATTATTTTAAAGTATTCATTAGTTTAAAAAACTGTACATAATACAAGACTGGAGAGAATAAAGTGCAGTTATTTGCTGTGTAAACACACTTTAAAGCTTCCCTTCACATCTGCTTTGCACCTGTGTGTGTTAATTTTAAGGAATAAACTACCTTGTCGTTCAAGGTCCTTTTTAAAAACACCCTGCTGCCCGCACAAAGAAGCTGACTTTGCACTTGAGTGGGAATATGGGTGGATGTGAGATTGTTTCAAAACCCCAGCTACACACTTTTCAAGCCTTTAGAAAGGAAGAACAACAGTATAAATGGAAGAATCAGAAGTAGTATTCAGATTGTATGGCACACTGCATTCTAAGCCAGCCTTACATAAAGGAGAGAGCAAAGGCCGGAAAAATCA
Source organism: Iguana delicatissima (assembly GCA_948472985.1). Lineage (NCBI taxonomy): Eukaryota > Metazoa > Chordata > Lepidosauria > Squamata > Iguanidae > Iguana > Iguana delicatissima. Next base: position 516,435 of record CAOKZL010000010.1, read on the forward strand.
CCTTTTGTCTTTTGTCTACAGAAACTTCTGCTTAAAAAAGGTTGCGGGGGGACAGACCTGAGCACTGCTACCTGGAAATCTTTAAAATAAGGGGGGAAATTGTGAACTTACTTGAAAATAATGCATTACATTTAGAAGATGGGGCAAGCTTGATTTCTGCTGCTCTAGAGAGTAGGACATGGAGCAATAGTTTCAGACTATAGGAAAAGAGATTCCAACTGAACATGAGGAAGAACATTAGGAAGAACAGTTTGACAGTCTTCTACCGTCTCCTGTCCTCTTTTCCTGCTGAGCTGAGCGCAAAGTACTTTTGTACTTTTGACCTTGCATTGCAGCAGTCCAAGTAAGATGAGGAAAAAGCGGAAAAGTGGGAGGAGGAGAGAGAAACTGGGACATTTTAAAAGCAGATGAAAAAGTGGGATGGTAGAGGTTTATTTAGGACTGCCCTTACCAAATCAGGACAATTGGAGACTATGTTGTGTTAATTTTCTGCCTGGGTTTCCTGAGTGCTCGGAATCCCATTTTTCAACAGGGAAATGAATATTGGTGAATGTTCTTTCCCTTTTCATACCACATTAACTGGAACATATTAAGCGAAGCTTAACTTCCCCCAGCCTACACTGAAATTTAACAGGACATATATAATGTCTTTAAACTTGACTGGACTGCATCCTTCTTTTTTAAAAAATATAACACTGCATGATATCATTTTATCACGTGGACTGGTCTTCTATTGAAAACAGACACAGGATTCACCTGTCTGCTAATATTTTCCTCCAGTATTTGTTCTCCAAAATGTTAAAAAGTGCTTCAACATCAAATGGGACTAATGATTTGCCAAACTGTATTTCAATCAAAGTCATTGTTTAGGTCATCAGAAGGCGTTTCAGCCTGGGCATTTGAAATCCATTAGCTGTCCCTTCTAACCTAAATAATTTTTAAAAGATGGAATGACAATTATTTAACCTCGGGGGGGCTGATTTCTTACAAGCATTTCCCGAGGCATTTATGTCATAGAAACAGTTTCAAAAACTTATAAAGGTGTTCATAGAAGGGTGGACAGGCCTGTTCACAACAGGGAAATCCTGTCTTGATTTACAGCGGCAACAAACACTTCCACGAAAACAGACATGGTTAACTTAATTGAATCTGTCTTACCTAACTGCATTCCCCTCATTACCAAATAAATGAAGTATGAGTTAATTGTTTCCACTTGTTGGATTGGCTTGAGATAGCAGTTAATTGCTACACGTTCCAGCTAACAGAAAAGTTTAGAGAGATACACAAGATAGCCATTAATCTACAAGAAATACAAAGTTAATATATAAGAATTAATATAAAAGAACTTGCAATCAGTAAGTATGGACAAATAACACACCCTCCGTATGCGCAGACCCTCCATATATGCAGGGTTTCCATGCCAGGAACAGCTGTGAACAGTGGGAATTGTGGACGTTCTCGTCCCGTTATATTCAATGGCAGCGACGTGCACATGGACATTTCAGCACTTCCACATTCACATTGCCACCATTTCAGGTGTAAGATGTGGCACTCCTTGGCTGCTCAAAACTGCAGATCCCTCAATAGGATCAGTGGGTCTACATGAGAGGCAGTAAATTATCACTCTCACATACATTTTTTTATTTCTATTTTTTGTTGATCTTTGAAGTTACAGTAATTAAGCAGACTGATCTAACAATTAAATCTGCTAAGGATAAGTTAAGATACCTTTGTTAAACTCAAGAACAATTGTGCAAATATACTTCTGATGGAGGAATCTGCTAAGTTTATGTTGACTGACATTAATGAAGTACCAACAGTGAAAGAAGGAAGTTCAAAATTTTGTATTTTAATATATAGGGTAGAAACGACTGTGAATTGTGGTTATAGATCTATATTCATTTAATTCACAAAGATAATGAAATCGTTCAATGCAATGTTTCATGAACAATGTTACTTTTTTCTGTTTCATTGTACACTTCTTCTTTTCTTTATTTAATGAAAACTATTTAAAAAATACAACTGCAATTATGAGGTCACCAATACAGAGGGTACACTATATTGGTGTTTAACCCTTACAATCGATCCAAATGAACATGAGTAAATAAAATATTGTCTGCTCCAATGTAAACCTAATTGGTTTCAACTGGGACACACCGGTCAGTGAGCATGATCACCGCTTTGCTGTATCTTGTTCTCAGGTTTTATTTGTGTTTTATCTTGCTTTAGTAAACCAACATGGAAGTTTGCAGGAGAGTAAATACATCAAAATCTGTGAGAGCTAGGTTTCCCAGAATGAAAACTGGAGAGGGCTCCTAGATCTTTAACAGATGTATAGAAGGGGCATGAACCAATAAACTGAGTTGGCATAAGGCTGTTTCTTGTATTCTATAGACTCAGAGGTGCATCCACTTGCTAAGCATGTTCATTTTGTGGCCCTCCATACAGCAGCCATGCGGCAGTTGTCAAGCCATTACCTTTAGCTTACCCTCCAACATTTCACAGATGAAAACCGGGACACTTGTGGCCAAGCAACATCAGAGTGCAGTCAAGACGGCAAAAAAGTTATTAATAAGGGAGAACAGGCAAGCTATGAGGAGCTGGAGCTGCTCGCTTTTGCCTGAGTCTACTGGGAAGGACAAGATTCTGCCCGCTCCACTTCTCCCCTTCCCGCTGAATTGAGTGCAGGCTGCTTTTGCACTTTGAACTCAGTTTGCAGCAACTGAAGTAAGCCAAGGGCAAAGGGGGCAAGTAGGAGGAAGAAAGAGAAATGGGGACATTTTAAAAGCAGCTAGAAAACGTGGGACAACAGGAGGTTTAATTGGCACCACCACTGGCCAAATCAAGGCTCTAGGATGGTATGCTTCACAGGTGCAAGACTGGCACAGTGAGACAACAGTCTCAATGACACAGGGTGGCAGTCCTCAGCTGTTTCTCCTGACCTACCTGGAGCTTGGAGGACTCTTTTGTGTGCCACCCTCCAGCACCTTCTAAATTGGCCTCTGATCCTGGTCCAGTGATGAAGGAAACTTCTGCATAACATATCATCCTGAATGCACATGATCTCACGTGATTTAGGAGGTTAAACAGGGCCAGACCTTGTTAGTACATGGATGAGAGATTCAAAGAGGGCTAGGAAAGAATCCTGCCTTCAAACTTCTACAGTGGCTGCCAGTTAGAATTGATGGTACTGGATCGGATGGACCAATGATCTAACTCAGGATGAGACCGACAGCCATTCTCATAATAAAATGGAAGAGGGAAAGGTTCCATTTTTGTCTCAAGGAGCAAAAACGCCTGGCACCAGCTCCTAAGCAAACCAGATTGAAATTAAAAGATTCATTGCCGATAGACGTCCATTTGAAAATGCTGAAAAGTAACTTTTCCAGACTATAACTTCCTGAATTTTCCAGTGAGCACAGTCATTGCAGAGCATGGAAAAGTTACTTTGGGGACTAAAAGTCCTAGAATCATCCAAGCAGCATGGCAGTGGTCATGCTGGCAGGAAAATTCTAGAAGTTGTAGTTAAAAAAAATCCAAGTTCTGTTCCACCCCCTTGGGTCAGGGAAATGGATGGAATTCCTCCACCAGGTCTGGTACATCCATACCAGCACAACGTCTACTCAGAAGGAAGCTCCATTAATTTCAGTGGGACATATGAAGAGATGGACCAGATGTACAATGAACAGATGAAAGGCCCTCCCTCCATCCCAACTGCCATTGCCTTGGCCTTGGAGAGAGAGAAAAAATGGTAGTACAGTAACTTCCGGACTTAATTGCTTCCTCCATTGCAATTCCCTTTTTCTTGTGTGTCCTGCCTTATTTAGACTGTAAGCCTGGTGGCAGGAAACTGTCAAATTAACAATTTTTAAGCCACTCTGAGGGCCTTTGTGGCTGAAGAGTGGGTTATAAATACTCTAAATAAGTAAATAAACCCATCCATGTAAGCGTATGTAGCACAGAACTTTAAATCTGATTTCTACTGGGTTGGTTGAACTGTTTTCTCTTTGCTGACACAGAATGTTCTTCTGAAAAATAAAACAAAATTCATGATGGGATCAGAATGGACTTCCAACAGAAGATTAACGACAAAACCAACATTTAAAACAATAGCAGGGAATAATTAATACACTGGCCCCTCCACTTTCATGAGGGTTTCGGGTGCAGGACCCCCACGAAAGTTGAAAAACCACAAGTATCTTCTTCCCTCCCACCTGAGTGAGCAAGTGAGGGAAAGCACGTGGGTGTCCTCCCTTCATGAGCTCCCCTCATTCCATTCCCAGGCTCCCCCCTTTCGTGCCTTCGTCTTTAGCCCAAGAGCAGTAACGGATGGTAGGCACATGCCTTTCCTCCCGGGGAAGCCCCCCCCCTTCTCATTTGCCCGACCGCAGGGAGGGAATGCACACAAACATCACAAATAATCAAAGGTCAAACCCACAAATGTGGAGGGAGGACTGTATACCACTTAGGGTAACGCCATATGGCACTTATTTCTACAACGCATGTCAAAATGATACAATGCTTAAAGTATCCTTTTAAATTATGATTAAGGTCTTTGATGGTGACCATGTTTGCGCTGCATCCACTTATCTTCAATACCGTAATTTCTGTGATGGTCAGTGGCCACAGGGTGGGGAAAAGGAAAGTGGTAAGAGAATCACAGCTTAGCTGTGTCTAATTGATAGATGCGTGCGATAAGAAGCAATGGAAAGCCTTTGGAGACATTAAAGGCAGACAGACGCTATACAATTGAACAAAAGCAAGCTGGAACAAAAGCAAAACTCTAGCCGCAATTATTGAATTGTATCACTACCAGTGTTTGGAGGATTAAAAACATCCGTTACCCCAGACTACAGATTTCTGCTTGGGATGTCTGTCCCAGTCTTATCGCAAAGGCTCAGCAATAGGGAAGAGCGTATCTATAACAAAGAGGGGAAGCCCACAAATCAGACTTGTGATCACTTACTTGCTTCCCATGTTACAAGCCGGAGATGTGCTATTCAAGCTTCACACTGTACATCTTCTTTGAGTGACTATGTTTCAAAGCAGGGGTGCAAACCTTAATTATGCTGAGGGCCACATTCCCAACTGGGCTCAAAAGCCAAAAGTGAATGCTGTGTGTTCTCACACCTCCTTCTCTCTCCTCTTTTATTGCCTGATTAACAAGTTACTTGAGGAAATGACAGTTTGCTTTTCCTGCAGGTCTGAACTGACTGCTTCAGTGAGGCTTTGCAATTTCTGCCAAGAGGCTGGATGAAATGTGGCTGATGGCTGCACCTTGCTCTAGGCCCCCAGTCTTCTAAAACTCTAAAGTTCATGCGGACGATGACACTAGTACTCTGGAAATGAACAAAACAAGCCTGGTAGATGTGAAGGGGGTGAAATGAAGGGCTGATAAAAGGGGCTGAGCTGTAAAATTAATCTTGCAAAACAGCTGAGGTGGGTTTTGCCTGCAAGACTAGGGCCATTTCCGCACTACACTCTTATAGCGCGATTATTCCACTTTCAACATCCTATGGAATCCTGGGGTTTGCAGTTTCGGGAGGGGCCGGCCGGCGGAAATGGCCTAAATCTTCCTGGGCTGCAATTTTATACATACTTGTTTCACGGGGGGAAACTGAAACACTTGAGGCCAAGCAAGATCACTGTGTGGCCAAGATGGTCAAAATTATGAATGATGAAGAACATGTAAGAACACACAAGCTGAGAGAGGCAGCAGCAGTTTGCCTGAGCCAACTGAGAAAGGCAAGATTTCATGGCCTCTTCTCCCCACACTGAGTTAAACTGAGAGCAAGATGCCTTTGCACTTTGAATACAGTTTGCAGCAGCAGAAATAAACTGAGGACAAAGGGGGAAAGTGGGACATTTTAAAAGAAGCTGAAAAAGGAGGACAGCAGACCTAATCTGTCCCTGACAAATTAGGACAGTTGGAGGATGTGTTACTTGGGGGTAAGTCCCAGTGATCTTTCTTGGACTAACTTCCCGGAAACATGGGAAGTTCCAGATGCAAATACACCTTCTTCTCCTTCTCCCCGTAAAATTCCCCAATCTTCTCTGCCACTCTCTCTCTCCCTCACTCCCACCACTGCTTCCCAGCGCTGTGGCATCATAATCCCAATCTCCTTGGCCCTACACCAGTACAACTCCAATCACCCACATCCTACATAGAAGCTGCCCCAGTATTTACTTTATTTGTCTGTTTACTGAATTTATGTGCCACCTGTTCTCCCAAGGTGGGACCCAAGGTAACTCCCAAAAAGTTCTAACCTTCTCCTAGCTAGAAGGGAAAGTTGACCTGTGGCATTAGGCAGACAGCCAGTTGCTTTGCTGCTGGCTCATTAAAGGTGTTTTGCTGTTATTGCTACAGCTCTGAGGTTTTTCATAAACTAAATCCAATTTTATTTGTGTCAAGCCATTGCTGTTGCAGTTATAACAAACACAGTACGTATTAGCAGACACGACCAACGCAAAAACTTACTAGTACTGACATTAAAACAATCTCACAAGTGCTTGGCAAATGTTGCCAAAAGTTTTTCAAGACAGGTATAGCAATTTCTTTTGGGGTCACTGGCCATTTCAATCACATGTCCTCTAACAGTCCCAGTTTGGCAGGGACAGCCCCATTTTAATCCTCTATCATCTCATTCTGTCAGTTTATCTGAATGCTGAGTTCAAAAGGACAAAACTAATTTGCACCCCGGCCATTTCCGCACTAGCCTGTTATAGCGCTATGATTCCACTTGCAACATCCTATGGAATCCTGGAGTTTGCAGTTTCGGGAGGGGTCAGCCGGCCCCTCCCGAAACTGCAAACCCCAGGATTCCATAGGATGTTGCAAGTGGAATCATAGCGCTATAACAGGCTAGTGCGGAAATGGCCCCAGTCAGGGCAAAGGGGAAAGAATCTTGCCCTTCCCTGTAGACTCAGGCAAAAGCAAACAGCTACAGCCTCTCCTAGCTTGACTCTTCTTCCTTACTAACAAGCTTTGCCATTTTGACCACACTCTGATGTCGCTTGGCCTCACATGTACCAGTTTACATGTGTGAAATGTAGGAGGGTATACAATTACTACTGGAGGCAGCACAGCACAGTGGCTTGAGTGTTGGAGACCAGGGTTAGATTCCCACTTGGCCACAGAAACACACTGGATGACCTTGGGTGCGTTACAGCCCCAGAAAACCCCATGATAGATTCACCTTAGGGTCACCATAAGTCAAAAACAACTTGGAGGCACAAACAAAAATACAGTTACTGCATGGCTGTTAATGCTATTAGTTTGCTCTCACTTGTACGTCATTATGCTTGGTGTACAATGCTGAAACAGAGGGGCAAAAAGGGGGACAAAAGACCACACCATACACAGAAATCTACAATGGAGAATGTGTAGAAGATTTCAGAGTCCACCTTCAAACTAAGGCATATTGTGGCCATGATGATGATGGTGATGATGATGGTATTGCTGACTTTCATTGTCAATATGGCCACAGGACAAGGCTAATTAGTGCCGACACCAGAAGCAGCTTGTGGTTTTATATTACATTGAGGTAAATTACACTGGAATTAGAGTGGATTACTTTTATCAAATAGGGAATAAGCTGTTAATTAACTCCCTGCTGTAGCAATCTCTTTCAGAGCTTGCAACTGTTATTAGCTCTAGATTAAACTGTTGAATTAATTTCCCACTTACTTACTATTTCGAGAGGGTTTTTTTTTAATTTACCTGGCAGTAACTTTAATGGGAAATTGTATTAGCAAGCATAAATTGTTTTGTCCTCCCCTCTTTTCCTGTTGGTGGGAGGGTAAACAGTTTGCGATAATGTTCATGAAGATGGTTTGCCCATATATATATATATATATATATATATGCAGTTTTAATTAGCGCAGTTTTTTTTTGCAGAGTGTTAGGCTGAGATTACATTGTGGCTTTTTGGAGAATACAAACATTCAGGCAGTCTGTGCATGCACAAGGGTTTGCAAACACAAAACCTATGTCACTCATACCCTCCAGCATTTGACAGATGAAAACTGGGACATGCAGCCAAGTCAGTCTGTGGTCAAGATACTAAAAGGTACTAAGGAGGAAGAAAAGAGAAGAGAGGAAGAGGTACAGCAGCAGTTTGCTTTTGCCTGAGCCTACAAGGAATGGGAAAATTCTTCCCTTCTCTCCTCTCTCTCTCTCTGAGTTAATGAGTATAAATTACTTCTGCACTTTGTTCTCATTTGCAGCAAGTCAAATAAGCTGAGGACAAGGAGGGAAAGTGGAATGGGGAAAGTGAAACTGGGACGTTTTAAACACAGCTGAAAAACACAGCTGGAGCATGTCCAGAGGAGGGCAATCAAAATGGTGAAGGGTCTGGAAGCCATGCCTCATGAGGAGCAGCTGAGGGAGCTGGGGATGTTTAGTCTGCAGAAGAGAAGGTTGAGAGGGGACATGATAGTCATGTTTAAATATTTGAAGGGATGTCATGTCAAGGAGGGGGTTTGTTTTCCGCTGCTCCAGAGACTAAGACAAGAGCAATGAATTCAAGCTGCAGGAAAGAAGATTCCACCTGAACCTCAGGAAGAACTTCCTGACGGTCAGCGTTGTCCGGCAGTGGAATCTGCTGCCTGGGAGTGTGGTGGGGTCTCCTTCTTTGGAGGTTTTTAAGCAGAGGCTGGATGGCCACCTGTCAGGAGTGCTTTGATGTGGGTTCCTGCAGGGCAGAATGGGGTTGGACTGGATGGCCCCTGGATTCTCTTCCAACTCTATGATTCTATGAAATGGGAAGACAGAGGATTAATTTGGACAGTTCCTGCCAAATCGGGATAGTTGGAAAGTATGCATCCATGAAGCATTGCCTTGTGTTGATGGAGACAGAATGGCAAAGAAGTTAAAAAGAGAAATCACGGTCTCTCATTCAGATTCCAAAAGAGAGTATGTACTAAGCCTTAGGACCTGCAGGTCAAACATCTGTTTAAAGTCAAACATGAATATTCAGGCACATACAAATGAGAGCCTAAAAAAGTTACATTTTGGACAAGCATGCCCAGAACCCCTGAGCTCCTCAGCATGGATGAAGGATTCTGGGATTTATAATAGGAAGAATTACTTTTCTAAGCACTGATGCAGCTCTACTCAAGGCCAGCCCTATTATTAGTCAGAGTACTCTGGTTAATACGCAGTTAAGTGTCCTTTCTTAGTGTAGGCACACACCATGTTGATATGAATCAGGACTACTATATTCAGAGAGAGGAGGTTTACATCTCCATCCAAATCAGTGGCTTCCTAAATCCTTCCTGCTCCCTCACTCATGAGCAACTGTTAACTACTAATTTCAGTGGACCCAAGTACAGCTATTTTAATCTGGACCAAACCCAATGCATTTTAATTTCTGAATCTTTGCCAGTGCAAAGGATAACTCCCAAGCGTATAGTCTATTCCTATTACATCTAAAAGGAAGCTTTTGGAAATACTGATAGCAGGGTTGAAATGTGACCCACTCTTTCACTTAAGTTTTAGCAAAAGTATTCACCTATATTTTATTATAGTCGTAGTAACAGAATGTTTACGACAGGATTATAACAGATTAAAATCATTTGCCTATACATTCTCTTATGCTCAGTCCCATTCTCTACAATAGGAATGGGAATTAGGAGTCATGGCAGGTGCTCTTAAAAGAAAGACTGATGCCCACTCCCAAAGCTTCCAATTACCAATTTAATGTACCTGGATCTTTTCTGGCTTCAAATGTCCCTGCCATAAACAAACAAACACACACACACACGCACCACCACCAAAAACTGGGCAGACGCAGTGGATGCAACTAGGACTTTTCATGGCATCCTATCCATGTCCTGTAGCCTTTGACAGCCTATAGAGGAGTCAAATAAGCTGTGTATCATTGTATAGTTTCATCCCATATACCAGTGGGGGAGCTTGGAGTGTGTGGAGGGGGGCAGAAGGGGTGGGGCTATGGTGCAAGGGGCGTCGCCACTGTGGGCTGGGACGCCCCAAAAACATTGCCGCCCGGGGCAAAGCGTCCCCCCGCCCCCACGTCTGTACGGGACTGCCATATACTACAGGATTCCTGACAAGCTGGAGTCACCGAACCCTAACTCTAACCCAAAAGAGAATTATTGCCCCTGTCTTAATTAGTTTAGACTGCTCACAATGATATAATTACACAGTCAAGTTTGATTGGTTAGTGTAGACAAATCAGACCAGCCGTGTAGCATTATATAATTCCATCTCATTTATTATAGGATCCCTGATTAACTGGAGCTACCTAAATGTAACCTGAATGTGATTCTATCCAAGTTTGTTTCCTTACCCACAATGTGATCATATCTAAGTTTGTTTTCCTTACCCACTTTTCTCAGTTCATACAACTAATAAAGATAATGGAGCAAGCATAAACAATCAGAACCTCTTTCATCAAAGCTAAATTATACATTCTTTTCTCTTCATTAGTAATATAATCCTTCTAGAGAAAACTCTAAACCTACCAAGCTACCCACATATCCTTTAACTGTAGGATGAAAGACATTTATGGTAAAATTTATTAAAATAGAAACACAAACTCTTTGTTTTTAAATGGTATTGTTTCAATTAATTTTTCTTTCCATTTTATCCATGCAATGGCATCCCTCCCCCCCAGGAGATAATCAAAATATGTACAGAAGATAGAATGTGCTGACACCCAACATAGCTTTACAGCTTTTTTTAATACAAAAGTCATTTCTAAAATAATAGACTGAAAATAGTTTTTTAAAAAATAAACAAATTGCCAAAACTAATAGTATTTTCTCTCAAATTACTCCTTAATTGCATGGTTTTAATTAACAACTCCTCCCCTTTCTCAAAGCATTCTTTTCTTACCCATTGAGATGGGAGTTGAGAGATGATAAAAATGCTTAAAATATATGACCAAACGTCAATTGAAAGAATATATCGGCTACCCAAAAGGCACCCATCCACTGGCTATATACATAATGCTCAACAATTATAAAGAAGCCGTGTTTCCAATCTGATTATGCGCTGATTGCTTTGAAGTCCTTAGGAAAGAGGCTGTGGTAATACATAAAGCATGTATGCTCTAACATGAGGAACATTTTAGGTTACAGGTGCACAGATGACTTCACCAAGATGCTATGAGGCCACATCTCGAATCTAAAGAACAGAGTTGTTTATGGTTTCTTTGTAGTCAAAATTTCAAGGGTCAGAAGAAACTTCACTTGTTCAGTCCAAAGTAGTAACACCATACGGGTTGTCAAAGCCTAGCCAAAAGTTCACGATACCAAAGGCTGTCCACCCTTTCATACACCCCCTCCACCAAAAGGTGGCTTGAGTCTCAGTCATGAACCATTAACTTTTTGGTGGTGACACTACACAGAGGAAACTACAAACGCTAAATGGGTTTTCCATTCAATTCAGTGTCTGGGGGCACTTACATGGGTACCCACCACTGCATTAAATGGTAAACCCCTATTACAAGCAGCAGATTAGCAAATGCTCTGAAGACCCACTGTGGATAAGTACCTTCTCCATCAGACACCGTATCCCTTGAATTAAATGCCTGACTCTATAATAGTGGTGACACATCTGTTAGTGATACAAATCAAAGCAATGAGCTACTATCCTTCCAGAGCACACAATGTACAGTGCCTTTAATGCATCTTCCTCTCCAGAAAGCAGAGCAACATAATGGACAGCAGCCTAAGGAGAACCACATAGCAGTGTTCACCTTATGATCCTGGCACAGGGGTTCTTACTCTGAATGAGAAGAAGGGTTTGATTCAATTCCCACTTGGGGCATTCCAAAGGGGGAAAGAGGGGTCACAGGTCAGCGGCAAAGGACAAGCTTTGCAAACGTTTCAGGGTTCGGTTCTTGCCATCCTCCCACAAATCTAGGAAATGCTTCTGTCTGAATTCTGAAGGAACTGCTAATTTTCAGGATAGACAAGACTGAGTGAGTCTTGCAACTTTCTATCACTTTGCATTATATCCAGAACCATGGCTCTTTCTTTTCCTGTCCTGTTCTACATGCTATCACGCCCTTAGCTGCATGTTCTACATATTGACCACTTACAAAAGAAGCGGGGAAAGTGCAGCCCAAGGGTGGCATGTGGCTCCCAAAGTCATTTTAGATTCCCAAGACCCTAGCAGCCCATTTAAAAAAAAAAAAATCAGAATTTTGTGATTTGACCTGCAACTCAAAATATGCACAAAAATATTCATATACAAATAAAACTGCATGAAAACTGGACACTTCAGGGGAAACGTGTATAAAATGCAAACCTGTTTGCAAAAGTGTCAAGAGATCAGGCCCAATAAATACAAAAATGTCTATAATACAATAAATGTACACAAATATGGGTACAAAGCTTTAAAAAATATTTTTTTTGGACAGGTCAGCTTTGCAAATTGCTGCAGCTATAGATTAAACAAACTCATGGGCCAAAATTCAGTGGGGTCGGTTGGTATCCAAGCTGATTTCCCAGCTCTCCAGAACAGATTTGTCATGTTAAGTATGAGGTTTCCTTCACTGATTCAGATGGCAGAGACAGGATCCAGCAAAAGTACACTATTGGATCCTGGCCATGGTTAGGGATATGAGAAATTTAGTGAAACCAACATTGAATACTTAGGGACTTGTCCAGACTGATACAAAGGCGAGACAACTCTCATAAGAGAGTTCCTCACTTGATGCCAGGAATTGCCAATTTGTGCTCTCAAAGACAGCAGGGGGAAGGGGAAATGAAAGAAACTGTATTACAACCTAGGTAACTTGGCCAATCACCATCCAAATCTCTTCAGTGTCTTTGCTCACCATGTGAGTCTTGGCGTAGGTATGCCTTCTTTTTAGAGGAACAGTGTTTTAGGAAATCCTTTATGTAAACTGTAACAGAATGTCCTGGTCTAGATACTCTTAAGGTACCAGATTCTGTCTGATCTTGGAAGCTAAGCAGGGTCAGGTACAGTAGGTACTTGGATCGGAGACCACCAATGAATGCCAAGTGCTATATGCTATGTTTCAGAGGAAGGAACTGGCAAAACCATTTTTGAGTACCCCTTGCCCAAGAAAACCCTATGAAATTGATGAGGTCCCCGTAAGTCCACAGGTGACTTGATGGCACATACATGTACACACACAAGGCTATCCTGTTTTTGTTTTATTTTGTTTTAATACCCTCCAGCTGGAAATAAAATGTTGCTGTTTGTACCAGGTATTGTCACTGAATAGTCTGGGACAGCAGAAATGTCATTTAGTTATAAAGAAAAGAAAAGAAAAGAAAAGAAAAGAAAAGAAAAGAAAAGAAAAGAAAAGAAAAGAAAAGAAAAGGGAACAGCAACCTAAACAGCATGCATCAACAATATTTCCTCTGTCCGGAGAAGCCTTCATCCATCTTTATAGGAGACTATCCCTAAAGGCAGACTTTGCAATCCCTACATCAAGTAAGACTTTTCCATCTCTCCAGTTGTCCCATCCAAGGCACTGCTTTATAGTTAACCTTATGAAAAGTGCCGCAGAATTTGAAAACTTCCTTACTATTTCATGATGTTTTTGTCCTAAAAAGAATTTACAGTAAATTGTCAGTATTTCACAAATGCACCAATGGCTTCTTCTTATGCTTTTTCCTTTCAAGTCCTACAAAATACATACGTATTTTTTAAAAATCAATCTCTAACTGAATTTAAGATCACTCACCTCAGCTTTAACTTAAGCGATGACTAGCAGTAAGTTAAAATAATACAAGAATGAAACACAAGCATTCTACGCAGCAATGGGGGGGGAAACACATCTAAAGCAAAAGATGTTGCAGAGAAAACTATATTATAAGTCACACAAGATATAAATAGGAGTAAACACCTTGTATTTGAAGAGTCTTGAGCTCTGCAAACTTTATGTGGTTTTCATCAGGGAAAAACAAAGTTCTTATATCTGGAAAGAAAAACACTGTTAAAAGCATTCACATAGTATGGAATGGGAATACTCTATTTTTTAATTTAGTGTTGGCTATTCACATAACTATAGCATGAAGAGGTGGCTATTTCAGATTTGGAAATCTCTACAGGGATGCAATATTTGTTCATTCAGAGATAGCTACAGAGTTTTCCTTCGCCTAAGGTTCATACGAGAAAACCTTTGTCCCAAAGCCAAATGACACTCAGAAATATCACCTAGCATAACACTCCTGCATTATTTTAGAACATAGGAGGAGGAAGATAAATTAATGGATGCTAAATCACCAAGACAGACTTTAGAGCTGGGCATAATGGGCCATTGTAAGTGGTTGAAGTTATTGTTTGGTGTTGTGTACCTTCAAATTTTTTCTAACTTATGGCCACCCAAAGGGCAGGGTTTTCTGGGGCTGAGGGTATATGAGGCACCCAGTCACCCAGTGGGTTTCTACGGCTGAGCTGAGAATCAAACCCTGATCTTCATGGTCATAGTGCAGCGCTCAAACCACTATGCCACACCGAATCTCAAGTGGCCAACATTTGGATATAATTCTGCAAAATGACCTATTGAGGAGTGAAAAAAGGGAGGGGAATCATAAAGTTCTCAGTAATGCCATCTGATTTTTTTGGGAAGCGGTTCTCTATTTTGCACAGGAAAGAAGTTCTAGACGAAATTTCAAATAGCTGAGTCTCTCATTTGTAAGAGAGTAAAACTTCACTCATCATCAGCCATTCCCAAAGGCTTACTTTTTGTGTCCTTATATATCTATTTTGCTTCATCCCAGCTATCTTTACCATTCTGGGGTTAACAGATAGACAGCACTGCAAATGTTGAAAACAAAACAAATCATGGCTTTCCCAAAACAAACAGCCGTAGTGAAATACGGTTTAATTGCCATTCCTAAGGTTTCTTTGAGGAAACTGCAAAACCAGACTCTCAAACCAATGGCAGAAGACTGTGGCCCTCCACATGGCCTACAACTCCCGTTAGTACTAACCACCATGACCAATTTTAAGGGATTAGGAGAGCTATAGTCCAACAACCCTTGGAGGGTCTCAGTTACCTATCCCTGCCGTAATGACCCCGGAGTCATATTTGTAGTGACAAAAATATTCAGACTAAAACCACCACCACCACCAGGGGTGTAAGTACAAGGAAGGCAAAAAAAACCCTCCCAAAACTAAGCTTTTGGCCCCACCACCAATTTTTCCTCTAATATCCAACCTTCTAGCATTGCAGTAAACTTAAACTTTCAGTTGCACACTTAGAAATGAAGCTGAAACATCCCAAAGAAATGGGGCAGGCAAAGTGACCAAGGGAACACGAAATCAGCAAATAGCAGGGCTTTATGTATGAACAATTTTCAAAGCCTCATCCTCTGCAATGCTAGAAATTTGAGAATGGAGGGAAGTTCAGTTTGATGGGGCAGAATTCTTATTAACAGAGGCAATGCCCTCATGCTCTCCACCTTGGGTAGCTACATCCTTGCTCTACGTTGATACTGGTGGCACCCAGTGAATCTGGCGGCTGCAAACAGGGAAAAATTTTGTTTTCACTTTTGAAGAAGGTAGCCAAATATTTTTCACATTCAGGACATCAAGAACATGAAGTGTACAAAATATGAAAGCAGATGATCTCAAAACAAATTTCTGCATCTTTAACCAGTGTGTTCCTACCTGGCCCTGAGCTCTACTACATTCCAGTTGCATAATTAGTGTGTGGAGAATGGTTTCACTTGATAGATCCTGAACGCTTTCTCCTAATTGACCCTTCCTAAATTTTGCCCCCATTGCTTTGGGGGGAAAAAAAATTTCTAGCTAGCCCATGTGTGCCTGCTGCACAAGATAGGTACACTGTAAAATTTCAATGATGCCTTTAAATCTGAATGGTTTCAAGCTGTTGTAAACTCCGGCAGCAATCAAAAATAATCTGTCATGGGACTGAAGGGTACGTGAATGCTGTGCCACAGTCTAAGCTGATGTTAAAATTATTGGAGGGTAAATCATGTCATTTATGCATCAACTCACAGGAGGAAGGAGATGAGGGGAAGCAATCCCTGTGCAGTTAATTTAATAATAGACTGGAAAGCCACGATTACTGATTCAGGTACACCGGCTTCTTTTGAGACCAGTGGTTGGCCCACTTTGCTAGCAGTTAAACGTTGCTGGTCAGAGCCTTGGGATTCATAAGTGTTTAGCCAACAACCTTCCAGGCTACCTCAAGAAGTTGTTTAATGAGAAATAAACCCCTTTTTCACTGAATTCTACTCTGTAGTTGTAGAAACCTGGCTGCTCCTCCATCATTCCCATTGAAGGAACCTCTTTAAAGAGATTACAAAAAAACAAAAAACAAACCTATACCAGTGGTTCTCAACTTGTGGGTCCCCAGATGTTTGTGGACTTCCGCTCCCAGAAGCCCCAGCCACTATGGTCGATGCTCAGGGCTTCTGGGAGCTGAAGTCCACAAACATCTGGGGACCCACAGGTTGAGAACCACTGCCCTATATAGTCAGCTATCCACGTTCATGAGGGTTAGGGGTGCAAGACCCTCATGACAGTGAAAAAAAAGTGAATAAAAATTAAAATCTTGAACTTTATTTATTTATTTTTACCTGAGAATATCTTTAGGAATCTCTAGGTCCTCCAGTGTGATTCTATGGCCCATTTGCAGTGCAGGTGGGCTACGGAGTCACCTGGAGGACCTAGCAATATGTAGAGAAGTGTTCTCTCTAGGAACATCTTGGTCCTCCAGCACAACTTTATGGTTCACTTCCGGCAGAATTGCACTGGAGGACCTAGAGATTCCTAGAAAGAACATATTTTTTCCATGGCAGGGGCATACAATAAGAATTTTTTAAAAATAAATAAAACAAATAAACTAACCTGCAAATAATCAAATCCATAAATGCTGAACCTGCAAAAGTGGATGGCCAACTATATTCTACTTTTCCATCAAATGTGTATATCTGACCTTTTCAGCAGATACTTTAACCATTGATGTAAAGTCAGAATGTCCATCGTATCAAGACAAACCAACCCTAAACCAGGAGTCTTCCCAGCCTCCCCACTTGCTGAGGGAGGCTTCTTGAAAGCATAATGTGTAGGGGGCATGGGTAGAGAATGAGTGGCCTGCCAGATGTATCTGAACTGAAATTCCCATCAGCTCTAGCCAGCAAAGCAAAGGGTGAAGGATGATGGGAGTTACAGTCCAGCACCATCTGGAAGGCCAAATATTCCATGTACCTGGTGAAGGCCAAAGGAGGCTTTAAAAGAAACTTTTCTGAGGGACATGAGGAATTTGGGAGAAGCTAAATCTTCTCATTTAGGATATGCTGCAAGCGACAGTCTCAAAATTATCCAGCTACAACCAAGGATGCCTCCCTTTCAGCTTTTTCTTACTATGCCACCAGTAGTTGTGAGGAGAAATTCTTAATGATCCACAGTTAACAGCAGGAAGATCTTTAACATAATAAGAATTGCTTGCACACACATACCACAACTGTCAGAAGTAGAGGTGAGATGGAAAAGAGTCCTCCATTAGACTGGCTAGCTACTTCCTATCCCAGAACAGTCTCCTTCAGTAGATCTTTCACCTATCTACTTCACACAGAGAGGTGAGAGGGTGGGACATCCTTCCATTATCAGATGGTCCACCTCCTTCCTAAATTGCCTCTATTACTATACTGCTCATCATTAAAATGTTATTAAAATCTTCTGTAACATTTGATACAAAAGCCCCCCTGGTGTAGTGATTTGAATGTTGGGCTATGGTCGAAGACCAGGGTTCAATTCTCCTCTTGACCATGGAAACCTACAGGGTGACCTTCGGTGAGTCACAGCCTCTCAGCCCCAAGAAAATCCAGTGACAGATTCATCTTAGGGTTGCCATAAGTTGTAAATAACTTAAAGGCACAACAACAGCAACAGCACTTGATTTCCAAAGGAAAATGGAAGCAGTGGAAAGAAGGGATCTAGCAGCAACTTGGAAACTTAACTAGATTGTCAATTCCTTCTTATCTGCTGTCATATGCCTCCAAGCCATTTCCAACTTACAATGTACCCTAAGGCAAACGTATCACAGGGTTTTCTTGGCAAGATTTGTTTAGAGCCAGTTTGCTTTTGCCTTCCTCTGAGTCATGTTGGTAGCGTTTTTTAGACATGCATCATTTCGCAACACAGTGATTCAGTAAGTCATTTGGTAAGTGGAGGCAGCCCCTCCACCTGGCCCTGGCCCGCTGCCACCACTTTACCAGGGTCTTCCTTGGCCCGGGATGTCAGTGGTGGTGGAGGGAGAGGCAGCCCATCCACCTGGACCTGGCCCACTGCCCCCACCTCGCCAGGGTCTTCCTTGACCTGGGACAGCAGCAGCGGCAGACGCAGCCCCCTCATCTGGGTCTGGCCCACCAAAGCAGTGGGAGAGGCAGTCCTGCACCCATTACATTCATGCGACACACCAACACACCACAGCTGACACACTAATGTGTCCCAACACACAGTTTGGAATGCTCTGGCCTGTAGTATCTATACAAAAGCCAGTATGGTGTAGTGGTTTCAGCTCTCTGTTCCCATCTGTTGGAGGACAAAGTTGTCTATGCCACTTAACTTGTCATGTCCTCAACCCATCTGGCTACCTAGACTTCAGTGAATGCCACTGTGGTATCACAATGTATACCTGCCAGTCCAGAGGATGGAATGGGAAAGAGGTACCCTCTTACCGAGAGCTGATGTGGCATAGTGGTTTGAGCACCAGACTTTGACTCTGGAGACCAGAGTTCTAATCCCTGCTCAGTCATGGAAACCTTATGGGGGACCTTGCCAAGCCACACTCTCTCAGCCTCGGAGAAAGGCAAAGGCAAACCCCATCTGAACAAACCTTGATAAGAAAATCCTGTAAGTAGGAAACGACTTGAAGGCACACAACAACAACAGCATCCATAACACTCTCCCCCGGCTTATTCACTCTGAGATACTCTCATGTTAATTACCTCTCATCTTTTCCCCTTATCCCATTCCTCTGCAACAAAATAAAACTAATTCTCCATTAAGACTGTGTTCTCTGTATGTAGGTCATTCACCGGGCTGGACGTTTAACAAATTGGCAGTGACAGGCCCTTTGATATTCCAGCGCAGCTGCCTGAGGAAGGGTGTACATCTAAAGCAAGTCCAGGGTGCTGACTGATTCACATTTGCTCACCAGATTAGCTGAAATAAGCATAATAAATGAAAGAGAATATTTTCATGTACAATTAAAGAAAAACCATTTCACACTAACCGAAGGCTTGACTTATAGGACTCGGCAGCTCTGACGGCCCACCGCCAAAGATTGGTTTTGCCACTTGATCATTTGACTGATTCGCTTGAGCAGCCAGAAGAGGACATTTTCTGCCTGATTTCAGCAGAATCTAGTCACCTGCTCCATGATTGCTGAGGCCAAGTCGATTGTACTTGCCCGAGCACGGAAAGTGTGTGACACATTGAGACACAAACCTTTTCTTCATATATGTGCAGAACTGCAGAGATGCTAATGACCTAGGTATCAGGTATATTCTCTTTACTATGATATGTACCTTCTATCTAGAAGTTGGGTGTTACCTTCACTCTCTGAAACCTTGTTCAGATTCTCACAGTCATCAACCAGTCACAGACTCTCAATATGGTCATCCCTCCACATTTGCTTGGGTTCAGGGCATAGGACCCCCATGAAAGTGGAAAAACCATGAATACCTCTAGGCCCTCCCAAACCGTATTTAATACACAAAAAAGTATGATCACCATATTCAACCCACCATGGATTCCTCTGAGGCACCAGGGTTCCTTCCCAAGGCAGAAGTGGGGGGCTAGTGGGGCTCACTGCCACCTCCCCTGCTGTCCCACACCATTTTAAAGAGGGACTTACAAGCCTCGTTCACAGTTTATCAGTCTTACAAGGCTTGCAGTCCCTATTAATAGTGGCTTAAGGAGGCAGCAGAGGTGACAGCAAATAATCTGTGAATAATCAAATCTGCAAAAGTGAAACCTGCAAATGACTGTATTGGGCTGGAAGATGGTGTTAACAGTCTTTTCGAGAAGCCCACACCCTCACAAACCTAAGCATCACAAACAAACAAACAAACAAACAAACAAACAAACAAACAAACAAACAGGTTATTTGAAAAGATTAAAGAAGACAGTGGAACTCATACTGGCTATGTTCTGCCTACAGAAGATGCTGGTTAGGGGATTCTATAGGAGAACTCATCAACTATTCTTACATGGAATTGACTCTCAGCTGTTCTACCTCCATGTCTTCTCTGTTTCCATCTGTTGGAGGACAGAGTTGTATAGGTCACTTAACTTGTCCTGTTCCCAAACCAGCCAGCTGCCTCAGATGCAGTGAATGGCACCGTTCTATCACAATTTATACCTTCCAGCCCAGAGGACTTGCCTTGATAAAATGGAAAAGAGGTACCACCTTATTGAGAACCAATGGGATGTAGTGGTTTGAGCACTGGACTATGATGACGAAGACCAGGGTTTGAATCCCTGCTCAGCCATGGAAACCTACTAGGTGACTTTGGGCTAGTCATATTTTCTCAGCCTCAGACAAACCCTCTCTGAACAAATCTTGCCAAGAAAATCCAGTGACAGGTTCACCTTAGGGTTGGCATAAGGCAACCAACAAGGACTGTCTTATATTTCTGCACAGCCGCCAGTTCTCTTTGGCAAGCCTGCTATTTCAAAAAATTAGCCAGAAGCACAAGGACTCTGTGTAATACAAGTCAAACTGGGTAGCTGGGATGTGGAGGAATACAATGACTTAGGGATGTAAATCCTTGTATGTGCCCTTATATGTCAGTATGAATAACTACAGTAGTTTTCTCCCCATTGCAAGAGAAAAGGAATATTCCTCTGAATATTCAGTTTCTTGCTGGGTGAATAATAGACCAGAAAGAATTTTGTGCTATTTTCTTCCAGTATTTGAACATTTTGAATTGTGTGAGAATTATTCTGTGGGGAAAACATATAGAATCATAGAGTTGGAAGAGACCCCAGGGGCCATCCAGTCCAACCCCCTTCTATGCAGGAACACCCATCAAAGCATTCCCAACAGATGCTCATCCAGCCTCTGCTTAAAAGCCTCCAAAGAAGGAGACTCCACCACACTCCAAGGCAGCATATTCCACTGCCAGACAGTCTGATTGTCAGGATATGATTTTTTTAAAATAATTCTGTACAGTAAATGCATTTTCTATCCGGAAAACATGGAGGAAGAGAGGTGTCTGTGCTTTTCTTGTCTGAATAATTTCTCTGCAACATCTCAGGCTGTTCAAAAACAGGAGAAAATTGTGCAAAATTATTGCTGGTGTATTATTCTTCCTAACAGCGTTTCCTAGAGTGTGACTTTCCATTAGCATACTTTGGCTTGGTTTACAGGTTCCACTGTGCCACTGCCACCAATGTAACACACTTTGTCAGTACATCTCAGTACTGGGATGTACCCCCATGGCCACTAAGTGCCGAGGGGCATAGAACCCCTGGATATCCCCTCGAAGCAATTTTGCACCTTGGAGAAAGGGAGAGCCAGCACTCTCCCAAATACCCTTCTAAAGAACATACACTGGAATAAGAGGAAGTTATATCATCATGTGTCACCAGCAAAATTCTGGCCAATTACATCTTAAATGCAAGCTGTAATCCACTTTTCGAACCCTGGCTTCTCAGTGCCCTAGCCCTACTACACTCACCCTGCTATACCATACTGGCTCAACTCAACATTATTTCTTATCTGAAACACATTATCTAACCAAATCACTAATAACCAACCAAAACACTTTCTCCACACTACCACTGCCAGAGTTAAAGCCACCTTTGACTGACTTAACATTGTTTCAGACTATTTTCTACTTGGCATGGTTTTCTGTATGGTTCGGCTCTCTTTCTAGAATCAAAGTCCACGATCTGGCCAATCTGTTAATAAAATGAAAAGGTGACCTTGCTTAATTTAATGAGTCACTGCAGAAATACTCTTTCAACATGTTAAAGAACTTCAGAAAGGTCATCATAGTTTTCTTTTAGGGGAGGCTGCTCTCTTTTCCAGTCCATTCCTCAGAACTGTATTTCCATTACAGGTATGTCAGCTCATTTTATAGAAAAATATATAAATATATATTTTTAAAAAGCTTTCTGCAGTATAGTTTTTTTTTTAAACAATAGCAGTCTTTTCTGTCATTGAGATTGGAAAGCATATAATAAAACAGCAAACACCATATTCTTTAAGTCAACAAAGACTATTTCTTGCTAAGATAAAATCAGTCTCCCCAACCTGTTTCTGTTCTTCCCATGAATTTGAGCAACAAAACATTCAAACATGTAATGTAACATGCTGGTGCCCTTGTATGCTAGTGCTAGGAAAGATGCAAGATAACTTTTCCCTAACACACACTGCTATCCTGTTCTGCAGAGACCTAGGAAGAGTTTGGAAGTGGCATACAATCCCAAAATATTTAGGTTGTGTCTCTCTGTGACACAGGCTAAACTGCGATCAACCAAGTGAATGAAATGACAACAAAACACATACACAGTCCTATCTGGCTCTGCTGTATCGGGGTGGCAAGCAAAGGCAATTGAGAGTAAGGCCATTTCTGCACTGGACTGTTATAGTGCTATTATTCCACTTTCCACATACTATGGAATCCTGGGATTTGCCGTTTAGGGTGGGGCCTCAACGGTCCAGTGCGGAAATGGCCTTAAAGCAAATGAAGATGATGAAAATAAAAACTGCACTTTTTCTCATGAATGTCCACACACACAAAAATCTTCAAAAGGAAAAGAACGTTTCTATGTTGTCTTAAGACAAAAACGAAAAGCCCACATTACCTCAAGTCCCAGGGCATCTCCTTTATGCCCCATCCATAACGATATTGCACAGGGAGTATTACATATCCCTGCATGCTTCATAGAGGCAACCCACAACTTTCGTTCAGTCAACATCAGAGGCCTTGTTCCAGATCCCTTGGCCTTCTCAGATGCAGCTTCTGGCAAAAAGTGGTACGGTCTTTTTGCTGGTGGGTGCCCACTGAAGAAGGCCTTGCAACTGAAAACTCACAAAACACGACAGTGCATGCTTCGAGGCACTGAGTTTTTGAGAAGATCAGCTGAGTAGGGCTTTTTTAAAAAACGTTACGGATGTGTGAAAATTGTTCCCTTTCTCGTTCCACTTTGATTTGGGTCTTCCGAACTGCAGGTTTTTTTTGCTATGCGTCATTCCTAAAGCAATAACAACAGCAATTTTATTATAACTGTTTCAAGTTTATTATAACTTTTTATGTTTAAACTATAATAAACTGTTTATTATAACTGTTTCAAGTTTCATGCATAACTAGTATAACTAGTTTCATGTATAACTAGTTCATGTTCACCATTTCTTGTTTTCATTTTGCTAATATTATGCTTTGGTACATCATGATGAGTTCTTTTTAGAAAAGGGCATAAACAAACAAACGAACAAGAGCAACATATAAATGGAGAAAGAAGAGAGCCTGTGTAAGGTAGTGGTTTGAGCATTGGGCTATGACCCTGGAGATGAGGGTTTGATTCCCCGCTCAGCCATGGAAATCCACTGGCTGTGCTCGGGCACATCACACACTCTCAGCCTCAGAAAACCCCATGACAGGATTGCCATAAGTCAGAAATGTCCTGAAGGCACATAACAACAACAAACTGAGAAAGAATCCTGATTCTTTCCTGTCTTTCCTGCCTACTAAATTCCTGTCCCTTGAATAAAGTTTCATGGTCCCATTAATGAGCTCAAAAAAAGCTATGGATGATGCCAACTATGTCTCCCCTACTCCCCACCCAATCACCTTCAGGTTAGTTAAGTCTAGCTGAGGAAACAAATGCTTTTTATACAAACTACAAGTCCCTTCAGAATACATAAATACATAGAATAATTATTTTCTGGGGAAGTAGTTCTAATCTAATTTATTGCATCTTTATGAAGCACTAGACCAACTTCTTATTTGCAGCCTGTCAAAACGGCAGCAAATTATAGCAACATAACATTAAATGCTGCACCGTAAAGCAAATATTTATCTAATTTGGGATTCTGTACATCTTAAAGAGCATGATGGCTTGCTTTTCTTGTGTCAAAAGCAAATAACTGCCTGCATTATTTCTCCTGCTTGTACAGACTAAAGGGGGCATCACTATCAGTCAAGCAATTCTAAGAGCTGCCGTTACCACTTAAGATTTTTATTATAATACATGACTCTCTTTTATGTTCCAGTGGAGAGACCAAGGCAATCCTTTAAGAAGAACCCAAACTCCAGTGCAGTAACATACTGCAGAACAGCAGGATTACAACGGTCTTGAAATCATGATGCATTAAAAATTGAGTAACCCATAATTTCCTTATGTCCTTCCATAATATGAAATGCTTCTGTAATGGCCATGCTTTGCACTAACCAGCGTTTTGTGTCCCCAGATCCAACATCGTCCCATCCTGGAATGCAAGCACTGGCTGCCTAAGACATTTTACTGCCTGAGGCAAAGGAGAAGGCCCTTTCCCTATACAATTCTCGACTAGTGTGGCATGGGTGATGGGACAGCAGGCTAAACGTAATGTCCCCTCCATACCTGGAGGAGATGCCATCTTATGGGAAGCATTCAGCGCCAAAGAAAGATTGCCTTCAGAGTCCCAGGCTCTGGAACCCCCGTCCGGGAGAAGTTAGACTGGTGCTCTCCCTTGCTATCTTTCCACAGGCATGTGAAAACTTTTCTGTTTCAGCAGATCTCTGAAGGCTCAAGGGGGCTTGCATAACGTGATGTATTGTGTTTTGTTGACTTCTTTTGTTCTCTGTTCCTGAGATTCTACATTGCCAACTTAGTTATGAATGCATAACCCAAGGCCATTTCCACACTGCCCTGTTATAGTGTTATTATTCCACTTTCAACATCCTATGGAATCCTGTGGTTTGCAGTTTAGGGAGGAGCATTTGGAATTCTCAGCCAGGTATGATGTGTCCATCTTAAGCTACTGAGTTGTGTTAAGGTATTAAATTTGTGTGGCGACTGGTGGGATGTTGGGGATTTCATTCCATGTATTGTTGTGGTGTTCTGTTTTATTGTTTTCGGCCATTTCCGCATGAGACTGTTATAGTGTTATTATTCCACTTTCAACATCCTATGGAATCCTGGGGTTTGCAGTTTAGGAAGGGGCCTCAAAGGCCCCCATGAAGCAACCCTCAAAGGCCCTTCCCTAAACTGCAAACCCCAGGATTCCATAGGATGTTGAAAGAGGAATAATAACACTATAACAGTCTAGTGCAGAAATGGCCTTTCTTCCTGATTGTGCATGTTGATGTTCCGCCCTTTGGTGTAAAGGGTGTTATTAATAAACATTATTATTATAGTTCTCAGCTCAAAAAACATACTGAAGTACACATATTTTTTATAGGCAAGTACATTTGGAAATCCATATTTTGAGAGAAAATCCATTAGATAAATGGATGGATGGATGGATGCACTTTCTGTGCAGATTTTTTTTAAAATGCCAGACTAATATGTAAGTGGGAAGAAGTGAATCTGGGGAAAAAACTAATCTGTCCATCCCAAGGTTGATTCTCCTGTCTTTTAATTTCACTGGGTGACTCTAAAGTTCGATATTATCATGACCTTAAATTCTGGTACTGCCCAGCATTACAAACCTCCGTCATCTTCCCATGTCATCCCTGCCCACTGGTTTATTTGAGGTCCAATTTACTCTGTCTTCACAACTTTTTAAAGGAGAAGAATCACACCAATTTGGTAGCATCTATATCACATATTTTCTTATCTGCATGGGTTTACAGGTGTCCTTCGCTCTCTGATGGAGTACAGCTGGGAATATTATCATCATCACTGTCCAAACAAAACATCTTAAGGAGAAGGCACTATACTGTAGTTAGATAAAATGAAAGAACCACACTTGAACACTTATTGGCGAAAGAAAGACGAGACAATTAAGAAAAGGTGAGGACAAAAAATGAAGGGGGAAGAATATAAGGCAGCAAGAGGCGAGAAATTAAAATACTGGGACAGGAGAAATATTTTCACATACCATAACCTAGCAAACTGATTAAAATGCTTAACAAGAGAGCATGTGCATCCTCACTCTGCAGTCCCACAAATCAAATTTTGCCCTTTCTAATTCAGCTGTAGCTAATCTGTGTAAAAATTATAGTTTGCAAATCCAGCTCCTACTCTTACATCTTTTTTTTTTTCTCACCAGAAGATCATTTAAATAAACCACAAACCAACATATGGGTCATTCTGCAACCTATGCAAGGTGCTGCTCACAAACATGTGATCTGTATGCATGCGTGTGTGCATACATACGCACTCATACACGCTCTTCACATTTGGGTTTTGTTTTAGGGCACACCAGATGGAATGCTGGGGTACTCTGGGATCTGCCATTTATCACAATGACAGTGCACCGGTAGCTACAATCCTCACACCGCAGGGGAAAGCCAGGGCAGCAAATTCAGGGAGAGGAAATCAAAAAGCTGGATTTTGTGGGATTTGGCAACATTTGTGCTCCTCATTAACTTAATCATATTAATTTATTAGCCATATACATCAAAGTAATTCACTGCAGAATTGTCACCAAGAACAATTTATAACTGTTTTGCATTCTCTGTGCAGATAGTGAAGCAGCCATTCCAAAGAGGAATGGGTTGCTTCTCATTTTAACAGGTGGTGGTGTGTGTGTGTGTGTGTGTGTGTGTGTGTGTGTGTGTGTGTGAGAGAGATTTTGTAGTTTGGCAATTAGGCCTGAGGGACATCCTGTCAAGATGGAAGCTCCTCCTCTGTGACTTAATCATGAAGGAGATGGGGAGGAACACAGCCTCACTGACAACTGGAATTGCCAGTCAAGTTGGACTTAGCTGGAGGGAATGAAACTACACTTGCCCTCTAAAGGTTGTTTCCTGGCCCTTTCTCTCTACACAATTATTACCCTTTGATTAACCGTGCATCCCAATCGAGCTCTAGGATTTGTACTTTGGTGAGGTACTAGAGCTGTCTAGCACAGAAGTCTAAGTACCCATCTGTAAACAACACATCCCAGGATTCCATAGGATGGAAACAGTGGTACTGAAGTGCTGTAATTGTGTAGTGTGAAAGGGCCCCCTGTCTCACACACACATCTTTCAACGATCCCGGGGTAAATGTAGTTTAGAACTGGTAGTTGAGGCTGGCCTGAGGTGAAAAATGGATTGCACTCCCTCCTTGGTCCACAATCAAATGCTGAATGGAGTGGTAGTAGAATCTTATCTGAACAATGGCTGTGGGACAGTGCCCCCCCCCATTTGGAGTAAAAGGTTAGTTTAAGGGGGGCAGGACAGGTTGTATAGTATGCTAGCTCTGACTTCTACATGGGAAGAGCCAAAAAGTTTCAGGGGAACAGCTGAGAAGATGCTGTTGTTGATGCCTGCCAGCATCTGCCACCCCTGGCTTTTGTTTCACTCTGTCTAATGTTAGGATGGTCCTAACTTTGTTCTCAAGTATATGCTATGGATGGTGATCCTTTTATTCCATCTGTAACCCCCCTCCTCTTGTTGTAGTTATTATTACGCATCTGCAATTCAACCTCAATTGATGGCAATCCTATTACAGGGTTTTCTTAGCAAGATTTATCCAGAGAAGTTTTGTCAATGCCTTCTTCTTAGGCTGAAAGTGTGCAACTTGCCCAGGGACAGCCCGTGGGTTTCCGTGTCTGAGCACGGACTCAAACTCTGGCCTTCCAAAATCCAAGGATATGCTGGCTCTCTAAAAAATAAGATCCCCGTTGAATATGCAGAGAAAACTGAGATTTTAGGGATTCCTCCTTCATATACCTCTTCCACAATGCCTTATCCCTACTATTTTCTGGTTATATAAAATTAGGTTAATTCCTGGCCCAGTCAGGGAAATATGGCAAACTGGGAGTGGTAACAATAATGCTACCTCAACACACCCTATGTTTGTTAATACTGGAGAGCTCCCTGTATTACAGGGAGGTAGCAGAACACAAAAGAGTTTTGCTTTTTTAAATTACAGTAGCAAGTATGCAGCAAGCATGGCCAACAGGAGTTCACTTGTATATGATGATTTCGCCCTTTGCCTCCCACCCCCCTGAAAAACTAGTTGACCTGTTGTAACTGCCTGTGCAATGTTTTTGTTGTTGTTATTGTTGGGAGCAGATCTCCTTTGGGTCTGATAACACAATCAGGACCTCTTTCACGCTACATCAGCTCTCCGCTTTTGCAGGTTCAGTGTAGTGGATTTGATTATTTGCAGGTTATTTTATTTTATTTATATAATTTATTAATTAAAAAATCTTAGTATATTTGCAGCACCATGGAAAAAGTATCTTCCCTCTAGAAATCTCTAGGTCCTCCAAGGCATTCTATGTTCCAGTTCTGCTGGACGTGGATCACAGAGTTGCACTGGAGGACCTAAAGATTCCTAGAGAGAACACTTCTCTAAGCATTGCTGGTCCTCCAGCATGACTCTGTGCCCCACTTCCACCAGAAGATGACCACAGAACTGCACTGGAAGACCTAGAGATTTCTAGAGAAGTGTTCTCAAGTTTAAGAAAGAAAGAAAAACAGTGTTCACAATTTTTACTTTTACTTGTAGTTTTTCCAGTTTTTTAGGGGTCTTGCACTGCAACCCCCAAAAGTAGAGGGCTGACTGTACATTACTATAGCAATACAGTTCTACTTCAACTGCTGTGGATAACACTGTATGGAATCCTGGGGTCTGTAGTTTGGAGAAGCGCTAGAGCTCTCTAACTGAGAACTCTAAATATCTCTCCCTGAACTGGAAATTCCAGAATTCCATAGGATGTTTCCATAGCAGTTACTGGAATCACAGCACTACAAGTGTGTAGCATAAAAGAGTTCCAGGTCTTCGAGATCCATCCATACAAAGATGCTCAAAGATGCACAGGTTCATGAATTAGATGGCTATAAATCACGCATTTCTAGCAGGAAACATCTGATTCGTATGGATAAACTGGTGTTTCAATGTATGTGCTTAAACTGAATAGGTGTGGCTTTTCTGACCCCTTTAAGCTTCATCCATTGAAAACCTTTACCTATTTTCTGAACGCCACAATCACATTTGAAAGCTCCATCAAATTGATGATGCAGCATGCTGACACGAATGCTTTGTTTTCTAGAGACTGTGGTGGTGTAATATGAACGATCTGTCCTATAAAACCACTTTGCTCATGAATGGTGCGATAAGAGAGTGTCTATGCAGAGTTGCCAGGTGAGATAAGAGACAGGGCTCCTGTCCCTTTAATGGTTGTATAGAAGAGGGAATTTCAGCAGGGCGTACTTGTCACGCAAGGATCACCTGCTGAAATCCCCTCTTCTACACAACCATTAAAGGGACAGGAGCCCTCTCCCTTTCTTCACCTGGCAACCCTAGGGCCAGCCCAAGTCAATTTTTTTTATAAGAAGAAACACCTTGGAGCGGACTAGGTTCGGTTTATTTACCTTCGTTCCGCATGTAATTCTGACTAAATGCATCCCCATGTGATGGTAAAGCGCACTATTTGAAAACCGGAAGAAATCGGTGTTCCAATTTTCCAGATTGAGCCAATTTGTACTTTCACAGTGGTGCAGACATGTACATTCAAATTGTTTCTTGCCTTCATCCGTCTACCCAGTCAAGGTGTATGCAATCAGGGTTGACCAATGTCTTTTGGTACCCAAGGAAGAAAATGTCATGTATGCCTCTCCCCTGATGTTTAAAATAACCAGCAATAATAAGTTAAACTACTAACCACTGGCTGTCCTTTTGTGATGCTCCAAAACAGACACTAGAGGCAGCTGCTACATCCTGCCTAACTGTAAACTAACCCTGAAAAGCAGCTAGCAAGACGTGTGGCTATTCTGAAGCTGCCTTCATGTGGCAGCTACAACATGTCAACCCTTTCTTAGTCCAATCACTGTTATGATAATGGTATTTACATACACGGGTGGGGTCGGGAACCCCTGGTACTTGCAAAGGATTGGGCTTCAACTTCTGCTGGTTTGTTTCTGGGCAGAATTCAAAGGGATGTTCAGAACCTCTAAAGCCTTATATGGCTTAGGTCCAGGCTATCTGAAAGACTGTATCTCCCTATACAAGCCTGCTAGAATCTTAAGATTTACAGGAGCGGGCTTTTCCGTGGTCTCACCACCATCACAGGGTCACTTGGTAAGAACATGAGAAAGAGTCTTCTCAATGGCTGCTCCCACCCTCTGGAATTCCCTTCCATAGGAAACCCAGCTGCCCCCTCCCTGCTCTTCATTTGATGGCAGGCAAAGACCTTTTTGTTTAAGCAGGTTTTCAATATGTAATTGCTCACCAGGATGGGGGGATGCTTTATTTTTCAGCTTTTGTATGAGTTATAAATAATTGTGCACTGTTTTGATGCGTCAATTTTACGTGTTTTGAAATTTTATCGTTGCGTTTTTTACTGATTCCTTTTGTGAGCCGCCTTGGGTCTCTGAAAGAAAGGTGGTATATAAGTGAAACAAATAAATAAAACTTCCACCAGTCCCATTCAAAATGACCAATGGGGCTGGATTATGGGAACTGACCGCACCCTTATGAACTCAAGATGTTTGAATGCTTGGTCTCCTACGCTTATATCCCATCTTTCCTCCAGTGAGCTCATACTGGTGGTACAAACTTCCCCAGTGTTTTGTATTGCTATCAGCCTGAACTAAATCTTAACTCTAAACTTC
Source organism: Iguana delicatissima (assembly GCA_948472985.1). NCBI lineage: Eukaryota > Metazoa > Chordata > Lepidosauria > Squamata > Iguanidae > Iguana > Iguana delicatissima. The sequence continues at coordinate 547,122 of CAOKZL010000010.1, forward strand.
CTGTTCCTTGATTTGGATTGATAGCTTCTGTATTTTGAGAAAGCACCAGGGATGGGAGGTTGAGGCACAGGGGAAAGATCATTTCTCCTTGTTCGCTACACGTAAGAGAGAGTACCCATGTAGTCCACGAAGCCCTTTGAGATAAACACTTCCCTTGTATCATCTAACAAAGTAGCTAATGGCACTTTCCCTTTAAGGAAATTACGATTAATGAAGAACTAAATCACAAATCCATTAGGTTTTAGTCAGCACAGCAACACCACATGGTTTTTTTTTCCATGAATGCTAAAAAAATCCAATAACGTAACCTCTGGTAAAGCATGAAAAGCCCTGAAGGACAAAGCAGTTAGATCAATATTAGTTTATTTCAACTGCTGTGCAGTAGGAAGAGACGGAGCCGATCATCCGACAGATTTTATTACCTGTTGGGGAGATAAGTCCTGGTGATAAGAGGCCCGGCACTCCGTGGGGCAGGAGGCGCGTGTTCTCTTGTATTGCAACCCCCAGAGAGCGCTTGGGAGGTCTCCCTGGTCGTGAACTGTTGAAACAAAAGTGAAAATAAACTTTAAGTGCTCTTTTGTCAAAAGGATTTGCATAGTAATGCACTTTGCATTGATTTTTAAGGCCTGAACAGGGTAGGCCTTGGCTGGATTGAAAGCCTGCTTATAGAAGCTTAACTCTTTCACTTCTCAGGAATCATCAGCTTGTCTGGAGATCAGGGACCCTTTCATACTGCACAGTTATAGAGCTATGGTTGCACTTTAACTGTCATGGCAACATCCTATGGAATCCTAGGGTTTCTAGTTTGGCAGGGCATTCAGGCTCTCTCGCTAAGAATTCTGATTGCTTTTCCCTGAACTGTAAATAGAGAGCCAGCATGTTGTAATGGTTTGAGCACTGGATTACAATTTTGGAGACCATGCTTCAAATCCCTGCCCATCCATACGGGTTTGCTTGGTGACCTCAGGCAAGTCACACTCTTTCAGCCTCAGAGGAAGGCAATGGCAAACTCCCCCCAAACAAATCTTGCCAAGAAAACCTCATGACACCTTAGAGTTCCCACAAGTTGGAAACAACCTGAAGGCACAGCAACAACAACACAACTAGGCACAACTAGCAAAGTGGTAGAAGAAAATGCTCTTCCCCCCAATATTACAGTTGGCCCTTCACACCCGCAGACTTAACATTTGTGGATTTGATTATTTGTGCATTATTTGCCACAGCCTCCACTGCTGCCCTATGATATTTTTAATAAGGACTTATGTTGCATTTGCAGTCTTTCTGCAAGCCTCATGAGACTGAGAGAGACTCTGGATATAAAGTGAAGCTTGTAAGTCCCTATTTAAAATGCCATACGGTAGGAGTGGAGGCAGCAGCAAGCCTCGCCAGGTGCCCGCCTTGCAAAGGAACCCCACCACCCCGAAGCCAGAACCAGGCAGCTGGTGTGCTCCCAATACATATTCAAAGGTATTGCATTTTTGCAAGTGTGTTATATACGGGTTGGAGACGGCTATAGATATTTGCAGTTTTTCCACTTTACACGGCAATCCTGAACTCCCAACCCCCGTGAATGAGGAGAGATGACCATATTTGTCCACATGCACATTTGATTGACTAAAACAAATATGATTCATGTACCATACTCTCCAATATTTGCACTTGGAACTCAGTTTGCAGTAAACTGAGGATGACAGGGAAGAACAGGAGGAAGAGAGAGAAACTGGAACATTTTAAAAGCAGCTGAAAAAGTGGGCCGACTAAGGATTAATCAAGACTTTCCTTGCAAAACAGGACAATTAGAGGGTATGATCTACTAACCTCTCTTTAACCAGGTAATCCCAACAGTAGAGGAGCAACAAGGACAACAGGCTAGAATTACAGCATTTATTTATTATCACTATGATTGATGATGATGCTGATGATGCTGAAGAGCTTTCATGCAGACCGACATGAATCAAATATGAATGCTGTAATACAACTAACTGTTGAACTATACTTAAAAGTTATAAAGACCATGGCCCTTTCTGCACAAGGCTGGTAAATCGGTTTGTGCCGTTTCTTACCGGATTTTCTGGGCTCAAAACAAGGCAGACTTTCCCTCATTTCCTTCCACACAGCTACTGCGTATGTTCCATTCTGATTTGGAGGAGTGCGAGTTCATGAATCCACACTGCCTCTGCCGTGGCCACTCCCGCTACTCCCCTCACCCCGGCCCGTCGGCTGAGATTGACCCTTTTTTTTTTTTGCATGGTTTAGTACATCATTGCGTACGTGCGTAAGTCCATACTACCCCCTGACCCCTCCCATGAGCCCTCCCCTGACCACCAATTCACATTGGCGCGAATGTACATGTCTGCACCACTGTAAAAGTACAAATTGGCTCAATCTGGAAAAGTGGAAAACCGATTTCTTCCAGTTTTCAAATAGTGAGCTTTACCATCACATGGGGGCACATTTAGTTGGAATTACGTACAGAACGAAGGTAAATAAACTGAACCTAGTCCTCTCCAAGGTGCAGAAGACCTCCGTGGCAAGACGCATTGGCCCACCTTAATAACCGCATGCGGAAAAGGCCCATGAATTAAGACAATGAGTAAAGCAGATATGTAGAAAAGCATTTGAAATATTTAATACCAACTAAAGAGAACATCAGCTGCACATTTTCTCCCTTCTTTTCTCCTTGATAGAAACCTTTTTTACCCAGAAGAATAAGAGCTCATGACAAACATTCTGTTAGGCGACCAAGCAGCACCAGCAAATGAGAATTTCATAGCAAGAATGATTTCCCCTCCACAAAATTATTTTTCCCTTCTCACAAAGAAACAGAACTTAAACTTCACTCCATCAAGTCTGAGGTAGCAAAGCTCTTTATCAAACGGAGACAAACTCAATGTTTAAGTGACAAAAACTTCTAGTATCATTGCACAAAGGTGCCATTACTGTATTCATGCTTCCACAAAATGTGCGCATATTATTTGTTTTATTGTACATTTGTCTAGTGCTCTCACACACATCATGAAATAATTCTTGAGTTTACTATTTTATACCTGCAGACCTTTTCCTTTTTCTCTAGATTAAATTTCCAGGTTCTGCAATTTTTTTTTTTCACTTTTCTCTGGGGAGTCCTGTACAACACAATAGAGCATGACATAATATAAAAATGTGTGCTGCAGAGATAAAGAGATTTCATTGAATGATAGAGCCCAACCTCTGGAGACCTGCTCTTAAGCAAAGTGAAGTGCTTCACACCAACACAATTTTGGACCTGGCCACCAAGAGGTCACTTGCCTATGGTCACCACTGCACACCAAAGAGCAGGAAGCCACTACTGGCCCATTCCTGTAATACTCTCTTTCAGTCTTAGGACTGAATTAGATTTCAGACAAGTTCTTGAGGGCAGGAGACCAAGGCTCAAAGAGTAGGACTAAAATTTGTTGTTGCTGTCAATTGCCATCGAGTCAATCTTGACTCATGGTGACTGTACTTCATTTACTTTAGGGCCCATTCATTTTGCCTTTTAGCACTCCAGGGTATCCATAGAACTCTTCTCCAGCACCACATTTCAACTAAAATGCCAACATATTTTAGCTTAAAACTCTTAATGACTCCACCTAAGCTTTAAGAGAGACATTTCAGTTTTTCAAAGTGATGGTCGAGGACAATACAGAAGAGGGTAAACCACCAAATGATGCTGTCACGGAGAATCAAGTCTGTCTTCTGGGGAAACCAGATTCAGAACCAACGCCTGAGATTCCTCATCTCTCCTATAAATTTCTGAGGAGAGATAAGGCCAATCTCCAGGGCAGGGCAGGGCAGGGCAGGGCAGGGCAGGGCAGGGCAGGGCAGGGCAGTTGAGTGAGGGACAAAGCCAATTCCCCCTTGGCCCCTTGCTGGCTGGACCCCTCCACAACAACTTCAAATACCTTCATTTTGCTCAGTAGGAACGGGATGTGATAACTGAAGCCCCTGTCAGAGCTGCCGATGACGAATAGCAACTGTTGGTCCCTGTTGCTCAAGGTGGAGATGACGAGCAGCAGCTGGTCCCTGTGTCTCTGGCTGGAGATGAGTCCTGCAGCTCAAGAGCTTCCCCTGCTGCCATGGACCAAGCAGGCTCGGATGTCCCTCTGCCTGCTCCTTTAGGGCAACAGGAATTCAGCTGTGATCCCAAGGAGACCCTGGAGCCTGCATCAATCAGTCCACAAACAAGGCAGAGACTCAAGAGAGCTGAGCAAAGGGAGGCTTCCTTGATTAAGTTCAAGAAGCAGTGACCGGCCACACCTGTGGCTGAGCTATATAACTGCCTGCCTGGAAGCTTTCCTTTGCTTGTGGTAAACTTTCTACAAGCCCTCTCCTTGCTTTTAGCACCTGGTTCCTGATACTTTGGCTTGACCTCTTGGCTCCTGACCCCTGGATTCTGGACTATGACTACGGCTTTTGCTTGTCATTCAGGCTTAGGTAAATGGACTGTCTATGAGTAATTGCTTGCTTTGACTCCTTCTGGCAGGACTCTGCTATCTCTCCCTCTTCCTTCTCTGGGCTGGCTTGCCACTTGCGTCTCTGACCTTGACACAGGAAGTGATATTGGTTGCCATTTTGAGAGGGATTGCAGAGGAAAACAATTATTTGGGGTTAATTGGGGGGCCGGAGTGCTAGTGGGATGAGGGTATTTTCATGTGTTTTCATGCTTGGGCTACTTTCTGCATTCTTTGGGGCAAAAACTGCCTGAAACTTTTTGCAATTTTTTTTTTCAGATAAGGTTGTGGAGTTTTAGGGGAACTGGAGATGTATAGCTTCGGAGTCCTGAAAAGTGAGCTTCTGGGCTGCTCTAGAGGGTCTCTAGTAAGAATACATATGTTAGAATAGTCTTGTTGGGTACTGTTTGTAAACCTCTTTTCACAATGTGATCAGGCAAGCATTCATTTCTGTGGGTGGGGGAGAGCGCATGGGTGAGAACTAGGAGTGCCTTTGAAGGAGAAAAGGGGTGCAATGAAACTCTCCTGGATTTACAAGAGGTCATTTCAGACATTACACCAAAGTCATAGTAAGGAAGCTTGATTATACAGTCAGCCCTCTAGATCTGCGAGTTTCACTTCCGTGGATTTGATTATTTGCAGATTATTTGCTAGCACCCCCATGCCATTTTTAATAGGGACTGCAAGCCTTGTGAGACTGAGAAACTGAATGAGGCTTGTAAGTCCCTGTTAAAAAATGGTGTGGAGCAGCAGTAGAGGTGGCTGTGAGCCCCACCAGCCACTCACTTCTGCCTTGTGGAGGAACCCTGATGCCTGAAAGGAATTCATGGTGTGTTGAATATGCTGATCATGCTTTTGTGTGTGTTAAATATGGTTTGTGAGGGCCTAGAGTTATTCTCGGGTTTTTCATTTTCATGGGTCTTGTACCCCCCACCCTAGCGAATGTGGAGGGATGACTGTAGTTTGATGAACACCTGAGACTCAATATTCTGTGTGGGAAATAGGTCTCTGCAAGACACCACTGAAAATGGACACACAACTATGGTTCCTCATTTGATGTGGCATATAAAAAGAAAACAAAGATATATGTGCAGGATGGAAAGGGGAATGCTGGAAGTCTGCTGTTACCCAAAAGATAAAAAGTAAAATGTCATATACTATAAAATTGGAGTTTTCATCACTTTTTAACTTTTAGAACTCTGCTCACATGCTGATAGCTGAAGAAAGTAATCTTGCTGATGGATGCCATGGCTGTACTTTCAGATTTACTAGAATCAGATGTAAATTTACATATTAATCAAGACAAATAAACATGTGGTGATTTAACTAGGAAACAGCCTGATGACAATTTAATCAGCATAGGTTGAAAGGTCCATCACTACGGCATCCTGCTGCAGTGAAAATATTGATTGTGTTACTGATTTTGGTAATGCCTTATTTTGCAGGGCACAAATAACCATGTAATTACTCGTTAATTGAATGGTGATTGGCTGCTAGCAATTATTAAGGCCTTTTGGTTTAATTACCAGATTATTTATGCTCAGCAATATAAAATAATATTTTCATGAAGAGATGTGTGTTAAGCTGAATAACAATAGGGCTAGCACACATTTTGGATGTGATGGCAATGTGAACTCACATGTCCTCTTCTGACATGCATCAAGGCCACTGGTAATTATCATAGCTCAATAAACTACAGTTTGTTGGACCGACAATAAGCTCTGGGCCCAGCAGTGTATCCCAAGTAAACCAGGAAAATGTGGCATAGGTGAGGTGAGGCTGCATCAAGGCATCATATCCCCTGAAGGAAATCTTTTACTTGGGTTAACAGCATGCTACACCATGAGAAGCCCAGCTTGGTTCTACTTTGGTTCCAACACTAAATATGGTTGATCCATAATTCCACACTGAACAAAATATCATGGGAGACCTTCCCCCACCACCACCACTTTAGAACTGGCAGAAAGTCTGCTAAATAAAGATCTAACATACATTAGCACCATTTGATGGAATAAGGAATACATGTCCCCTTCTCATGTTACTTCTGCAATAAGGAGAGTGGTTAAGAAAACTAGTAGATGTTGCACCATGTGTGTCACAACTCACCCTCTGGTGTTGGAAGATTCAGGCACAATGTCAGAATGCCAGGAATGCCAAGAATTTACAACTCCTGAGTCAGAGGTGCTGGGGGCTAAGGCAAAAGGGGACTGTATTTCCCCAGTAGGAACTTGAAGATGCAGTGCAGCCATTCAATGAGCACAAAAGGGATAAGGAGAAGTCATGTTGCTCTCAGAGGCTCTTAAGTAGGAGATGCTGACTACTTAAAGTACCTGGTGCCTTGAGACACCTGGCTATAAATTCTCCAGCAGTTCACTGAAGTCTTTGTTGCTTACACCCATCCATCTTGGTAACTGACAGTACATTTTGGCTATTATTTATGACTCTGTTGTACACCTTGCTGGAGTCGTCTATCTGAACGAATGACTTGCTGAGCAACTTCCGGACTGGCTGATGACCACCCTCTTGCTTCTCCCTTCACCCTGCTGGACAAACTGTGACTGACATGGGCTGACTTTACTACCCAACAAGTTTTGCATTTCAACCACTTGCTTGCTGGAACACTTACTAACTGGAGCACAGGGCAATGTGCAAGGAATTTCCTTGGAAGAACTACTGTAGCATTGAAGTGACATGTTCTGGTTGTTGGTAGGAAGAATGACAAGAATGGGGGGACATTTCCCTCAGTAGAAGCTCTTTTGTTACTGCGATAGAGATGTGTTCCATTGCACCTTGAACTGGAAATAACCGTAGTTGTATTTTTCAGACATACCAATTGTGCTGGTTACATTTCTTGCTAAACAAAACAAAAGCAAAAGCTAACAGCTCCTTGTAACAAACATTTCTGGGCAATGCAAGATGACTAGATATTGTGCTGCTGGTTGCCAGAAAGCAGAGGACTATATGTTAGTTAAAATAAAAAAGGCCTTCTTCTAAAATCTCCATTATACTTGGACTTAGGAATTTGACCTCTTGATCCCTCATTGTTCATACCAGAGATAATACTCTTTTAAACAAAATTGCATTTTTATTGGCAGGAACAGAATATTGTATATCATCCTGGGTTGCAAAAGATGCTAAACTAGCCTTAGAGAGGAAGAAAGCTTTTATTTTTCTTGGTGGGTCCTGGAGCCATTTTAATTAATAGCTACTTAATTAAACCATTAACTGTTGTAGAGTCTGATCAATCTAATTTCCTTTTTAATCATTTTTCTAACTTTTTTGGTCTGTCTTTTTGGTGCATATGCAGAAATCCCATTGGGCTATTGTTCAAGAAACTGAAATGAACTAAAGCGATTGCTCCTCTTCATGTGAACATGTTTGGATATTGCGGAAGAGTGTTATAGGAAATCCACTAAGATTTGCCAATAATTTCCCATTCTCCTCCCCCCACTTTAGAAATCAAAACCTTTAAAAGATTATCTGTCAATGTAAAAGACAAAGTTTAAAAATATGTTGGAGCTGAATTCTCTTCCTGGACATGTTAGCCACAATACAACAAGATGGCAGAATCAACTCTTGCAAGAGGATCCTTCTGTGAAGGACCTCAACTGGGTAAACAACAGTAAGAGTAAGTAATACATAATACTACATGAGGGCAAAAGAAAGACTAGGCAGGAAGCCAGAATGGACATTTTGGACCTCCCAAAACAGTGATTTTGGAGGCATCTTTTTACGTTTACACTGGATGAGAAACAAACAAATTCTGTTAATAGCTATAAAAGCTATCAGATTACAGAAATTAGGGTCAGTTAGCCCTCTGGCAACTGCATCAAAGATGTATGCTGCTTTATCTATTTTATTATATACAATATCTCTGTGTTTCTGTTTTGAAGGAGAATTCTGATGTTGATCTGCCTATTAGACAATCCTATTCTTTAAACCTCTGGGAGCCCAAGGGCCAAACTCTAAGTAAAGTTCTGAGGAATTCTAGCTAGACAAAGACTTAAAAGCATGAGATAAAGAAACTGAAATTCTCTACAGCAGTGCTTCTCAGGCTATATGATGTGAGCGACTGGCAATTATTATTTTTTCATTATGCCAAGAACCAGCACCATATTTGTCTCCATTGGCTACAACTGTTTTCTTTTTTCCTGGAAATAAGCCAGGGACCAACAGCCAATGACCCAGGGCCCAGCACTGGTCTAGAGAACACCATTTTAATAGCCTTGTTCTATGTAGAGATGAGCTGAAAGCATCACGCCTGTTTTAGCATCTTCCTTCTGTACCCTTAAGCACTGGGATGGACATAGAGCCATTTAAACCTCTGCAATATACTGGAATTTCCAGAGGGGTGGGAAATATCCCCAAAGTCCACTTCAAGGAGGTTTAATCTATTTCTAGAAATAAACTTTTCATTGCACATTGTATATCTTGCACCTCCAATATGTTAGGCAGAAGTTTGTTAAATGAGATCCTTTTAAGAGAAGCTGGCATGGATCATATTTAGGAAAGGCTAAAGATCCACCAGAGGGACAGTGTGGTGTAGTGCTTTGAGCATTGAACTATAACTTTGGAGATGAGGGTTCAGTTCCTCGCTCGGCCATGGAAATCCACTGGGTGACCTTGGGTGTGTTACATACTCTCAGCCCCAGAAAACCCCATGATAGATTCACCTTATGGTTGCCATAGGTCAGAAACAACTTGAAAACACACAACAACCTCTCTTTATGGGATTAATTTAAGTCTGAATATTTCCAACATGACTTGAATATATCTTTAATGGAACTGGAGAACAAAAATTCAGCTTATGATGTTCAAAGATCAATTGTACAGAGTAAAAAAAAAAAGTGAATGAGATCAGGATTTAAGGCAGAGGTGGGCAAAGCATGGTCCATAATCCACATCTAGCCTCCAAAACCCTTTTTCATAGTACCTCAGACATGCTCAGATTCCCCTCAAACCCTCACATCCCTCATCAAGTTTCAAAGCAGAAAAGATCAGCTATTACTTTGGGAGGTTTCCAGGAGCTTTGGATTAGCTTAAAACATTACAACCCCCCGCAACTCCCACTTCTGGTTGTGATTTCTGGCCAGATTCAGTACAAAATGAAGCAATGTGGTCTGTTATGGATGTGCAAGGGCAAAAATTGCCCCCTGCCACATCTGTGCATCCCTTTTGTAAAGGATGACCGTATCTATGCAAAGTCATAAGCCATGTAATTCCTCCACAGCACAGACTAGGGCCTGACATGTCATCGTGACAAGAGTGCATCATACAACAGACTATATAACATGTGCAGTTAGGTTTGGTACATATGTGTGGGTAGCCATCTCTTCGAAGGGCTGCCCAGGCTAAGTCCTTTTAAAAGATGGAAGAAGAAGAGACAGAAGGGGCCTTGAAGTTGCCCATCCACAGATACAGGCTTATCTGACAGCTTAGGGACTGGAGTGCTGTCAGAAAACAGAATTGGTTGAAAAGCAGAACCCCTGTACTGTATTGTAGGGACCATGAAGGACTTATAGAAGCTTGCTTGGAACTGATCATGAGCACGCTGCCTTTACAAAGTCTCTCAGCTGGCTTAGCGCCCATTTTCCACCTTTCAGCTCACTTTGAAAGCAGTGCGCACATGTGAGTGGTTCCAGGTGAGCCTTCATAGGCACGAAGAACTGATGAAAAAATAGAATTCCCATCAAGTTAATGGAACTTGTCCTAAATCTGGAAGTGGTGAAAGAGCAAGTCAACAGGTAACAGGCATTGAAAGGCAGGGGCTTACTATGTTGGCATCTGGACTGCAGACTAAGCAAGCCCACAGGTCATTTGGTCACATACTTGGTGAGAAACATGACATTTGTATTTTATACTTAATGTCCTGCATTTGAACCAGGGTGGGTAACTGCCAGGGGTTTGAGCATCCTCAGCAAGACGCTGGAGGGTCATGCCTCCACTTGTGCACCTCCATTTTAAAGACATTTTGTTTGACCTCAAAGACTCCCTCACACACGGGGAATGGAGGGAAATTTTGACTCCAGGGAATATAAGATTCTTTTAGGTCCAAGAGAGACCCTTTTGTAAACAGGAAGTCATTTGGGAGGGACAGTGGGGATCCTGAGACCCTCAAAATGGCCTTGAGGAGGGATACGAGATCCCCACCCTTGATTTAAATTTCAGAAATGATGTTCAGATTTGCGTCCAAACATGCACAGTACCATATGTCTATCTTAGGCAAATCACACTCTTTTTAAAAAATTATTATTTATTTATCAGTTTTTAACACAAACTGACATATACACAAAATGATATTTTTAACATAAAGTAAAACTGGAACAGTTAACTAAAGCACTGAACACTAAAAAAAGCAAGAAAACCTAAATGTAAACTTAATGAAACTCAAAAGGGCACTGACTCTTCCCAAGCCAAACTGTAATGGGGGGGGGGAATTATCCATAGACACAGATTATGGCATCATTAATTTCTTATTGTCCAAAAAGTCTATACAATGGCAAATCATACTCTTATTGGATGATGCATTTTCTCTCTTTTTGATGGCACATAACTACTGATCAATAGTCTTACGATGGATTCCAACCCAATGGCATCTCCTTGCCCAGGGTCCACAAAAGGAAACAGCCATCAGAGAATAAACAAGAAACACACCAACTACCAGCTCCTCTCTAACCATTCATCTGCTTTGTGCATGTTGCCAACTATTAGACGGCACAGGTACATATTGGTGGGGCAATAGTTCTCCAGGAAAGCGAGATCTCAGCACTGAAATGATTGCTGTTAAAAGGAGGGGGCAGGGATCTGCAGATCTTTCGACAGTTCAGCTTTACAGAATTAACGTTAGGCGTAACATTTTAGAGGATTAATGGAGGAATACTGTCCCGCAGAAGCTTGATTTCCTCTGGGGGTCTAGCCTACCGTTTAAGCATAATTTATCCTGATGCTCTGCCTTTCATTTTCTGGCCTTCATTAGTGGAACTGAAATAGTATCCTATCCCCCTGAGTGCTGAGAATAAACCAACTGGAAATATATTTCGGCAATACTTCATGTTTCTGAAACTGAAGTGGATTACCACCCAACAACATTAACTTAGCAGCCTCCCTATAAACTTTGCAAGCTTGGCAGTTATCTGGATGAGAAGGGAAAACACTGCATCTTTGGGCGGCAATGAGATATGACATGTTCCAAAGTATGTCTCACGTAAAAGCAGTGATAAATGAGGGAGTCAATATATTTGCACTTAAGGTTTTTTGTTAAGGTTTTTTCCTTTTTTAAAAAAAAAAGTGTTGGTAGGTCCTTTTTGACACTTGCTAACTGGTAGTGTCTACTAATTTGAGTGAATTCTTTCCCTGCCCTCGACTTTAGGCAACTTGATAAATAAATATGTATTGATTTCAGGAGCCTTTTCCCCCCAAAATATTTGACTTAGCAAACTCTTGAATGAGTATCAGCCCAGTCCACTAAATTAAGTTAACCCTCTTGAAATTAAAGAAGTCCTACTGACTAAGGTATTTACAGGATTATAGGACTATGGACATCCCCATTTGAGATAATGATGGAAGTATGACCTAAGATCTGGTGTTCCTCCCTCCACCTTGAAAAAAGAAAGAGAGAACAAGAAAGGAGGAAAAAAGGTGGTGGGGGAAGAGACTACAAACTAAGGATCTGAAAGACTTCAGCTTTAAGTTTCTAGAATTCCTTGCTGAGGGAATTTAGGTTCTCTTTCTCTCTCTTCTTTCTGTTGTCCTTCTATCAGCAAGTAAAAGACCTTTTTTATTCAGGCAGACCTTTTACATGTAAGCTGACCTGCTGTTGAAGCGGCTTTAATGGTTGGGGGCTGGCCATGTTTTTTTAATAGTTATATTTTAATTCTGTTTTTAATGTACTCATATGCTTAGCAATATTGATTGATTGATTGATTGAATTTGTTTGCCGCCTTTTCTCCCAGAATGGGACCCAAGGCAGCTTCCAAAAATCAGTTAAAAACATTAAAAACAATTACAAACGTTGAAAACATAAAAAAATTAAAAACCTATAGCAATGTGCAAAATACAGATGAAAAACAAAGTATTGATTAATGTGAGCCAACTTGAGCATTTTTTAGTTGTTAGAAATTAAACAAACAGAGATGTAGATACAGTTTGTATGTAGTTAACTGAGCCATAAGTAGCCAAAATCTCTCAAGTTAGATGCAGGAAAGAGAACGCAACAGGGGAAGAGTCTGAAATACTTGTTAGGAGTTATAACCTGTGAATGGCAGAGTCCCACCGATTTTAATAATAATGATGATGATGATGATGATGTGTTTACCATTGAACAAATTATTCAGCTGCAGTGAAACTTCAGAACAATACTCTGTTCACGTAGCCCTCCTTATGTGCATTTCCAAGGTGCCAAAGGTAGTTAAACTCTACGTGACCTTGAGTGTTTAGGAAGAGAAAGGCTCTTTGACCCCTCCGCAACCTGATTCTGTCTCCTCTCTGTGTTGGCAAACTGATCACTTGTCTAACTATTGAACGACAGTGTATTACTAACCAGATCAAAGGCAACAACAGGCCAACTCAGCAGCAGGGGAAAAAAGCCAACCATGCAAAATGGGCAATTAACATTAATCATACATGAAGCTGCTTAAGCGGATAACTAGAACCTGGTCTCTATAGCAACCCTCGTAAAATAGGCCTCGGAGCTAATACATGGACTCTCCCCTTTCCACATTTTGTGGGAACTCCATGCCATTGTGCTCTCCTGACATTCACAGACCAGAGTGAATTACTGGCAGGGAGAGGGGTCAATGACACCACAGTCATGTTGTGCTTAGAGGCATGCAAGCCACACATAGTTTTTGAAACTAGTTCATGTCTGCATCCGTCTGCTAATCTCCTTTGGATGGCAAAGGTGGGTGTGCGTATACAGACAAAAAGATACACGTGGAGCATGCCTCTCTTTCACTTGGCCATAGAATCATAGAGTTGAAAGAGACCCCAGGGGCCATCCAGTCCAAGCCCCTGCCATGCAGGAACACCCATCAAAGCACTCCCAACAGATGGCCATCCAGCCTCTGCTTAAAAACCTCCAAAGAAGGAGATTCCACCACACTCCCAGGTAGCACATTCCACTGCCGAACAGAAGCTGGATGGCCATCAGGAAGTTCCGGAAGTTCTTCCTGAGGTTCTGGTGGAATCTCCTTTCCTGAAGCTTGAGTCCACTGCTCCTTGTCTTAGTCTCTAGAACAGTGGAAAACAAGCCCGCTCCCTCCTCAACATCCCTTCAAATATTTAAACATGGCTATCATGTCCCCTCTTAACCTTCTCTTCTGCAGACTAAATATACCCAGCTCTCTAAGCCACTCTTCATAGGGCATGGCCTCCAGACCCTTCACCATTTTGGTCGCCCTCCTCTGGACATGTTCCAGCTTGTCGATAGCCTTCTTGAACTGAGGTACCCAGAACTGGACACAATATTCCAGATCAGGTCTAACCAACGCAGAATAGAGTGGTACCATTACCTCCCTTGCTCTAGACACCATACTCCTATTGATGCAACCAAGAATCACATCAGCTTTCTTGGCTGCCACATCACACTGCTGACTCATGTTCAGCTTGTGATCTACGAAGACTCCTAGATCCCTTTCACAAGTACTGTTATCCAGCCACGTGTCCTCCATCCTATATTTGTGCATTCCATTTTTTCTGCCTAAGTGTAGGACTTTGCATTTCTCTCTGTTGAATTCACTTTGTTCAGCTTGTGCATGCCCATGTGATTCTCAGGGAAGGAGGAGGAACAATTCTGTCTCTCACAAACTAGAATCTGCAGTCATCTGACATGGTTGAAAGTGGGCCAGTGATGGTCAAATTCCAGAGACAGAAGGGCACCAAAGTGTAGTGGTTTGCGAATAGCAGAAAGCATGTATGTGCCTTCACTTCACCTGTCAACTTATGACAACCCCATGAATTTCATAGGAACTAGGAGATCGGGATCCAAAATCCCCACTTAGCCCTGGTAACCTACTGGTTGACCTTGGATAATTCACACTCTCTCAGCCATAGATGGAGGTCATGGCAAATAACCTCTGCATAAATCTTGCCAAGAAAACCCTCTGGCGGGGCTGCCATAAGTCGGAGCCAATCTGAAAACACATAACCCAAGCAGATAGATCTTTACCAGAGCTAACAAGTAATTTGTTATAGTAACCACCGCTATCTATAACAAAACACTTCTGGGGGATAACAGGAGGATAATTGCATATATTTTATGGAAAAACACAAAAAGCAACTCCAAGGATACACTGGCTTGTGCTGAGAAAGAATGAGAAAAAAGAAAAACCGTGCCCATAAAAATTAAGGCCAATTTCTTATTTTGTGAAAACTTACAATATTGTATAATATCAATGATGGTTTATATGTTATCTTTCATATACCTTTTTAAGCAAAATCCATTCTTCCTACTATTAATGTTTATTCCTATCCTTCTTGATTAGACCTTCATATTAGATTTTTATATTGATACTCAGAATAAGAAAAAAAAATAGAGCTTATAAAGATTAGGATTTTGTTCCGGTAAAATAATTTTTGTTTTTTGGATCACAGTAGTTTCAGATAAGTATATAGTTATTTATTAATTTATATTCCTTGCCTTTTTGAATACAGTTAAATATTGAATA
This sequence comes from Iguana delicatissima, assembly GCA_948472985.1. Classification (NCBI taxonomy): domain Eukaryota; kingdom Metazoa; phylum Chordata; class Lepidosauria; order Squamata; family Iguanidae; genus Iguana; species Iguana delicatissima. Next base: position 562,258 of record CAOKZL010000010.1, read on the forward strand.
ATATTATAGTTTTATACTTACATTGTTGATCTATATTACATTACTGACTTGTACTGTGAGATGTACTGCATGGTTGTACTGACTGTAATGACGGTTGAACTTAAATGAAATTTAAATTTAAGAAAAATTGGATCACAGTGAAGAATGCAATATGATCCTGTTCAGTTCTGTAGTGGGGGAACTTTGTTTAACACTTAAAAGACGGGGAAATACCTCTTCTGGTGTATAACGGGCAACATCCCTTCTCTTACCCCAAACAATAGAAGTAATACATTACTAGCAAGCAAGATGACTATGTTCACTCCACAAGATACCTCAAATAATGTGCAATGGAATTTATTCATTTTAGCCCATTAGCTTGCCAGGTACTACATCTCAGATCTGGTTAATAAGTCCTGGTCTATCCCTATTGGCCTGTAAGATTAGAGAGGGTTGATTATTCATTCAATTCCATTTAGCAGAAACACTTAGCACTCTCTCTTGAGAATTGTCCCATAAGAAAGAACCAAGAGACCAAGTTAGGGAGTAGTTGAAACTTAAACCTCTTACATGGATAAAACACGGCTGGTCGGTGATCTCACAAAGACTATGCTACACTACAATAGTTAACTGGAAAATATTACATTCATTATGATGATAAAACACTTGGGATAAAGATTTAACCTCTCTATTTGAATTGTCAAAGAGAGAAACCTGAGAGCAATTTAAGGATTGACTACTCAACTGACAGAAACTACAGTTGTGAAGCTATTTTATACTTCATTTGCCTGACTTACTTGGCTATTTAAATACAATGCATTCAACATTTTGTACTAGCTATTTATTTATTTTTTATACAGGAGGCATAAAAAGTACATTTTTTTTAAAAAATATTAATTTTAACACAAATAATCTAATTCACAATCAAAGAAATATACGTTCAGAAAAAGGAAAAGCAGAAAGAAGAAAGAAAAGAGAAAAAAACTAAAATTAAACTGAAACTAAAACACAATACTAAAACACTAAGCACTAAGGCCATTTCCATGCTATTAGTCCACTTTCCAACATCCTATGGAATCTTGGGATTTGCAGTTTAGTTTAAACTGCAAACCCCAGGATTAGTTTAGTTTAAACTGCAAACCGCAGCATTCTATAGGATGTTGAAAGTGGAATAATAGCACTATAACATTCTAGTGTGGAAATGGCCAAACTAACCAAAGCACAAACTAACCTCTAACCTATGAAACACAAAAGGGCCCTGACCCCTCCTCAACCCAAACTATAATGAAAGAAGAAAAAAAAATGTTATTCTACCATTATAGATCCAATGAAATAATCCTACTAGAATTACTAGTAACCACAGGCACAGATTATCGCATCATTAAATTTCTTATAGCTCAAAAAGTCTTTCAAAAAGATTTTCTTTCTTCTCTCTCTCTCTCTTTTTAAAAAAGTATACTTTTTAATCTGGATATAAATTATTTAACCCATTCAAGTAAAGTGAAGAGCCATAATGAGAAGAGAAACAGCCCTAAAGGAAGAACATGGAATTTGGGTAGTGCGGAGGCTAATGGGGAATATAGAGAAGGGAATATCCTGTTCAGCTCGCATTGTAGCATTCAAGTATCATGGTATAGCCCTACCTAGAACTGGATCCTGGTGTCTCCTCAGAAGAGCAGAATCTCCCTGCAGGCCCCACCACTGCCACCAATCTTGAGTAGCTGCTAGCTCCTGACTTCCCTGTCCTAGGACTGGAAATCTCTACACTTAGCTGGGACGGGGCTAAGTCCTCCTGTAATCATTTAGACTTGCTTCCAAATAGACATGTCCATGATTTAGTTTCTATCTTTTTTAATTGCACTCAGTCACAAATAACTTCACCTGGATTGGACCTTTTTAAAAAACATATTACATCCACATAGGAATTTCTGAAAACCATTATTTTTGCTGTTTGGGGGTCTGTACCAGTTAAAGAGAGAACCAGCATAGTGTAGTGGTTTGAGCATTGGACTAATACCCTGGAGACCAGGGCCATTTCCATATTAGACTGTTATAGTGCTATTATTCCACTTTCAATATCCTATGGCCTCGAGGCCTCTCCCTAAACTGCAAACCCCAGGATTTCATAGGATGTTGAAAGTAGAATAATAGCACTATAACAATCTAGTGTGGAAATGGCATCAGGTTTAATTCTCCACGCAGCCAGGATTCCATAGGAGGTTGAACTGAAAGTGGAATGATAGCACTATAACAGTCCAGTGCAGATATGGCCCTAGCCTACAGCTGCTGGTATTCACCGGTAGTCTCCCTCCAACTACTAACCAGAGCTGATATTCAGACATATTTTTACCCTATCTGACGTCTAACAACTAAATTACTCTTAGAGACAGATGCTTATTTTACAGTAAGTGCTAACCTTACAAAATATTAAGTCAATTATTTATGAAGGAAAGCCATTTTAAAGTATGTTTGAAAGCACTATTTGAACATGCTATTTATGTCTTGGATGCACATGACTGCTTGCCTCCAACTAGAGTTGGCCAAAACAGCCCAATGTTTTACTTTCATCTATTATGTAATGTCCATGCGAAGACTTACACTTGTGCAGGGTAAAGTTAGGTGGGAAATTTGTTCTGGCAAGGTACTTGTTTTACAGAGTTAAACAATTTGCAATCTCTAGTGGCTACAAGAAAGCCAAAGCAGATTCATATTCAAATCCACATGTTGAAACTTGTTGGGGGAAAATGTAGAAAAATGTAAATATCAAGAGAAGGTACATACAAAATTCATAGTCTGGGGAAAGTTGTATAAGAAATTGCATTACAGCAACAGTACTTTGCAAAAATGCATTTGTTTGGAAAATGGGCACAAGTATAAACATATTCAGGAAAATGCATACAAAGAAAGCATGAATATCGGTTTGGATTTTTAAAAATTAAACCTAAGAACAAGATCCAGAGGTCTATTCATCTCTTCTAAGTGGCATTACAGTTGGCCCCTGCAACTGATCTGGACCTTTCTAGCATCAGCCCACAAACAAGGTACGATGGCTGTTGGTGAGACAGGTGACTCCTCAGTAATGGCAGGACTGCCAGGAATAAAGACGACTTCCAACATCTTTCACCTCCATGATAGTTCAGTAGTAATGGCTTCTTCCAAAGAACTGTGGGGATTATAGTCCCTGAAAGGTGCTTGAAGATCCTCTGGGCCTTTCTGCCCTACACCGTTATAGTGCTATTATTCCACTTTCAACATCCTATGGAATGCTGGGGTTTGGTTTAGGGAGGGGACTTTAGAATTCTCAGCCAGAGAGCTCTTTGCCCTCAGTATACTACAAATTCCAGAATTCCACAGGATGTTGGAAGTGGAATAATAACACTATAACAGTGCAGTGCAGAAAGGCTCTCTGTTAGAGATCCTTGCCCTCTTCCCTCACAGAATGAAAATTCCTAGAGACTTCCCTGAGAGAATGGCTAAGTATCTACCCAGTATCCAAAAAAGTACATCTGTTTAGTCTTAGAGAGAAAGAAATAGCTCTCAAGTTTTACAGAAGAAAATCTCACCTCCTCAATTTACAACAGAGCACAAACCCCTCTTCACTTCCAGCTGACTTCCCGTGTGGTCCAAATACTCTCTCCAGCATTTCAAAATCTGGAGTGTTCTATTTGGTCTTCTCAGATGGAGAAAGATGGAGGACAGAAGCTGACTGACTTTTATATTATTGCCTTAAGACAAACAACAGATGTCCTGCTATCTTAGTTTGCCTGGAAGAAAAGTATTTGTCTAAGCATAATGAGGTGCTTTGGCAAGCAGCAGCTTAAATATATGTTGATGGGCTCACGAGTTTTATAAGTTTTATTTACTTATATTTTTTTAACATTTATTTTCAAAAATCGGTTTTGAAGGATGCAACAAACTAACAAAGCAAAAGCAAGGGTTATTTGTGTTAAAACAAGGAATAGTAGAAAACTCTGGACAGGTGGAGCAACCATCTAAATTGTTCGCCATCCAGGGAGGTAGCAGCTATCCGGTTCTACGTCAGCTTCTCTTACCGTATTTGATGCTGTCTTTGCTAGTATTTGGTACAACGTTATTATATTCGCAAATAATGACCCCTTCCTGCATAGCTCACTGGCAGAATTGTTAGCGTTTCAGGAATGCTATTTATACAGGTGAGTGAAGCCACATCATTAGCACGTTATAGACAGTGGGGAATTCAGGAAAACCAAATGCTTGGCTAACTAACATTCTTAAGTGGGTTTGCAATCTGGAGATCACCCACACCCCTCATTTTAGCAAAACATTCCAAAACTTAAAAAAGAAATTTACATACACAAATTGCCCGTGACTGTTGCCAAAAGAAGGAGGGGAACAGAAAGGAAAGGTCATACAACGCCAGCACATCTAAAGAGCAGATGGGACACACAGGTTGATATGCCCTAAAGGCTGATTTAGGAATAAATTTACTTTTACCTACCAAGAAAATATACAATTAGCCTCACTTTAAATCTAGGGCAGGAGTTTTGCTTGCATAGGGAATTTTCTGATTCTGCACGATAAAAGTCTCCATTAAACTATCCTGTTGTTTAAAGTTGTACCCAACCCAATGGAACACCTTTGATTTACACAGTTAATTCTGCACTAGATTATACTGAGATGCCTTCATAAAAAGCTTCACTGTTAACCTGGATTTTGGACGGAGCATCAAGGTCTAGTTCTACCCTTAGACAGAACGAGGCAACTGCCTCAGGCAGAAGCAACTTGAGGTCTACCACGCATGGCAGCCCACCTCTTCTTTCCCTGGAGCCCCCTTTTCCCTTATCTTGACAGAGCTATGTCTTTCACCCATCTTTTCTTGCATCCCTTAAAGTGGCCAAGGAGCCTGTTATATTGGGAGGGTTGCACTAAAGGTTCAAGTTAGCTTCAGCTTATGGAATCATCTTCTTTATCTCAGATGGCAAAAGGTGTTGCCCTAAAATCAGAAGCAAATTTCTGAAGCCTCTGTACAAGAGCTCCATGTATTAACCGTGGCCTCAAACAGTTTTCTATCAGAGCCTGGAAATACACAAAAAGCAAAAATGCTGCTCGTAAAATATGGCATTTGGGGGTTAATTCCCATCTTTTTGCCACAGTTGAACACTAATTCTAATATGTTGTGGGTTTTTTGAGGAGAAAATGAGTAATACACATTCGTTACTTCCCACATGGTATTTGTAAAGTGTCATTCTATTTTATGTAGCCTTGCCATTTATCTCCTTACTTACTTACTTTCTTTCTTAATTTACATCTCAGCACAGTACTCAAGGTGGCTTAAAAGCACAGTACAACTAAAAACTATTAATACGAAAATTAAAACACAATCGAACCAGATTTCTATTTAAAAAAAAAAACAAATAATAGAAGTTAAAAGCATTTTTTTTAAAAAAATAATAAAATAGAAACTCAGCACCTCCCACTAAAAGCTCCATCTGCTGCAGCATATAAAAAACTAAATGCCTTTTTAGATAAAAAGCTCACTTATTGCTGGCAGAAAAACAGCAGGGAGGGAGCCACTTGGACCTTCCAGGGAAAGGAGTTTCAATACTTGGAGACAACCATGGAGAAAGTTCTCCCTCATGTCCTCATCCAACATGCCTGAGATGATGACGGGACTGAGAGAAACCCCTCCTTCATAGATCTTAAACATGAGATTCAGACCATTTCTGCACTACACCATTATAGCGCTATTATTCCACTTCCAACCTCCTATAGAATCCTGGGATTTGCAGTTTAGGGAGAGGCCTTTAGAACTCTCAGCCAGAAACTCTTTGGCCACAGTGAACTACAAACCCCAGAATTCCACAGGATGTTGAAAGTGGAATAATAGCACTATGACAGTGTAGTGCAAAAATGGCCTCAGTCTTTCAGATAGCCAGGGCCAAGTCTTGTAGAGGTTTAATGGTCATAACCAGCATTTTGAATTTTGTCGGAAAACAGCCAGTGTAGTTGTTTCGGCAAGGGGGTTATACGCTCCCTGTTTGTAAGACTTAAAAAAAAAATGTTAGCAACGCATTACTAATGTTAGCCACTGCGATTTTTTTTCCCAATAATTTTAACATGCTATACCAAGGATAAAACATCCAACACTGTTCTATTCATCTTTTAGCAGACAATTTGTATGTTCAGTAAATATAGATCTACTCTTTAGCAATGGAGTAGCAACAAAATTGCTTCTCCTGCCCTGTACTAAATTGTACTGCTGAAGTGGGAAGAAAAACTTGGGAGAATCAGAATGCACATCTGTATGGAAGGATTATTAGCTCCGTTCACTTTCAGTTCTTAAAATGGGTTCCTTGACTCAGAACTCCTTACTTCTTAGTTCCTGTCCTCTACACCAGGCTATGACGTATGAAAGGCCATTTCCGCACCAGACTGTTATAGCGCTATCATTCCACTTTCAACATCCTATGGAATCCTGGGGTTTGCAGTTCAGGGAGGGGCCGGCCAGCCCCTCCCTGAACTGCAAACCCCAGGTCCATAGGATGTTGAAAGTGGAACGACAGCGCTATAACAGTCTAGTGAGGAAATGGCCTTAGTGAAGTGATGCAGTTTTCTGAATCACAAGCAATGTGTTTTGCTCCTGGTTATACCTTCCTCCAAGGAGCTTACAGTGGCATATGTGGGCAACACAAGACCTCTGTGAGATAGGTTAGGCTGAGAGGCTATAATTGACCCAAGCCCTCCCTGTGAGCTTAAGCATACCCTCCAACTTTTCCAGTTTTGCAGGGACAGTCCCAATTAATCCCACTTTTTCAGCTGATTTCAAAATTTCCCAGTTTCTCTCTCTTTTTTCTACTTTCCCCCTTCATCCTCTGCTTACTTAAATTGCTGCAAACTGAGTTCAAGGTGCAAAAGTAAGGGGAGAAAGTCAAGAGTCTTGCCCTTCCCAGTTGGCTCAGGCAAAAAGTAAGTGCTGCAGCCTCTCCCAACCTGTGTGTTCTTCCTAGAATCATAGAAATGTAGAGTTGGAAGAGACCCCAGGGGCCATCCAGTCCAACCCCCTGCTATGCAGGAACACCCTCAAAGCATTCCCGACAGATGGCCATCTAGTCTCTGCTTAAAAACCTCCAAGGAAGGAGACTCACGACACTCCGAGGCAGCATGTTCCACTGCCGGACAGCCCTGACTGTCAGGAAGTTTTTTCTGAGGTTCAGGTGGAATCTCCTTTCCTGCAGCTTGAATCCATTGCTCCTTGTCCTGGTCTCTGGAGCAGCAGAAAACAAGCCCTCTCCTTCCTCTACATGGCATCCCTTCAAATACTTAAACATGGCTATCATGTTCCCTCTTAACCTTCTCTTCTGCAGACTAAACATCCCCAGCTCTCTAAGTCTATCCTCATAGGGCATGGTTTCCAGGCCCCTCACCATTTTGGTCGCCCTCCTCTGGACTTGCTCCAGCTTGACCATATCCTTCTTGAATTGGGGTGCCCAGAACTGGACACAGTATTCAAGATGAGGTCTAACCAAAGCAGAGTAGAGTGGTACCAGTACCTCCCTTGATCTAGACACCATCCTCATTAACAATTTTTGACATCTTGACCACACACTGATGTGTTCCAGTTTTCATCTGTGAAATATTTGAGGTCATGCTTATGTCTCCAAGAAAACACTGTTCTAGCACACTTTTTTTTCAGCAGCAGAAGGAAATATAATAAATAAATAAGAAAGTAAGTCTATATATTTTAAGAACCAGTGTCTGAATTTTGTTGGATTTCTTTCTTTATTTTATTAGTCTTCAGCCCTTTTTCCTTTTCCTTTTTTTTTTAAAGATGGTAAACCTATTAGCAGAGATGTAATTGTTGTTTGTTTGTTGTTACTTGACGTACAGAGATTGGTAAATGTTAACTGTTTTCAATAATTGTCATCATCATCTTCACTAAACAACAGAGCATAAGATAGTAGAAGGAGGTATATCATCCAAGACACATAAAGTACACATTTCCCCCTACAGTCAGCTGGTTACATTTTACAATCTCAAATATTTACATTGGTTTGGGGGGAAAGAAAATGATGAAAAGCATTTCTGAATACTATTTAAGATGTAAAAACAGAACGCTAGGAGCTTTGATTTATAAATAGGAAGTGGGTATACGCACACACATATATACATACACATATCTATATATATTTATGCTTCCATTATGCTTGAATCTGCTATCTATTTTGCCTTTTCCTGTACCGCAAAACAGTAATTTCTCTGTCCATTATTTACATTGGATGCCTTCATTTTCTTTAGGTTTTCTTTTGTGGCTATTGATTTCCTGCCCCGTGAAGGGGCTTTGTTTCTCCGCTCAGCAGGTCAGTCATTAAAATAAAGACTGTTAAAACTAACCATCTTTGGTAGAAGGGGGAATCTAATATAAATTTTATTCACTTCCACCCAAGGCAAATGCAAGTAATACACATTTCTTATTAAGCACAAAAATTAAAAGGAATATCTTGTCGTCTTCAAGCATTACAAAGAGATCTTCCAGCAGTTTCATTATCCAACTAAGAAAGCCTGTTTTCTAGCAGAAGATATGACTTTCTGGAAGAAAGCAACTGCCGCTTCTAACATATGCTGCTTCAAGATGAAAATAGAGGACTTTTAAAGAACTGTACAGAAACCTAAGAAGTCCATAAATCATCTTGATAAATAATAATTTGCAGCAAACTCTCCAGTTCCACGGACAGTAACAGAGCTTCAGAAACCATTTCAAGATGATCTGGGAAAAAATAATTGACTGAGATTATGGGTAACTGTCCAGTGTGAGCTAGTTCTCCCTGTCACCAGTGCTATCAATTAATTCCAACACTGCTCACTTAAGACAATGGAGTGGGACAGCCCATTTCTTAATTTTCTCTCCTTTGTCACCCTCCCCCAGTAACAGGTGGCTGATCCTCCTGTTGGCTGCTAGGGTACTATTTACACGTCTTGTAATTTGTCACAAAACTTGTACATCCTCCTGTTCGTGAAGCAAATGCATGATTATAAGGGAACCTGGAAGCCAAGACCTGAGGGCCAACTGCCAATGGACAACAGGGAAGATCTGCATAAACAGAAACTGGGGATGGGTGAGAGAAAGATGGGATCTCTGCAGAACACCCCCAGGACTTGCCTAAGTGGAGCACACTGAATCTATTTTAAAAAGTTTGCACAGATATTACACAGCTGCTGTTGTCAATGAGCAATATAACCATGGCTGGCCGTGAAAACATCAACCTAACCTGCTGCTGTTCTGGCCATTTCCGCACTAGAGTGTTAATAGCGCTATGATTCCACTTTCAACATCCTATGGAATCCTGGGGTTTGCAGTTTTGGGAAAGGCCGACTGGCCCCTCCTGAAACTGCAAACCCCAGGATTCCATAGGATGTTGAAAGTGGAATCACAGCGCCATTAACACTCTAGTGCGGAAATGGCCACTGACTTGAAAGAGTGGCTCAGGGTCACTCAGTAGAACCTTGACTGTGTACAGAGACCTACGCTGTTTAACAATCTCACTGGGCTAAATCGACAAGGCTTAGCAAGGAGAGACTGCTGGCTGAGGCATTACCGTTGACTATAATGAGATGCAACACTTTGCATGACCTCAATTTCCTGTGTGCAGAGGTCCTGCTAAGGGAGGACTCACTGTATTTGCTAAGTTGACATTCCTTTGGCAATTGATAGTGCACACTTGCAGCAGGGCATTGATGCTGATTAACGAGCAAAGACGGCAATGGCTTAGAGCAGTGATTCTTAATCTGGGGTCTGGGGACCCCTAGGGGTCCACAGAGCCCTCATGGGGGTCCGTGAAGCCCTGCTGCTGGATATCAACAGAGAGTAACAGTGCAACATGGACTTGCCAAAGGTAACCAAGTGTCTGAGCAGGGATTTGGATCCTCATCTCCAGAAGCCTTTAATAAATAAATAAATAAACAAACAAATATTTGGGTATTTAAATACATATTTGAATATATAAATCTAAACTTAAATATTTAAATCTTGAGTTAAGTCTTGGAGGTCTCTGGCACAAAATTATATTTACAGGGGGTCCCCAGTAAAGAAAAAGTTAAGAACCACTAGAAACAAACTAAAGACTATCATAGGAACTCTAAGATAGGAAAATTATTTGGGTGGTATCCCGATCTAGCTGCATTTTCAGGAAGAACTGGGAATTGAAGAGGGAAGAGAAGTGGTAGAGGAAATATCCCTGAGAGTATCAGTTTGCATTACAGAGAGGTCAGGAAAGGTTTTGCTCAGAGAAGACGCTGTGGGTCACTCAAACTAGTTCTATTCTTATTGCCCACTGGAGAATTCTTGACTCTTCAGTGCTAAGTGTTGTTGCATTTCTAACATTAACTGGGTTTGCCTTTTTCCTTTGCATGCCAAGACTGTTTCTAAATGCTCAACTGATGTTTTAAGTTACTTCAATGCTATAAATTTGAGAACTAAAGGAGAATTAAATTTGGGGCAAGAATTCTTATTGGGGGCACACCCTCATTTTATATACACTCCCCATAGCCGCCGCCACCACCACCTCTTCTTCTTCTTCTTCTTCTTCTTCCTCCTCCTAAAATGATCCTCAGCTTTAACATCTGTACAGCAGGCAATACAACAAGTTCTCCTCTGCTAATAATAACTGTACTTTTTAAATTTCCTGTTGCAAACAGGAGGACATTTCAATTTTTTTTAAAAAGAATTTACCAGAAGTCAAAGGTTGCACATTTGGGATGAAAAAAACTTGAGGTTTGAGAAATCTAAATGTGGGAGAAAGCAAAATTGACAGATCTTTCTGTCCCTAGCAGTCTTGTGACTTTTGACCAGCAGGACACTAGATCATACTGCTAATAAAAGAACTGGTGAAAGAAGCTAGCAAAAATATGCCAGTCATCATTAACACAGTCTGTTCTTCATGTGTAACCACTTACTTGCACGCATCCTTGGATTCAATACACATTTTGACCTGCTGCTCCCAAAGCCTTCTGTATCCACTTAGTGCAAACATCTGAATGAACAGTGCTTACACTAACGTTTAGAAAAGACATTTCTTCCTAGCAGTCTAGTTTACATAACAGCTAACTCAAAAATCATTGATTGATGGGGAAAAAAACACGAATGTAACATCTTGGAGACAACACTGAAATCAGCATAAGAGAACAGCACAAAAAGCCACAGGGATATGACCCATTTTCAAGACCTATGAATGCAAACTTGTTTGGGATCAGATAAAGAATGACACTTTTTTTCTTCTTCAAATGATGCACCATTGATTCATAGAACTCCCTGACAAAAACACAGTGATAGCTGCTGGCTTGGGTTGCCTTAAAGGCGGATGAGATCAGTTCATGAAGGATGCATTTAAGCAAAAGAAAACCAGCCATGACAGTCGGATTGAACCTCCAAGATTCAGAACTGGTATTCCTTTAAACACCTGCTGAGGGGGATGTAAGCATAAGCAGCAGCAGAAGACAGTTGTCTTCATTCCTGGCTTTTCACATTTCAGGAGATATCTGGTTGGCCAACGAAGCAGCCTCGTGTCCTGCTTTATAGAGGCAGTACCCTGTTTGAATAATTATCATAGGCTGCTGATACTGTTATGTCTCTTCAAGCTGACCCTGACTTATGGCAACCCTATATTGTTGTTGTTATTCAGAGATAGTTTACCTGTCCTGGGCCAGGACTTGGCTTCCCCATGTGAACAACAACCTCGAAGGAGGACATGCAGAAACAAGCACACCAGGAGGTAATCAGGCTGCGATGAGAGCCAGCTGGCTCCAGCCTTCTTAAGAAAGGTACAGGACAGTAGATTGAGCCCTGAAGTGACTTGTGTGTTGCTGGCCCTTGCCTTGTGTTCTCTGGATTCTCTGCTCGTTGCCTGCCTGGATTTCCTGACTCCACACGGTCTGGCTGTGTTGCCCACTGGATTCCTGGACCTTGGAATCATTCCTGGATGATGTTTCTTTCCACCCTGAATAGGCAAGCTGTACTGACTGTTAGTGTCTCTGACTATGAATGGCCTCCTACTAGCCTTGCACTCTGTTGCCTGACAACGGACAGTTGGAGTCTGTGACCGACTTCCACTAAGACTGAAAGACAGTGGGTTTCCATGGCTGAGTGAAGATTCAAATAGTGGTCTCCCAGATTCCTAATTCAACACTCAAACCACTACACTCAGCTGGCTTTCAACCTATTGGAGAACAGTCCTCAATTTGACAGGGTCCACCATTTTAAAGGTTGGCCAGTCCAAGCCCTATTCTGAAAAGCTAATCCTAAGGAAGCTTACTTATGCCAGTAGCCCCTTTAAGAGTCTTGTGGTTATTATGTGCCTTCAAGTTATTTCTGACTTATGGTGACCCTAAGGCAAACCTATCACAGAGTTTTCTGGGGGTGAAACTGTTACTCATCATCAAATTGATTTTATATTACTCAGTACCACCATCAGCACATGCCTCCGTAGGCAAATATGAACTCTTCTTTGTTATTATTTTGTATTAGTTATGTTATTATTTTGTGCTTTGGGGCTATACTGTTGTATTTTCAGAGGCAGAAAATACCTCCTATTCCTGGGTGTTATAAAAATACAACAATTGCTTGTACTGCTGCAACAACTGAAATCACTAACAATTTCATATCCTTTCACGACCAGAACAACCCTGAAAGGGAACTCAATTATATACTGGATGCCTATATTCTAAAAGGAGAAAATTTAAAACGTGTACAAAGTATACCCTCTCCCTACAATTTTTCTTCACAGGCTGAACATACTGGTTGTCTGAGAGACCTGAAAATCAGCCAGCCAAATTCAGTTTTAAAAATCAGGGTGAGGAGTCACACCTGATGACAGCTTTGGTGTTATGACTCATTTACATTAACTTACAGGGAAATGAATCAACTTTGGAGTCTTCCAAAGCAAAGAGCTTAAGAATCCTCTTTTTGTCAACCTCAACGCGAAAGTCCATTTGCTTTCTATTCTAATCCTCTTCTTCTATACGATTAGTGGCTGTTATTCAAGTTTAAACTATTCATTTTGCCTTCAGATATGCAATGTATTACAAGCTGCTTTTCAATTAATCTTAGCCCTTGAAGACTGCAAATTCTCTGACAGCTTCCTCAGGAATCTCACGGTTATGTGAGCATTTCACAAAAATTATTCTTCATAACTGCACACATTATAATTTACACATTAAACCCAGCAGGTTTTCACCTTAGGCCTCTTGCCAAGAATAATCTCCTCCCCCTTGCCCCCGTCTCTCCAAATTTTCTCCCCTTTGGTAAAGTGATAATCATAAATGTGCAACTAAGAGCGAAAGAGAAAAGAAATTGGAGAAAGCATTTAGAATTAAATTTTATTTTGAAACTCTAGTCATAATGAGCTCTATGGGGGAGGACCCTGCATGTACTCCCTTCAAACTATAATAAAATTGCCTTCCTCACATGATGTCTTCCAAATGTATTAGACTGTGGTCCCCATCATCCCAACCAGCACGGTTGGTGGTCATATGGGTAAGGAATGATGGCACTCATAGTCCAATACATCAGGAGAATGCCAGAGTGGGAAGCGTTGGTGTAAAATGCACAGGAGAGTGTATAAAAATGCTTATCATCCAAGTAGCACATGGCTCACATGTGACACAGCATGAAATACAGTTTGGTATTAATCAGCAATCTTCACACATGTCTCCTCTCCACTCTCTCTTCTCACATGCTTACAAAGGCTCAGTGTAGATGTAACAAGAAACCATGGCTCATCACTGTGACAGCAAGCTGCAGTGAGCCTTGAGTTCATGAATTTTTCCTCCCTTCTTGCATGCCTAAAGGAGGGGATCCAGAGCTTCCATTTCTAACGTGATGATATGGACAAGTTGTCTGGAAAAGTGAGGACAACCATGTGTATATTAATCACATGTACATCTTGGCTGATTAAAGCTGCCAGAGGAGGACTTAGCCAGAGCTGGTGGAGCCTGCAGATGGTTCTTTAAAAGCGGGCCTCTGTGTAAGATCATCATGGAAGAGATCAACACTGGACTCCACCACCCTTAGATAATGATCAGTCAGTTTCTAATTTCCCTTTTAAAGTAAGGTCTTAGAGCAAGTGGTATCAACACAATCCCAGGCTTTCTTGGCTGAGACAGCCTATCTGAATCAGTTCCAATCTGGCTATGGATCAGAAACAGGTTTGTTTGCCTTGGTGGATGAACTACACCAAGATCTGGACTGTGGAAGTATATACCCATTGGTTCTATTTCATTTATTTATTATTCAGAGTATTTATACACACACCCTTCAGCCAAACAGGATGACTTACCAATCTTAACTTGATAGTTTCTTGCTCTCGGACTTACAATCTAAATAAAACATGACAAAGGGGTTTGGGGGGATCCTTGAAAAGTGTGCAGAAGCTATAACTTCTGTGGTAGCCGGACTGTTATAAGATGTATATTTTAGAGACCATGTCTTACAAGAACTGCATTGGCTTCCAATATGCTTCCAAGCCCAGTTTAAGGTGCTGGTATTGATCTTTAAAACTCAACAATGTGTGGTCTGCATACCTGAAAGCTGCCTTCTTCCATACGAGCCTTCCTGGACTTTATGATGATCAATGGAAGCGCTGTTATGCATCCTCCCACTCTGTAAAGCCAGGCTGGTGGGTACACACAACGGGGCTTTCTTTGTAGCAGCACCCTTACTGTGCACTCCCTCGCAAGGCAGGTCAGGGTGGCCCCATCCTTTCCTTTCTAGTGCACACTAATTGACTATTAAAATTAGGGGTGTCTGCACTGGCCTTTATTAAAAACTGTTTGCCTGGCTTTTTCAAAGAGAAGTTTGGACTGTTTTAAATAGGCTTTTAGTTATTTATTTAATGTTTTCAAAATATTTTATTCATTGTACATCACATCAGGAGTCTCATTGAGTCAAAGGGTGATAAATAAATACAAGAAAGGAAGGAGCCAATCAATCAATCATAGTTCCATGTAACGGCTGAAATCAGGAACTGCAGGTTATTTACGAATGCAAGAAGAGCTGTGCTGGACCAGACCAAGAGCCTATCGTAGGGATGGGAAATCTCTGGCTCCCTAGGTTGGATACATCCAATGGGAGGACCTTATCTAGTCCATCACCCTCTTTGCTGCTTTTATCTCTACCAGTGATAAGAGATTTTCCCTCCACAACTTGGAATGGAGACTTTTCAATGCCTCATGGAACAGGGGTGTATTTGGGACTTTACTGTTGATGAGAGAAGAGCTAACCCATCCCTCACCAATCCTAGAACTCCCTATAAAAATAGCACCCACTGCAATGGGTTTTAAAAATTTGAGAATGCTGTTGGTGTGTAGTTCCTAGTATATTTCTCTGGAATAAGTATGGATTTCCATCCCCCAATTACTCCTCATCTCTGGACTCTCAGGTCCATCATTCTGTCCCCACAGTGGCTAGCCAAGAGAAGCCAACTAGCAAGACATTCAGCAGCTTGCATTAAGAAGCACACAGCTTTTGATATGGGAGAAACATATAAATATATATCACTATTATTAGCCTTTGGTAGCCTTATCCTGGTTAGTGAGAACAACTCAGGGCTGAATCACTGTTTCCAATCCTTTCTTGTTCTTGCTGATCATAATTTGAACAAAGCACTATTCCAGGTTCGAACACCAGGAGAAACAAGAGCAAAGTGTTTCTCCTCTCACAAGTGCAGGGAAGAAGCCAGATCAAGAATGATTCCTGAAGTGGAACATTATAACATCCCACCGCATTGTAACAAATGCAATTAATTAGTCCTTCTTTAGCACAGACCATAGTCTGTCATTATGTCAAAATCAGCAAACTATGGCCATTTCTGCATGACGTTGCTATAACGCTATAGCGGCAGATTGTTTCCACTCCAGAAGTCATGCTACTGCATGACATCGTCACTATCCTGCTGCCATCCCATCCCCATGCATTACCAAACTGCCATATTCTATTTCGAGAAAAAATCCATTAAGAGCTTCCTATAGTGCTTCAATCCCATCAGCCATCTTAGCAGGGTACCGTTATAGTGCTTGCAAGCACTTCCTGTTATCACGAATCCAGCAGCAGGTGGGCTGTGCATGTGCCCAGCTCCCCCTCCCTCAGCAGCCTTTGAGGCCCCTCCCTAAACTGCAAACCCTAAGATTCCATAGGATGTTGGGAGTGGAATAATAGCACTATAACAGTAGTGCAGAAATGGTCGGAGTCAGAGTTAATAGAAATGTACTGATTCTAACTTCAAAATAAAAAACTTTAATATTAAACACTACTTTCGTTACCTATTTACTTTCACAGGAATTTAGGAAAGCTCTTTTGTTCAGAAACTTTAATCAAATAAATGTATTTTATGCTCTACCAGCCTAAGTAGCCTGATGACTCGCATCATGGTGATGAAAATGCCTTGTGCTACTACCTTATTATAGCAAATTTGTTATTGTTAATATACCTTTGCTATTTATGAAGAAGTCGAGAGGCAGACAGTAGAAAAATGGAGGAGTTGGAGTCGGAGGAGAAGGTTTGGCATTCCGACTAGACAGCCCTGTCTGAAAGGGTGGCTGAGGTAGGAAAAAGTCATGCACAAACAAAGCAAAATGACACATGTTCATCTGGCTGATGAATTATGTATGCATTATGGTTACCACAGGCCTCATTTGGAAGTATATAAAACAGTTAACATATAACCTGCAATTCTATTAAAGGGGTTGATGTGGGTGATGCAGAGGGGCCGGTCATATATTTTTAGATTCCTTTTCCATTAATACATACTGCGGTTTCCTGGATTCTGAGGGCATTGCTCTTCCTTAAGTAAACACTAATGACAGCACGCATTCTCTCATTATCTGAAGAGGTTATTTTCGAGCTGCGCCTTAAATACAGTAGGCTTCTTCTAAGCCTCCATGTTCTCTATTCTAAACAGTTTATGAAAGAAGTTCTTTCATAAACAAGACATATTTAATGCCTTCTCATAGGAAACCTATTTTCAGCTTATTATGAAGTAAGAGTTCCTTAGTGAAGTTTAAAGTTTCACGTGAACAAACATATTTTTTATCTAACTGCTTTGTGATGGCCAGAGAGTTACTGTGTCGGAAGACAGTCATGCAACGAGAATGCTTCCCTCACAATACGGAGAGTATAATTACTAATATGTCTCTGCTGTATTATTATCAGCAAGGCCTTTTTTTTTTCCTTTTTGGTATGCATTTTCAAGTAAACACACTGGAAAAGCTCAAGACCAGATCCTCCAAGATCTAGTTGTTCTTAAAGGGAAGATCTTGATTTTTGGGGCCTTTCCACACTATCGGCCCTTTTCGCACACAGTTTCTTATGCGAGAGGGCCCCTTGAGCGTTGCGTAAATGGGAGGAGTGGTCCGTACAACGCACTCCCATTTACGCGACGCTAGAGCCTAACGCATTTTTTTGTTTTCGGCTTCAAGCCGAAAATGCTGCACAGTCGCGCAAAGCTCCCGGGGCCCTCGCGCACTTACCTGCCCTGCGGTGCGTCGGATGAGTGGGCCGGTTGTGCTTCCTCCCCCAGCGCAGCCTACAGCTCCCAGGCTGCACTGCGGAAGGAAGGGGCGGGGCGCTCACGTGATGGTCGCGCGACCAGGAAGCCAGCTGCGGGAGAACGGAGGAGCGATGCGAGTGCCTCATGCAAGAGGCTGCTTGCGCGAACGGCACCCCCCACCTCCGCGAGCAGGAAACGTGTGGAAAGGGCCGACTGTGTTACAGTCCTATTATTCCACTTTCAACATCCTATGGAATCCTGGGGTTTGCAGTTGAGGGAGGGGCATTTAGAATTCCCAGCCAAGTAGCTCTTTGGCCTCAGGAAACGACAAACCCCAGAATTCCATAGGATGTTGAAAGTGGAATAATAGTACTATAACAGTGTAGTGCAGAAAGGCCCTTTATTTCATCAGAGATTCAACATGTTCCTGTAGTCGGATCTACAGGAAATTTAATGTTGTGGCAGCCACTATATAAAATATTCTTCCTTCTGATATTCAACATGTTCCAACAAATTTTGTTTTTAAATGCATCTTGAAAATTTACCTATTTTTGCAAGCTGCTTCTGTGCAGTCCAACCTATTTCACTGACCACGTAAATGTTAAATTTTAATTGTATATTGCATACACTGTATATTTTATTATTGCTGTATCATGTAAACATGTTCAGAGCTTAGCAGTTTATACATATTTGTAAAATAAACAAACATACAAATATTTGCTAAATGAATAAATAGGATTGACTGGGATTGTCTGTCAAATGAAGGACATGGACTTGATGAACTGCACTTTCAGCTCATTATTACTTAATAAATTTGGTTCGCTAGGAAGCAAATACACACAAAAATACCTTATTCGAGTTGGATCGGGACTTTAGGCCTTTCTGCACTACCCTGTTTTAGTACCATTATTCCACTTTCAACTTCCTATGGAATCCTGGGGTCTGCAGTTTAGAGAGGGGGCATTTGGAATTCTAAGCCAGAGAGCTCCAGTGAACTACAAACCCCAGAATTCCACCAGGAGTTTGAAAGTGGAATAATAGCACCATAACAAGGTAGTGCATAAAGGCCCTTATTCTTATTTTGAGAGTCACTGGGAAGAAAACTGGACTTGTTTACTCATCCAATCTTCTGTCTTTAGAACTTGCATACGGTACACCATCTCTGAATAAGTATTTTCAGTTTGCTTGACAGAATACCTGTTCTAAGTCATAATGTGCAAAATGCATTTTTAACAAAATACTTTAAGTCTTTAAAAATAAACAAAATTTTATTAAATTATAATATATATTATCATATAATGTATAATATATAATAATATATAATTGTAATATTACATATTATAATAAAGTAAAATTATAATATAAAATATTAATGTGGCAAATTAAAAATCAAGAGCAGTCGATCGATCGAAAGTTTTGGATCGATTAATCTGAACAAGTGAATAAACACTGCAATATTATCTCATACGACCCCCAGTAATTTTGCACATTGGTCCATTGCCTGGCCTTTTCGTATTCTACAAAATCTAACCAAATTCATCCAGAGAAGTCTCTGAAAGCCATGATTAATGGCTTAAGCTAGGCCAATCTAGCCATTATATTCCTGGATAGAAGTTTATCTGAGAACTATTTGGATAAATATATATGAAGAGGAAATATAAACTCTCTTTTTTCTTTCCTTTTTTCATGCATCATATGGTTATATAATTCTTGTTCCAAGGCCCAAGGAAACATACATGGTTCCTCCCATACCCTCACAACTACCTCATTCAACTGACAAACATTGGCCTATTTCTAATGTAACATTACCAGTCCAACAAACCTAGTTTCCAGGATTGGATATCACGACAAAGCAGTTTAACAAATCAGAGAGCTTTTTGGTCAAGCACATGAAAGGTAGGGAAAAGAGGAGGAGGGAGCAATTGAATGCTCATAATTATGCCATCCTCAGAGGTATATGAATAGATACAAAATCCCAATATAGCAGTGGTTCTCAACCTGTGGGTCCCAGATGTTTGTGGACTTCAGCTCCCAGAAGCCCCAGCCACTATGGTCAATGCTCAGGGCTTCTGGGAGCTGAAGTCCACAAACATCTGGGGACCCACAGGTTGAGAACCACTACAATATAGCCATGTTTTCACCAACTGGTAAAGCATTCATATCGACGGGACAGTTTTAGCTCTTCTGTCCCAGACATTGTTAATGCCCCACCATCTGGTAAAAATATGGCCATTATGGATGTTAAGGAGAGGATAATGACTTCCTACATTTCAATAGGTTGTATCATTTGTGCTTCTCAAGAGACAGAATTTACTTTCTGATTACTGTTTTTTTCTACTCTACAGGGAGTGGTTAGTGTTGTTGGAAATTCAGTATCAGCTCACTGGAGGATGGTAAGTGGGGTTGGGTATGTATGTATGTATGTATATAATTAATTGGTTTTATATGTGCCTCACCTTTCTCAAGGATTCAAGCTGGCTCAAAAGTTAAAAAGATAAAAACACACACAAAATATGGATAGATCTTAAGGCACCACAAGACCTCAACTTCTTTCCAGGAAACTAACATAACTCTCTGAAAATTGTAAAAACCAAACAATTTAAATATTATTTTCTGCACAGCAAGTCCGGTTTTCTGCACAGTTAAGTCTGCAATCTTCAAAAACTGCACTGCTTGGGAAGATTTTCTCGCAGAGAGAAGAAAACTGCTAAAATGACCTGTTGCTTACTTTTAGAAAAAAATAGCAAAGAATTTTATCTCTAATACTATAAGTGTGATGCCAGGTTTTCCAAGGAATACAATCCCAACAAGCACACAATGAATCCATATTCCATGATCTGCCTTTCAATATATAAAGCGGAACCAAGGCCATTTCTGCACTTCATTGTTATAGTGCTATAACACTGACGTTTGTAGTTTCCTGAAGCCAAAGAACTCCCCGGCTGAGAATTCCAAATGCTCCTCCCTAAACTGCAAACCCCAGGATTCCATAGGAGGTTGAAGGTGGAATAATAGCACCATAACAGTATAGTGTGGAAATGGCCTAAATAAACAGAGAAATAAGTTACCGTGGTGTTTTTTTTTTCTTTACAAAGGAAAAGCAGCATAAGTGTGCAAAATACTTAGATGCCGGCATACTTACTTTCTCTGTTTCCTCAACACAGGCTACCATTCCTTACACACTTCCTGAATTTAGTGGGGCTTCAAAGAAGCACACAGCATTTAACACTGTGATGAAAATATTGCTAAAAAATGTTTGAATGGTGGCGGGGACGGAATGTACACTACACATGTGAATATAAGGTCTACTAATCTTCTCCACCCCCCTCTCCAGACTATGGGAAAGGAGGAGACACAAACCACCACTGAGTAAGTCAGGGTGCCTTTGAAGATATTTAATTAAAATCTAATCCCACATTCTTAAAGGCTCACATAAATTAAGCTGTCATTCAGGAGATTTATGCATTCACATTTGCATATTACATACAATTCATCAATTACTCATGTTTGAAAGCAAGGCCTTTCTTGGGGAGTGGAGCTGCCAACCATGCCAACAGGCGCACTGAGACACATGAACTGTACCTGCTGGTGCCTCGGAGAAAGCTACTTCCATATGTCTGTTCTCCCTCTGCACAGCCGTGCAGTCCCAAGCATGCTCGCTGCAATCAGACTTTTAGCTTGACGCCTCCTTTTCAACCCCAACTTGTCAGCTGAAGATGAACCATTGCAGACTTAGTTCAGGACAGCCAGATGATCTGAAAACCTTGTGCTTTAGGAGAGCACCGATTTTACGGGTAGAATACTGCTTGCTTTTATACCCCGAAACTGCTGCCAAGCTTAGCATTTGGCCAATCAAAAGAAGACTGCACGCAGTTGCACCAGATTTGGCTGGCAGTTTTCAAATAAAGGGTTTATTTTTATTGTGATTTATTTCCATACAGCAGGGAGTTGGATTGGATGGCCCTTGTGGTCTCTTCCAACTCTTCTGATTCTATGATTTACAAATCATGGCTGGAATTCAGCAAGGGCCTTAGGACTTCTTAAGTGGATTTGCATGTGCGGAAAACAGTTTTGTAACGTCCATATTCACATAGGGGCTGCCATTTTGTTCTGCCATGATGTTCACTGCACTATGGTGCCCAGTTGAGTGACTGATGCACCACAGCCTCGATGTGCAAGGGCACTAATATACTTTGGGGCAATAATCTGATGTGCATTTGGACACTAAGTGCTGGAGAACAACTGGAGTGTCCTGTGTGCATCAGAAGTGCCTGATTTTCATGCATATCAAAGCACTCAACAAACATCAGAACACTCCTGCCAGTGCCCAGACATGCATCTTCACGATTCAGTAACAAGATTTCACTGCATTTCTGCAACACAACTACAGATTTGTAAAGTTATGAAATGCAGATTGTGATACGCACTCTTGGATCATAAAATTAAACACTATCAGGGGAGGGTCATCGGCTCTTTGCAAGACTGAAAATAAACGTGAAATTTATAACTAGCAGAAGGACCCCTCCCCCAAAAAAGTTATCATTTTGTTTCCCGTAGCAACATTCAGAAAAGTATTATTTATTTAGTAACCAGAATGATATGCCATATTCTCCTGTACCAGTGTAGAACCAGAATAATCAAGTACTTTTAAAGCAGCATTATGACCAGAACAACCATTTTAAAAATATCCTTTAACAAGCTTCCTCCCTGCTTGTCCTCAACATTACACAACTTAATGTCTCACCTGTGGCAATACCTAGTGAATTTTACTTGAGTTAAGGCTTTCAATGCTTTCAACATGGTTCTTTTTCCAAGATGAGAGTCGAACAACTAACAACACCTTGATTGCTCAGGCACTCTGATCATGGGATTGACAAAACAAGGAAGATAAAACCATGGGAGATTCTACATAAGAAACTCAGTGGAAAGGTGCCACACCACACCTGAGAGGTTGAGGAGCTTCACACTGGCTTGCAAGCTGCCACTGATCCTAGCTCAGGGATGGACAATGTTCAAGCCATGCATGATCTCACAGGGCCCTCTGCCAACACTGTTCCACCATGCAATTTTTAAAAATATACTGGTAAAGGCCCCTCACACCTTTATGGAGGTTTCATTGTGTCCCCCTAAGTTGTTTTAGGTCCACAGGGGCAATGTCACTGTGCCCCACTGAAGCTCTTTTAGGCCCAGGGGCCTTTTCTCAAAACTGGAAGTGACTTCAGTACAGAAGAAACCATCAACATGATGAAAACAAAGAAAAATATTTTCTCGCTCCTCATTCGCCACAGTGCCAAGCAGCCATAAAAGCACTAGTTCCCATAAAAAGAACTGAAAAAAGGAAACCAGGACCAAGAACTACAATGATGTCAGACACCATACACAGTCTTTCCTAAAAGTCTATCTGCAACATACTTTGTAAAATAATGTGGGTAGAGTTATGAACAACTTATTTTATAATTTATTATTTTGACCATCCTTTAAACTGCAATATCCCATTTTCCATGTTTAATTTTTATTCTGGAATAAAGCTCCAGAAAAGACAACATTTTTTTTTATTTTTCTGGTGTTTTTTTTCCCCCTCTGAGTCCTCCACATCTCTGTGAAGAAGCTTAATAGATCCCAAGGGATCAATATTCTAAATGGAGGACATTGCTAGTGTTTCTCACTGGGCCCTGCCCACCCACCTCCCACTTGTGCAGACTGTAAAAGATTCTGGAAGGGCCACAGTAGTTCTAGACCCATCTCAAAATTTTCCCATCCCTGAGGTAATGTGTGTAGGGTTACCAAACGCCCCTTACTATAAGTTATGTCCCTTATTTGAGAGTCAAAAAACATGTCCTGTACAAGACTGGCAGATGTCCATTATTATCAGGGATACTCTATGTTGGTAAGTTGGAAAACTACTTATATATACTGATAAGATGTTTAAAAAAATCGTATTTTGGTGGTTGGGCCCTTCAGAAAGACAGCAACGCATAACTCATGCAATATATGAATGTGGACAATATCTTAATTTTGCAGAGAAATACACAGTAAACTGAGACGATGACTCTCATTTTGCATTTAGGTAAAGCACAGAGTTTCGTATAGCTATTTCTAGATTGTCATATCCATGTCATGAATTTTGACTGTCCTTTATTTCAGTTTTGAAAACCTGGCAACACTAAATGCATGCCCTCTTCCCTTTTCACCTTAAGCATACATCAGAACTTTACCACGAATTTCCATTGCTTTCGTCTCTTTTCACACAAGGAAGGCTAGCAAGCTAGCCGTCAAACATGCTAATACCGGTTCCTAATCTTCCTGATTATGTGTGTTTGCATAGTTAAAAGGCCATGCCATATCTGAAGACAGAAGGTATTCAGTTCACAATATCATGTCCTTGGTATCTTGACTGGCAGAAAATTTCCCCCACGTTATTAGAAGTGCTTAACAAACAGAATACATAATGATACAGTTTCGGGATGGGTGGGGCATTTATCGTTGCTTGTTATGTGATGACTTGTCACAACAAGGAATGGTGCAGTCACTCACACTGAACAACACAGTGTCTTCTAATACACATCCAAAGTGGATTTCATTTTGCACGTGGCATTTATTTATTATCTTTTGTCATAATCCTACTCTGCCAGTAAGGGTGCCGATAATCAGATGATACAACTTCCCCTGGATAAAAGCACTAGATTATCGCCTTGATAAAAATTCAGAAGTCCCAAGGGGTTTGAAGAAAGAAATGGTTTGGAGTAGAAATTGCCCTCTCAGAAGAAAATAGATAAATAAAGCTGGAGTGAAATTCAGGGCTGAATCTAATTTTAGTGCCAACTAGAATAAAAAAACAAAAACGAACGGGATTTGTTAGTCACAAGTTATATAAGTCCCACAATTCCCATGGGCTTGTCTAATCGGGACTATACTTAGATGTAGCCCTCATAAACCAAAACAGAGTCACTTCTGCCTGCATTAAGATCCCTCTGGACCAACTGAACAAAAGAGACAACTTCTGACACAAAATGTAGGCTTGTGACTCCAACACTGTCAATCTTTCCCCTCACTTTCCTTCTCCTATATGATTTTTAAGCATCTTTTGCCCGATGAAAAAGCCAGTGGAACTCCAAAAATTGCAGAATTTGTTTTGTGCATTTTGGTTGGCCGATAAAGGTATCACTCTTTTTTGGATTTTGCTTTATTTTGCTGTACGGCCAACACGGCTAACCTGAATATATTTTTATAAAGGTGCAGAATTCAGAGACATAGCCGTGTTAGTCTGGATCAGCCTGCAAATGATACTGTAGCACCCATGAAAGCTTATGCTATAAATGAGATTCATAGCATAAACCTTCATAAACTGAGTCTACTTTATTGGATGCATGGAGTGAAGCTCCCAGGGACAGATATTTATACACATGAATGGGCAGGCTGTGTGTGTGTGAACAGTGACAAAAATATAAAGCCTGTGCATGTGGTGATAGGGTGGCAAGATTGCAGTGTTGTTGTTGTTGTTGTTTTTGCCGCTGCTGCTATCGTTATCTTTTTTTATATTCCACTTTTTCTCAAAATTGGGACCTAAAGAGGTTGGAAAGCAAGTGAAGATATCCTTTAAGATACTTATGCCTTCACCGCTGCAAAAAGGAACTGGCTACAAATAACTGATTTTTTAAGAGAGCCTGTGTATGTGGTGGGTTGAGCACTGGACTAGACTCTTGGAGACCGAGGTACAAATTCTTGCTCGGCTATGGAAACCCACTGAGTAGCCACGGGAAAGTCACACTCGCTCAGCCTCAGGGGAAGGCAAAGGCAGACCCCCTCTGAAAAAATGTCACCAGAAAACCCCATGATGGGTTTTCATTAGGGTCACTGTAAATCAGAAACAACTTGAAGGTACACAACAACTACTACTACTACTACAACTACAACAACTACTTATTTATAAAATACTGCTTCCAAAGTCTGGAAAGTACCAAACCAATGAGTAATGAGAGTGCAATACCACGCAAGGAGTAAAGAAGAAATGCTACCAGCCATGTACAACCAAGGAATACAATCATGGACAACCATTCACAAACTTTGAATTTTGAGCCCTTTCGTTCCTCCATAATGATCCCAAATTATCCTGGTATCTTTCTTCTTGCACTGTGATCACCACATTCAGTACACATTAATGGAGTACACATTAATGAAAAAAATACATAAAGAACTGGGGTTGCTTTGTTGAAGATACAAACTTACCCTTAGAAAGTGCCACATATAGGAGTAGTGTTATATTGAACCCATGACCAGCTGGAACAAGGATGTATGGGACTCCCTTGTTCATAAATAGTATGTTGTTGTTGCTGCTGCTGCTGTTGTCGTCGTGTGCCTTCAAGTCATTTCTGACTTATGGAGACCCTAAGCCAAAGCTATCGTGGGGTTTTCTGGTGAGATTTGTTCAAAGTCGGTTTGGCTTTGCCTTCCTCTGAGGCTGAGAATGTGACTCACCTGTGGTTACCCAGCTGGTTTCCATGGCTGAACAGGAATTTGAACCTTGGTCTAAAAGTGTGTCTGGGGTTGAGAGTGTGTGACATGCCCAAGGTCAACCAGTGGGTTTCCATGGCTGAGCAGGGAATCGAATCCTGGGCTCCAAAGCTGTAGTCCAATGCTCAAACCACTTTTCCATGCTGGCTCACAAAACTGCGTAGTAGTTGTTGGGAAAGAGTAAGAGATGGCTACTGCCCTCATGTCCTTCTTCTAGGCCTTCCAAAACCACCTAGTTCAGTGGCACTTAACCTTGGTCTTCCAGTTTTTCTGGACTTGAGTACCCCAAGAATCCTTGACCATTGCCCATGCTGGGTAGGGTTTCTGGGAGTCAAAGTCCAAAATATCTGTCAGGGCAAAGGCTCGGAACCATTGACGTAGTCAGCCAATGTGTGGAGCAAGATGGCCCTTTGGTATATCCAACAAATCTCTTCTTGTATCCTTATTCTGAGCATTGCCACTTAAAACATTCAGCTGAAGTTGCTACCCCAATCAAGTCTGTGCAAAATTTGTTGAAAAAGACATCACTATTCATAGCCTGAGCAAACCTTGTTGCTTCTCTAATACTATTCTAATACTTCTGCCTGGAGTTTTCACATAGCTATCAACGTCTTTATTGTTGTCATCCCCTTTCTGCAGTATTTCTCAGGTGGGGAACAAAAATCAATAACAGTTCATCTCCTGAGTAGCTTACCAAAGCTGTCCTCAAATAAAAGTGTCCAAATTGCTTGCAATGGTGATATGGCAAGCCTCTTTTGTGCCTTTCACACTTACCTAAAGAAAGTGGTGAGTGGAAGTTCAACGACTTCTGTTGGAAGCCGTCTGCAGCAAAGCTAAGATTGTGCATCCTCCAATTTACTCAAGTATTCAAAACAAACTACATTTTAAGGTTCAATTTTCAATTAAATAAACTCAAACATAGCTGCTGACTTCCACTGAGAATATGAATTGGCCTGCAGCCAGTTCAATCCATTCGTTGTTTTCCTTCCTGCCAAGAATAGGGGGATGGGGAGCAAGAGAGAAAGGAGTGATATGAATAATTTTCTGAACTCTGAAATTTCCATTTATTTATTTTAGCGTTGGAGTTTGTGATTTGTAGTGTTTGGAGGTTTTGTCAGGGGGAAAAAAAGCCATCCCTGCTTATCATCATAAATATATTCTATTTATTTATCGAACAGAGGTACACAAATTGATGAGGACTGTAGCATTTTAACCACTGTAATACTTTCTAGTGAATGACAGCGCAATCCTAATTCAAAATGGTGCTGGATGTAATGGCTTGGGAGGTTTAGTCAGAGGCAGAAATGTCCTTCTCCCAGATGTTTTCAGAGATCTGTCAAAAGGACAGGCCTGCAGCAGAATTGCTCTGCTAGCTAAGATCAGCTGGCAGATAAATAAAAAAAGGGGGGCAGAGAAGAGACTGGAGGATGGAGGAGCTCAGTTGTGCTAGATCCAGCCCTGAAACAAAGGTACAATGCTGGTGAGAATAGTCCTACATTATTTTCAACATTCCTAGTTTGAGAAGGATTTAAGTAGCACAGTTTCAACTGGCTAGGTACTGGCTTAGCTGGCTCTTGGCCATCTTCAGCATTTAGGCAGTAGGATTCATCTGTAAATAAATTGCTACACAATTATCTATGCTGGAGCTAAGGAACCTCTGGCTGTCCAAGTGTCTTGCTGTACAACTCCTCACAACTCCAGCCAGCACTACCTAACGAGGAAGGTATGGTCCAAAACATCTGGAGGGCCAAGGACCCCCACTCCTGATCTATGCAATACAGACCAACTTGTGGTGGTCTCCCTGTATATTCAGGAAAATTAAATGGGTAAGATACTTAAGAGATCAAATATCTATGCAACCTATATAAATGGTTATAACTTTTCAATGCAATCAATCTAAAACCATCTTCTTTAGTGCCAAAGACAGAAGATCCAAATCATAGAATCATAGAAAGGTAGAGTTGGAAGAGACCACATGGGCCATCCAGTCCAACCCCCTGCCATGCAGGAACACCCTCAAAGCACTCCAATCAACCAAACATGGGCTGTTTTATAGAATGTGGATGATTTTTATACGCTTCCAAGGTCAGCGAAGTCATTCAATATTGTCAGCGGAAGTAATTTTGAGACCTCTCGAGATTTGGTCAGAAGAGTACACTTAGTTAGAGTGATAGGTTTAACAGGATTGAATATGCTGGAAAAAATACTATATTGGTATGTAGGGTAATAAGAGTAATCAGATAGGAATAAGAATGAAATTATGAATATTGTATTTTGAAAACAACAGAAATAAGAATGAAGTTACTAATATTATATTTTGAAAATGTTAATTATGGGTATAAGTAATAACAACTGGTATAATAAGAATAAGACTTACATATATATAATCAGAAATATATAACCAGTATGATTCATAACACATTGTATAAGCAATACTATGTATAAGAAATTTGGAGAGAAATAGAAATGGAACAATTTTTTTCCTTTCTCTTAACTTTTATGTTTGTTATGTTATTATTTTGTTTTGTTTTTTGTTTCCCACAATAAAAATAATTTAAAAAAAAAGAGAGAGAGAGATTGATCAGAAGAAGACGGCTACTTTGGATTTACATGATCTTCCTGTGTGGGTGAGCTCTGTTGTATTAAAGTTCTAAAGAAGCCATATACTTAACTAATACAGTTTGGGAGCGGTCAAACCAACATACTCTGTTTATGGTGCCCTCTCACAGCTGTGGAAGCGGCTGCTTACATTTTTTTAATTCAGAGACTGCGACAAACCTTTTGCTTCTTAGTTTCTTACTTCTGACAATTTTCACAAATGCTTCTTTTGGTTGCCACTTGCTTTGTTTTCAAAAATATATCCCCAAGTAGCTGCTTTCAGTCAAAGCTTCATTTCTCCTCACTACCAACAGAATAATACAAGAAGCACATTGCTCACTAATCCTCTTCCCATCTCATTGCAGGAATAACCTGCAATGAGAAATAGAGCATGTCCACACCAAAAAAAAAAGAAAGAAAGAAAGAAGGTGCTAGATATATGAGGAACAGCTTCAGTTTCAGGATATGTGCACAAGAGTGGAAGAGGGCACTTGAATACCGAGTTTACTGCAGTGTACTACTTATAATTTTAATCTGAAACTCAACAATATCACTTCTGATAGGCAGGTGTAGGGAATATGTGGTCCTCCAGATGTTTTGCTCTTACGACTTCCAAAGCCATGGCCATGATAGGCAATGTAAGGGACTACAGATGTTATCATCCAAAACATCTGGAAAACCAGAAGTTCCCTAGCCCTGGAGAAGATGAAGCATGGGGGTATATTCTCCCTGCCCCTTTTTTATTTTCCCATGTACCATAATACGCAAATCAACAACAATACAAAACTATTACACAGAGAAGGAGTCATCATTGACACTAAAGACAAGGGCATCAGTCTGAAAGGTTCATTCCACAACTGATGCTTATACGCATTTCAAGAATCACAATGCTGCTATCAAAACATTAGCCTGGAACATTTTTCCACATCTTTCAAAGGCAAGTCTCTTATAATACACGTAATCAATAAAGTGGTATAGAAAGCATCTGTCTTACTGTCATGCTGGTGTATATGCATCAGCTGTCCAGGTTCCTCCATTAATACTAACCCCCACCAGGTGTTATTCCAAGGAAGTACAGAAATCTTTGGATTTCTGTGTCAAGATCAGTGACTGTGCAACAGGGCAACTATGTTTGTGCACTGTCACTCCATTCAGGGATTGCCAAATGATCCAGTACAAGAAATACTTCAGTTTTTTGATCACCATTCCATTATCTCTGGATATACAGTAGCCCCTCTACTTTTGCAAGGCGTCAGGGGCCAGAACTCTTGCAAAAGTCATAACAGCCATGAATTACTACCCCCATGGTAGTGGGTGTTCTCCCTCCCATTCCCTTCCATGACTGCCCCCTCCCGTTCCCTTGCCTTTTGCCCCAGGGCATGTGCCACGTCTGGGCAAAAGGCAAATAAATGGGAGGAGGCAGCCCACACGCATGCATGCTTCCTCCATCCTCCCCCTCCTATTTGCTTGCCTTTTTCCCAGGTGTGCATGCCTTCCTTTTCCATGCCCTGGCAAAAGGCAAGGGAATGGGAGGGAGGAAACCGGGGGAAGGCGTGCAAACACCTTCCTTCATCGCACGCAGGGCTCCCCTCTCCCATTCCCTTGCCTTTTGTCTGGGCACGGAAAAGGAAGACATGCACGCCTGAGCAAAAGGCAAGTAAATGGGAGGGGGAGAATGGTGTGGAAGGGACGCAGGCACCTTGTGAAGAATCAAATTGACAAAGGTCAGACCTGTGAACGTGGAGGGAGGGCTGTACAAGCAAACCCCTTGGCAAGTTCTTCAACATTTCTCTACAGCATTAGTAATATAGCTTATCTTCTTTGAGGTAAAAAGCAGCTATGAATAAACTTCAGACAATGTTTCCTTGTGTCAGCTGAGGTGGTGGCTGACTTCGGAGTGTCTTCCACATCTTTTGTTCTAAGATCCTTTTTCCAAGGAAGTTCTTTTCCATCCATGTTACCAAACAGAGGATCAACCTATTGGTTGTCACGCTAGAAGCCAGCTCCTATGTGTTGTTTTATGACTGCACCATTAAAGAGATTAACAATAATACATTAATAGCTGCATTATTAAACACTCAGAAAAGGAGACAGTTCTCATAAATTGTGCTTGCGCCATGGGGTTCAAAATAAATGGATAATTTGATAGATTTGCATCCAATTAAATTGATCCCATAATGACTGATACAACCGAAGAGATGGTTCAGTTATTTGGCTGGTGGCAGTTTCCCTTTCAGAGAACAATTGTCAAAACTGCTGCACCTCAGGGGTAAGATGACCAAACGTGGACATATGTCCCCTTTCACAAGCATTACCTTCAAAAATTATCTGAAACATTTTTATTTATACAGCTTAACAAGAGTGAGAGACCAGTGGTTTATGATTTTAAGACCATGTTCCCTCAATTCTGATAACACCGAATCCATTGGGATTTCTTCTGCAGCTGGTTCCATCGATCATCATCTATCATAATGCCCAAATCCTTCTCCCATATTGCCTTTAGGCCTAAAGCATTTATATAAGAAACAGATATTAATATATTATAAATATTTGAGGCTAAGTCTATTAAGTCCCCCTCCCTCTGCATTATTAATTCCTCAAAAGGCAAGAGCAAGCAAATTGCTTGGTCCTTCACCTAAGGATGTGAGGCAAACTATTTCCTGGAGAATTTGGAACCAAATGAATGGAACATCCCCAAGTCGGTCACAGAGCTAGGCTTCGGTTTTCAGAAGGGAGCCAGCAAACAAATGCAGGAGATCATGATGTTTCAGCCTCACAAACTGTGGCCCTTTCTGCACGTGGGGGGGGAACGCCCAAAAACGGAGCTTACCGGCATTGTTTTCTGGCCGGGTGAGTCTGTCTCCATGAGGAGTAGCGCGAGTTCGCTGCTCCGCAGTCCTCCGGCATCCCAAATGGCGGCTTCCGGTTGGTGGAGGCTCTCCACCAACTGGAGAAGCTCACCAGCTGAAAGCCCGCCCCCTGGAAGATCTGCAGGCACGCACTTGTGCGCACCTGCAAATCTGCTTCAGAGCCGGGTGACAGAGCGGCACGGGGCTGCACGCTCCATGCTTTTTAAAAACCTTGAAAAAGAGAAAAAGTTCCAGTTGCTCCCGCGTGGATTGAGGTGTGGAACTACAAAAAGTAGTCCATCCCAGTCCACTCTATGGTGCAGAAGACCTCCGTTGGGGGTCGCTCTGCACCATTTTAAATTCCCAGTGCGGAAATGGCCTGTAACCATTTGTCTGTATCACAAAACAAGGGATGGCCAAAGAAAAGTACAAAAAGGGAGACAGAAGAGACAAGTTTGGAACACATTTTAAAGCCATCCAAAATCTTTTTCTTTTTTTCTTTTTTCCCCTTTTTTCTTTTTCTTTTTGTTAAGTGACAAGAAAGTGACTCCCTTCATCATTTCCAGCTTACCCTTCTCTGTTTGGGGTACATACCTCTTCCTTGCCCATTTTTTTAATTGATCACCCTAACTGTAACACATCATAATGATATCAAAGATTAGGCATACCAATTCTATCTTGTTAACAATAATTTTTTGTCAAAATGCCCCCCCCCAAAAATCAATTTTGTCTGTGGGAATAGTTTGAAAAAGTGAAGTAATCTTGGGCAAAAATCATCATTTTAACTGTGTTACATTACATTAAGTTTTCCCCTTTTGCTTCTAGTACTGTTTAGTTTGGTGTGGAAACAATCTATAATTGTTGCTAGGAATTTTCGCTCCAAGACATGCCACTAAAGAATGAGCTACATGGGTGTTGGTAACGCTTTGCGTCCAGCTTTTATCCGTAGAAGAAAAATTAAGACCTATTTTTTTAAAATTTATACAGATCAAATAGATGATTATAGTCTGCGAGGATAATCATTGTCTGAAATGTTTTAGGTTCAAGACAGATATGGTCACATCATCTGTAAAGAAGATTAAAAGGGACTTTTGGCATTGATTTTGGCCTCTGATTTGCAAATAATTTAACGCGTTGGCCAGGAACTTCATGGCCAATGAGAACAAGAGAGGCAATAAAAAGGAAATCCCTATTTCATATGCTTTACTGTAGTAATAGGTTCAGAATGGGTTTGTCCTAATTGGCACAAGATCCCTGCTATAGATGGAGTAGAGTATGCACAAAAAGGTTTCACCCATCTCTCTTGCCTTATGCTCTTTAAAAAGAAATGTCCACTCCAGTTTGCCAAATGCCTTAGTGGTGTCAAAAAAGGAAGTGGAAAATGATTTGGTTTTATTTTGAGTATTGTGATAGCTTACACTGGATTTGTGTCTAATATGATGATGCACGATTTGGCTCAATGAAACCAAAATGACAAATCTTAATATAACAGCTTATTACAATAGCACCCACTGTCTTGGCAAAATTCTTTTTAAAAAATGCTCAGCATCCTCTTTTTTTTTTTTTTAAAGCATGATTGGCTGGTAGTTGTTAACCTCCCCTGAGTTTTTATCTTGATAATGTATTAAGGCAATCCATGCCATCTGCTTTAAGTTTGGAATTTGGTTGCCTTGGAAAATTAAATTAAGGAGGCATATGAGCAATGGTGAAAAGTCCTTCTCCAAATATCTTGCAAAAGCTGCGAATATAGCCATCTAGACCAGGGGCTCTATATGGTCAGATACTGGGAGAGGAAAATTCATATGAGGAGTCTGTCATGATCAGGTAATTTTTTCAAACCAGACATTATTGAGTATTTTATAAATCTTGAGTTTATAAAGGTTAGTAAAACAGACTTTCAGGGGAGCTTTAAAATCATTAATTTGGAGAAATCTTAAAAACCCAGTCTCATGCATCACTAATTTTTGTTATTTGAGTTAATTTTTGTTTTCTTCTCTTCTTCAGTACAATTGGTCACTAATTTAGAATTTTTATTACCAAAGCCATAAGGCTACTTATTAGTAAACTGCATATCTCCAACTATTTTAATAAGTTCCAATGTCTGAAATCCATTTTTTTCTAACTAGCGGCTGTAACATATTTCATTCACTATCCATCTCACAAATTCAGTCTAAAACTTTAATTTCTTGTTGATTCCTAATTATTTTATTATGCTTGTTTCCTGTATGCACTGTTCCTACACTATCGTTGTGAGCCATATTATTAAATTATTAAATCATTTTTAAATAAATAATTATTTTAAATTTAAATTATTAAATTATTTTATGACTTATTCCTGTCAAACTTTTAAAAAGAGATGTTTTTAAATCAATGCAATAAAATTGAGGACATTTGGAGGGTACAGGGGTTCTACAAATGCAGTGAATTCTGCACAGATTTGCTTTGAATCAAAAAAATTAACATCATACTTATTCTTAAATATGAGGTTCAAATTCTCTTTTCTAATTCAGACACCTGAAAGCTTGGAACCTTTAAATTTTTCAACATATTTTAATGGTATGCATTATTAATAATTTTTAACTTTATTACAACTTTCACAATATTTTTGAATAGTATGTTGCAGGTTAACCGTGGTTTTACTATTTTGAGAGAAATAGCGTGTTTCTCTAACATTTTGTCGACGCTGTGTTTGTGCAAGCTCTCCAACATTTGTATATTCATTAATAAGGCTTGTCTCTTGGCTGTTTGTGCCTTTTTTTAACAGGATTTCTTAACACAGTCTCCTTTATTTACTCCTTCAGAGACTCCCATAACTGAAATACCTGGGATATTTTTTTTTTCTGTTCACAACAGCAGTTTTTCCTCTGAATCCTAACTAGGGCCATTTCCGCAATAGGCTGTTATAGTGCTATTATTCCACTTTCAACATCTTATGGAATCCCGGGGTTTGCAGTTTAGGGAAGGGCCTCAAAGGCCAGGATTCCATAGGACGTTGAAAGTGGAACAACAGCATTATAACAGTCTACTATGGAAATTGCCTAAGATAATAGCATTTAATAACGAAGAGTATTTCTTTCTACCTTTTTTCTGTCCGTAGGCTGGAGGGATTAACTTGTATGTTTAAACATCCATCTCTGCAGGATTGTAGGGCTCAGCTCCTGATAGAATCGCACATTGGTTCTGTGTAATGAAATCGTTCTCATGTCATTGGGGCAGTGAATCCACACTGGGTTGTTGTTTTTGTTTTGTCTGAAGTTTAAACGAACTATTCAAGGTGAACCTTACACCTCAAATAGGTTCAGCACTTCCAATTGCTCCTTTAAATTTCAGACAAAAACCTAGAGCAGATTCACCACTCCTCTAACTTGGGGCCCACCAGCTGCTATTTTCCCCAATGCTCTAAAACAGCTAGTTTAATTTTCCTCTTAGCTTCATTTGCAAAGTGCATTACTACATCCCTAGGTCCAGCTTCACTTAGGAATGCCCCCTTCAATGTCCCCCCTAAACAAAACAAAGTTTTGGAATTGAAAGACCATTAAGAGTTCTGAAGATCTTTCAAGAGCTTTTTGAATATCCCTGAAGCAAATGTT
Source organism: Iguana delicatissima (assembly GCA_948472985.1). Classification (NCBI taxonomy): domain Eukaryota; kingdom Metazoa; phylum Chordata; class Lepidosauria; order Squamata; family Iguanidae; genus Iguana; species Iguana delicatissima. Next base: position 597,298 of record CAOKZL010000010.1, read on the forward strand.
TGTCCATCTGTTTTTGTTTTCCAGCAGGTGCAGATGGAATTACACCAACATTTTGATCAACATCTCCAGCCCCCATCCCATATTCTGGTTTGCTGTCTTGGGAAGGCCAGTAAGCGTATGAGACATTTCCTCAACTTTATTTTTCAGGGTGCAATTACAACTACATATTACTGGAAAACATGCATCACCTTCCACCATTGGGCCAGCTCATCTTTCACTTTTACCAAGATTATATTTGAGTCTGCAACTTTTGGGCCTCACTTTTGTGAGAGGTATTTTAACCCCAGCTAGGCATCTAAATGTCCTTACCAGAATCACTTCTCGGTTCATTACTGTACACTCAGATTTAAAAGACTGCATTCTCTGAAGATTGCACAAGGGCATATTTCTGTTCTTGTAGTGTAAATTCGCCAGAGCTCGGTCCTGGGTAGCCATCTTGCTTGGAATCCTAGTCACACTTCGTGGTTTGAAGTATAGAATCTAAGATCTACAAAGAGTCATCTCATGTACCACAAAAGACAAGGAGGGAATATCCCAGGCCTTGCCAGTCATGCAGAAGAGGGAAGAGACTAGCCCTTAGTTTGCAGTTCACATTCTCTCTCTCTCTCTTTTTTTTAATCCATGTGAAATTCACATGTTGATAACCAGGTAAGTTCCCAGGGAGAAGTAGCAAAGCTTCCCAAACCAAGCAATCTCACCCAACTGATAAAGGCACATATGGGTAACTGAAAAGCAAAATTTTCAACCTGATTATCAGTCTATATGTTAATGGGCCATACGCAGGGCAGTGCAGATCCCTTCCTCCAGTATCAGGAAGTTCCACAGATCATCTGACCAGTGACAATGCCATCTTCGAAGAATAAACCACTTTGGAGGCTCCCAGGGCAGATATGACAGGCACTGGCAAGATATCTGGGGAACAAGCCAAGCTTATAAAATGGATTTTCTGTGATTATTTACTGGTAGTTCTTCCCAGTATTTGTGGTGAGGATTCCACAGGATATCATTGTTGCCACTTGAAGCAAGAATTACAGATATCTTCTTCTTTCCTATCATTTTCTGTAGGCAAAGAATGGATCTGGAGAAGAGCAAATCTAATTCATAATGCAGTCAATAAACTGAGGGTTGATAAATGTAGGGTGAATCTTACCAGGACTGAGACCTTGCTTTTCAAAAACTAGTCATGCCTAGCTGACTAATCCTATCTTTCTCCTTTTATTTAGTTTAGTAGATCAGAAGGATGCTCTGAATGTAGTATATCTTGATTTCAGTACAGCTTTTTACAATGCCCCCTATGCTTGCAGTCAAGCTGGTAAAATGTGGACTAGAAGATGCTCTTGTTAGATGGATAAACCAAATCGAAAGAGTGCTCAACAGTATTTCTACATTATCATGAAGAGAAGTGACAGGTGGCATGCTGCAGAGTTTTGTCTTGAGATCAGTGTTGTTTCAAATGTTTGTAAAAGATTTGGGGGAAGGAACAGAAGGCATGCCAATCAATTTGCAGATGACACCAAACTGGAAATGGTAGTTAAAATACTTCAGAAAACAGAATCCAAATTCAAAATAACCAACAAAATTGAGAACTAAGTCACAATTAACAAAATTAATGTTAACAGAGACAGATGTAAGTTGCTACTTTTAGTCAGGAAAAACGAGATTTTCTTTAAAAAACAACAACATAGGATGTGTGGCCTCCTGGCTTGACAGCAGAACATGTAGAAAGAATGTAGGGGTCTTAGAAGACCACAAACTAAACATGAGTCTAGAATGTGATGTGGCAGGGGAAAAAAGCTAATGCAGTTCTAAGGTGCATCAACAGAGGTCAAATTGCAATATGTCTCCTTAATGGGATTGGAGGATGGTGTTGGATGATGGCCCTTGAGATCCCATCCAATTCTATGGATTCTGTCATGATGATGGTTGTCGTGACAATGATGACAGAATAGCACTGCAAAATTGGGGAAAATATGAATGTCTAAGCCAAATTGTTCTTCTGTTCATACATTGGTTTGGAAAGTGTAAATCACATAGATAAATAATAAAATACAAAAGGAATTAATTTCTCCCCCATCTCTGCCTTTCAAGGGAGCTTAGCAGTGATGTAGACTCAAGTCAATTGACTCAGACTCAAGTCTGACTTAAATCACTTCAGCGACTCAACTTGGACTTGACTTGGCAATAAATGACGCACTGACTCGACTCAACTTATGACTTATATATTTTTAGTGACTGACGCGCTGCCCTTGGTACAGTAACATAACATATTCATCTAGAAACCTTACGACTTTAAACAATGCTCCCATCCCTTTTTGCCTACTGGTCAACTGATGATCTATCTCAAGCCCAAAGTGTGGGCACATTTCTCAGAGGGGAACAGCAAGTGGGTTAGGCAATGGGCTTGAGGCAAGTTAGAGGTCTGCTCAACAGCCTGTCCCCACTGCATATCAGAGGAGCCTTCTAAAACTTTTCCTAAGAGCAGAAGTCAAGACTCGCTCCCAGAGGGCAGGGCATGTTTCTCAGAGGGGAACAGCAAATGTTAGGCAATGGGCTTAAGGAGGAAGGATCCTTCCTTCTAAAGCCTTTGAAGCTTCAGTAATGGGGAGTAAGAAGGATCCCATTCCCCACTTTTGATAAAAATCTCCGCTTCAAAAATGGGAAGTAAGAAGGACCCTATTTCCCACCTCTAAAGCCATAGACTCTTTTATGTCCATTGACTAAAAAGCCTCCAGCTTCACGAAGAGAGAGTTAAGAAAGATCTTATTCCCCACTTCCAAAGCTGCAGATGGCAAAACTGCAAATGTGGAGGGCCGCCTCTGCTTAAATCATTAAAGCTGACTTTATTCAACTCTGCCCAGCAATTCTAGAAGATAGGTTGGGGTATAAAGTTGGCTCCCAGACTTGAGACTTAACTTGAAAGTATCTTGCAAGCACTTGAGTCCCGACTCGAGACTTGAAAGGATAGATTAGAGACTTGACTTGAGACTTGGAGTGAAAGATTTAAATAGATCACTGGAGCTTAGTGGCAGTAAGAGGAGTAATATGGAAGGTTATGCTTTGATTAATCTCCTCTAGGTTGGTGGGCAAAGGTTCTGGCAACAACAGAATAACTCTCTCATAGTTCTTTTAGTCCCGGCAGCACCAAATGTTTGTATGTGTTGGTGGGACAAGGAGTGGCAATAACTGCAGGCAACACAACAGACGTCAGGAAGAAGGAGTCTGTGATGGAAAAGGGGACACTGATACTCTTGTGTCCCACACAGTCAAATCAAAGATAATTTAACAAAGGTATGGATTACAGCAGCACTTGTTCAAGGATACTTTTCTATGTGCCTAGCCATCATGAGACCATGTGATAACTGACCACACAGCTTAAGTGGAATGAAGTACCACTTGGCCACTATTCCATCTTGTAGGTACCCACAACATATGGCTTTATTCTATAAAGAGAGTGTTGCTGTCACCACTGAGAAGAAGGGAGAAGGGAGCAGATAAAATAGCAAACAAGGTATAAGGCTAGACTAGCATCTATGTTCCTTGGTGGCATGGATTACAAGTAATATAATGTACTTTTTTTTACAAATTATATCACAGGGCGAAAAAACATGATAAATAAAGGAGCTTTGTTTATTCCTCATTCTAAGCTGGCCCTTTTTGGGGAGGGGGAGGGTCTTTATTTTTCCCATTTTACTGCTTTGCCATCCTCACTCATTCCTTGATGGTCACATTTTGCTGACATTTACAAACATTTCATGTTGATCTTACGCAGGTCACATCAATCACCCATACAGTTGCAATGACACTCTGTTAAATAAACTGTCATGAAAGATTTATAGAGAATTTGGTAAAAGGAAAGAAGATGTAGTTGAGCTTTTAGAGGAGCATTACTCCCTCTCTCCAATGGTGCAATATCAACTCTAAAACACTATTAAGTTCTTTTCTGGAAAAAAAATGATGAAAATGTACACATGCACAAATGTGCCCAAAGTTCTGTCAGTATTCTTTTGCTTCCTTTTCACTCTCCATGTGTTGTTGTAACCTAGGTCATATGCAAACTTCAGCAGAGGGAAAATGTACATACGGACATTTCCTAAATTTCTTATTGTTTTGCAAAGAAACACCTTTTACATTCTAACTTCAATCTCACCTGTAAGCTAAAATAGCAACTGCAGTAGCCTAGTCACTAGGATGGACATGTGTAAGGCATGAGTAAAATATCTCCCAAGCCCACCATGAGAAGATTTCAGGTAGTATTTCAAAGTTCTCATTAGACCTGGATGCAGAAAACAGAAGTTCAAATTTCATTCCAAATGCAAGGCTGGACTGAATGAGTTTGGTCAAATCAATTTCCACACCCTCCAATGTTACAAAACGAGGCTATGCATGGCCAAGCAACATTGATGTGGTCAAGATGGCAAAAGCTTTTAACGAAGAAGAACAAACAAGCTAGGAGAGGTTGTGGCAGTTTCCTTTTGCCTAAGTCTCCTGGGAAGGGCAAGATTTCACCCTTTCCTTTTGTCCCTGCTGAGTTAATTGAGTACAAAGTACTTTTGTATTTGGAACTCAGGCCCTTACCTCATGAAGTTGTCATCTCATCCGAGCAACACATCGTTCCTGGTCCAGGAGCCACACTATCACACAAGGTTGTCACTAACCAGCCACTATCACATTGTCATACATTGCAAATCAGCCCTTTTTCATTGCTGGAAAAAAGTCCAGTAAAGGCCTCTTTTGCAACAATCCCGTCAGCTGGGTGAGTGCGATGTCTCAATAGCACATTGATGGCGCTTCCTGTCATCACTGATCCAGGAGTGGGTGTGGTGTTGGCGTTCCCCGGTTGTCCCTCCTCAGCAACTCTCATGGTGTGGTAAGTTCAAAATCTATCATCTCGCCATGCTTATTTTAAATTTCTCCTTTGAGTTAAAAGTTTTTTTTTAAAATATATTTTTAAGCATTATAGAGCTAAAATGCAATAGTGTACATGATGTTACAACGTTACTGCGCTAGTACACTTTTTTTTTAAAGTCCAATCATGAGTTGTGGGGCAGGGAAAAGGACTCATCAATGACACTGTACTGTGGTGGGAACACCAGTGACAATAGCGCTGCTCATCCGCTAAAGTCAAAAGGATGAGGTAGAGAGCGTTCAGGACCCAATACCATCAGAGAAACAGCAATGTTGGAATTGGAATGGAACAACGTGCTATGGAGGTATGGGGTGGAAAGGGCCTCTGTTTGCAGCACTTAAAATAAACTGAGGATAAAGGTGGAGAAGAAGAGAGAAACTGGAATATCCTAAAAGCATCTGAAGAGATGAGATGACAAAGGGTTAATCAGGACTATCCTTGCCAAATTGGGCCAGTTGGAGGGTATATACCTGGTCCAATCTCAGGATATTCTTGAACCTGAAACAGAAGCTGGGGAGACTTAGCTTTCTACAGCATCTTTCTCAGCATAACTTAAAACTCTCTTGAAGGCAAGAATAAGAAGAAGCTCATCAGCATGGCTGACTGATGACCATTATTTTCCCACAAACAGCCTTTATGTCACAGAAAGAAAGATCATTTAAAAAAAAGGGGGGGTAAATACTTGCTCAGGGAAGAGCCAGTGTCGTGTAGTGGTTTAGGGGTCAGATTAGGATTCTGGAGACCAAGGTTCAAACCCCAGTCCTGCCATGGAAACCTCTCTCAGGCCATTTCCGCACTAGATTGTTATAGCGCTCTCATTCCGCTTTCAACTTCCTATGGAATCCTGGGGTTTGCATTTTAGAGAGGGACCAGCCGACCCCTCCCTAAACTGCAAACCCCAGGATTCTATAGGAGGTTGAAAGCAGAATGAGAGCGCTGTAACAGTCTAGTCCGGAAATGGCCGCAGTCTCACAATTGCTCGGTCTCAAAGGAAAGAAATGGCAAACCGCTGAGCAAATCCTGCCAAGAAAACCCTGTGATAGGTTTGTCCTAGGGTCAACATAAGTCAGAAATGACTTTGAGGCACACAAGGTTACTTAGAAGAATTTTCTTATTTTTAAAGGACTGAAGAAATGCATCTTCTTCCTTCCTTCCTTCCTTCTTTCCTTTCTTCCTTTCTGTTTGTCTCTAGAGACAAACATAGATCCAGAACATGTCACAATACATATGACATTTTTGAAATCATTATAATAGTACATTTAAAGCATGTACTACCCAAACACAGGCATAACTGTTGTTAAGCGATGGTGTGATGAAGTTCTGGGGGTGCAAGTCAGCCTGGAAACAGGTTGCTTGGTAACCAGAATAGCTCCCCAGGAGAGAAACCCAGCCCAGTAATGCGTGGCAGGGGTTGGTGGCTGAGAGGAAAAGTTATATAAAGCCAAGTACCAGTGGTTGGTTTTTAGTTCTTCAGTGAGATTCCTAGCAAGAAGTAGAGACCCTTAGCCAGTCAGAGGGTGTGACCGTGTGGAAAGGGTTAATTCTCAGTGGAAGCCCAGTGAGAGACAGAAGAGTAGCTGAACCCTCGCTGAATCTGGTCAGAGAGTGTGACCTAAATGAAGGTTGAGCCTTTGGTGGCAGTGTAGTCAAAGGACTGTTATATGATACCTACCCTCTTTAAGAGAATCTAAAGATACAAGTGAACTGTCTAAAAAGTGCACTGAAGAACTGTACTAACTTTGATGTGCACATGAACTTCTATACTTTATTCTTATTGTTTCTTAATAAATGTTATAGTTTATTTTTATAAATACTGACTCGGCTGAGTTGTATACAGTATATAAGGTAACACAGAAAATATGCTACCATAATGTCAGTGAGTAATTCTATGCAAATATTGGAAACTCTCACTCTTTTACACAAAGCTGGTGTTATAATAGGAGGGGCAGAGCTTTTGAGTAAAGACTGGGAACTACCACGCCAACCTGGGAGAAGTAAAGGGCGGTCACACATGAGCTCCTGACCATGGTCCCCCAATAGTCAATTATGCAGCAAGTAAGAGATTTACAAACAAGGCCACTAAGGATGAATGGGTAATTCACACACATATGCATATACATCAAAGCACATGCTAGGGATATGCTGTGTACCTTCAAGTCATTTCTGATCAATGGCAACCCTAGGTGAACCTATCATAGGGTTTGCTTGGCAGAATTTGTTCAGAGAGGAGTTGTCAAGGGCCAATTCTGCACTGCACTGTTAAAATGCTATTATTCCACTTTCAACATCCTGTGGAATTCTGGGATTTGTAGTTTACTGAGGTTAAAGAGCTCTGTGGCTGAGAATTCCAAAAGCCCCTCCTAAACTGCAAACCCAGGATTCTATAGGATGTTGAAAGTGGAATAATAGCACTATAACAGTCCAGTGCAGAAATGGCCTTGGTCTTCCCTAAGGCTAAGCGTGACTTGCCTGAAATTGTCCAGGAGATTTCCATGGCCAAGTGTGGATTCAAACCCTGGGCTTCCAGCATGCTAGTTCAACACTCAGACCACTACACCATACTGTCTCTTGCAGATTCATAAAGTCCATACCCATAGACTTCTTCCCCTTCCCATCTCCAAGGCAGATCTGTCCCTAGTTCCATCCATCAGTTCTTTTGTTTCTGCTGTTACAGCATAGGCAATGTATGCAAATAAGCACTTTGTGCATGTGTTCAATTGCATGTATTGCATAAATGTATTTTCCCCCTACATTTTTGCAATGCATCCCATCTGAAACATGCACAAATGTCGTCTGCCCAAGAACATGTAGCAATCTGAGTGCTGGACTAGTACTCTAGGAGACCAGGGTTTGAATTTCCATTCAAACTACGGGTGACTTTGGGCAATTCACAGTTTCTCAGCCTTAAAGGAAGGCAGTAGCAAACCCCTTCTGAATAAATGTTGCTCCAAAACCACCAGGATAAGGGTGGAATAAGTCATTGTTCACCTGAAGGCAACAGCAGCGGCAACAATAAATTCTGCCCTCTAACGTGTATTTGAGTTGTGCTTTATTCACAATTCCAAATGTGCACATTTTTATTCATCCACAGTTATCTGTCAGTATGTAGATTCCAGATAAATCATATCTGTCCCATAGAGAGTAAAAGAACAACAGTCTGGGCAAAGTTTGGGGGGAAGAACGAATCAGAGAATCTGTAGGAACAAATCCCCTGTTCATCTCTAACCTATGCAGGACTCTGGATCTGAGAGTTTAGTACCTTCTTCATTCTTTTTTTACAGCATTGTACTGTAATTATTGCAGAGGTGGGACGATCTGAACCTCACACCAGGGATTCAAAGAATACTCTTCACTTATAACATGACTATATTCTCTTGTACTAACATGTGTGGTCTCTTACAGTCTCTGCTGCTATCTCTAAACATCTGTTTCAGCAGAGATAATGGATAAAAGTGCATTCTTTAGCTAGTATTCACAGGGCTCACCTCATAGAAGCCAAATGCCCTCGGTTGTTAGATTCCTTCAGTCCATTATCTCCTTCATTAATCACATTCCATCACCTCTGATGTTAGTTTTAATTTCCAGATTGAGTGTTACCCTTTCACATTGCTAACAGGGTCTTAATCTGGTCTGATTAAAGGCCTCACATTTTGTTATCAGTGGCACTGAATGAGCTTAAAGAGAAAGGGGAAAGCTAAGCATCTCATTTGCCATCAGTCCCCATCAAAAAGAATCATATTTTTCCCTATAAAAAGGGTAAAGGAAAAAAAGAAAAAAGCAATTGCATCCTTACCCTCTTTGTTCTGAAGAGTCTTTCTCATGAAAAAATGTCAATCTGAAATTGGACCATTCAGCAGAGGTAAATAGCTTCCAGACTCCAAGAATAAAAATTTAATGAAATAAATAGTTTGAGAAAAATCATGCTTAGCCATTTGGCTTCCAAGCATTTCAGGGCAAGTTTGCTGGTTCAGATTAAATGTCTAATCATGCAACCAACTTGCTGCCTGAATGGAGGTACTGGGGGTGTGTGGCACAGACCAAAATCCCAGGAGCATGCCAGATCCATGGATGTATCACTCAGTTTTCCACATCCACTGGTTTCCCTTTTGTGGATTTGATAATTCGTGGATTTGATTAGTAAGTTATCTCTAAGGATCTCTATATTCTTCACAGTGGACAACTGAGAGTCATGCTGGAAGACTTAGAGACTCCTAGCCAGAACATTTCCCCAGGAATCTCGAAATTCTCTGCTGGAAGTTGACCATAGAGTTCCGCTGCAAGACCTAGAGATTCCCAGAGAGAACACTTCTCTAGGTCCTCCAGCTCAATTCTATGGTAAACCTCTGCCAGAACCTGACAACAGAGTTGTGCTACAGAACCAAGAGAATCCTAGAGAAGTGTTCTCTCTGGGTTTTAAAAAACCACAACTAGTAATTGCAAATTTTATTTATATTTTCATTTTTTCCACTTTCATGGGGATCTCGCTCCCCTAACATCCAGAAATATATCTGAAATATTCTCCTGCTTGCCTGTACATCTTTGCTTAGTGTCCTCCACCATAACTCCTGTCAATTTTGCTTTCTTACCAACCAGAGAAACACTTCCAAAAGGGGTGTTAGAGCTACTTCATAACAGTATCAGTCTCAGGAAGGAAATGCATCCTCTGGCGGACTTTGAACATAAAAGGCCCACCAACAGAGAAGCAAAGGTGTTACAGACTATGGGTATGAACTAGTTACTGAACTCTGTCCATCTCTGGTAAGCATTAATTTTGAGACAGCGATTCCACATGAACTGGGAACACTGCAGATTACCACAGCACCTGTACCACATGCTGGAGAACATTTAGTTGATGTCTTGGGCTGGTCACTCGGTATACTTTGGTGGTCAAAGGGTTCTAGGCACTCTCTCAACCTTACATTTCTTATGCGCCCTGCCATCACCAGAATTTGTAGAAACTGATCTCCTAAACAGGACTGGTTGATAACAATAACTCTCTCTGTTGTCAAGAAAAGGAATACTATCACATAGCATAAGAAGGCAGAAACCCTAAACCATATTTTTCATGCCCTTCATAATCTTTTAAAATGTTATTGGAACAAAAAGTCATGGGAAGATGTAAACATTTGCTAGATTCCTTTTAAAAAATGTACCTACAAACAAACCAAAAATGGAGGAGGGAATCAATGTGTTTCCTGTCTCTTAAAGTCTGTTCCAAAAACCTACTGTTCTCTGTAGATTGCTCTGATGAGGTAAACTCACATGTTACCTGATGGTTCATCCCAGGCATACTTGTCCATCAAAAATCAAGCTGAACAGACCCTGTTCTTTATTTCAAATAAAGGCTCACTAATCATTCAGATGCTTCCTTCTACTGCAAATGTTGCCAATTGAGACACTTTGAAATTTTAACTAAAAATAATTATTTGCTGCGGTTTTTAAACATGAGTTTGCTTTGCAACGTTAGGAAAGTTGAGAAACTTCCCTGTTAGATTATTGCAATGTACTCTGTGTAGAGATGCCCTTGAGGAAGACTCCGAAGGTACAGTTAGTGCAAAATACATTATCTAAACTGCTAACCAGAACAACATACAACAACGAAGTAACACCAGTTTTAAGAAACTGCGCTGGCTGTCAATGCATTTCTCATCTGAATTCAAATCGGTAGTGATAACAAAGATCTTGGGATGATAATACTTGAAGGAGCACTTCTCCCTATATATATATATATGTCTACTCAAGAACTGAGGTCTGCTGAAGAGGCCCTCCATATTCCACTGGTGGGAGCAATACATTGTAGGGAGATGTGGAAAAGGGCCTTCCTTGCTGTGGCACCCCAGGTGTGGCATACCCTCTTCTCAGAAACCTGATTGTTGCTGACATTGGTGGCACTATAAAACCAAATAAAACTAGGATTTTTATTAAAATCTAATTGATTTCATCAAAATCTGTACATGCACACGGCTTTAATGTATATCAAACTGTTTCAACTGGCTTCTAACAGTCATTTTAACTTATTTTTTAAATTTATTATTAAAAAAATGAAGTCAATATTCAAGCAACAAAATTTTACATACATTTCTTCATCCCCAAAATCACACATTGGACTTCCTCTTGGCAAGTCTTTGGTTATTTTAGTACAATTATATAAGGCATATAAAGTACATATAGAGTCTTTCCAATAATTATGCAAGTCTGATTCTAACTCATAGATCTTAACATCTTAAAATCGTTCCATTAACATTATTATTACTATTATTATTACTATTGTTATTATTATTTAATATATAAAAATCAGAGATATCAGAATTCTAACTTATTAAATTGCTTAATACCCTTTTAGTCTGGTTTAAATTGCTTTTAAACAGTGTTGCCTGATTTTGTTGTTCACTGTCCTGAACCTAAACAAAGGGTGAGATGTACATAATAAACATCTAAAAAGCCACAAGATGTCTGCCATACCACCCTTGTTAGAATACGGAACTAGGCTTGAATCAGCGTATTGAATAACAATCCAATACCTACCCAGCCATGACAGTCACCAGGTCTCTCATTCTAACATAACCAACAGCGTTGTTTGTAAGGATCGGGAGGAGACTACATACCTCAATGAATAAATTATCAATTAATAAAATTAAATAAAACAGGACACTGGAAACTCAATGGATCCACAATTTCACTACGAAAAGCATACCCCATGACAACCCCATGGAAAGCACAAAGAACAGGTATTAATAGCTAAAGATTTCTGCATCTTAACAATTTATGCCTTTATAAAATTGTACACAATTACGCATGGTGTGATGAAAACAGAAAGGAAAAAATCTTTTCTTCCTCTTTCATAATAGCAGAACTTAAAAATCGCCCATTGAAACTAGATGGTGGGAGATTTGGAAGCTATAAAAGGAAGTACTTCTTCATGGAGTGTAGTTAAATTGTGGGACTCATTGTCGCAAGATGCAGTGATTGCTATCCACTTGAATAGCTTTAAAGGGAAGTTAGAGGAACTGATGGAGGTAAGAATCTGCAGTAGCTAATAGTCAGAAAGGTATGCATCACCTTCCCTATGAGAGATCATCCTATATATGACTTCCTGGGGAATGAGTGATGGAGAGAGTAGTTGAAGACGGCTTCTCATTGCCACCTGGGCTAGCGGGGAGAAAGCTAGACTAGAGAGGCCATTGGTCTAATTTAGCATGCTTTTGTTTTCATTTCATAAGTAAGTACAGTCTGAAAGAGTTACTAAGGAACAAGCCATCACTGAAGACAGTGGAAGATCTTGAAGACACTGAAATTCTTATTTAAAATAATCATTCAGGTATACACTCAACACACATCCTATTTAATTTTGGCTCCTCATAGCCAAGCTAGTATACCATTCTCTCTGGATGTAAGTGAATATTCACTCCCACCCTCCCACTCAATGTTCACCTTTGTCTTCCTGAAGTCACTCCTTATCTTAATAGTTCCTTTCCAAACTTTTTGGAACTCAGGGTCTGATAGGTAATGGAGGCCAGAATTCTCTCTTCTCTTATCAGCCCCCAACCCATGACAAAGCTTGTAAAACCTTTAGTACAATTCTGTTGTAAACCACTTGGAGAGGAGAAAAGAAAGAAAGAAAGAAAGAAAGAAAGAAAGAAAGAAAGAAAGAAAGCCTCTCCAGCTAAGCACAGCTGTTATTTTCCAATTAAAAGATCACAAGACCAAAATATTAATTTATTAGACAACAATGCATGGTTCAAGCACCTCAAAAGTACATTCTAGCAAAGTATTACTGTGTTTTCTGCTGCTTTTATAAATGCATATATAAGAGAAGCTGTCACAATTTCTTTGACATCAGTAATTGAATGTGACAAAACAGTTTATTGTCCACTGTTGATATGCAAACAATTCTGTCCCGCATATGGAACTGTGCTTGAAGAGGTGTAACCAAGTGTAAAAGATTTTGTTTTTAGAAAAAGGGGGAGGAACAAAAAAGGATTCATTGACATTTCTCCAAACATTTCCTCTATTCAAATGCTAGACAATGGGAAGATCATCTTTTGATAGCAAAAAAGCAACAAAAATATAGAAAAAAACACAAGCAAAACACACTTATAGATAAGGATCAAATTATACATTATGCAGCTAATGTATTGATGGGATTGATACATACCATTACACATACATGAACCCAATCAAGTATTTGCTGTCCAAATTGTTTATTTCTAGTTAGGATTTAAATAATGACTGTGTTCAAAGAATGCCTTGGAGTTGTTACTTTGTCTTACATACATACAATTCACCTGTTTCTTTCAGAGCAAACTTTTAGTTGCTATTGTCTATCAGTCATCAACTTCAAATGGACTTCAAGTTTTTCACTGCATCCGTGTTCAATGCCACCTTTGTTTTTTCTTCCCCCCGTGGGGATTACGGATGCCACATTATCCCAGCCTTTAAAGCCCATTTTAAGTTGTACCTAAGGAAGGACTCAAACCAAATGTCCGTGTCTGCAGTACTCTAGAACAGTGGTTCTCAACCTGTGGGTCCCCAGATGTTCGTGGACTTCAGCTCCCAGAAGCCCCAGCCACTATGGTCAATGCTCAGGGCTTCTGGCAGTTGAAGTCCAAAAACCCACAGGTTGAGAACCACTTCTCTAGAAGGTTTATAATCCTTAAGTGGCAGAAAGCCACTAGCAGGGAAAGTTAGAAGGAATCCAGCATGGATAGACTATATATGATGTGGCTGAATCGAACTGTTTTTGAAATTTATATGTAGCGTGTAATATGTCTCTGGGTAAGTTACTTGAGAAGTGGGAGCAAAGAAACAAATTGCTATTAGAGTTTCTGCAAAGAGGACTCCATTCTCTACCAGTCAGAAGCCACTGTGTGCCTAAACCATTTTTGCCTTAACAATTTTTTTAAAGAAGGAAAAAGGTTGAATAAGAAGAGGAGATACAGGAGGATTACAAATAGCATATGGCAACGGCTACATCTTGTAGAAGTCCCCCCTCCTCTTTTTTCTTTTTCTTTTTGAGGGCCAGGACAAGTGCAGAATAAGAATGCTAGGGATGTACCCTATGAAGTTTATTATTGTGTGCTTTCAACTCTGAATTATGACGGCCCTATCCTAGGGGTTTCTTGGCAAGATTGATCCAGAGGAGGCATTTCAAGGCCTTTCTTGAAAGCTCCGAGAATATGGTTTGCCCAAGCTTACCCAATGGGTCTCCATGGCTGAGATGGGGTTAGAACTCTGATCTCCTGGAATCCTAGTCCAATGTCCAAACCACTATACCACAATAGTACCCTATGAAGACTTGTATATAAAAGAAAGTTATAATTATGATCCCCTAGAAACAAGAAGAAACTCTGAAGTCTTAATTAGTAATAAGAGTCACACTGGGAACATAAATCCATTTCCTCCTCTTCTACCAAACTCCCTAAAGGCAGGAGTCTTTCACCATTTTCCTCACACTCTCCAAGGACAGGCTTAGCCCATATAGCTTAAGAAGGAGTTAAACAGAAAAGGTGTGATGGCCAACAAAAGGAAAAAAATCCACACCACAAAAAAGCCCTACCATCACAATCCAGAACACTGTTTTATATATATATCAATACTGATTACAATAGGAATGAATTGTTCATCTTCAGATCCACTGATTTCAGTGGGTCTAGTCTAGACCTGTCCTCTTGAACCCGCTAAATTTCATTTTCACTCCATTCTTTAACTGTCCAGTTGCAATTCTATTTTGCCTGCTTTCGGTCAGCTTTCCCCCTCCTTTCCCCTCTCATTTACACACACACACACACACGTTCTTCCACCTTTGCTCCAACTTCATCTCAAAAACAGATAACCCACTTAGTTCTGAGACTCATTTCCAGTGCTGCTCTTGCTTTCTTTCACCTGAAACTACCCTGCTCTTGAGCAATAGTCTGATTTTTAATTTCTGGTTATAATACTCTCCACACTAAATATAATCACTTCTCTATAAAGGAAGTTCAGTTTGTTATGCAGGCTACCTTTAGAAACAGCCTTCCCAAAAGTGCAGATCCTGAGTTTAAATCTCTGGCTCAGCCATTGAGCTCACTGGATGATCACAGCCATCTTGCTTTCCTGTAAAATGCTACTGTATATAAGGACAGACGAAGAAATGCTCCTTTGAGTAGATGCCTCTTCACTATGCAAATCCCTCCAATTTATGGGCTCTGATCCAGTGACATCTTGTTGATTCACAAGATCCTGTGGAGACAAGAAACTTATATCCTATTATTTTCTTTACCTACTGCAAGAGAGAGGCTGTTCCTTGTGTGCAAAGGGTTGTCTTGGTGCACGTATTGCCATTGCAAGCTGTTCCTTTATCACAGGGGAAATGAATCTGTAGTTTTCCAGATGTTCTTGGACTCTATCAGCCAACACCACTGACCATTGGGCATGCTGGCTGAAGTTGACAGGGACTGGAGTCAAAAATATCTGGAGCTTTTCTTGTTGTTGTGTGCCTTCAAGTCATTTCCAAGTTATGGAGACCCTAAGGTGAACCTACTATGAGATTTGCTTCGGCAAGATTTGTTCAGAGGAAGTTTTCCTTTTCCAAGCTAAGAGAATGTGACTTGCCCAAGGTCACCCAGTGGCTTTCCATGGCCAAGCAGACATTCAAGTCTGTGTCTCCAGGGTCATAGTCCAATATTCAAACCACTACGCCACAGTGGCTCTCATACATTTATATGTTACACAACAACACCGCTGTGATTCCACTTTAACTACCTTGGTTCCATTGTGCAGAATCTTTGAATCTGCAGTTCTGCAAAGGAAATTTCCAGTTCTCAGCCAGAGAGCTCTAGTGCATTGTTGGCATTGTTGTTGTCGTTGCTGCTGCTATTGTGTGTCTTTAAGTTGTTTCCAAGTTATGGAGACTCTGAGGCAAGCCTACGACAGATTTTTCTTTGGGCTAAGATTGTGTGAAGTGCCCAAGCTCACCCAGTGGGTTTCCATGACGGAGCGGAAAATTGAACCCTGCTCTCCAGAGCTGTACTCTAACATTCAAACCACTACACCACTAATGAACTACAAATCCCAGACTTTCGAAGGATGCAGTTCTAACAGTTAATGTGGAATCATGGTGTTGTAATTGTGTAGTGTGAAAGGGCCCTTGGAGAATACAGCATGTGAATGGACATGAAGACAAGAAATAAGAAAAATCATTCTTTCCTGTGATTTGCCTTGGAACAAAGTTTTTGGGGTCACGGACCCTGTTTGAAAATCTGATGAAACCTATGGATTCTCTCCCCAGCAAAAAAAAAAAAGGCACTTACAGATATACATAGAAACATTTGCACAGAATGTATTTTATTGCATTGGGAATGGATTTCCTTCACTTAGACCAGGGTGGAATGAAACATTACAGCTAAGCCTTAAAAAGACTAAATTTTTACCTTGAAATCCACAGCGACAGAAAAAGTCACTGGATGGAAGTTGAAGGGGAAAATAGGGGATTTTTTTCACGCAGTTCATAGAACGCAAGTCCAGATCTCCATCTCAAAGTATAACGACCCACCTCTGAATTTAACAAACCATGAAAAGCTAAGGTGGAAACATTGTGGTAAAGCTGGATAACGGCTAATTTTATAAGGTAATTTTAAGTAAAGATATCACCAGCATCTTCCATTATTATGCTTAACTTCTACTACCACCCCCAAAGGGTCTAATTATACAGGATTGTCACTCAGTGGGTCAAAACATAGACAGACTTTGCATCTAACAATATGAACTCCAGACAGCAGATGCACTGCAGTCTTCTAAAAGCCCCCATAAATAGGCCTCATGTCTTTCTTGCATGTTTAGTGGGGTGAGGGGGGAGGACCCTTTACCATTAGCAAAATTATTTCAGTATCCAAAATTATCTCTGTACCAAAAACAAAACAATGGACTCATTTTTCTTCTCCAAGTCTGCTCATTGGAGCAGATTTTCTTCTATCACAAGGCATCACCCCCATTAATAAAAAATTGAAATTAATAATGGAAGAGCAGCTACTAATCCGAGTAAATGTTTGCGTTAATAATAAAAAAAGCTAGTTTTGCTGACCAGAAAAAAAGAAAGAAAGAAAGAAAGATTAGCCTGGGCAATTAATTTTTAAAGGCTTATTTTTGAACTGAAATGTTCTGTGAAATGCATTCCCTGAAGACGATGAGAAGGCAGACTTTTTAGCAATGCTCCAAGAGAGAAAATTTCTGGTGAGGTTTCTACCTCCTCATTTAAGTTTCCTAACAAAGCTAGATGGGCCTATGTGCAGCTTCCAAATATATTTGCAAGATTTTATTGCGGATGTCCAAAGTTAATAACGGCAATGACAACAAGAATCATGTTAAGTGCTGCAATTTTATTGTTTTGGGGGAATGGGTCTGATGCTGCCACAGCAATCTCTGCGAATTGTTGCTCACCCGAAATGAAACTTTTTTTCCGCAGAAGTGTTCCAAAGAAGCGCTTGTGAATAACGCTAACCCAGAAGGGTGCCAAGGAGTTGGTTGCTATGGTGGCATCTCATAAATCATCAATTATTGTCTGTTATTACGAAGGTGACAGCCTCATAAAGAGATTTGCATTTTCGGCTAATTTTGAGGGATTTTTTTTTTCCTCCAGACATCATTTGCTTTGTAAAAGCAGCGTCATGACAACCGTAGGACACTTAAGCTTGTTATCGGGGCGCTCAGGCGTTCACTCGGACCCTGTCAGTTTGGCATTTCCCCATCCCGGGCCACTTTGCATTATTGAGTAGATTATCTTTGCAGTTCATAAATATATTTCGAAACACGGGGAGGGCATAATGGGGGGGGGGAAGCCGGCCAAAAGAAAACGGAGGCCATTCTGGTTGCCATGACAACCTAAACTGATCAATTTCCTGTCACTGTTTTAAAAAAGACCCACTCTCCTGTGGCCGTAAACACTAATTACAAATGCAGTCCATTTTCTCACATGTTCAGCTTACAGATTAAAGCAGTTCATGCCTAATTTATCATTTAACATGTCCTCCCACATTTGTAGCGCCGAGGAGAATAAATAATAACTTTACTTGTTTACAGCGTTTTCAACTTAATTTCACTAATTAGGCTTGCCGTCACTGGAATATTCGAAGCAACCAGCCCCCATCAAGGAACGAGGAAGACTTTTTTTTAAATCAGAGATTTTCGTATCAGGATTCGTGGCTCACGTTGAACGAAACTGTCTTCCCCATCTTTGTGACAAGCCAATGCACACGTTGGCCTCTTTCACACAGACCACCAAAAGGCAGGGCTGGGGGGGCACTTTTGGTGGACGATCTGTCTGTTCAAAGCTTTAAAAAAAAAATTACATGATTTGTGAAACGGCTGACATGACTTGTGCAAAATTCAAAGCTTAAGTCATATTTAAGAGCCTTTAAACATGGTTTAGTTTCATGCTACCGGTATCAGATCAGTATCAGCTTTTATTTAAGCTCTCTCCTGTTTCTGTAATTTTTATTAAATAATAAAAGGACGCTATTCTAAAACAAGTCCAACAGGAGGACCATCAAAATATATGTGCTCCCTCCCAACAAAAAAAAGTATAGCAGCCTTTGCAAAAAAAAATAATTTCATACTCATAATTTTCATGTCAACCATTCTCAGAATCTTTTTAACATAGACAGTTTATATTATTTTGGCTTGATGTTTCTCAGCTGTTATGATGTTGTGATCTTTTAAACTGTATCTGTTTTTATTGAAAATGTTAAACGAGTCAGTCTGGGAGACTGCGGGAAAATCGCCGCAATATTAATTTTTGAAGACATAAAAAGTGTTAATTTTCCGAGTCTCAAGAGGTTACCTTTTATGCCTGACGGTCCAGGAGAACACAGATCAAGCGCAGGTCTTTTTAAAAACACTTCTAGAATAGCAAAGAAGAGGAAAAGGACAAATCTGTAGCCAACCAAACTTAAAGGGCTGGTTGTTGTTGTTGGCAAGAAGGTTCTTATTTTTAAAAAAATCAACAAAGCTCCATTCTTCATCAAGCAAAAAGAAGAGGACAGGGAGAACTCTTCGGTAGCATTCCTCTTACAATGTGCTGATGCCATGATTGTACATAATGTAATTAGCAAAGGCAAAATATCAGCTGGAACTTGAGATTCACTCCTCTGGGGATATCAGTTGTGCTAGCTTATTTTTCAAAGCCCGCTGCCCCCAAGGAGCTGTGGGAATGGAGAGAAAGCAAACCCGGGTTCAGTGGCAGCGTTCCCACCTTAGCGCTTCTGCCCTAGGCAGCTCATCCCTGTCATCGGTTTTATAGAAGGGCCTCCTTCCCCGCACTCCTGTTAATCAACAAAAATTATACATCCAAAGAAAGTTAAAACCCCTTAGTGGCTCTCGGGGGAGCCGGCAAGAGGGAGCCTGCGAAGCACTTCCAACTGCTCTGCAGCCCGGCAGCTGCAGCCCCAACACTCTAGGGGCCGGGAATTCAGTCCAACAGTCTGTGCTCACAGGTGCTCCACGCTTTTTTCGAGCACCAGCTCAGTGACTTTACAGCAGGATTTCCGCATTACCATCCAGTCAAGGTTAAAGCTCCAGTGCCCTTATTTCAAAGGGAAATTTGGTCAGCATGAAGCAATGAAAACTAATCTGAGCACAGCCAGCCGTTGATTGGGAGTGCATACTGGCTGTCTCTGTGTGTGTGTGTGTGTGTGTGTGTGTGTGTGTGTGTGGCGGGGGGTGAGATACGCACATGGAGGCACACATGCACACACACAAAATCACCACAGCAGCAATCATGCATCAAAGCTTTTGTTTTGCAGAGAGATGGCAAACGGAAGCAAGGTGGGGTCTTTTTGGATACTTTCCAATCAATGCCAAAGAGACACGAGAAAGTATCAGTCAGACATACAAAAAATGGACAAGTTTAGCTCTTGCACATACCCCTTATCTCCAACTGATGCTTCGTTTCCTTTATTTAAACCTTTCCTTGGAGGTAACATGCACATTATAATTTCCAAACTGTGTTCATATGAGCCAAGTGAACCAGTATTAGGTTCTCCAGCAGGGATTGTTGAAGAAAATACTCTTATCTCTTTCCGCATCCATATATCCTTCAGATACAGCACTATCTCCATTTTTCCCTCAGACAGAGGGAAACTAAGCAGAGTTGTAAATCTGGGCTAATTTCACTCTTGAAGGAAGCTGCCAGTAATTTTAACAACTTCATCCCTGCTGTGAGAAAATCCCCAAAAACTGCAGTTTTCAAATACTATTCCAAGTATCAGACTTTCCTGCACAAAAATTCCACTTTTTTTTTCTAGAGAAACTTGCATTTTCTGCACAGGAATCTTGTCTTCTGTGCAGGAGAGACTGCCAAAAAGGACAGACTAATGGGTCAAAGAGCAAATCAAGCCTGAAGTCTCTCTAGAAGCTAAGATGGCTAAGCTGAGACTGTCGTGCTTTGGACGTATCATGAGAAGATATGACTCGATACAAAAGAAAGTAATGCGTGTTAACTAGAAGGCAGTAGGAAAAGAGAAACATTACATTATAAGTGGGTAGACTTTATCAAGGAAATCATACCCCTCAGTTTCCAAGACCTGAGCAGGTCTGTTGATGGTAGAGTGACTTGGAAGTTTCTCATCCCTAGAGTCGCCACAAGTCAAGGCAGCGTAAAACAACAATCTTTCAAGTTTTCTGACAGTAGTCATTCAGTAGTCATGTGATGCTTATGCTCCAGATTTCTATTCTTTTCTAGTGAGCTGTTCAAGAAAGCATCATACATTGTAGAAGCTTTTAATGCATAGCTTTGCAAACTGTGTGTCGGAACACATTAATGTGTCCGCTGCAGTCTGCAGGTGTGTCACACGAATGTTAACAGGTGGAGGGGCTGCCACATGGTGGGCCAGGCCTGGGTGAAGGGGCTGCCTTCCCGTCACCCCAGGCCAAGGAAGACCCCGGCAAGGGTGATGGTGGGCCGAGCTCAGGTGGAGGGGCTGCCTTTCCTGCTGCCACCGCCCTGGGCTGAGGAAGACCCCCAAGAGGGTGGCGGCAGACAGCAGGCTCAGATGGAGAGGCTGTCTCCACTTATTGAATCGCTTACTGAATGTGAAATGATGCATGTCTAAAAAGCGTGTCACCAACATGAAAAGTTTGGAAAGCTCTGTTTTAATGGTTGCTGTTTTGTTTGTAAACATGTTTCATGTGGATATGATGGATCATGTGGATGATGAGTTCCAGTGAGGGAACATGCGACAAAACCCAATAATCCACTTTGCTGCTGCACCACCAACTACATACAAAGTTATCTTTCAGAAGCAACTTAATACATTCACACAATCCTGGGAAAAGTTATTTTTTGGACTCCAGAATACCACCTGGAGATTCTGAGAGTTGTAGTCCAAAAAGTAACTTTTCTAAGCTCTCCACACTACACTTCTAAGACGTCCAGATGTCCCCAAGTCTATAGCACCCATGAGCATAAAGACAGCAGCTAAACTGCATAAAGCCTTTTTTTTCCCCATTTGTAACACTTAAAAGTAACTTTTCATGGAAAGGGCACGTTCATATTCCACATGTAATACAATCAACCAATACGTGCCTTTCATTCAGTTAATTGCCTGCTTGAAAGACTGAATGAATTGTGAGACTATTTTCAATTTAATAAACAAGAAGTTAACAGCCACAGTTAGAAAGCAAGACCATTTCTCATCGCTCACTTCCTATTTCTGTTAACACACAAGAAGCAAAATGACTTCCAAAAAAAAAGTGTTCCTAATGCTTGGCCCCACCAATTCATGTTTGCCATGTCCAACAAGCCATTTAAACCGACACATTTAAACACACAACTACGAACAGGATTGGAGACAACGCCTTAGTTCATTTATCAGCGTATTACAATAATTAAAACATGAAGCACTACTCATAATTAAGGTTAAGCTAATTTCATATTTGGTACAAAAACAAGTATTTTGGAAAGTCTCAACCAACTTCCATAATGCTACCCCCCCTTTTTTTTTGCTCACCATTTCACTGTTCTACTGTTTTTTGCACTATCCACTCATCCTTTTGTCTGCTGCTTTGGTTGTGTTATTCTTTTTCGTGAGAAACGTCCTCTTCAAGTTTATCAGGAATCATACAGCTAGTGTGATGACGCCATGGGATCAGACAAGCCACTCAGATTTGGCTTTGTGATAACATGGGAGCAATCATAAATCTATTGGCTTATTAGTCTTACTCATTATCTGTTATTTAGTTAGCTTTAACTGGTTTTAAATATGTTCCTGCCCTTCATCCAGATGGGACAAATGTGTCAGGAGACTGCAGTATTTGTTCTTGTAGTTCTCAGTTTTGCTCTGTTTTTTAATATCCAAATAATGTTTCTCTTGTTATAAACTACAATGGGTCCTTGGTATCCAGTAGGGCTTGGACCCTCCGTGGATACCAGAATTCATGCATGCTCAATATGTACAATGACGTAGTAAAATGGTGTCTCTTATCCAAAGTGGCAAATTAAACGTTTGGGGGGGGGGGTTGGAATTTTTCTTTTAATATTTCCAAGCCATAGTTGGTTGAATCCATGGATATAGAATCCGCGGATATGGAGGGCTGAACGTGTTCTCTCACAGTTCCAGCGCCAGCTGCAGCATTTTATTTCCAGACATTATTCTTTTAAATGTTGAGACATACTAGAACCAAATATTCTCTTCTTCTCTTTTTAAAATTTATTTTAGAGTGATATTGCTATAGCGCACCTGTACTATAACTCTAAAAAATAATTAACAATTCTGAGAGGAGAATGGTTGCCACATCAACAAATCATGTCCCGGTTTCCAATCAATCAGTCAATCAATCAATCAATCAATCAATCAATCAATCAATCAGAGTTCCAGTGCAGATCCAAGAAATCACTTCAAACAGTCCCTCTCAAATAACAGAACTATTGATTGAGTGAGTGTTCCTACCTTTGTCCCTGAACAGGTTCCATAATGAGAAGAGAAAAACTGTAGGTAAAACACCAGGAGCTAAGACATGAGAACTCACACTTTTTTGGACTAATTTGGAAGAGCTCTTTGTTAACTTTAACCTGTTTTTAAAGATCAGCAGACACACACATCAGCATGCTTCAATCTGCCATAATTGTTGCAAATAATGAAGCTGTTAGGGGAGTTTTACCAACTTTCTGATGGCCATCATGAAACAGAATTGAAAAGAGAAATAAGCTAACCATTAGCAATATAACTAATATATAGCTATATATATAACCATTAGCAATATAGCTAAACTTGTCCTTACAATAAGATTACGTAGGGGCTTCCAGTGTGGCTTACAGAGCTATGTACCTTCTACCGTATTGCTAATCTTAATGTGTTAGATCATTGCTTTTCTAGGATTGCAGACCAATTCCTTGGCTTGAGATGCATGTGTGTTTAAAGTCCTTAAACCAAAATGCCTGAAAGTCATTCTAGATTGGAAAATATAGCAGTTATTTACTGTAGGTCTTGCATAGGATGCTGGAACCCAAAGACTGTGGAGGGAGAGCTGTGATCCTATCTGTCCCCTTAGGAAGAAATAATGGAGCAGAACACCCATTCTTAACGTCCTCCATACTATCTGACATATGAGAAGGGAATATGGAACATCTATACCTATTTGTTTTATTCTTGTTGCAGCGACAATATGTAGAGGAGACACAGTGTAGAAATTCCTACCAAAATAATTACATAGGCCAGAAATGGAATGCTTAAATTCTGATGTTAATATAAGTGTACTCCACTGTTAAAAAAAATATTGGGATGAGCTCCCTTGTCACCCCGCAGTGTCCCCATATCAAGGAAGAACAGTCTATTGGCTTACTGTGAAATCATGCAGAGATGATCTCAGTCAACTGTGATATCCCCTTTTCTGAGACAGTCCCAGGCCCCTGAATATAATCTTTTAGGCTCATGATTCTTAAACTGCAGTCTCTGGACTAGTCTTGGGACCCAAATAGGGCTGCCAGGTAGAATATGGGACAGCTCTCGTAGCTTTAATCATTAAGAGACGCTGGATCAGGAGGAGGTACCACAAAGTCCTGTCAGGTGGAACTACAACACACCTCCTTCCTCATTCTCCAAAGCTATCTCTTAATTGCTGCAATACCTCCCTCTCCTACGTGGCGACTTACTGGCCAGGGAGGGGGCCGGCTGCACAGAAAAGCGTCTGGCTCTTGTCTGGTAGCTGAATGCACAACAATAACACTACCTCCAGTGCTGCAGGTTCGGCTACGGGAACAGAGCTGTGTCCCCAAGCCTGCTCTCCATCGGCCAGTAAATAGCCGTGTTGAGGGAAGGACTACAGCAGCTTAGAGGTGAGTTTGCAGGGAGAGGAAAGAGACATGCCATAGTTCTGCCTGGTCGAACTTTATGGTACCACTTCCTTCTCCTGGAACTGTTAATAATCAAGGCTAAAAGAGCCCCGTCCTATATTCAGCCTGGCAACCTTAAACCCTGATCCAAATGATATGGTAAAACACCAATTATGAACCATGAAATTTAAACCCAGTTCCTTGGGGCAAAAGGAAAAGTCATCCTATGTAGGCATTGCTCCTTTAGCAAACACCAGCACACATCTCTTATTGCACTTGTTGTTGTTCCACCCTTTGGTGGAAAGGGCGTTATTATTATTATTATTGTTATTATTAATAATAATAATATATTATATATTATATATTATTAATATTATTATTATTACAAAGCAATTGCATGTCACATCAAATCTACCAATGCAGTTTGCTACCATTCTCAGGTTCCATGCTTAAAGGACAATTCAAATCGTCCTTTAAGCATGGAAAGCCAACTCACTGGAATGAAGCTCAGTAAACTCCCTAGTGCATGCGCAAGAAGATGCTAGATCTCCCAATGCTGTTTCAGAGATGATATCATTTCAGGCCTTTCCTGAAGGTCTGAATTGATAGTCAGTTTCTAACATTCTTTATATCTTGTTACTTGATTTTAACAACTATTAGAGAAGGAAAGTGAAATTTAGGGAAAAAAATGATAGATTTGTTTTACTTAGTTCCCGAAAGCTCACTCTTGTTGCTTTAAAGCGTCAACAAAAAAAAGGAGGGGGCAGAACTAGGAGCTAGTATGTTTTTTTTTATTATTTATTCAGGTTATTAAACCAAACATGTAGAACATTACATTATTATGCTACACATGGCTAAGGAATTTTAGTATTCACAGGATTATGGTAATTAAGTCTTCCTTCACTTTGGGTGATGTGACACTTGCTTGACTATAATGTCACTCCACTTAAAGGCTGTGTAAACAACATTATCTTAGTCACTCTGCATTACGTTTCCAACTGCGACAAAATTACAAGGTCAGAGTGGACAAGAAGATAGGTAATCCCAAGAAAACATCATGTAAATGACTAGCTCAGGAGGTTCAAGCTGGGCTCTTAAGAGCAGTAAATGGCTTATGTACTACAACAGTATTCCGGTTACATTGCGGGAAGGATCAAAAGCACATTGCTTAATATTCTTAAGAGATCACAACAGAACAAAGGAATCCATTCCTTCAAGGCATCTGTGGTTAGAGCACTGAAAACCTTTCTGGAAATAGGCTCACCTGTCAAAACGTGTGCCAGGAGAAAGATACACCACTTCTGCTCCGGTGACATAAAGATATCAATTAATTTTCTTATTATGAAAAGAGAAACATTAGGGCTAAATAATTCATCCTTTCCCTTGCAACACAAGGCTCCAAAAGGTATCAAATTCTAGTGCAAGCAGCAAACTGGGCACGTCACAGCAAAAGGCAACGAAGAAGACCCAGAATGGTACACATAGGTAAGTCATAGGCAAAAGTATGGATGGTTTCTACATAAATAAGGTCTGCTTTTTACAAATAGAGGCTTTTCACATTTATCTGACAGGGTACGGACAGGAGCACTGCCGGAAAACGGAATTGGTTGAAAAGCAGAAACCATGCCCTGTAGGAAGCATGGAGGACTTAGAGAGGTTTGCTTGGGACAGACTGTGCATGTGCTGACTGCAAAGTCTCTCAGCCAGCACATTTCTCCCCCTCTCAGCTCACTTTGCAAATAGCACACACGTGCGAATGGTCCCAAGCAGGCCCCCATAGGCAAGAAGCACTGATGAAAAGGCAGAAACCCCAATGAATTAATGGAACATGTTCTTAATTTGCAGCAAGTTGTCAGATAACCAGGCATTGAAAGGCAGGATCTTTCTGCAACAAACTACTTGTAATTAATTCATTTTTACAATAACAG
This sequence comes from Iguana delicatissima, assembly GCA_948472985.1. NCBI lineage: Eukaryota > Metazoa > Chordata > Lepidosauria > Squamata > Iguanidae > Iguana > Iguana delicatissima. The sequence goes on from CAOKZL010000010.1 coordinate 623,432, forward strand.
ATAACAAAATTGCATTACACTCGATATGCAAGTTTATTCCTTTTGTCATGTAACTTTTTAAAGTTGCTTTTATAGTTAACCTCAACTGTTTCGTTCCACAGTAGCTTATAGCATGCTAGGTTTCTAACAGTCTAAGTTACTTACCTTGAAAACTGAAATGGGGGCCTTGGAATTGGAGGCCCTGGAATTGCTGCTGCTCAAAAGAGTAATCACCCACTTTTAAAAGTTAAAAGCAATGCTCTCCACGCCTTGGTTGTTCCACAGCAGCTGAATGAGCCAGAAGAATCTGACTGATACTGAATGAGCCAGGAGAATATAAGCGAACACTACGTGGGCTATGAGATACAAATCCATCCCAGCCATTTTAATTCCACCGTTCTTAGAGATGAATTTTAACAAGACTCTCTAGAGTGAGAATACACATATACTTCAGCTAACAAAGTTCAGTCCTTCCTCCACATTTGCGGATTTGGCCTTCGCAAACTTGATTATTTGCAAGGTGCGCGTGTTCTCTCCGCTCTCATTCCCCCTCTCCCATTCCCTCGCATTTTGCCAGGCACAGAGAAGGAAGGCAAGCACCAGGACGTAAGGCAAAGACTTTTTTGCGGAGGACACACACATGCCTTCCTTCTCCCCTCTGGAGCTCCCCTCTCCCATTCGTTTGCCTCTGATCCCAACCCATAAAAGGCAAAGGAATAGAGGAGGCAGAAGAGAAGATGCGGGGGATCACAAATAATCAAAAGTTATTTACAGTTTTTCCACTTTCGCAAAGGTTCTGAATTCTGAACCCTCACGAATGTGGAGGGGCCACTGTAGATGTCTTCTGGGCCACTGCTACTTGAAGAGAAAACTTGGCACCAAAGACGGAAATAACATGGCAAGAATAGGGATAGGTTTCTCCAGCACAAAAAGAAGAACAGTTTTGCATGTTTCAACAAACTTGTTATTCAAAAATAACGATATATCCATATGAAACGAAACAACCAGATCAAGTAAGTGTTGCATAAATGAACGAATATGTTTTGAACCTTGCAGGAAGCATTTGAGGGCTTCTTCCAAAGTGCATACAGAGATGACATCTTCTTTCACCATTCTCCATTTTTCTTATCATTTCTATTTTGGTCACCAAATTTATAGACCTGTGTTGTTATTTAAAAAAAAACATGCTTGGGGGTAAAGCAAGCTTGCCTGCTCTTCCCTTTTCCCTCTGTTTTGGTGTTCAAGCACACTCGGCAAAAGATTATGGTGGCAGCTGCTGTTTTTTTGCCTGTTGTAGGCATGCATGCACAGCTACAGTAGGATCAGCTAAAGAAAGATTCTGTTCTTTCCCAGATCAAGCTTCACTGCATTGTTTATGGCAGATGTGCTGCTGCAAGCCAACAAACATCTGTGTTTCTCCAACTATCCCTCCCCCTTTTCCAATGCCAATGCTGCTAAAAAGCAGTCTAGCTAGACAGAGCATGGAGAAAAAAGTAGGAGTTGGGTGGCTGTAAAAACACTTTGTAAAAAGGAGCTTCACCGTCAGAAGGTGTGTTTGCAGTGTAGTGGTTTGAGTGTTGGAACAGGCCTCTGGGAGATCAGGGTTCAATTTACTAGTCAGTCATGGAAGCCCATGCTGGACAAGTCACATTCTCTCAGCCTTAGAGGAAGGCAATGGCACACTTTGTCTGAACAGATCTTCCCAATAAAACCTTATGATAGGGTCATCAAAGGCAAAGTTAACTTGAAAGGACATGACAACAACAAGGTTCACTATCTTTGGGACACACAGCATCCTCCATCATCTCACACAGAGAATGAGGAGAACTCTGATCCACATATCAGAAGGAAAAAGCAAATGCTGCAAATGCTGGCAAACAGATAACATTTCCATCACAATGTTAATTTCATATTTACAAAGCTTTAGTCAAAATGTGTAGCGAAGGACAGGTGAGATCTCTGGAAAGAAAAGCATACAGTAGAAGATTTTCAAATATACAAAGTTCTTCAGTCAAGAAGTCAAGAAGGCATAATTTATCAGCCACAAGTCAACATGCATTATTTAATCTTCACCAATATTGATAATTTGAGATTATGACAAGTATCACATAGGAACATCACAGCTCCATTACCAGGAGACAATCAGCTTGTTTAGTGGTTTGAGCATTGGACTATTACATTGAAGAACTGACTTCAAATCCCCACTCAGAATGGAAACCCACTAGGTGACCTCGGGCAAGTGACAGTCTCACAACCTCAAAGGAAGGCAAAGGCAAACCCCCTCTGAACAAACCTTGGCAAGAAACCCTCTTGACGGGTTCACCTTAGGGCTACCATAAGTCAGAAATGATTTGAAGGTACACAACAACAAACTTACCAGACTATCTATCCATTTAATTCAGTACAATCAGCTATCCAGATATGTCCCTATCGAGACCTACAGGTTTTTCCATCAACTTCAAATTGATCTTTTTAAAGATTAACTTCTCCACAACCACCAAGAGATTGAACCTGGGACCTTCTACATATAAGCTTGTGCACTTGCACTGAGTTAACAGTTGCTTCTCAAACCAAAGTGTGTGTGTGTGTGTGTGTGTGTGTGTGTGTGTGTGTGTGTGTCTGTCTAGTCAACTGTCAACTTATGGAGACCCATACATTTCATGGGATTTTCCTAGGCAAGGAATACTCAGAGATGGTTTGCCTTCCTCTGAGATACAGCCTGCAGCACTTGGTATTCCTTAGTGGTCCCCATTCACGTAGTAACCAGGCCTGACCCTGCTTAGCTTCCAAAATCAGATGGAGTTTGGTACCATCAGGGTATTTAGGCAGCTAAAAAAAGTTCCTACTTAGAACAGACTATACTCAGCTTAATATATGCTGAATATTGTATTGCAAAAATACCATGCAATTTGTGAATTGGGTACATTACTAATTATGTTGGTACACCTAGGTATTAACATCTAAATACACAGAATCAATCTCTACTACCACCATTGCTCAGAAGGCTGACTGGACTGCATCAGAGCAATTCATCAAATTGCTAGCTTGCAGGAGACAGCAGGTCACTCATTATATTATCTTCATTTAAGGAAATTATTCGGATACAGAAAGTTTCGATCCCTCTCTCTATATATTTATTTGCCAGGAGTAAACAGTATATTTCATTTTCACAGAACTGTAGAGTTAGGAGAGACTCTGGAGGTCATCTGTTCCAACTACCTGTTCAGATCAAGATCTGTAATAAACAATGCAAGTACTGCATCCCTCACAAGGTAGTACTTTCCATCTGTTTAACTATTTTGATTTATTAGTTTATTGTATTTACTGAATGCTCCATAAAACTCAAAGTGTTATTTTGAAACTGTTGATTAGCTATTTCTCCCCACATTTCCACCAGCTGCTCAGTTTAATGCAGCCAAGCAGAAGAGGGCAAGAAATTGTGCTAAGAAAAAAGAAATCTAAAACTCTTATCCAATTTTGCTACCAAAGAAGAAAAGTTATCAGAACTGTAGGAGTCACAGCCAAACGTCATCATTCTAACCAACTGAATTGTGTTCTTGGTTCAGACTGTTCACATGCCATCCTATGACTGCCTAAGTATGTTTTCTTTCAAAAGCTGGGATTTTTCAGGAGAGATTGGAATTTAATTGTTTCCTTTCTAGACAAACACCCCACTGGATTGATGCTGAAGGAAAGGCCAATAGGATGTAAGAAAGACAACGGTACAGCGGGATTATGTGTCAAGGTCCAGGGCAGGACAGGCAAACAAATGGAGGGCTCCGATTTCTGGGGGAAAAAATCCCTTATAAAATAAATCTCAGAGGACAAGCTTTTGTTTTATTCATCTCAGAATCCAAATCAGCAGTTCAACTCGACTTCTGTTATGCTAACTTTCTAGAGTTATTTTCTTATTAAGAAATGCTTCTAATAACATTGTCAGGCTCTCATCCCAACACATCTGGAATGCAAGAGAAAGGGCAAAGTGATTAAGAGAAAGACGTTGTATATGTCATGGAAATGCTCCGTGTTCTTGCTTACCAAGAAGGGATTTTTAAAAATGGAACCCAAAAGGAAAAGCAGCAACTGTTAGCGATGCTCAGGAGTGATGCGACATCTGCCCCTTTCAACTCATATGGGAGAGACAAAGCATCAAAACAGCCATGCACATATTCCAAGTTTAGTTATTTCTTACATCTGTGTCCCTCTTTTTCTCCACAAAACTCAACATGGGTTCCTCTACCTCCCCATTTAATCCTCCCAACAACCCTGTGAAGATGACTATACTAAGTAAGGACCAGCTCAAGATCAGCCATGGGCTTCAGGGAAGACCTAGACTCAGGTCTAGAATCAGAGGTTAGCTCTAGGCAAGATGGTTTGTATGAAAAGTACAAGACAGCAGGGTTGAGCACTGGCAAAGTAATTCTACCAAAAGCATAGAATGTATGGGGAGAGGATCTGTTAATTCTACTACATTGTATGGAGAGAGGGTCTTTGCTTCAAAGATTATTTCACTTAACCAAATGGCTGCTGTTTGGATCATGGGGTTTCCTTTTCAGTAAGACCCAGGCCCATCTCCAGTACATCTGATATGTGTGCAGTAGTTGCTAGCTTCTTCTCATATTCCATCCATGGCTCATAACTGGGTTTCTTTGGCTAGTGTTTGGTGCCAACCTCCTCACAGTGCCTGCCAAGAGGAAGGCGTCTCTGAAAGCTATGTAGCTGACAAACACTGCCTCAGACCAAGGATCGGCAAGAAGAACTAGCAAGAAGGAGGCGCACAGTACTACTTTGAGCATGAAAGCCAATGTGCTAGAGATCAAGTAGTTTGCTTCTTTAGCACCTCCCTGTCCAGAATTTCCGGACCTTTCTTGCAGGAACTGAGAGGGCAGAGCTAGTGCAATCAGATAGGATAGACTTCAGTCTTTTTGTTTGGGGGGGGGTGTGCTCCCAATAACCCTGTGAGGCTGGCTTAAAGTCACTTAGACCCTTGATTCAGTTTCCTTCACTATGCACTCCTGTTGACAAAGCAGCAAAATGTGACCCTTAATGAAGTGACTGGACAGCCATCTATCTCTCTGGGGTGATTTAGCTACAGGACTATATGACCCTTAGGTTTCCTTCCAGCTCTCTTAATCTATGATTCTGTTCTTCCCCAGCCGGACATTTTGTTTATTTGTGTGCTAGTTGCCTAATAAACTCATTGTTCCATTTACTGAGTTGGCCTTAAACAGTAATCACTCGGAGATCACACAGAACAGAACTTCCTGTTTATTGGGAGGATATTTCTCTGCTTCAGTTCATATGACAGCAACAAAAACAGAAGACAGCTAAAAATAAATAACAAATAATCAAATCATAATAATCTTCCCTTGATATGCAATGACAGGTAGGAAATGTACAATAAAGACCTGTTTACCTCAACCATCTATTCATTTTTATTTAAAGATATATTTTAAACATTTGATTGCTACCTTTGCAAAAAACAATACAAAATAAAAGCCATCCTGTACTCTTTAAATCAGGGTGGGAAAAGAGAAGCCCTCCAAATGTTAATAAGACTGCACCTTCCATCAGACCTAGTCATTGCAGCCAAAGAAAGCTGGGATTTGCAGTCTCACATACAGCAGACTGTGGTTAGTCCACTGTTTAAATGCATTACTTTCTTCCATTGTGTGCATGTGCACATGCACATGTACATACACACACACACACCACTGTAGTCCTCATAGCAAAATTATTTCATCTCTGATAAAGCTTTATTACAAGTTAGTGATCAGCAACAATGCTGAAACCAAAAAACAGAGCGGAGGGGAGGAAAGCATTTTGACAAACTGCTTAAAGAAAGAAGAAAGGACAAAACATACAAGTGTCATCTTCCAAGTGCAATTGCATAGGTTTCTACAAAAATGCCCCCAGCAAGTCCTCTCTTGTCTGTTCTTCAATCTTCCTTTTCCCAAAAGGGAAATTGAAAGCAAGTACTGGAGAGGAAAATCGCAACATTGGCGATTTTTTCTCTTTAGAATGGATAGTACACCTGAGGCCAACAGTGATGCTATAACCTTGATCTCAGACTGGCTGAAGTTTGAAAACTTCTCACCAGAATGTTCTGTTTTACTCAAAAAATGTACACTTAACACTTACAGTACATTATCTGAAAACTATACGTTCCACTTTCATTGTGGGGAGTTGTCATAGCTTGATGGTACGCTCCATGCTTTCCATGTACAACCTTGAAGATTCAAGCCTGGTCTCTGCAGGCAGGATTGGCAGAATCTGAAACCCCAAAAAGCCACTGCTGGCCAATGTCAACAGTACTGAGAGGGGGAAGAACTGTTGCACTCAGTACAAAGCACCTTCCTGCAGTATATTCTTGTGTCGTAAGACAACAGCTATGGCTTGACAGCAGAATACATGCTTTGCAGTACCAGGTCCAATCCATAACACCCCAAGCAGATCTGAAAAAGAACCATAGCCCAGACCTTCAGGAGCTGCTGCCAGCCAATACAGTCCATACTGAGCTAGTCTGAACTTGGTATATATAGTAGTAGTTTCCCATCACAGATAGTTGTCATTGCTAGCCAGCTGACAAGGCTAGGCTGCTCGTTCGTTCTTGCTGACTTCATGCTGTGGATAGAGCCAGATTTCTCATAATTATTTTTCATATTTATATTCTATTTTGTTATCTGGATGAAGAGCTCAAAGTATATAAACTAAAAACTACATTGTTGTAGTGCTATTATTCCACTGTCAACATCCTGTGGAATTCCGGGGTTTGTAGTTTACCGAGGCCAAAGAGCTCTCCAGCTGAGGATTCTAAATGCCCCTCCCTAAACTGCAAGTCCCAGGATTCCATAGGAGGTGGAAAGTGGATTAATGGTACTACAACCGTGTAGGGGGAAAATGATCTATGAATGCAATTTTTTTAAAAAAGAAGAGAAAGTCAAGCACCAAGCAAGCCAATGTCCCATCAACAATCTCAAGTTGTCAGCAGCAGCAAGACGTGTTTCCACCCAACAAGCCTGTCTAAACGTCTTTGAGCTGAACACTCCAGCATCTCTCTACTCCAACAGCACCGAGGATAAAGGCATACATGGATCCCCCCGCTTTTTGATGACCCATTTTTTGATGTTCTGCTCTTTCAGCCATTGTAAGTTATAGACATGTGCCATTCCTTCAATGCAGGGCATGCTCTTTTGTTACTTCTTCTCCTCTTGCCTTCCTCCTGTAGGCAACATAAGGGAATTAAGGAGGCTCACTTGGCATAACTCCCCCGTGTTCCCTACAGGAAGAAGGCAAGAGGAGAAGAACTGATGACAGACTGGGCTCCACTTCTTGACAATGCTCTTGTCCCTAACCTGCCAGATAATCAGAGGACGCCTGTATCTAGCTCAGTCTCTATTACGCTGAAATACCACCCATTTTACAGCTGGGAATCATGTGGCCAAATATTGACAAAACGCATCTGAATCTTTTTGGGTCCATTTTAATAAATAGGCAACTGTGTTGAGATCCGTATTTTGACCTATGAGTCTCACGTATTCTATCTGTGACCACTGGGACTATTTTGGAAACCTTCTTCTCATCAAGTCACTGATGAAGGCTTGTTGAAATGGCTCCACATTCCTGGGAGCAGTTGCATTTTGGCTCTCCATTTCCACTCTTTACTGGTACCCAGCTTTTAGATTATATTTTCCTATTCGCCTGGATGTTTGAACCGACCTGGATATTTATATGGCTCCAGCTTTCATTATGGAATTCCATATCTGATTTCAGGACTATTTATTAGTACTGCAGCTGCTCTTGTTCTGTAATTGTTATCTAGCTGTATACATCCTTATAAATGTTATACATTGTCTATACAGCTGCCTCTTGTTCGTATATGACCTTATAAGTTATGATATTCAGCTATACTATATTGCCTATAGCCTTCTGTGGTTTTGGATCTCTTGTGTTTTCACACTGTTATTTATTGTTCTATTAACACTTTTTTGATTATCTGTTTGGAGTTTTTTTCCTCCCATGGTTCTTTGTCAGGGCTCCGGACAACCATTCCGGCCCTGCTCCAGGATAATCAATTTCATATTTTACTCATTCTCCCTTCTGGATTTAACTTTTCTGCTGCCTCTCCAAGAGTCTGCAATTCTTCCCAATTCCCATTAGGCCAGGGCTGGAAAACCACCATGGTTGGGAGGAACTGCATCGGTAATCCACAAAATCCTGGAGGCATGTACTCCCCAAACTCTATGCTCCTCTCCAAATTTGTCCCAAATTGAAAAAAGCAACCTCGGGGAGTAGCTATTGGACATTTTGCCACAGTGTGTGATATTCTCCATTCTTCTAGGCCTTGAGAGACCCTTCTGAAACTCAGACAAACCTTTCGTCTGATCATTTCCTGCTCTGGCATGAAGATAGGTCAAAGGGAAGCCTCCAGAGCAGAGCTATTCAAAGGGACGGTCCATGGACTGGTGTCAGTCCATGAGTCATCGGCTGCCAGTTGACAGCAAATTTCTGAGAAGGATAGAAACAGTTCTAGGCAGTGGGCACAAATATGGTGCCAGTCCCCGTCACATTTGGGGGGGAAAGGCCTGCTAATTCCTGACATCAGATAGCTTAAGAAGCACTGCTTTGGGGTTCTAAAAAAAAAGCGAGCCCCAAATTTCTGAAAACATTACTATGTGGCCAACAGAGCTGCCAGGGTTTTGGAGGGCAGTATTGCCCACATGAGCAGAAACGTGCCTCTCAAAATTTTGGTGGGTGAGATATGAGAACCCTTCAGGATACAAAAATTGAATTGGGGTTGCATGATACCCTTGTATTTGAGGTCACTAGATATTTGGGAATAGGGTTCCCCTAAAGCCTAATGATCCCTCCTTCGACAACAGACTCTCTTGGTGGTTGAATCTGCTATTCATAAAAGGGATTTGTGTTCCCTTCTCTCTAAAAGAATATGAGCAGATTTGGAAACTTTGGGGCATAACGGCTCTAACGTTGCCCTTTTTATTTATGAAAGCTGAGAGTTCTCGGAATCTTACAAAACGCCCCAGGCTACATAAAAAGTGTGGATTCTCTGCCCCCCTGCATTATGAGATTATTTTCCACTGCCTTGCTGAGTAACATTCACACTTGTTTTCTCTTTTCAGTTCAGCCTGCACTAATTGTTTTAATTATTCCACATTCTTCGTGCTTTTCCCATCAAGCTGGACGTCAATCGAATCTGTTGCTCTTTTGCGTGACAAAGCAGGGTGAATCTGAAAAGAGAAGTCTCTCAGATGCCCGTTTGAATTAGCTCCCCTCCTGCCCCCGCCATGGTATTTATAGACTTTTCAAAATTATCTTTCTTGTGGAAAAAGAAGTAAAGGTGACATGATCTCTCTTCAAGTGAGTTTGTGTTTCTTCCAGTTAAATCCCTCTCAGCCATTCTCCTTAAAGAGCAGACAAGTCTAAAATGCAGGCACATCTTTGCAAACTATAGGGCTACCTAAATATGACACTGGAGTTTGTCAAAGTGATATCTTAACGTCACCCTTCTTTCCCAGGAAAAAGAGGATTTGGATTGGGGCTATGGCTAATCTTTCCACTTCCTCTCCAACAACCTATCTCTCCAATGAAAACTCTGTTCACACCTTTCCAAAGTGGCTATTAGCCACAGATGGGAAAAATAAGTACATACTCACACAATATACCCATATAATATCTATATCTTTACCCTCTGTGGTTAATACCAACTATGGGATATAGGTATGAGTTCTATCAGAGTAAAAGAATGGAAAATAAATGGTTATTACATCCCAAATGTGTGTACCCCCCCACACACACCGTATTGTTGTCCACATCAATGTTCCTTACCTACTAATTTTAAGAAAACAAAAAGACATTGCAAGACCCATTCCATGGACCTCTTGCATCACAACTAAATCGGTACTGTTTTCCTGGATCTCCATTACAAATGCTGGGCTGTTTTGAAAAATCAGAAATGCTCTATTACTCGATTCATAACACAATCTTAACCATCTTACACAGAAGTAATTTCCAGTGAAATCCATAAAACTCCCTCACACATTCCAGGTGCTAAAAGTCTAAATTATGTTTCATCACCGTGGCCTTTTGATTCAGGAAGGGGAAACAGCAAACACATGGCTAAGAGGAAAAGTGTTTCTATGTGCTGTGGTTCAACTGTAGAAGGAGTACTGGGGAGACTCAAGGCTTTTCCGCAGTACGTCGTTATAGTGCTATTATTCCACTTTCAACATCCTGTGGAATTCTGGGGTTTGTAGTTTACTGAGGCCAAAGAGCTCTCTGGCTGAGAATTCTAAAGGCCCTTCCCTTAACTACAAACCCCAGGATTCCATAGGAATTTGAAAGTGGAATAATAGCACTATAACAGTATAATGAGGAAAGGACCTCGGATTCAAAAGTCTATGCAATCTTACTAGGTAACTTTGCCCAAGTCACTGTCTCTTAACTCGACCTGTGTCAGAGGGTTGATGTGAGGATGAACATGGGAAGAAATGTCTCTCTGTAGCTTTGAGCTGCTCAGAAGGCAGTGGATGCTATAAGTAAATGTGCCGATCAATGTAACAAATATAGGCTGCAAGTCAACGTCCCCTCCGTGTAGTGTAAATATCTGCATAGAAAGAGAATGCTGCACCAGCACTATGTAATTCCCATGCTGAAGAACAACATGGTGCAACACATGTCAATGACTGGGTGCTGTTGGTCAATGCACAACTAAAATACACAACTGCAATGCACAAGAGCAATGTATCGTGGCATATCAGCAATGCACAATGTTGCTGTGAGCCCAATGCCACTTTCGCTGCAAACTCAATTTACCCTGCATTGTAGCGCAGCTTACACATGCATCTGTCACTCACAGAGTACAGAGCTCCCCTAGGCTGCAAGACCCAGCATCTTGGACGCAGGCATGCTGCATAACTGGGCAGCCATTTTCCTTTTCTAACTTTGGATTCCCACTTCGGCCACACTTGCGACGCCAGAGAGCCACAGGTGCAGCTTTCTGAAGATTGCAGTGAACTACTGTGGGAAGAGAGCCAGCATGGTGTAGTGGTTTGACTATGACCTTGGGGAACAGGGTTCGATTCCCCTCTTGGCCATGGAACCCCGCTTGGGTGACACACTCTCAGCTCCCCCAAAACTCTGCGACAGGGTTGCCTTAGAGTCACTGCAAGTCAAAAATGAAGTGAGGGCACACAACAACAATTGTGGGAAGGAACGAGTGGGAGCATCCTGGCATTTATTTATCTTTGTTTCCTTTTAGTAATTTTTTATTCAGGACTTTTTAAAAAAAATATATGAAGAATTACAGGGAATAAAAAAAGGAAAAAACTGGAATATAATAAAATTAAAGATTAAAAGTGAAGAACAAAAATAAAGAGAAGGAAAAGAGAAGAGAAAAAAGTGGCTTCCCATCTTCCAATCTTCCTTTCAGCAGTTATACATGTTATAAATGCATATTCATTCCTCTCTCTCCAAAATTCAGTCTTCTTGGGATTCCACTTTCAGTGTCCTTTGCTGTGATTCTGCACTCAAATAATTTAGGAAGTGATCCCTATACATTTAATCGTGCTCCTGATGACTTAGGGTTGCCACCTCTTTTTTTCCTGAGAAGCTCCTCATTTTTAAAACTACGGTGCGGGTTGCAATTTGGTCCTTTCCCTGCCTGAGAATAGCGGAATCATTTGAATTTGGCTGCTGCAAATGAGGGAGAGTTTCATATTAGCTTGTTTTTGAAGAATTCATCAAAACTCATTGATTGCTTACTCATTTTAAACGTGGGGTTTAAAAACGTGAGTGTATGAAAGAGCAAACTGACAGATTTTCCTTTTCTAATTTCATCAGTCAAGTCTCCAGGGAACTAGCAATCTTATCCCAGTAGCTTCTTGAATCTTCTTTTGCATACCGCTGCATGCCTCAGGCAAACCTTACAGGCAAACAAGATTCCTTAGGCAACAGATTTTACACAACCACCACGGCAGCCTGATGCATTTCTCCATAATGCTCACAGATTCAGGGAAAACGAGTAAGAGTTAGCCTTAGGTTTGCAGAATTATAGAATCATAAAGTTGGGAGAGACCATGGGGTCGCTGAGTCCACTCCATTCTGCCATGCAGGAACACCCATCAAAGTATTCCCAACAGATGCCCATCCAGCCTCTGCTTAAAAACCTCCAAAGAAGGGGACTCCACCACACTCCCAGGCAGCAGATTCCACTGCCAGACAGCTCTGACCATCAGGAAGTTCTTCCTGAGGTTCAGGTGGAATCTCCTTTCCTGCAGCTTGAATCCATTGCTCCTCGTCCTAGTCTCTGGAGCAGCAGAAAACAAGCCCCCCTCCTCAACATGACATCCCTTCGAATATTTAAACATGGCTATCATGTCCCCTCTTAACCTTCTCTTCTGCAGGCCAAACATACCCAGCTCCCTAAGCCACTCCTCATAGGGCATGGCTTCAGGACCCTTCACCATTTTGGTCGCCCTCCTCTGGACACACTCCAGCTTGTCCATATCATTCTTGAATTGAGGTGCCCAGAACTAGACACAGTATTCCAAATGAGGTCTAACCAATGCAGAATAGAGTGGTATCATTACCTCCCTTGATCTATGCATCATACTCCTATTGATGCAACCAAGAATCGCATTGGCTTTCTTGGCTGCTGCATCACACTGCTGACTCATGTTCAGCTTGTGTGGACTTAAGCAACAGAATTTCAACTGAAGGAGTGTTGGAAAGATCCTATTTTTGAATACATACATATCTCCCCGCACAGATAAAGTTATAGACCATCAAGGAGAGCAGAAGGCTTGAGCAATCTGATCTTTCCAATTTTTCCTTGCAAACTGATACAATCCACTGCTACCCAACCAATGGATAGCCTGAAACATAAGTTATCCAGATTTTTTTTACTTATTAAATGTTACATTCTGTTTTCAGAAAGAGAGAGTTAACTTTAGAAAAAGTATGTTTTGACAGAATAGACAATTAAAAATACTCACTTGAGAGCCAATTATTCTGTAGACTTTTCTTTAGCATCATAGACTAACGCAGAAAGGGGATGGGGTGGACAAATGAAGATAAGCATAAATACAGACAAGAGGCAGACCAATTCATCCCAATGCTGTGCAACAAACTCTTTCTTACCGATAAACTAGTTTATGTGACAAATATGAATGTTTACAGACATCTAAAAACCAGCCCGTTAAATGTATGCGTATGAACATTAAGGTGCCATCCACAATCTCTGTTGTTTCACAAACTGAAGCTTTTGAGGTATATATTCTGAATTGTTGTTAACACCTGCCTAAGACAACTCTGCGTGACAACCAGGCCTCTCTCACCAAAAGCATACATCTGGTATCCTGGCTTTTAAAATCCACAGTGTAGGACAGGATATATTTGAGGGTATAAAGACATCATACTGCAAAGATTAGGCAGTAATATGCAAAGCAGGCAGAGCTGGTGCCAGTGGGATTGCATAAGTGTGTATGTGTGTGTTTAATTTAAATATTTATAAATTTGATTGGTTTGTCATCGTTGGGCACCTGCCCAGGCCCGAAACTGAGCGGGAGGTCTACTGCCCGCCAGAGCTGTGGAGTCAATATGCCAAACCTGCAACTCCAATCTCCAACTCCTCTGTTTTTCTACTGTCCAGCTCTGACTCAGATGCCTTCATGAATGTCAAACCTATCTTAGTCAGTAACTACAAATGCACTTAGTTAAATGGGAGCACAAGGCATTTCATCACCATCATATGAATCATCAGGCTACATAGACTGATAGAACCTAAAATATATTTATTTAATTGTAAAGTATAAGAGAAACAGTGTGGCACAGTGGTTTGAATGTTTGACTAGGACTCTGGGAACTCAAAATTCAATTGACTGCGTAGTAACGCAAACCCCACTAGGTGATCTTGGGCAAGTCACATTCTCTCAACCTCAGAGAAAAGCAATCGCAACACCTCTCCACCCACAGATCTCGTGACAGGTTCATCTTAGGGTGGCCATAAGTCTAAAATGACTTGAAGGCACACAGCAACAGCATAAAATAGAAGTATAAAATGATACATTTATCATATACTAGCGTATTTACCTGGTATTGCTCAAGAGTCATTTTCTCATAGGCAATACTTAGAAATACCTTAGGAATTACCTTACTTTACCTTAGGAATAAGATGTGGTTGAAATACACAGATTTGAGATCCTGTGTCTCTAATTCCTCAAACTGTCTTGTCCAGTACCTGTCACTTTTCCCCATATTCCCCAATCCAATCTGTATTCAGAGTTATTAACATATAGAGGTTCGGTTCCTGAGGGGATACACTGGTCTACTTCTTGCTGCTCAGCCTCGTCTCCATAGCAACCAGCCTGAGCTCCCTGGCTGAGAATCCTAAAGGCCCCTCCCTGAACTGCCAACCCCAGGATTCCACAGAATCTTCACAGTCAGCCAATCATATGAGGTCTTCTCGCCTCACACGGCCAATCATATGAGGTCTTCACCTGCCTGCTGCAGACAAACAGACAAGATCACTCACAAACTTTGACTTTTATAGAGTAGATTGCTATAATATCCTAAGTTTTTATTTTGAAGTCAGAGCCAGAGTCAGTACGTTTCTACTGACTCCAATTCCAATCAAAATGGCTTCCAACTTTAACTCCAACTCCATGATTCCAGCTCCAGTTCTACAGCCCGGCTGCATGCACATTTGTCCCCTCGAAGCAAATGAGCAACGAAGGAGAAACGAAAAACAGTAGGGGCTTCCAACTGTCTTATCCTCTTCCCTTGACAGATCGTTGAACCGGATCCTGAGGTCAGTAGCAATGACAAGGAGGAGAAGGGAAATTTACAAAGAACATCTTACCCAAGTAGCCCCCAAAACCAGGAACTGAATGGGGGAAGGCAGGCAGAACCTCAAGAGTGGCTGGCCAGCACCATGTCGCGCTGCAGCTTTTTAAGGCAGAACCATCAAAACCAACCTTTCTCAACCTTTTTTACCCTGGAGGAATCCTTGAAATAATTTGAAGGTCTCAAGGAACATTTGCATTATATATAGTTTTTTTTCCCCCAATCACAATCTCTTGTGGAACCCCTAGCAACCTCTCACACAACCCTAAGGCTCAAGGGAATCCTGCTTGAGAAACCCTGATCTAGACTGATTTTATCCAGGCTGGCCATTGACTCTTCCTGGGCAGGAAAGGAAATAGGAAGGGTCCAGATCCCTGTGGAATTTCCTTGAGCTACAAAGTCTACCTAAGTTCAGATGTGTCCTGTGTTCTTTAGTCATGCCCCTTTCTTGGTGCTCACTCCTGACTGGTTGAATTGTCCTGTCACTGGATTTGCTCTCCGATCATGGTTGCTCTTCAGTTCCACACCATGGAAAGTTACTTTTTAAAGTAAGAAATTACCATTACCTTTCCTAGACCATCCAAAAGATAGAGTCTATCACAGTTGATGTTTTAAAGAAACAACTGCTTGCTTGTTTTTTATGCAAGTGAAACACGCATTTTTTCAAAAGTCACTTACAATACTTACTTTTTTAAAAAAATCAGTCTGTCACAAACTACTGGCCTGAGGTACAAAACAAACTCAGGTACTGGTTCTTCATCCATCCTGCAACTACACAAATAACTTTTTTAAAATCAGTTACACCGTAGAATGAGTGAAGTTATCTAATGTCACCTTACAATCATAGTTTAACTTGGTTATTGCACAAAGGAATTATAAACAGCCCATCATTTGTAACTAGCCAACTGAAAGCTTTGTTCAGTTGTGACTTCTGGTTCTAGTTCCTTACTCAGTCTGGACAGGTACCCATAGCCTCTTCCTGAGATCAATGAGCCTTTTTACTGAAATACACAGTTTGGCGAGGTATCAGAGTTCTCTGGCTGAGAAGTTTAAATACCGCTGTGCCTAAACTACAAATCCTAGGATTCCATAAGATTTTACTGTGGGAGTCAAAGTGGAATATAATAAAACACAATGTAGTGTGAAAGCCCATCCCCACTTTTTAAAAAGCAAGGTGAGCTCTTCCCTTTCACTCTTCTATCAGAGGAATATATATATTTTAAGACTATCTCACAAGTTCAGCTCAAGCTGTATTAAAGATCCAACAAAGCAGCTGTTGAAGACCACTTACTGACCTTTCCCACTTGGCCTGAATAAAACTATCCAGGTGGTATCACTGCATTTAAAAAGATGAAGACTATTATGCATAATTTTGTCCAGTCGGTTTGAAACAAATAAAATAAATTTTATACAGGCAGGTAGCTTGAATGATCTGATTTTTCAAAACCTGGCAGCCAGCCACATGGATACAAGGACTGACAAGCTGTTCTTTCATTTCTGAAAAGTTACTTGGAGTTACAGTCAGATTTTGTTCCCCTTTCATTTATGTTCTGCATTCTAATGGATTTTCAGAGCACACCATCAAAAGGAGTATTGGAACCATGAAGCCAAAACCTGAACGCATGCAGAAAGCCACACTAGATTCAATGTATCTAACAAAGACGGATCTGCTTCATGGTCTCACAGCAAAAGTACTGGCAACCTGATATCACCACCCATGGGCATCAAGATGGGACACCAAGCGAGAATTTAAAAATTCAAAGCAATTTCTTGCAAACCAAAAACTGCCTTGCAAGATCAGATCAAACTGTCTCTCCTCAATTCCAGTATACCAAACCTGGTCTAAACTTACATAGCCCCAAACATTTCACCATCCTGATATCTGCATTTTACTGTTAGCCAGTTTGGAAGTCATGCCAGAGACTGTGGTTGAGGAAACTCACAAACTGGCTTAGGTCCTTGGGAGAAAGATCAGATTTGACTTAACAAATAAAACAAAACAAATGAAATTAAGGTTTGTTTTGATAGCTAATCCAAAAACATGGTCTACAAACATCTAACAAGCCAGAACACAAGTTAGTACCCCTGAAATGGTAAATTAGGCCCCAAAAATAGACATACCTGAAAACCAAAACACATGTGGCCAAGCAACATCAGAGTGTGACATGATAGCAAAGATTAGTAAGGAAAAAGAACAGATTAGCAATGAAAAACTGCAGCAATTTGCTTTTGTCTGAGTCTACAAGAAAGGGCAAGATTCTGTCCCTGCTCCTCTCCCTCCACTGAGCTGTGTGCAGGCTCCCTTTGCATTTTTAAATCATTTTATAGAAGTAAGATGAGGGCAAAGGAGAGAGAAACTGGGACATTTTAAAAGTAGTTGAAAAACTGGGACAACAAAGGATTAATCAGGACTGTGCCTGCCAAGTTGGGACAGATAGAAGGTATGGATATAATGACTTGAAAAGGACTTGGAAACTGTGCTAATTTCCAGTTGGATGTGACATTTGAATTGACAAACCAGAGTTGCGGACACCAGTCCACCTCTAGCACGACTGCAGCAGCAAACCTCAGAAGCTGAGTGCCAAGTGGCCAAAGAACAAAACCAAGCAAACAAGGTATACCTGTTTGATCTAACACAAAACACATACAAACACCCTTGGATGAAAATGTGTAAGGCAGGGTAGCAACATCATCCCAGCAAGCTAAGATTCCTGGCAAAATCTGGTGATTACACCCACTGGCAGTCTCATATTCAGTGTGGCAAAACTTAGGAAAGTTACTTTTTGGCCATGCTGGCTGGTAGATTCTGGAGTCTTGTCACCTAAAACAGAAACTTTTGGAACACTCTCCCCTTGGAGGCCTAATTGGTGCCAGTGCTGGTTTTGTTCTAGCACCATCTTAAAAACTGGTGTTTTATTCCATCCTTTGGGACCTAATTGTGTTTTTTTCCCCCAAAGCACGTATCTGAGTGATTTTAGTTATTTTAACCTTGCAACCATTTCTAAATTAATATGGTTTTAGTCTGTTTACATTATTTTTACCAGTTAAATTTTAAATTGTTTTAAGTTTCTAAAATGGATTTTATTCAAGATCTCAGCCAGGATATTGTAATTGCAATAAATAAGCAAATAAATAAAGTTTTTCACTTCTGAATGGACCTAAATGCACTCAGACCTGCATCAGAGTCTTTAGCTGTCACTGTTAATCTCAGGAATCGGCTAGACTGGAAAATTGTCCCTGCCCTTATTTAGTTTAGGAGTAATAGAAGCTCTTGAGTTCAACAGCTGTACAGAACAAGTTGTCCATTTATATATATATATATATATATATATCCATTTATATATATATAAATAACCATATATATATATATAAATAACCATATATATATATATATATATATATATATAAATAAAAAAATAAATAAAATAAAAATAAAAACAACAGTGGGGAAGAATAAAAAGATGAGAAGATATTTTAGACAAACAAATATTTAAAAACCATCTCAAAGGAAAAATCCAGCTATCTTTCATCTTATTAAGAAAACACACAATCATTTCATTCTGGAGGCCCGCTGAGTTATATCAAAGAAAAACCCTGGCCCCATCTCACAAACGTTAAGATCACCACCACGTACATAAATATCTGACTGTCTTGCCAACATAAATTGTGTGGCAGGGAATGGGAGGTTGTACAAATGGTTCTGTAACAAAATTACAGCAAAAGAGTTCTCAAAAGGATCCAAAGATTAAAAGCACATTTTAAAAAGCGAGGATTATCCTTTGCCACCTCTCAGGAGAGCAATCTTCGAGGTCAGGTTTGAGATGCATCTGAAAGAGATGGTAAACTGAAAGATGTTTTTTATCCCCTAAATGTTTTCTGAACAAAATAGAGAAACAGCAATTCAAAACATAGCCATATCTTTTTCTTAACAGGTTTTAAACCTTGTTTTGTATTTTTAAACACAGTTTCAGAGAAGTAGGAAAGGGACTGATGGAGTACAAAGAAGTCAAAAGTAAAAACACCTTGTTAAAGTTTGTTGTCATTAAGTGCCCTGTGGCAATCCCATCTGAGGGTATTCTTTGCAAGATATATGCAGCAGAGGTTTGCCATTGCCATCGTCTGGGGCTGAGAGAGTGTGCCTTGCCCAAGATCATCTGGTGTGTTTCCACGGCCGAGCAGGGATTCAAACCCTGCTGTCCCAGAATTCTAGTCCAATATTCAAGCTGCTGTGCCACACTGACTGCCTTCTTCTTGTTAATGTGCAACAATTTATTTTACAGAATCCAGGAACCAGAATTTTAAAGGAGTTCTCCTGTTTTTCTGGTAAAGACAGAGCTCACTCAAGACATTTTGCTGCCAGAGCCAAATGAAATCCCTGTCAACCCATGTCAAGATGCTTAGGGCGAAAGCTACAAAAAGCAGAAAATATCACCAGCACTTCTAGCAATCGTTGGCATTAAAAATGGCCCCTGGGGTCTCTTCCAACTCTATGGTTCTATGATTCTATGATTCTATGATTCTATGATTAAATACAGTAACTCTCAATTAATGAACAACTTCCACCAAAATGAGTGAATGCAAAATCTACTGTCTGGAGCAGCTGCCTCATTCTGCCTGATTGTACAGCCAACCGTAGCTGCAAATATGACGGCGTATAGGCAAGTGTTTGTTGTTGTTGTTTGCGACGAATTCCACTTCCAATGGGTGACTCTCCAAACAAGAGGGCTTTGGTCAACAACTGCCTTGCTCAGCTCTTGCAAACCCAGGGCACCCATGGTTTCTTTGATCAAATCAATACACATGTAGTGGGGTTGCTTTCTTTTCTTACTGCCTTCACGTTACCAAGAATTATTTTTCAGTGAGTCATGTCTTCTCGTGATACTTCCAAATTACAACAGTGTCAGTTCCGTCACTTTCACTTCTGGTGAGGGTTTAGGCTTGCTTTGTTCTAAGAACCATTTATCTGCCTTTCTAGGAATCAAGGGTTTCCACAGAACTCTTCACCGGCACTACACTGCAAATGATTAGGGATGTGCATGAAATAGAATTTGGAAAGCTAATAAAAGGACAATGCCATTCACACAAAAATTGGAAGCACTGCATCAGATACTACATCCCAGATTCTGACCCGGAGAAGTCTTGGACAACTCCTGTTGATTCTAAATAGCCGTTACTCAAACATAACCGCAATGTAAGAACAATCTATCCTGCTTCAGGCACTGTGACAAAAGGGCAGATAAAAATCAGCAGAAGTCACTATTGGATTCAAATCCAGCGTTCCAAACTTAGGATGAGGATAAGAAGCAAGGCCTGAAGGCCTTCCGAAATTCAAAAACAGGATGTTCTAGTGTGGAACATCCAAGCCTTGTGTAGCAGTTTGAGCACTGGGTTAGGATAGTGAGAGACACGGGTTCAAACCCCTTGGTTGGTCATGGAAACCCACTGGGTAATCTTAGACAAATCACACTCTTTGAAGCCAGGGACATTTTGAAGCCATGGAGGTTGGACACTAAGGCCATTTCCGCACTAGACTGTTAATAGCGCTATGATTCCACTTTCAACATCCTATGGAATTGTCAACGCCAAGGCCTGGCGAGCAGCCAAAGGAGCCGGCTACAGGTCTCTTGCAGATAAGGCAGGGAATAAATTAAAGGGCTTTACTTCAGCAGAACAGAACAGGAAAAATAGCAGTAAATACGGGCAGCAGGGAGACTCCCTGGCTGTTACGTCACAGCCAAGCGAGCACAGAGTCAAAGTCTGTTCGAACGGAAAAGTTACCAAAGCTGGTCCGAGATCAAGAGGTGGCGATGTTCCAGCAGGTCGGGCAGCATTTCAGGAGGCCAAGCTGGGATCCACAACAAGCGCTCTCCCCCAGAATGGACGGTTGTGAGCCGACAAAAGACCGAGATCACTCCTCCAGGTGTTATCGCAGCTGGACCCTGATTGCCTGGTGTTTTCTATTTAAACGTTCTGACCTCCTGAGAGCACTCTTTTGCTCCCGATGCTGCTGGTAAGTAGGCACCCGCTCTTGAATCTCACTATCCGACTCTTCTGGCTTGGCTGAGTCTGGGGCAGCCCCTGGCTCTGCTTCTGGGACTACTGGAGCCAAGGGCTCTGTGCCTGGGGCAGCCTCAGGAGTGGGCTGTGCTGGCGCAGCAGGCTCCAGGGCCTCTGGCTCAGACTCAGAGCTTGTGTCCTGGAGTTCCAGGGTCCTGACAGGAATCCTGGGGTTTGCAGTTTCGGGAGGGGCCAGGTGGCCCCTCCCGAAACTGCAAGCCCCAGGATTCCATAGGATGTTGAAAGTGGAATCATAGCGCTATTAACAGTTTAGTGCGGAAATGGTCTAGGTTTTCTGTTCCCCAGCCCCCTTTGGGGGATATGCACAAATTTGCTGGCAAATTAAAATCCATACAGTATTTTCATCATTATCAAATTTAAACTTTACTGCTTAAGCTATCAAATTTAAACCTGCATGATTGCTTGAACTTCATAAAATGCATGAATTAAAGTTTAGCATGTAAATTACACTATTGGGCCTATTTATAATGATTTCGTAGCACTTGTGCATAGTTACTCAGATGTAGGACCTACACTCTTCTGTGGAGCTTACTCCAAAGTTAAAGACGAACTGAATGTCAGCTTCAAAAGTGGAAGCATTTTAAAGTACACTCCTATACATGACTACTCCCAGGTAAGACTATATAACATTGCAAAAGGAATAAAGAGGCACCGGATATTTGCTTCTTGTATCTTCAGACTAGATCAGAAGTCATCAGAAGACAGCAAGCAGAAACATGCAAAAAAATGAAGGCCCTAGGAGCTTCTTTCATGAAGACTGCAGCAACTCCTAGGTATAGAAATGCATCTTGGATCCAACTGTATTAAGGTCCACTGTATACTCAAGAACAGTCATTCTTCGTTGCTATTGTCTCTGTATATACAACGGGTTTTCCTACTACACAAATTGAGTAAGCTGAATCTTGTATTTAAAAGCACGCACTCCTTCCAAAAGATAAGGTATTTTCTATGAACTCTTTTTTTCTTCCAGTATTTCTCATTATTTACAATTTTTCTATTGGTGGGGTCCAGCAAAAGGGGAACAGGTTTTCTTCCCTTCCCACAACACATTGCGTATCAACCACAGCTGTTCAGAGCACATTATTCAAATAAAAAACATGAATTCTAACAAATGAGAACATATTTCTCTAGTTGGAAATTAAGTTTTTCTAGCTCTGTACTGGACAGAAAAGGGGAGGGGGCTTTCCCAGCTTTTTTAAAAATACCTGTACAAGAACTGCTTTACCATCACTCTGGAATTGCAGTAAAATAAAATCTTCTAAGCCTTCTCTGAACAGGGGGGAAAGCACAAGATTTCCTAGCTTTAAAAAAACAAACAAACAACTTTACAACCACTGATCTTAATGCATGAAAGTTGTAGTCACTGATTTAATTCATGAGGCATGCAGTCCAAAATACCTTATCAGACCTAAGGCCTATTCACACTAACAGTTATAGCGCCATAGTTCCACTTTCACTGTCATGCTTCCATCCTACAGAATGCTAGCATTTGTAGTTTAGGGAGGGGTACTTATAATTCTCAGTGAGAGAGTTCCTCCAGTGCCTTCCCACACTGCAAACCCCAGGATTTCTTAGGATGCAAGGCTATAACAATATGATGTGACCAGACCTCAGGTCACAGCCAACAGAATTCCTGTTTTAAACCTCATTGTTTTATAGCTTATGCATGAAAAGGGCCTACACTACAAACAAAGACAAGGTGTTGTTGTTGGTGTTGTTGTTGTTGGTGGTGTTGTTGTTTAAAAAAGGAAAATAAAAGGAAAAGAAAGGAAAATGTTAGGGTCTAAGAGATGATCTGTACCTTTCTACAGCATCACCAGCCTTACAAGCTTTGCCTTCTGCTTGGGAGATCTCAGTCCCATTTCACAGGATTTTTTAAAAAATACTGGGTGACTTCCTAACATGCCTGTTTTGTTGTTGTCGTTGTATGCCTTACGTCGTTTCAAACTTATTTTTTTTATTTTAATTTTTATTATTATTCATAAAATAAATAAAATTGCGATCCTCTTTTACATTGTAAGTTCCCATTGCTATACATGTTTCACCATCAATGATCCATTATATTTCCACCCGTTATCTCATATACTTGGTATAATTACATGCATTGAGCAATAATAAGGCTTCTATACCTATATATAAATTTACAAATATTTTTCCTTGCCATATCACTGACTTCTCTACCCACGCATAATCTAAACGTTACCTTGGAATTTCCCAATTTCTCGTTCTTTCTTCTAGTTTGTCGCGCATTTTGTTAAATTTCTCTAACTTGTCTAACAGTTATGTATCTCTTCTTGTCAATCGTTTCCTCCACACTTCTTATGTCTATAGTTTTCTGTCCATTGTATCTAAACTTTCCCTGCTTTAATTAGACTTTGCTTTTCCATCTGTTACTAATGTAACTAATCACCAATTCCCAATCCTTCTCCGCTTCTTTAATTGATTTTCCCTTCAAAGATTGGGAAAATAAGTCACTTTCCTTAAACTTCATGACTTTATGAAACCATTGGTCCATATGAGGTGTTTCTGGATTTTTCCACATTCTAGCAAAGTTAATTCTTGCTGCTGAGACTAAGTTCAGTAGTACACTACCTATAATTTTCACTCGCAAATGTCTTTTCAAGCATGTGCGTCATGTTTAACAAGAAGAACTCCGGAATGATTGGGAAAGTCGTTTCAAACTTATGATGAGCTTGAAGCAAACCTATCACAGGTGATGCATCCAAGGTCACCCAGTGGTTTCCACAGCCAACAGGGAACTCTGGTCTCCAGGGCCATAGTCCAACACTCAAAATCACGAGAGTTAAAGAAAAAGCAAGACTTAGGGCACATCCAGACTGACTGAAAAGTCCCAAATTTGGTTCCTGTTTTATTCCAGTTTCATACTGGGTTAAAATAAACTGCCAAACTGGCTCCTTATATCTGAGGAACCGATATAAAAAGTCTTGGATTGTACCTGGAACTGACAGAAAATATTCTGCGATAAAGAAGAACGTACAGTCAGCCCTCCACATTTGCGGGTTTGGCATTCACGGATTTGATTATTTGCGAGTTCTCCAGCCCCTGCCCTCACACTCCAAGTGTTTCTTTTTGGGGGGAACCTTCCCTCTTGGTGGCTCCAACCAGGCTGCACGGTCCTTTAAAAACCCACTGGTCCTCCTCTTCCTCTACCAGTCTCTACCTGGCCAGCTAAGGATGGCTCTCTGCTCAAATTCTCAGCACCACAAACTCTGTACTCATGCCCACACACACCCAAGGAAGGAGATGGGCAAGAGAGAGGAAGTACAGGACCACAATGCCAATCATCTCCTTTCCCTGACCTGGTTTAGACCCTGGACGCCCACTTTCCCCACCCATGCTTCAGCCCCCTTCCCACAGACATACAAATGTTGTTATTTACAAATTTTTCACTTCTGTGAAAGTCCTGTGTCCCTAACCCTAGTGAATGTGGAGGGCCAAATATATACAGATCTCCAAAATAAAACTTGGGGGGAAAAAATAACAAGGACAAAATCTGGGACTTTCTGATCTTCTAAATCAGTCTGTATGCACCCCAAATGCGACTGAAGAAATAGCCATAGCTGTTAAGACATCAGGATCACAGAGATCTCTCTTCTTCCAAACTTCTTAGTGTGTCTTCATGCACTATTTAGTACAATGAGTGGAGAGTGTGTTTCTCACAGAAGATGACACTATGAGGCAGCACCAGCTGGAAATCTAAAAAATTAACCAGGCATACAAGGAAATTCTGAGCCAAGGGAAAATCCCACCAAAAGCAAAAAAAGAGAGAGAGAGAGATGTGAAAAATTTGGCATTATCTCCTCTGAAACGACAGCGCGTTCCCTGAAATGGGTAATTGACACGACACACTTAACACAAGGGTTCCCAAACTATTGTGAATGTCTCTAATCAATGTTTTGCCTCAGCATTAAAACAAACATACACAGCAGAAATGTTGATTTCTCAACTGCAAATATGGCAGCAGTTGTATTTGTTGGAGGAAAGGATGGCGAGTCTTTAATTATTAAACCGCTTGCATTTAGCAGATGGTCAAAGAAAAGTATTTTTTTTAAAAAGTTGCCCAGAGGGTTATATAAACGAACAAGCTAAAACAGCTGGCAGCTGGTGGGTGAAATCAATAATGAGGAAATGAATCCTACTGTATCTTTTGTTTTCATTGTCTGGCCGAAGACAGTGAGCTTGCAAGAAAAGAGGGCTTCACAAACCAACTTGAAGGGATCACGTGGATCCAATTTTAAAATTAAGACAAAAAGAAGGAAAGGGAAATAAAAGCATGAGACTAAGGTCACAATTTCTAGGGAAGACAGAAAGGAGATGGTCTGAGAATGAGGAAGAAGTGAAGGTGTCAAGATTCACAGCAAGTTTCAAAGGCCAGAACAAGAATGGTGGTTGTGGTTCTGGAGAAGTTCCAGAAACAGGGGCCCCTTTGTGAGCACACACGAGCTATTCTATTTTTTTTATTTATTTATTGAACTGAACAATGCTGACAAATCTCTTAAGCTGAGGTTTAGCCCAACATATTCCAGGAGCGCAAGCATACACATTTAAACAAACGAATGGAACAACAATTCTATCACGTGAACCTGTTTTCAAACTTGCTACTTCAGAGAAGCTAGCAGCCTGATTCCATCCATTTTTACTATATTACTCAAGTAACACATGAAGGGCTAAATCCAATTGTTTGCTCCAAGTAGAGGAGACTTATTGAATCAACGGGATTTACATAAGTAACAAGCTCTCATCGATTCATTGTTTCTACTCTGGCTGGGACTAACAATTGGATTTAGGTTCAGTCGAACAAATCAAAGATATCAACAACCAGTTGCAAACCATTGCAAAAAGGGAGGCAGTAGGCACTCCAGCTCTGAAGGATCTAGCAATGCCTAGAAAAGTGTTCTTTCTAGAAGTTTCTAAATCCTCCAGCATGACTCTATGGTCCAATTCTGGAATCTAGGGATTCCTAAAGAGAACACATTTTTTTCCGTTACAGGGCAAATGCAATAGGAATTTTTCCATATAAATAGCTAAAACAAATAAAATAAAATAACCCACAAATAATCAAATCCACAAAAGCTGGACCCGAGAATGTGGAGGGCTAACTGTACACCACATGACAATTCGGTCCTAGACCAGAGCTTCAATAGATTCAGGATTACATTGCAAAAAGGCATTTTGATTTCAAACCAGCATTTGTTGTGGTGGTTACTGCTTTATACCTGTCAATAACAACAACAAAGGCATGTTTGTTCCTTCTGAGGAAGATGTAATTTCAAACATGGAAATGAGAGCGTGAATTCCAAGCCCTTGATCTCCCCAAATGACAACAAGCCAAGACACAGCTGACAACAGAAAGACGAGAATGACAAGGGTTTCAATTCCAGCAGCAGAACCCAGGGAAGTACGTGCGCAGAGGCTAGAAGCCAGGGTATCCTTACTGGTTTGTAGAACATAGCCCGGGACAATTCTATCACTCCTGCTACTTATGTCCGACCATAAAGATGCTCTTCATAAAGTCAAACCAACAGCTTTAAAATCAGCTTCAAATATTCATAATCACAAGAGCTTACAATCATGAACAGGAAAGTGATAATGGAGTACATGTGCCACCCCAAATATTATTGGCTGTGGTTAATGGGAATTGCAGTTCAACAGTATCTGGTCATACTTCTACCAGCCCTCCTATAAAAAGAAGATTCATGACATTCAAGGTGGATGGGTCTTTGCTATTATGTGCCTTCAAGTCCACTCCAACTTATAGTGACCCTATCACAGGGTTTTCTTGGCAAGGTTTATTCAGAGGAAGTCATTGCCTTCCATTAAGGCTGGGACAGTATGACCAAGTTCACCAGATGGGCTTTCAGGACTGAGTGGGCATTCAAACCCTGGTCTCTCAGAGTCCTCGTCCAGTACTCAAACCACACAACGAGTAATGAATGAAACACTCGTGTTCACATGAATTATATCAGAGACATTGGAAGGAAACTGCCAATGAAGTTAGCTGGGGACTGCAAGAACAGGAGATGTTGTTTCAGTAGAAATTCTCCTCTTCTCTTACCTGCCTCCATTTGTACTTCCCTTGAGGTAGCTCATAAAAAGAGAGTTAGCTTAGTGTAGCAATGTGAGCACTGGACTATAACTTTGGAGATCAGAGTTCATTTCCCTGCTCAATCATGGCAACCCACTGGGTGACCCTGGGCATGTCACACACTCTCAGCCACGATAAAACTCTGTGACAGATTCACCTTACGGTTTCCATTAGTTGGAAACAACTTGACGGCACACAAGAACAACAACAGCAGCTTATAACAAGAGAGCGTGGCTGTCTCAAGATACATAAACAGCAATAAATAAAATGGTGGGAACAAGGGAGAGGCCCTTTCAGGGGATTCTCTCTGGCTTTGGAACTCCCTTCTTAGGGAGGACAGGATGGCTCCCTCCTTGCCAGCCATCCACTGGCAAGTGAAAACTTTTCTTTTCTGACAGGCTTTTAAAAACTGATTGCAATGGACTTTTAATGGTGTGCTCTCTTGCTGATCTTCTCCAGGTCTTTTAGCCAATTTTTAGACAGTTTTAACTGTATAGAAAGTTTAACTGCATTTTAAAATAACACAGATATGCACATATACGTACGTACGTACGTACGTACGTACATATTTCACTTATGTCTTCGTATGCTGTTTAATCTGCATTGCCTTTAATATTTGTAAACTGCCTTGGGACCCAGTATTGGGAAAAATGAAACTATCGTCAACCTTCTAAAATTCAATGCATGCCATTTTGCTCAGGCAATCGCCCCATAAAAAAGACTTTGGGACTCCACCACAGCTAAAAAGCAGGCCATGTCGGGCAACATTACGGGCTGATAGAAATGCCATCACCAAGATGATGTTTCCAGTTTCCTTGGCATGATAAAGTCAACACATTAAAGAAGTCCTCACAAGCCCTCACACCCAGGAGTGTCTAATAACCTCTCCCAACATTCCCAATGTTGATAATGCAGGGATGTTGCTGGGGGAGCGGGGTTAGGGCATTGCCCCCAAAATAGAATCACCCTGAACGAAATTTTCATTAACGCCTCACATTTCTAGCACTGCAGTAATTTAACACTTCATTAGAGCATTTAGAAATACAGGTTAGGACTCCAAAGATAAGAGGAAAGCAAAGTTTACAGAGGAAATGAGAATAGAAGAGTTTGTAGGTATGAACAATTTCCAACAACTCAGTCTCAGCAATGCTAAAACTTTTGGGGCTGAGGGAAAATTCCAGTTCTAATTTGGAATGACAATGACCGCAGTTTGCTCCCCATCCCACATCTACATATTTACTTCACCAACACAAGGAGAGTTGAGAGAAGCCATCTGATGGAGTTGTTTGGAAGGAGTACAGCTCATATAATAGGACTATAGTTCAGCAATTGTGTGCGGAAAGGCCTTGATCAGTCTCTGTTATCTCCATTAAAGAGATCTCAAGTGGTGGAGCAGATCTGTTTCTGAAAACCCAGAGAATACTGAGTTAGGTGGACAAGGCTTATATAAAGCAGCTTTCTACATTCCTATGAAACATCAAAGGAACAAAAACATGATAAAATAAATGAATCAAGCAAGGAACAATTATTTTAAAACTGCTTAATATTTTAATCTCCTTCTTTAAAAAAAAACCCTAGTTTTGGCACTTCAAGTAAAGCAGGTACCTTCAAGCTGCCTGTTGACTTATGGCCACTCAAAGAATTCCACAAGGTTTTCTTATGCAAGAAATACTCAGAGGTGGTTTGTGGTTCCCTTCCTCTGAAATATAACCTATATCACCTGTTTTTCTTGGTGGTATTCCATCCAAGTACTAACCAGATCCAAACCTGCTTGGCTTCCAAGATCAGACAGGTCCATTGCCTTCAGAGTTTAAACTACACCTTTTTGAACCCACTTCAGATTTTGGACTTGATTTTTCATTGTTGAATTCTAAATATGCCAAATAAACCATTTTTCACTGCACATATTCTAAATGTTCTCAGAAAAAAATCCAAGTTCAAGGCATCAATCAGCTTCTGCTCCATGACACTTTTGCACCAACTAAGGGCCTTTCTGCATATCACTATTATAGTGCTATTATTCCACTTTCAACATCCTGTGGAATTTTGGGGTTTGTAGTTTACTGAGGCTCAAGAGCTCTCTGGCTGAGAATTCCAAATGTCCCTCCCTGAACTGCAAACCCCAGGAGTCCATAGGATGTGGAAAGTGGAACAATAGCACTATAACAGTACAGTGTGGACAGACCCTAAGTCACATGTATTCGATGTCTGCATAAATATATACAATTTCTCTTAACATATGCAGAAAAGGAACATGTATATCTTATTTAAAATTTCAAACTTATCTTTTCTATATAAAATTCTCTAAATTTCTAAATATATCTTCTCAAAACATGCTTTTACCTATCTTCTGAGATACAGTGCTTGGAATGGAAAAGAAAGGGTGAAAGCCAGTGAAGAACTAAATTGTTACCAGCATGTTCATTCTAAAGCTGCGGAGAAAGATCAGCTAGTATCAGAACTTGCTAAGATCCAATTTGCCAGACATTCCTTGTCTTAACCTGTTTGTACTACCATTAATTCTGGGACTGATCCCTATTCACCCTCCCCTCTATCCAATGCAAAGGATGAGAATCTGGGGTGGGAAAGATAATGAAATTTCTCATTGTTACTGGAAACAAAACACAGATGGTTTGGGCCTACAACTTTCATCCAATATTTTTAGCATACATACAGTACACTTTGTTCCAAACAGGACCTTCCTTGTTAGTTTATCTGATCTTAGAAACTGGCTTAGGGAAACACCTTTCCAACGAACCCTCAGCTACTCTATTCTGCCATTTATCTAAGGAAGCAAATCATTCTTTCTCCTGAACCTCAAGATTAGCTGTTTTCCCAATTATTATTGACAAGACGTATTGGAAAGTTCTCCACAAACACAAAAGACGTCGAGTTTGTACAAAGGTGTGGAAGTCAACGTTTCCTGTGGACAGCAAGGCTGCGACAATACCATTCACGTTTGATGGTTTCATTTCTTTGGGGAAGGAGAATACTTCCTGCAGCCAAGAAAAGGTTGGCTTTCAGCCTGCTCACTTAAAGGGGAAAAACAGTTCATAACAACCTAGCCAGAGTCAAAGTTGGTTAGCAGAGTTTCCTGCTACTAAGAGTCAAATAAATAAAATGCATCAAGACATCCATTTTGACAGATATTAGATTAAAATGGAAAGATGTTTTCTTTGATGTTACCAAGCCTTGAAATTCAAGTCATCATAGCTTGCCTCCCATTAAAAAAAAAAAAGGTTTGTAAACAAGGTTTATTTCCAGAAGCTCAATTTACCTTATGTTATCACATAAATTCTGTATAAATAAGGTACAACCGTCAATTTTTCTCTCCCCTCCCACCTCACCGCCTCTCTCAGCAAGACTTAACTCTCAATCACAAAATATATAAAAATGTTAAGATTGCTGGCGCTGAGCATTAATTTTGTCTGTTCATTTAGTTAGGAATCCTGAAATAAGCTTCAGAAACATTGCTTATAGCGCAACTGTAAACTGAAAAGGCCCTGGAATAATAAAGATAAGGCGGTCCCATTTAGAAAGGGAAATTTTTACATTCCTGAGTAAACAGGGGGAGAGCTCATAAATCGCCCCATGCCGTTTAGCGCTGTCAATGTGACCTGCGTCTAGATGAACCTTTCTGTTCTCCAAGAAAACTTAATTAAAATATTTACTGTAGAATTGTTTTACCAAGGGGAAGAGAGAAAATTAACTCTTTCAGCCTACAACGTTGGTGTCTCCCTCTCCAAAAGAGCTACACTTCAAACCTTAGGTCGGGGAGAAGTGTGCTTAAGCAGAGAAGGTTTGGAGAGGGGAGTGAGTCTTCACATAGGCTAGAACTTTCCTCCTTGCTGTGAGCAAGCCTAGACATGTCTGCCTGAACCCTAAAATCGGTTCCTCATCTCTTGGGGAGTGGGGGAAAGGGGGAGTAAGGGGAAAGTCCATAAGGGGAAACCCTGGCAGATACTGAGGGTCAACCATAAAGGCAAATGTCTCCTGAAGAAGGTAGGACTATCTAACTCTGCCCAGGCAGAAAGATAATCCTGCACCCACCACTGAATTTTTGCTCTTTACTGCTATCACTGGATTAATAAATATCCTTTAAGCTACAGAAAAGCTTTCTGATGTTAACTTTAGGTATATCTGAAATAAAGTGGGTTGTCCACTTTTGCAAGGGTTCGGAGTGCACAACCCTCATGAAAGTGGAAAAACCACAAATAATTTCCTCACCACGATCCAACTCCCATTCCCTTCCCTGGTTTCTTACTTCCATTCCCTTGCCTTTTGTGCACCACAGCCAAAGGCAAGAGAATGGGACGGAGAGCTCCAAAGTGGTCAAGGAAATGGAAGATAGATATAAAATGTACATCAAATTTAAAATTGAGAGAAAAAAATTTATAAAGTGCTTTATAGATGGTATATGACACCTGAGAGATTGCAAAAAATAACTAAAAAGGGAAATGTAAGATGTTGGAAATGTGATGAAAAGGTGGGGTCTTTTTTTCATATGTGGTGGACCTGTAAGATAGCAAGGAAATTTTGGAAGGAAATCCATGATGAAATCCAAAGAATTTATAGTTTTAAGTTTGAAATGAAGCCAGAGTTTTATTTGTTAAATATGTTAGGGCAACAAAGAGAAATAAGATGTCATCAGAGGGTATTGTTATATATGATAACTACTGCAAGATTGGTATATGCGCAGCATATGGAAAAAAAAGGGAATAAGTAGATATAAAAGAATGGAAACTTAAGGTCCTGGATATGGTAGAAACAGAAAAGTTAACATTTTTATTGAGAAATAAGCCTATCCAGAACTTTGAAAGGGAACGGGGAGAGCTTTTGAAGTGGATAAAGAAATAACAATGTATAAGATATGTATTAAGCAGCAATGTAACGAAGTAAGAGTGACAATGCAAGATTACTGTAAATTTAAAATATGTATGTATTAAGATAAACATGCAGATTCAACTGGAAAAAAGAAGGAAGTGGGGAAGGGGGGGTAATTTCTTTTTTTATTTTTCATTGTAAAATTTAATAAAAATATTTTAAAAAACAACAACAAAATGGTCAAGGAAGGCGCACGCAAGCCTCTCACCGCCACTCTCTTGCCTCGGCTCAAGTTCACAGCGCTGGGACTCAAGGCAAGGGATTGGGAGGGAGCTCCGGAGGAGAAAAGGAAAGCACGTGCATGCATGTTCCTCCAATTTCCTTGCTTTTTGTCCAGGCGCTTGCCTTCTCTGTGTCCAGTAAAATGCAAGGGAAGGGAAAGAGGAGAATGGGGAGGGAAGCCACACATACATCTCACAAATAATCCAATTTGTGAAGGTCAAACCTGAAAATGTGGAGGGAGGAGTGTAGTCTATTTTACATCTACTATTTCTTGTAGTACTACTTTCTTTGTACATACCTACGGTTAAGGCAATAGCCATAAAAAGCAGCTTTAAAATAATTTCTAAAAGCAAGTAAGAAACCACCAATTTGGAGGCCACATTTATTTTATATCCAAAGGTGGTAACACCTGCGAGTAGGAATATTGCCAATTAGTCAGTTTTGCACTGGAGCAGGTGGTCATTACTAGAGACACCCAAATTCTTAATTTTATTGTGAGATGATCTTCCAGCATAATTGTCTGAGAATGCTTAATAGTTGGGAACCAAAGCTTGCAAAAGTTTTTTTGGGGGGAGGAATATAGTTTACAGAATCGCCCAACGAGCATCACCATCCACCATGTTCGCTGGAGGATTTTTGGAGCTACAGACCCCAAAAATAACTTTTCTCAGCTCTGGTTTTGGTTTGGATACAATTTGCTCTATGTGCCTGAGATTACATTTGTAATCAAATTCATCAGGCAGCCTATGTTAGCCTGGTTGGCAGACACGTACTGTCATTTGATCAATGAGCAATAATGCAGACATGTCTGAACTATTAAATGCAGCATTTCAAACACAAACAGGTCTAATATCTAAAGCTGTTATAACTGTTGCGCTGAGTGTGAAATCATTCAATTATTCAGCAGCAGCTTTTGAGAAACACAGCAATGGCACAGCATTTTCATCTCTCCTTGCTTTCTACAGCGCTTTTACAAGATTGGCCCCCACCACAAATGCTGTCCCTGCCACTAAATAAGGCTTACATGGGTGTGAAGTGAATAAGTTGCTGAGGTGGTGGTAGCAATCAACAACAGCATTGTGCCACCATGGTGCTAATGGAATAGCCAGTAGAGACAGCATGGTGGGCATCCCACAACGGGCTCTTTTGACCTCTTGGGTCAACTCTGACTCTCCTCAGGTCTAATTCCACCTTCCAGCTCTTACTGAGCACTGCCCTGCAGAGTATTCCTCATGGAGGGCCCGACCTTTCATATGCGATCCAACCAAGCAACTTGATCATGAAACAGCAGAGGAAATAGTGGGGAGAAGAAAACCATCTTGTGGTATCTTCCCCAAGTCAAAACAGACTGGGTAAACTTAGCTCAGTTGAATATTTTTGACATGGTGACCATCACAAAACCACGATGAGATGGGAACCTTGGAAAGAGGACAGAAGAGGGATCTAATATATAAAAGCCAAAGTTTGCTTGTCTGTGCCAGGCGAAGACCTCATATGATTGGCTGTGTCAGGTGAATACCTCATATGATTAGTTGCCTAAGAAGATTCTATGGAATCCTGGGGTTTGCAGTTTAAGGAGGGGCCTTTAAAATTCTCAGTCAGAGAGCTCTTGGGCCTCAGTCAACTGTGTCTGTCTTGGAATAGGCTGGTTCCTATGGATATGAGACCTAGCAGCAAGGAGGAGGGCAGTGTCTTCCCTCCAGATCCCAACCTCTGTACGTTAATAACTCTGAATACAGATTGGATTTGGGAATATGAGGAAAAGTTACAGGTACTGGACAAGACAGTTCAGGGAATTAGAGACACAGGATCTCAAATCTTTCTAACAAGTATTACCTATGAGAAAATAAAATCCCGGGCAACGCTGGGTATATACACTAATCTTCCATAAATCTTTATTGTTGCTGAGTACCATCAAGTCACTTCCAACTTATGGCAACCTTAAAGCAAATCTATCACAAGATTTTCTTGGGAAGATTTGTTTCGAGGGTGTTTTCCTTTGTGCCCCTCTGAGGCTGAAAAAGAGTGACTTGCCAAGGTCACCTAGTGGGTTTCCATGGCAGACTGGGATTTGAACCCAGGTCCAACATTCAAACCACTGCACTTTGCTGCGCTCTTTTTAAAATTACTTATCAATCAAACAAAACCAAGAATGTCTTTCAGGCCATGCCATTAAGCAGCAAAGGCGCCATCTCAGGCAGCAAATGGTGGAAAGGGGTAGCAGCAACCATTTGTTGACTTCTTCCAGATCCTCTCTCCTAACTATCCTCCTCTTTGAGAGAATAATGTTGTGTTGTACCACACAGTGGCTGGAATCTTGTTGTTTAGACCCACTGAATTCATTGACAACACATAGGTAAATCTCACTGATCCAATGGGTCTACTCCAGTTGGGATAAAAAGAAGATGGTGGTCTATCTGTCCTGTTCCTTCAAACTGAGCTGCCTTGAATGTGATAGAGGGAGTTATTTATTCTACTCTGAGAATTCACCTGCAAGTACAGTTTCTGAATGTAGAAGTGGAAAGAAGTTGACATCATGTCCAGCTCCTCGTATTGCTCCTATATCACGGGGAGTAAAAATGCCATGGGCCAGCTGATGACTTACAACCTGAACCCAGCCAAAAATAAGCATCCCTAATTATTCACAGGATGGGCTACAAGACCACGAAAAGCAGGAGGAGGAGGAGGAGTGTTGGATAAACCAAATGAGAAAGGCACAAGACATTTCTCTTGGCTAGAATTGTGAGCTGCCAATTTGTTGACCAATGGCTGGTTGCATAAATATGTCAACACTTACACCAGTCACACAGCCTCTAAAAACACACACTGAAGGTAAGGAAATTCAAGCCCCATTGACAGGATCTGTTTTTTCTCTCTCTCCTGCCACACAAATTACCTTGAAATCACTGATAAAAGGTGGTATAATATAAATGTTTCAAATAGGTGTAATTCAAGCACTCAAAACTGCCAAACGAAAACCAATTAAATCCAATTAAAGCTATCACTTGGGCCATTTAAGATGGTTTGTTCTGCATCTCTCCCACAGACATTTTGGCTTAATCAGCAACAAAGGCAGATTAAAAAGTGAGGCTGAAATTTTGTACAAATTCTAAATCTTACATTTTCAAGTTTCACTGTCAGTCCGGGCATTTTTTAAAAAATAGTTTTTTGACTGTTTAGACCCAAATTACATGTTTCTGTAACTTTTGAAATATTTTATTTACTTTCCACTTCCTTGGCTCCAAAAGTTTTCCTCGCATCTTCTACATGTACAAGATATTTCTGTAACTTCCATTGTTGGTAATGTTACAACAACAGCAACCAGAACTACGATAATTTAAATTTGAATTTTTTGCTAGCAAATTCAAGATACGAGAACTTGGTGGTAATATGGGATAACCATGTCCTGTACGTACAGTCTCACAACTGAGCCCACAAAGACTGCTTCAGTGGGAAGTCTTGAATTTTTTTCTCCTTGCCTTTTCTTACCAATTTTCACACAAATCCTCTGTGCTGCTGTTGATGGTTCATTGAAACCAGGAGTTGGTTCTACCCTGTTCTAAGGTAATATCAAAACTTCTTTCTTAGAGGTGAAACTTAAAACACATTAGGATTAGCCATTGCCTCTGAAAAACAGCACAGTCATCTTTACTGCATTTTTAGATACTTTACTATTATTGCTCTTACTCTGAAAAAAACTATACAAATTTTTTCAAAATGATGAAAATGGTCCTCACCTCCCCCAAAGCTTTTAGAATTATATGTTACATTTAAACTATAGTATTATTATCAGTTGTTATGCTTCTTTGCAAATAGAATGCAGTTATGCCTCCTAAGAATGTGGCTCCAACCACAGAGGAAAAGAAAAAGATTGGCATAAAGAGTTTGTAGAAACACATGTTTATATAAAGCACAGGGCCCATACCTTGGGTTGCAATGAACAACTAAATCTCAAGCCAGAAATGGTTCTACGGGCTGAAAGTACTTTCGTGGGGAGGCCAATAGACCGGGCTACCAAGAAAATCTGAAGCTTGCCTTTGACTGAATTCGGTAAGTGGCCTGACCCAAAAGCTGAGCCAAATAGTTTAAAGCTGCTTGAGATGAAAGACCATATGACACCTCTCCTTCCATTGCACACAGCCCTGAGATTCTATGATATGGGCTGGATCTACATGTCTTAACAAATTAAAAATAAAAATGAACACGCTGCCTGGCCACTGAATATTTAACCCTTGCTATAGGACAACCTCCTCCACTATATCTGGGGCCGCAAAGCTAGCTTGGAAAAAGGCCAGACTGCACAGCTGTGTCCTCCAGCATCTTGCTATCATCTGCCTCCTGGTCCAGCTGCCTCACTCTGCCTAATGTTAGCACAGGTCCTGCCTTAGGGTAGACTATTTACAGACGCCAGGTTCTGATCTCCAGTGTTCAAATACAGATCTAGATCCAACTGTTAATATCCCAACCGGAGTAAAGTGGATGAATCAGTGGGAATATATTTTGTGAATCAAACTTGTGTGATTGATTCCCGTTCATTCAACGGGATTAACATTTGGATTTCAGACACAGAGCTTGCAAATGTTACTTTCTTGAATGTTAACCTCCCGAATTCTGCAGCTAGCAGGTCTGCAGTTAAAAAGCAGCTTTTCGAAGCTCTGTGCAGATAATAGTATTGATCTAACACTTTTCACAATTGTTGGCCTGGTCAGTCTTTATTATTCTGGACTTCTGAGATTCCAATTCTTCTCACCTCTCCTAATTTTCACTACGGTAAGTACTGCAACAAGAGAATGTATATGAGGCCCTTGGAAGGATGCTATACAGATGCTAATATTCTAGATATGGTCTCTTATTGGTATCGTGGTGGTGGTGATGGTTGTGTGACTTCAAGTCATTTTTGATTTATGGTGACCCTAAGGAGACCCCATCATGGGGTTTTCTGTGGCTGAATGTGTGTGATGCATCCTAGTAGGTTTCCTTGGCCAAGCAGGGAATTGAACTCTGGTCTCTAGGATCATAGTCCAATGCTCAAACCATTACATCATGCTGGCTCTCTAAAACTGGGAGGGGGGCACCGGATCCCCTACAAAAAAAGAATAAGTAACTGTATGAGAGTCCTGGCCTCAGGGACTGTTGTGTGCACCTGGGTGGCAGGAGTGAGAAGATGTTTTCTTTTGGGGAGCAGCCGGGAGTTGCAGGCGAAGTCCAGCTATTATTATTAGGTATTACTTATTATTAGTGGTTAATAGGATCCAGCATTATCTGCTTTTGTACTTATTATCAGTAAAGATTAAGGCTGGAATTGTGTTGGTACACTAACTCAATGGAACCACACTGGCACAAGAAGTAGTGTCAAGAGGAATAAAACTGCAGGCACAGTAGCTGCAAAAGAATTAAGAAATTGGGTGCTCAGAGCTAGCAAATTCTGCCTGTCTGTCCATGCCTCCGCTGTGTAATCCTAGAAAAGCAGTTGTGGAAGATGGTTCCCATGCCAGCGAGAGAGTGAATCCACTCCAGGTTTTAATCCTGGATTTAAAAGAGCTCTCCAAGGTGCTGCACCACAAGCTAGTTTCAGCACCTTGGAGAGTTCCTTTAAAGCTAGCCAAATCTTGGAATGGATTCACTACCGCACTGATGTGGGAGAGCCACCAGCTGCTACTGTATTATAAGGCACCAACAGGATTCCAGCCTAAGTATTAATAACCATCAAACTTATCATTAAATACCATCAGAATCATCAAGGTCATAGTATTCACAATTTCTAGCTATGGTTGCAAAAGCTGGACAGTGAGGAAAGTGGACAGAAAGAAAATCAAAGCATCTGAAATGTGGCACTGGAGAAACATTCCACGGATACCCTGGACTGCTAAAAGGACAAATGAACGAGTTTTAGAGAAAACCCAGCTCAAACTCTCCTTACAAGAATGAGAGAACAAGTCACTCTACTCTCAACTACCCTGTTCAGGTCTTGCAGATTCAGGGACACATCTTCCTTGATTGAGTCAATCTCTCTGCAATGCAGTCTTCCTCTTTTCATATCACCTTCTACCTTACCAAGTGTTATTTTCTTTTCTAGTGAGTCAGGTCTTCTCATGATGTGGCCAAAGTACGACAACCTTAATTTAGCCATCTTGGCTTCTAGGAAGAGTTCAGGCTTGATTTGCTCTAGGACCCATTCACTGGCCTTTTCAGCAGTCCAAGGTATCTGTGGAACTCTTCTCCAGTACCACATTTCAAAGGAGCTCATTTTCTTCCTATCACTGTCCAGCTTTCACAACCTCACATAGGCAATCCTAACTTTAGTATTCAATGATATATCTTTATACTTCACATTCTTATCTAGTTCCTTCATGGCTGTCTTTCCAAGTCCTAGCCTTCTCATTAAGTGAGCATGTGCAAAATTGGCATAGACTGGAAATGATCTGATTTGGCCATCTATACACTGTGTATTAGTACTTCCCATAATGTACTGAACTCTCTTACTAAGATACTAGAAGTGACAAGCAGACATTGTTAGTGTTTAACAATGGCATCAACCATAATTTTTACTAGCATTAGAATCTGTATTTAAGTACTAAATAATTAACTGATAAACATTAACAAGCATTAAGTATTCAACAAGAATCATCTGTTTATTATTACCAGGATACTGGAACGGTGCCTTGCACACTAGCTGCTCCCTTGGCTTGTGTTTGTAAACAACCTGGACGCATACGGGCACATGGGCAGACAGCAACATACATCCTTCCCCCTTTTGCAACTGTATGCAAACCTCACCGAATACTCACGTGCGCCAAAGTCAGGTGTTTGGGTGTTTTTGGTGTTTTTTTATTTTTTTTTTATTTTACTGTTCTCTGATTAATGCTGAGAGCTGCAGCATGTTTAGACAGGGTCATGACCCCAGGCATCCATTTAATCAAATTTCTCTGCTGCATGTCCCAGTGGAGCCATCGGGAGGGGAAACTCACTCAATGAAGAAAAGGAGGAAAGAAGTAAGGAGTGGGGGAAGCCAGGGAGAGAAAAGGGAGCAAATGCACACTTCACATCTCACACTGCTTACACACATTGTTAAGTAATTATTTCACTCTCCAGCCCACCCCACCCCCCAATCAACCATCAACAGAGAAGTCACTTCCTTGGAGAACCTAAAGAGCTTATTCAGCAAGATGCAATCCACATTTGTTTCTCACCCTGCATGAAGAAAGTTCACCGCTAGGTTTAAGAGTTCCTCTGTGTATGCACAAATGAACGTGCTCCCTGTTAATGATCTCACTAATTGTAACAGCCATCTAGCTATTTGCTAGATGCAGGCATGGCTGGTGCAGACTGAACCATACATGCAAAAACTCCTTCCCACAAATGTACAACTCTTCACCCGCAGGAGGAGATAGCTCCAACATATCGCTAGCCAAACCAGATCAATTTCCAGTCTGTGCCAATTTTGCACATTCTCATTTACAAACCTTTTCCACCTTGTTTCTACTGTAAAACTGCAGTTTTCAAAAACCACACAAAAATTCACATTTAAATAAGCACAGGCACACTTCAGTTAACACAGCCTCTGGGGGAAAAAATTCTGTTTCACAAAGTCTTTTTATGCCCCCAGCCTGTTGTCTTCCTCATCCTCTATCTAGCTGGAAGTTTTTTTGAAGCATCAGCACTGGGAGATGGTAAATGAGGGCTGGAGAAGCACAGCCAGGTTTCAACAGCATGTCTGCATTAAACCGTGCAATAAGGTTTGAGCTGAGGTGAAGCAGGTGTCTACTGTAGCCAATCCTATTGCAGTCGTGCACACGTCCTTACAACAGGCAAGGTAAATGGGATTTCAGGGTGGTGTAAAAAGAAATCAACAACTTAAAACATTTCAAGATTAATACATAAATAATTCAAACAAGATAAAGATATATTAAACACAGCACCAGTTAATAGCATGTTTAAAGCTGTTCAAGCTCCTTTCCAAACTACATCAATTTAAAACCCTGTAGATCAGTGGTTCTCAACCTGTGGGTCCCCAGATGTTCATGGACTTCAGCTCCCAGAAGCCTCAGCCACTATGGTCAATGCTCAGGGCTTCTGGGAGCTGAAGTCCATGAACATCTGGGGACCCACAGGTTGAGAACCACTGCTGTAGATGTATACTTTGATGTAGGTTAGTACCCAAGAGCCATGCTCTGGCTTAATGCCGGAAAGAAGGCAACATCAGTGCCAGTCGGACCTCCAAGGGGAGGGAATTCCACAACTGTCATACCAGAGAAGTTCCTCTCCCATGTCCTTGCACTTCATAGTTCCCCTATTGGTGGGACAAAGAGGAGGACCCCTCCTGCAGATTTCAATTCCTAGACAGGCATATACATAGAAAAAGGCACTGAGGTCCCACGCAGCATAGGGCTTTAAACATCATCATCAACATCTTGAGTTCGGACCAGAAGTGAATAGTCAGCCCATACAGTTTCTTCAAGACCAGAAATGTAATACACGAATGTAACAGCAGCAGCAGCAGCAGCGATGACAACAACAGCAATTAACATGGAGAGTAGCTAAGAACAGATGCAACTTAAAAGAGATATTGGTTTGCATTTCCTGTCGGTTTTGGGGTTGAGGAGGAACCCTGAGGGACACCGCCTCCCCAAACCTGCAGCCAGTCTTGCACAGTATTCATCATCTGCAATCATGAGGTATTGCGGCTGGAGAAGCGCTGCTTTCAACCATACCATGCCGTTAAAAATACAGAATTAAATGCAATGTCGGTTAGACTAGATACATTGAAGTGCATGTGCCCGCTCTGGTTTTGTTTTTGTTTTGGTCATTATTGTATTTCCCATTAAACCAGGTTCAGTATCTGGTGGCCCTACAACTGATTTAGAGACCTCAAAGAGTCCCAGTCATCAACTGTCCTGCTCAGTCTTGTAAGCTCAGAGCCATGGTTTCCTTGCTTGGATTAATCCATCTGTAATGCGTCTTCCTCCTTTCCTACTGCATTCCACTTTACTGAGAGTTATCATCAATTCTGGTAGCAATGGAAGTCGCTCTGATCCCACTAGATCTTAGCTTATACTGTGCCATCAGTTCCATTTTGCTCAGTGTTTCATAGATGAGTAGAGGGACACACTTGTAACTCCAAAATTCTCATACAAGGATTGCCGCCTGACTCCATCTCCTCCTTTATTACCCTGAGTTTCTACACTGCCTTGGGTATTCATGTAATGCCCACTAGCTGATCTACAAGTGATTTCAAAGCTCGTAGGGTGATCCTCTTTAAAGATACACTGCAGATGTGCCTTAGTGGTCATGTACAACCATTGACATGTATGTGTACCAGAAATGAGATACAACCATTCCCCATTCTGAGATTGAGGGCCTTTCACACTATACTGTTATAGTGCTATTATTCCACTTTCAACATCCTGTGGAATTATGGGGTTTGTAGTTTACTGAAGCCAAAGAGCTCTCTGGCTGAGAATTCTAAAGGTCCCTCTCTAAACTGCAAACCCCAGGATTCCACAGGATGTTGAAATAATAGCACTATAACAGTGTAGTGCAGAAATGGCCTAACTGTAGTGGTCCAGGAACATGATGAGTCGCGAATGTAGCTTGCAGTGCCTATTAAAAATAGCACCGTGAGGCAGCAGAGGTGATAGCAAATAATCTGTGAATAATCAGATCCCCAAAAGTGAAACCCACAAATGTGGAGGGCTGACTGTACAACCATTCCCCATTATGAGATTTAACTCCTAGAGACTTAGGAGAGGGAATTGCATGCTGAAGAACAACAACTGGCAACTCACACTGAACATGACAATAAAGTATGCCCAATGGACAAAAAGACAGCAAATTGAGAATGACAGATATCGGTATATATCAGAACCTTGTATCAATTCTGTTTGTCCATTTTTGCCCCACTTGCTGGGAAATATTCTCCCTCTACTGTTTTGCTCAATCCCAGCTGCTCCTTTTGTTGCAAGTACTCAGTATTTGTCTGGGAGTTCTCAGTAACACTCTGATCTTTTATGTAGCTCTTCTCCAGGGCAAAGAGCAAAAATGAGGCAGGTTGGTAATGAGGAATTACAGTTTGCCTTTATTTAATAGCTCCATCCGTCAGAGTAATAGAGAGGGAGCAAATGGTAACCTTATTCACCCAACCCTTCCTAATTGCTAGCCTGAAAAGCAAAATGAACAGTGTGTGTCGAGGAGAGGGGGACACCTGGATCTAATTGCAGTTCAGAAATTAAAGGTGAACAACTTGAAAGCCAGGTGTAAGCATAATGCTCCTGTCTCCCAACTCAAACAGACTCCAGAAAATAAGACAATTAGAAACCAAAGGGAAGGCTGAACAGTGCCAGGAGGATGAGGTCTAGAAAAACAAAGTCCCCTTTTAAACCTAAGCTGAACTCTTAACCTTCCTCCCCACTGCATAGGATAATGGAATAAATATATTCAGGCTAGTTTGCTTATCAGCAGAGAGCATCTCCTTTATCCATAGGGACATCCCATACTTTTGCCTACAATGCAATCTGTCTCTTTGGTTATTGTACAGAGTGAGGAGGTGCAATTGCTATCTAAGGTGGCAGATTTTAGGTGCTCTCAGTAACTGGGTTAAAAAAAAAACCAAATCTGGAGAAAAAGTGCCCACAAGGGCATGAAGAAATATCAAGGTTTTCAGAGGGACTTACTTCCAAGGAAAGATTAAAACTTCAGGTGTTAAAAACAATTTAGAAGGATATCAAGAAAGTAGAGGCACTCTTAATGGAAGAGTGCATATTTTCCATGAGGAGAAAAAAAGACCTCCCCAGTTCAGTTCTCAACATCTCCAGTTAGAAAGATCAGATAGCACCGACTGGGAAGAACCTCACTTTGCTTTATGAAAATGTCACAGAGACAAGACCAGTGGTGTACTGGTAAATCCTGAAGGGCAGAC
This sequence comes from Iguana delicatissima, assembly GCA_948472985.1. NCBI lineage: Eukaryota > Metazoa > Chordata > Lepidosauria > Squamata > Iguanidae > Iguana > Iguana delicatissima. Next base: position 666,478 of record CAOKZL010000010.1, read on the forward strand.
GATCATCGCACCAGTCCCCATAGCCAAAGAACCTCCAGGAACGAAGACGTCTGTGTTGGTCTTTATCAATCAACCAGTTTTAGCAGTCTTGATCTTTATCCACTACTGGTCATTTGTGAAGAACGGGCCTTCACCGACCATGCAAAACCAAGCCACCCTAAATTACTTTGCAATAAAACAGGGATTGTTTCAATAATGTACCATTACTGGGAAAACCCATCTCAATACAACTTACTGTTAGTGTCCCAGCTAAACCAGTGTGCCAGCTTAGCATATTTTAACTTATGATGTATGTTTAACTGTATTTTAATTTATGTTGTACCTTGCCTCAAGCCTTGGGGAGAGGCAGCTAAGGGATTATTATCGTTATTGTTGTTGTTATGAAACATAGAAGCTGCAGGGAGGCAGATGACATCATTGTGCCTTTTAATTAAAAGGTCTAGGTCCTCTTACTCAGCCTACAAGCCCTGGTTCCATTTCAATACCAGGTAAGATTGTGCTGGAGATGGGCAAAGAGTCTATATCTCTATGTTCAGAGGCACTATATCACTGAATATCAACTGCTGGGGAGGGGAGATAACAATGGAGGAAGGGTTTTTACATCACGCTTGAATTTCCCTACAATCATCTTGCAGGGCACTAGTGGTAAAAGGATGCTAGACTAGATTGGTCCATTTGGCTAATCCAGTGGAGAAGATCTAGAAGAAATAAGAGATGGGTTAGACCAACCTGGTGCCCATATTATACCATGATGGTTGAGGCTGGTGAGAGTTGTAGTACAAAATACCTGGTAGGCATTGAATGGGAGAAAGCTAGATTAATCAGAGGGTGTTTCTATATGACTGACTTAAATGTTTTAATAATCAATGCCCTCTCTCTAGGCAGTGGTTCTCAACCTGTGGGTCCCCAGATGTTTGTGGACTTCAGCTTCCAGAAGCCCCAGCCACTATGGTCAATGCTCAGGGCTTCTGGGAGCTGAAGTCCAAAAACATCTGGGGAGCCACAGGTTGAGAACCACTGCCTAGGGCATCCTGGAAACTGAGATTCTGTGAGAAAGGCTGTGAATCTCTAGCTTACTTACTTTCTTGTCACAGAGGAGATCTTAGTACTGAACTTCTGTTACCCGAGGTCAGGGCCAGCTTCACTATTAGGCAGAGAGAGGAAAAAGTTGCAGGTGACAGATGTAGCAGGACAGCATCGTCATCTCCTTCATCTTTTCCTTCTGAACTCCCCACCCTTTTCTTTCCATTTGGTAACAGAGTTCTGTGTTACGTACAACCCTTTCTGTATATTCTAAACTTGCCTGCTGGCCTCAATAGGGAAGTAAAATTCAACAGCCCACCTAGTTTGCTTCTGTGCATGGAAAAGCTCTTTTTCTTTCACCTACATGGTTGAAACCTAGCTTTCAAATAATGTGGAGCCCAATAGTGACCCACTATGACATCTTTTTGGCTGATGCTCTGGTTCTGTAGCAACTTTGAGTTTCTTCTCGTCCCCTCCCAGGAGAAAGGTGGGATATAAACAAAATAAAGAAACAGAAATAAATAAACTTGCCAATTTTGAACAAGGTTTCCTTGGTTTTATGGAAATTAAACCATGGCACAATTAAGGTAAGAAATACAGTGCATTCTTAGCATCCTCAGCAAATTACAGTTCCCAGGATTCTTTGAGGCAGAGGTTAACCCAGTCAAAATTCAATAAAACCTAATATATGAATGTACTGTAACTGCTGGACTTTATTGAGACTGAAGGTAGAACCTTAGATGCAACAGAAGAATAAGAAGTTTCTGCCTTATACCAAGTCAGAGTATGAATTCTTCTTGACTGATACTGTTTTCAGCTGGCAATGGCTCACTAGCATCTTAGTAAAGAGCTCTTTTCTAGCACCTACCAACCGAATTTTCAAATTTGCAATGCCAGGAATTGATCTTGGAACCTTTTGTGTGCAGTGTATGTGATCTGCAACCAAGTAACGGACCTTCTCAAACAGAACAACTAGGAACCACCAGCAGGAATTGTCATTTTTCTAGAAAACAGGATAACCACTTTGGATTTCATTTCTGCACACAGCCAAGCATTCAATCAAATGCACAGAGCGATGTAAAGAAGCGCACACAGAAGCAAGTGGACATAATCTTTTATGTACGCTTGAAACACCATCTGCAGACACAAATGTTTTGTAAAATGCATCATACTTTTAACAAACACACAAGCAGGTTTCTGCTATGGTGCACTAAAAAGCAAGAACAGTTTGCAGTTGAATGCAAACTTTTATTATCAGCAGCAACAACAGCTGGGGGTTACAGAGAAGACTGTAAGAAAGCATCTACATTAAGTTAGCTTCAAATGTTTTTCATCACAAATCCATCAGTCCAAGTTCAGCATCAATTTGTATTTTATAAAAAATGTATTGATTTCTTCATGCCATGGTACTTTGTGTGCATCTTTCCCTTTTATATACATTTTTCCACACAACCTCCCCTCCTGTACACCCTTTTGTACACAACTGTCATGGCATTACAATATTTGGAAAGTTGTGAGATCCTAAGGCAAACTGTGTTCTAGTCTGCAAATCAGACTTGGAAACACAATGTAAGCTGCTTTGCTTAAAAATGCAGGTCTCTCCCATCCACAGTTACAGATCCAGCCTTCTTTGTGTCCCAATCATTCCCCCCTCAATTAAAAAGAGAGAAATTTTCCATCAGCCAATTGTCATGTATCGTATATTTCATCCCCCTAGCGGCTCAGGTTCCTTTCTCCTGAATAAAATACACCAAGGGGGAAATTTGTGTAGCACTACACACCATTTACAAACTGCTTCCTAATAAATTGAAGCACTATCTGGTGCTCATTAATCCCTGGCTGCGACCATTTTTGTATTTGTGCTTGGTCTCAGAAAATCCTCACTTCGTTGCTCCAAGGGTCGCACCTCTCTCTATCCCGGCTTCCCCTAGTACACAGATGGTGACCTTTCTTAAGCGCACTCTGGAGAGGATGTATAATGTAAGTCAGAAAAGGAGAGAGAACAAGGCAGATGCCACAAGAAAGAGAATTTGGGCCAGCACACCCAGTCAGAAGAATGGAAACTTTAAAAAAGAATTTAGTAGCCTGCTATTCAAATCCAGACATTAGATGGGATCTTCCCTCTACCTATTATGAACAGGTGCAGATGATATTCTGCACTAACAAGACATCTTCTAAATTTAAAACAACCAATAGTTTACATACACTAAATCATTGCTTGTACTATCTCTATTATTTCCATCCTTCTATCCAGTCATCCTCATGATATTTCATTTGAATTAGCCAACACATCATAGCTAAGCGATTTGACTAAATCTTAGAACACAATAAAAGTATGCCTTAAAGGCTTTTGCACTTGATCCAGAGGGTTAAATAAAAATACAGTGGTACAGATCAGGAAACAATATAGACCTAAGAGATGCAAACAAGGGTGAAATGGCACTTTTAGCAGACAGTATCCCTTGCATTTCACTGCAATAGTATCCAGAAACTTTTTGTTCTTTATTAATGGCCTTAGCTGGGAAAATGGCAACTTGCCCAATGTAATCCAGGTTTGTGCCTTGTAATAATAATCCTGGTTTCCTATTCTGTTTCTAATTCTTTGCTTCATTTAGTACAGGCAATAAATCCTACTTTCTTATGTCATAGTAAATGTGACATTCAGGTGCGTAGGCCATTTCTGCACTAGACTGTTATAATGCTATTATTCCACTTTCAACATCCTATGGAATCCTGTGGTTTGCAGTTTAGGGAAAGACCCCTCCCTAAACTGCAAACCCAGGATTCCATAGGATGTTGAAGTGGAATAACAGCACTTATAACAGGCTAGTGCGAAAATGGCCATAATGAAGCAAATTCCTTAGTACTGCAACTTCACATTTGAATAGCGCCCCTTGGCTTAGAGCACCTCTTTTCTGTTTAATTTAGAACTCTGCTGGTTTGGTTTGGTTTGGTTTGCTGTTTTTTGTGGGATTCTGAAAGCACAGCAGTCTCAACCGTTAGATTCTTAGCTTTCTTTTGTTGGGCACCCTCTTCGATAACTGCACTTCGTAAAACAACTTGGAAAGCATCCAACAAGTGTGATGGTGAGATGCCTTCAGGTGTTGTTTTCCTCAAGGTAACTCCTGATTGCCTGTTTAGACCTATCAGCAGTGATGTATTTAAGTCTTTTAGTCTGGGTCTCAAGTCCTTGAAGATACTTTCAAGTCAACTCTTAAGTCTGGAAGCCAACTTTATATCCCAACCAAAATTCCAGAATTATTGGATAGACTGAAATAAAGTCCGTTTTAACAATTTAAGCAGAGTCAGCTCTCCACATTTGCAATTTTGCCATCTGCAGCTTTGGAAGTGGGGAATAGGCTTCTATCTTACTTTCCATTGCTGAAGACTCAAAAGATTTAGAAGAAACGATCCTTCCTCCTGAAGCCTATTGCCTAACGCATTTGCTGTTCCGCTCTGAAAAATGCACCCTGCACTCTGGGGCGAGTCTTGTCTTCTAATCCTAGGAAAAGTTTTAGAAGGCTCCTCCAATATGCAGTGGGAACAGGCTGCTAAGCAGACCTCAAGCCTGCCTCAAGCCCAGCATAACCTGTTTGCTGTTCCCCTCTGTGAAATGCAGCCACACTTTGGGCTTGAGACAGGTCATCATGTGACCGGTAGGCAAAAAGAGATGGAGGTGTTGTTCAAAGTCGTAAGGTTTCTGGATGAAGGCGTTATGTTACTGAACGAAGGGCATCAAGTCAGTCATTAAAAACATACAAGTCTCGAGTCGAGTCAAGTCAGTGCATCATTTATGGCCGAGCTGAGTCCAAGTTGAGTCACTGAAGCGACTTAAGTTCGACTTGAGTCTGAGTCTATTGACTCGAGTCTACCTCACTGCCTATTAGGTATTTCTTGTGTTAAAAGTGAGGGACTGAGCTTCCATGTTTTCTGATGACCTGGAGTTACCCCATGATACCATAAGGAGTACATGATCAGAAGGTCCTATTTGCCCAGTAGGGACACTAGGGATCTATCTAATGTCACCTGGGAATATTAGGAAGTGACCAATATCTGAGTAAGAGTCATGGGAGAAAGAGTAGCATGTGTAGTCTATAGTTTTAGGTTGCTTATACCTGCATGCACCATTTCATCTTAGAGACCACCGTGTGATATTTGAACGAGGCTGTTCGGGCCTTTCTTGCAAGGTTCTTACAAGGTTCAGGAGGTTCTGTCAAGGTTCTGGTCCAAGATAAAATTTGTGCCACAACCTACAATTATACTACATTTTGCTAAGTAAGACAGGAGCAAAGAGAGTTTGGAGATGAAATCTGCTTGATTTGTGTTTGGGGTGTAATAAATAGTAAGTCTGTACAATAAATACATTGTACTGTACAAAGTTAAAATATCGTACGTTAAAACCTAATTCAATAAAAAGGATTTTTTTAAAAAAAAAGAAGAGGAAGAGGAAGAAGAATTCACTCCCCACACACATTTCTTTTCAAATTTTTATTTATGACTAGTCAAGTGTGTGTTATGCTTACTTGGCTCCATGGACTTGCTTTGATTTAACTAAAAGATGAACTAAAGCAATACAGAAGAGTGTCACCTACTGAAATCAATAGGTCCTTTGACACACCAACTTCAAGGTGAGCAAAAGAGATGCTCTTGTCAACAAGAATTTCACTTGCATTTGCTCTCCAAGTAAGCAAAAACTAAAAATAAAATAAAAGAACTGAAGGAATTACATCTACCCTAGACTTAGGGAGTTCTCCATGTGCCAAACAATTTTCTGTAAGCAGTCTGAAGGCAGCAAAGTGGACTCCATTTATATGCTGGCAACTTTGCAAATCTAACACCTGACATTAAACTGGGAAGAAACTCATTTACAAGGGCTTTGTGTTTGCGTCTCTTTTGATACAAAGTAAAATTATTTTGGAGTACTTGCTCAGATAGTCAATTGCACTTATTCAGCAATTCCTTGTGGTCTACAGTGGAGGGACAGGATCCTTCCATGATATCTGTGGAGACCGCATTGCGGGCACAGCTCCCTCACTGTACTAAAGACAAGAGCAAGGGATACAAGCTCTCCACAAACCAGCACACATTTCTGCACTCCACTGTTATAGTGCTATTATTCCACTTTCAACATCCAATGGAATCCTGGGGTTTGCAGTTTAGGGAGGGTGCAAATCCCAGGATTCCATAGGATGTTGAAAGTGGAATAATAGCACTATAACAGTCTAATGCGGAAAAGGCCTCACTTTTGGGTCAGTTAAGCCAGATTACACAGTTTTGAACATGTGTTCAGCTTCTTCTTCAGACTCGTTAATTACCCAACTGCATCTCCACAGTAAACAGTTGTTTCTCAGATTACTCTTGCTGTATAATGCTTGTCACTCATAGTTTTCAAACGTATTCCTAACTTTATTAGGAAGGAAGGAATTTGAGATGAACAGGCATCTCCAATTCCATTCCATGGGAATTCAGCATTCCTCCCAGATTTCCTTCTGCTTAAACAGTGGGATGGCTATAGGCTCTGCTTTACTGAAGACAGTCCACTCTTTGAAAGTATCCTTCATTTGAAGGGCTGTGTAGTCCAAATCTGTGTTAAACATAAGGAAACACAACAAGGAAGATCAATAGCTTTACTAGTAATGGAAAAAATAGTTGAAAATACCTGAAAAATGGTCAAAAATATTTCTTTTGAGTTTTGAGAAACTACGATGGGGAGAAACCTGGATTGATGAGCATCTTCACAATTTGGGACTTGTTCTGTGTGAAATTTCTACACAGTGTGTGTATATGTGATGTCATGGGTTTGTATTTGAAAATTCTGTTGAATTTGTTGGGTGTATAATGAAAACCAAGGCTATATTTCAGAGAAAGGAACTAGCAAAACCATCTTTGTTTATTCCTTGCTTAAGAAAACCCTATGAAATTCATGGGTCAACAGGCACATACACACAAACATACCAGGGTACAATAAGGTAAGAAGGTATTGGGAGAGGAGAGGGAAAGGAATGTTGAAGTTAACGCTAATTGGTGGAACGTTTGATGAGATATGCATAAGGCTGGCAAATGACAGGCAAGTGTTCAGTCAGCATGGTGGCCCTATACTTCCTTTATCTTGCCCATCTACTTCCTTTGGTGTTTGGGGGAGGGCATCAGGAGATGGTTTGTGATGCTGAGTAATCTGGCTGCAAATCAGGCTGTGAGCTGTCCTTAGTGGCCAGGTAATGGCTGGTGGAGGCGGAAGAAGAGGACCAGAGGTGGGTTTTTAAAGGGCTGTGTGGCCTGATCAGAGCCACCAAGAGGGAAGGTTCCCCTGGGAAAGAAGCCCTTGAGGTGGGTGGGGGGACAGGAGTTGCAGAAATCCACAAATAATCAAGTCCATGAAAGCGAAACCCACAAATGTGAAGGGCTGACTGTAATTCATATCCAGCTCTCATTAAGCTGTAGCTACAGGGACTCTACATATAACCAAAAACCACGTCCTCCAAATTGGGTGTCCTTCTCTAGCTCTGTTGAGGCTGGCTGCAATTATACCACAGGAAGCCAAAAGAACTCTGCACATGCTCTAGGAACTCACTGTTTCATGCCTCACTGAAATAAACTGGAGCAGAATGGAATTATGGGAAGCTATTCCTGAGTCTTGGCTCCCATGAAGTCCAGCTAGCAAAGTAAGACAAAGATGAGATAGAGTTCTGGTTACAAAATATAAACACATAAAGGGAATGTTCAAGTGTACATGTGGGGAGTATGAGGGGCAACTGGAAAAGACCTCGGGCAGTTAATAGTTCATTATTTAACAAATCTGAAGCAGTGGGGAGGGACTCAGATTTTGCAGGTCCCTTGTTCCAGGTCCACGTGTCCAAAAGCCAGTATCCAGAGCTTCAAAAAGAAGGAATGCTTTTACTAACTTGGAATTACTTAAACGCTGCTACAAATAAAAATTCAAGCCATGTCACTAAAATGTAGTTGACAACATGTATATTATGCAATTATGACTGTCATTTTATTACTGTTATTAATTTATTAGTATAATTGCAATTTTTTTTCAATGTCATAATGTGATAATAAAGGACTTGTCATTACTGAGTTAACCTCAGAATATCTCTGACCTCAGGGGAGGGAGCTTGATGCTTTCAGTCCAAAATGAGCTGTCAGTTACCACAACGACATTTTGATGACTACATTATCTTGTAATTAAGTGTCTCAACAAATTTTTCCTTTTGATTGACAGATAGTTAAGACTATCTTTGACCAAAGGGCAGTTCCTTTATATTTCAAGAATCTTTTCCCCCTCTAAATCCTGAAAGAGAAAGATGAAAATTTAAAAATTTAAATCTTTGAAACTACATCTATCTATCCATGGAAGAGAAAATGGAAATCTATACTTAGTCATTACGTGGAAGACAATGGAAATTCTGACAAATGTTATTTTCCAGCTGCTCATGCTATTGTGTTAACATGACAACTTTGATGGATTCAAAGAGTCCTGGATTTCTTTGTCAAAGTTCAAGGAGCACTCTCTTTGCCTTGCCCATTTTTCAGGTCCCATTGTTTTCTGCCAATGCAATGAAAAAAAAACACAGATATAATCATCAAAGCACCAACGACAGAAGAGTGGGCAAGAGTGGGTCTTGCCCAAGTTGCAAGATTGACATGGATTTTAAGAGATGCACCAAGTGAAGACTTTTTGGAAGACTGGAAACTCTTTATGGATTTTTTGAGCAATAAAAAATCTAATGGTGTAGTAATTCGTGGTTATAATTATTAATAATGAGTTTTGTTATTATATCTTAGTCTTAGTTTTGGTTAGTTCAATTTGACTTAGTTTTTGTTTGCATATTGTTTATAAATAGTTTGTTTGGTCTCTGTAGTTGTGAATCAGTGTGTTTATATCTCCACACTAAACTTAATCAGTATTAAATGTAAAAAACACATAGAATCACAAGCCTCAGTACCATGATACTTGCAGAAGAGGGCTACTGGAACAGCAGTCAAAGAAACCAGGGGAGCTGGTGGAGCCAACATCACTGTGGAGGAGAACCCACTCTGGATTTTCATCCAAACTTTAAAGGAGATTACTGAAGTGCTGGAATTATTTTTAGGATTAGGTTTAGCACCCTGGATAGCTCTGTTAAAGCTCAGGTTAGACGCTGGACACCATTTCACTGATATCAGGCACCATCCATCCTTTCTCCATTGTATTTGTGTCTCATCTTTTTCCCAAACTGGGACACGTAGCAGCTGACAGAATAGAGAAAATTGCACATAAAAGCACACATTTTAAAAACATACAACAAGGTGAGATTAAAGTAGTGTTAAACAAATCCACAAAATTAAAGCCATTTCAAACATGGGTCAAATTTCCTGCATCAGGAGACTTAGCTCCAGAACATCTCCTGTCCAACCTGTCCCCCAAAAAACCTTCCTTTCTCAGCTGCAGTTCCCCCCAACAGTCCTCCCATTTTCTGGCTGGCGGGATGCAGGGAGGGACAGTAGAAAAAGGATCCCTCGGAAGCCCCTGCATGACGGTGTCACTGCTGTGGCTTCGGCTATAGGAAGACAGTGAGGTGCTTATCTACCACCTCCCGCCATTTTCCACAGGTCAGGAAATGGCCACAGGGGGTTCTGCAAAGAAAAAGGGGTTGGTCATTACATAGTTAGTAGAGCGTTCCAACCTCCACAGTGATGAAAAAGTTGAGTTATAAGTTCAACTTGTACCATTATAACTCCCTAACTGGATGCCGTTCATTATTTTAAAATGAAGAATAAATGCAGTTGTCGTTGCTGTTGTTGTGTGCCTTCAAGTCACTTCCAACTTATGGCAACCCTAAAATGACACTATCATGGGATTTTCCAGGTAAGATTCATTCACAGGGGGTTTGCCATGGCTGTCTTCCCAGCCTGAGAGAATCTGACTTGCCCAAGGTCACCCAGTGGGTTTCCACAACCAATCCAGGATTTGAACCCTGGTTTCCATACAAAAATAGGTATAATAGCATCAGCGGGCAATGAAGTACCCAGAAGGAGAAGATGTTTAAAAGTTCATCTACAGCACACAGTTTGAGAGAACCAGTCCACAAAACTGTAAAAGGTTGCCAAAAGTGACTTTGGATTGGACATCTTTCCTCCAATAGAAGGATGTCTGCCAGAAGAAGCCTTTTTCTGTTGGAAAGGGAACCTCTGGGTCCAATCCATCAACACGTAGCAACCACACACAAAGTTGTCACCACTTCCACATTATGTTTCAGGTATATCTGATAAATGGCCTTGAGGCATGTTGGCCTTTTGCAGAGCCGTTCTGGGTTCTTCTGTATCTCAAAAGCAATCAGTGAATCTGTAGGCATGGCAAGGCCCACACTTACGCCAAAGAGATGAACAATATGTCTAAACTATAGGAAGACAGACCACAATAAGAGTTACAGATCTTTGGGCTCCAATACTGGACACAAATTGATTACCATGATGTATGAGGTAACCAGTGCCAAGTCAAATAGGACAAAGAAGCCAATAGACACAGTGATAAAGTGGCGTTCCAATGATACTCCTACACAACAGATTGCAGCTTTCAATTCAGAGTTGTGTGCTTTCTGGGAAACAAAAAACAAGGGTGCGAGATTTAATAAATAGCCAGGCTCTGAGTATGCAGAAGCAAAGAGAAGGTTGACCTACAATCGACTGCCAACAAGGGATGAAAACCCTGCAGCCCACTTTGCTCTTGTTGAGGCTACAGGAAACGGAACATTTCAATAGGTAATCCTGAACATCTAATCTCCATGGGGCTGGAATTAAAAATGCATCAGATAGTTGAGGTGCAGTAGGCCGTATTTTGGTAAGCTGTTAAAAATGGGTCAATAATGCAATATTTATGAATGCCAGGGATTAATTTTTAAACTTTTAAGAATATATACACACATAAATACATCTTTCATGCCACTAGTAGGAAAGGGGAGGAATTAAGCAGAAGCCACACAGGTGCTCTAAATTTAAGGCTGAATCTGTTTTGTAAAAATAAAAGGAGAGAGCCATCAACATTTGGGCCCCCAGCACTGAATTACTGCATCTATGCACCCACTGAACAAGGAGATGTTGCTTTATCATTGTACAGCTAATATGTTCAAGAGGCATCTCACAATACTTTCCTTCACCAGCCTAATGCATGGAAGAGACTTCCCAATATTTTCTGGTAATCATCCACACAACCCCACTCAGTTTGAATACACCCAGTCACAGAATCATAGAATCATAGAATAATAGGGCTGGAAGAGACTACACGGGCCATCTAGCCCAACCCCCCGCCATGCAGGAAAACACCATCAAAGCACTCCCAACAGATGGTCATCTAGCCTCTGTTTACAAACTTCCAAAGAAGGAAACTCCACCACATTCCAAGGCAGCATATTCCACTGCCAAACAGCCCTGACTGTTATGAAGTTCTTCCTGAGATTCAGGTAGAATCTCTCTTCCTGGAGTTTTAATCCATTGCTCCTTGACCTAGTCTCTGGAGCAGTGGAAAACAACCCTGTTCTTCATCAATATGACATTCTTTCAGATATTTAAACATGGCTATCATGTCCCTGCTTAACCTCCTCTTCTCTTGGCTGAACATATCCAGCTCCCTAAGCAGCTCCTCATAGGGCATAGCTATCAGAACCTTCACCATTTTGGTCACCCTCCTCTGAACATATTCCAACTTGTCAATATTCTTCTTGAAATGAGGTGCTCAGAACTGGACACGGTATTCCAGATGAGGTCTGACCAAGTCATTACATCAGGCTACAGAAATAGGGTGGAGAGGACTCCTGGACCTTTACTGCTTGGGCAGAAGACTACATTTCAGTAGGCGTTTCTTGTCACAAAACCATTTAGCAAACACCTGCTGAAACTCTCTCTTCTATACCAGCATTAAAGGTATAGGAGCCCTCTCCAGTTTTCATTCTATCAACCCTATATAAAAGAGAAGGAAGGATGCAAAACCATTACCAGTTTTGCTGAGAAGCCAGCTCCAGAAAATTCATCCATCTATCATTAATAACCTAGCAATAACTCTCTCAGTTTTCAAAAAGAGGCCTTTCCCAGCTGTATTAGAAGATGTCATGGATCACACCTGAGATCTTTTTATTTGCAACACACATGTGCTCCCAACTGAGTGGTGTCCCCTCCCCCACTTTTTCCCTGCTTCACTATAACAAGCTGCTCTTGAGCATGAGTTCAAAGGAACTGGTACTTCTTGTTCCTCAACACTATTTTAGGTCTTTCCCTGAGAAAGCCATTCATTTTCCTTCTATTCTATCACCTTCTCTTTCCCCTCCCCACACCCGCCTATCAGCTATGCATGAGTAAGTCCCACTGAATTCAGTGGGACTTACGCATGGCTTGCTATGTTCAGGGTTGCAGCCTGTGCATTTCCTCCCTTCCGAACAGCCTGGCAATTCATCAGTGATTTAACCTATAGACATCTGAAGGTTGAAGAGCACCTCAGAGGGGTCGTTGACCTTCAGCAACTGCAAGATTCGTAGCTTCAGCTACAGTCAATATATATTTATCTTTCTGTTGGGACTATTACAACTGTTCGAGTAATGCTGACCTTGAAACTTCCTGTGGTGGATGCAGTAGAAAAACGATCCCTGAAGGAAAAGTATAAATATATTGCAATAGGATGTCTACATCCAAACTCCATGTAACAAACAAGAACCAGTATTCCCAAACACATAATGCCACCTGAAGAAGAGACAAATGCTCATTCTTGAGACAGAGTTAGCATTGCTATTTGCATTACAAACTATTGCTATTTGCATTACAAACTCAAAAACAAAAATTAAATAAGTAGAACAAATCCTTTGAAAATGTTTATTAGGCTGCTATTCAATATATTAGATTGGAACAAAATTTAAAATTTAAGAAGTCCTTGCCTGGCCCAAATGATTTCAGAGGAAGCACTTTGGTGCCATCACCAAGAAGGCCACACCTCACTTGGCTAGGATATCTGAAGAGCTTCTGCTAAAGACCTCAGTGCACAGACAGTCACATCTAGTGACAGCTGTGTTTTCAGGAACCCTGATCTCAAGCCATGAATGACCAGCACTTGGGCACAGATACAGACTGGGAGCCACTGCAGTCTATGGAATGGCCCAAAGGGTTCGCTCACAGGTAGGACAGCAAATCTATCTCTGCCACAGCTTGCGTAAGGACAGAAGAAAATCCAATTTTTTCAGCATTTATACCAGCCTTGCACTTAACTCACCTTTCCTTGAGAAACAGGGATCACCCTGGTCCTAGTGTAGGGCTGCCAGATTGAAAACTGAAGATAGCTCCTGCACCTTTGATACTTGTGTAGAAGAGGGATTTCAGCAGTTATTCTTTGTCACACAGTCAGATAACAAGCAGCACCTGCTGAAATTCCATCTTCCATATAACCATTAAAGATACTGGAGCCATTTTCCATTTTCACCCTGGCAACTTTAGCCTGGTGTTCCTCAGCTGTGGTTCCAGGTTTTGCTCCTTGCTTCTTGCTCCTGTTTTCTTGCTTATGGCTCCCCTGTGTCTGCTACCGAGGGCTCATTTTACTTTTTGGTCTCTCACTACCAGTGTAACTCCTGGCCTCTCTTCAATCACTACCCGTGACTCAGCCCTGACATCCAACCAGATTTGTCTTGCTCCTCATCTGCCTACTATTTTTTTAAAAAAGGCAGAGAAGATACAAACAAGCAGGTACTCCTCTGCAGTAATCATCTCTGACCATATATATATATATATATGTATGTATGTATGTATGTATTTCTCATATCTCTCTCTCTCTCTCTCTCTCACTTTTCTCCTGAATGGCATTCAAAGCCGCTTACAGCGTTAATTAAGAAAATCCAGTTAAAACAAGTATGAAGTACAGAAGTTAAAAAAGCCTTAAGTCGTATCTTCAATTAAAACACTTATTTTTAAAAGATTAAAATTTAAAATAGTTTAAATACTTCAAACACATAATGCATATTAAAACAGCACACTCCAGTTACTCATCACTCCACCCTGGGCAGCCGTGGCTGAAGGTCTGCTTGAACAAGGTCTTTGCACAATGGTGAAAAGACAACAAAGGGGGGACAGATTGAGCCTCTCTTGAGAGGGAGTGCCAAAGTCTGGGAGCAGCCACCAAAAAGGCCCTCTAACTCAGCCCTGGACGGAGGTTGGAGGGAGAGAAAGTCTTCCCCTGAAGATCACAGAACTCTGGCAGGGCTCTAAGGGGAGATATGGGCTTTCAAATAGTCTGGCTGGCATTCCACTCCTGGTCCTAGTGGTCTCTCAGCTTAAAAGAAACCAAAGGAGGCTGTCCCAGCCTTACAAAGATTTTGTGAAGTATTCCTCAAGAAAGGAAGGAAAGAATTCTTCATCTGTTTTAATCTATCTCAACAAAATGTTTAAGAATTCAAAGCAAGAAGTCTTATTAAAGAGCAATAACCCGCTCCCTTTCTTATTCTTCTGTAAACTAATCAGAAACTAATGACTTGCGCTAATTAAAAAGCTATAATTAGGACAGCCCTCATAAAACATGGCAAGTTTTGTTGGTTGAGACTCTTTATAGGATAGGCTTGTTTCTAAGGCCAGACTCCATGTCTCATCCAAAAGTGGGGGGAGGAGGCTAAAAATGAGAACTAAGAACTACTTCCTCAAATCAGGATGCTTATTGAGAATTATTTCTCCTGGTATAGGTGGAATACATGGGTTGATTGTCCCTTATCTAGAAATGCTTGGGACTTGAAGTGTTTTGGATTCTGGTTTCTTTTCTTTCAGATTTCAAAATATTTGCATATACATAATGGGGTATCTCAGATATGGAATACTAGTTTAAAGATGAAATTCATTTATATTTCATGTACATCTTATACATATTTGTTACTGTTGTTGTTGTTGTGTGTCTTCATGTCGTTTCCAACTTACAGCAACCCTAAGGTGAAACTATCATGGGGTTTTCTAGGGCTGAGAGTGTGTGACATGCCTAAGGTCACCCACTGGGTTTCCATGACTGAGTGAGGAATCAAACCCTGGTCTCCAGGGTCGTAGTTCAACGCTCAAACCACTACATCATTCTTGCTCCTTATATTGTAATTTTATACAATATTTTCAACAATTGTGTGCATGAGGCAAAGTTTGCATACATTGAATTTTCCACTTGTGCCATCACGTCAACACTCAAAAGTTTTGGATTTTGGAGCATTTCAGATTTTCGATTTTTCGATTAGGGCTGCTCCACTTGTAACAGCTTTGGAAATGACTTTCCATAGAATGACAAGGTGACATCATTTTACGGACAGGACAACCAACCAATCAGGATTTTATTGTTGCCTGCTTGATCAAGGCAAGCTGGCTATGGCTGCCAACTCCAGGGCTCTCGCCAATGTGGGCAGAAGACAGGGAAGAGAAAAAACACTCCCGCCGCAAGGCATGATCTTCCCCATCATAGAAAGCCAGTGGTTTCTGCCACATAGTGTGCAATCCCTATGCATAAGTCAGAAGTGTGCAACTGTGGCTCTCCACATTTTGTTGGGGTAGAGCTGCCACAACCCCTCACCACTGACTCTGCTGGCTCACACAGATCTAAGTTGTAGTCTACAAACATGAGAATGGCTAAAGTTGCCCAACTTTGTCCTGACAAATACATGATGGAGAGGGGAAGAAAGGGAAAATAAGAGAAAGGGAGCAAAAAAAAAAAAAAGATTCAAGGATCTGATTGAATTCTTTTTTTAAAGGAAACCTTCACCGAAGCAGGGTAAATTCAACATTCCCAAGCCAATTGCTAAAAAAAAAAAAATGCAAACAAGATTTCACCAAAAGATGTATAAGATCAAGCTGACTTAAGTCAAAGCTGCCACTCTTCCCAAATGAAAGTTTCAGAACAGATTATGGGCATCCTTCTGAACAGATAAGAAAACAGAACTTGCACAGTGATTAAAGGAACAAAAACATTTACATAAGGATTCTTAAAAACCATGATCTCCCAAAGGCTTAACAAGCTTGGCAGCTCGATTTTCCAGTCGTGCGTACCTGCACTGAGCAAGTTGCCACGATGATAGGAAAGCCAAGCAAAATAATATGTTCATCTGCATTTTTAAAAAGTTCTCATTATTACACAGATGCTTGAAGGGAAACAGTAACAGCAAACGCTTAGAGGACAGCAACTAAGAACCATCCCTGCTTCAAATCCTAGAGATGGCCTGTGACTCAGTTTACAGTCTGCCCTCCACATTTGTGGGTTTGATTTTCAAAGATCTGATTCCAGTTTATCCCTCCCCATTCGCCAGAGTTAGGGGCACAGGACCCCAATGAAAGTGAAAAGACTGTGAATAACTGTAGGCCCTTCCAAACCATATTTAGCACACAAAAAAAGTATGATCACCATATTCAACTCACTGTGGATTCCTTTGAGGCATCAGGGTTCCTTCCCAAGACAGAAGTGAATGGCTAGTGAGGCTTACTGTTATCTCCACTGCTGCCCCACACCATTTTTAACAGGGACTTATAAGCCCCATTGGCAGTTTCTCAGTCTCACGAGGCTTGCGGTCCCTATTTAAAATGGCATAGGGCAGCAGCAGAGGCGATAGCAAATAATCTGTGAATAATCAAATCCGCAGAAGCGAAACCCGCAAATGTGGAGGGCTGACTATATTTGTGAGTTTCTTGAATGCAACCTTCCCACCTCTGGGGTTTCTTTTCCATGGTAACCTTCCAGCTCTGATCAGGTTACACTGCCTTTTAAAAGCCCACCTCTGGTTCTCCTTCTCCACCACCGGCCACTACCTGGCCACCTAAGGATGCCTTGTAGCCGGATTTCTCAGCACCAGCACAAACCATCTCTCAGTGTTCCCATGCATCCAAGGAAGGAGATGGGCGAGAGGAAAGATATAGGGCTATCAGGCTGACACACACCCCTTTCCCTCTGCTTTCCCTGACCACACCCCAGGTACCCCTCTCCTCACCATAGAATCATAGAAATGTAGAGTTGGAAGAGACCACAAGGGCCATCCTGTCCAACCCCCTGCCATGCAGGAAAACCCTCAAAGCACTCCCAACAAGTGGTCATCCAGCCTCCGCTTGGCCCCCATCCCACAGATGCAGACACACATTATGACATGTGTGATTTTTCCACTTTTGTGAGGGTCTTGAGCCCCCTAACTCTAGTGAATGCAGAGGACCAACGGTAGACACTTCTGACCCAAACAACCCAATGGACTGACAAGGCAGTTTCCTACAATAAAGGAACACTTTCCTGGGACAAGACCTAATCCATCATTCTAATTCTTTTCTTTTTTTTCATTCCCAGGACAAGAGTGGGGAAATTTTAAATGGCATGATTGCTGCTTTATTTCCCAAATTCTCACAAGAACCACTGCCTTCATCATAATTAAACAGCTGCTATAATCATCATGATACTGTTTAAATTGCAGTGAAAATAATACTGGCCATTTCCACACTAGCTTGTTATAGCACTATGATTCCACTTTCAACATCCTATGGAATCCTGGGGTTTGCAGTTTCGGGAGGGGCCATGGCCCCTCCCGAAACTGCAAACCCCAGGATTCCATAGGATGTTGAAAGTGGAATCATAGCGCTATAATAGGCTAGTGCGGAAAGGGCCACTGACTTGTACTCAATACAATGCATAATTTTTTAAAAAACTCGTTGAAACATGCCTATCCAACCATCAATATTTTATTTTTTACTTCTTAAGTGACGCTATATTAGGCTGCAGTGGTAAACCCAGTTAGGTGCTAAGACGCATTGTAACCTACCTCTGATTGAATACGCACGGGGTTGCGGTTTTGGTAATTTCACTTTACATTCCTCCTATACCAGATAAACATGGGAAACAGACCCTTTTTCTAGGAGACAGAGATTGACACCTAGCACGAGTGGGGAGGAGAGTAAGGAGAAGAGAAATCACCACTGCGCTTTCAACACTGTAAAGTAGTGGTTCTCAACCTGTGGGTCCCCAGATGTTTGTGGACTTCAGCTCCCAGAAGCCCCAGCCACTATGGTCAATGCTCAGGGCTTCTGGGAGCTGAAGTCCAAACACATCTGGGGACCCCACAGGTTGAGAACCACTGCTGTAAAGGAAAAAACCCAACACTACGGAGAGAAAAAAGAGTTTAGGGGAGCGAGAAAGAAAAGACAGATGAAAAAAAAAAATCAGAATAGTACCATAGGACACTGATGGAGTGCAAGCCATGAACAAGTGAAGGAACAGAGGGGGGAAATGGTACTGGGGGAAATAGCAGGTTCAAACCAGGAGAAACAATCACAATACAAATTTTTATTTTAAATAAGAGTCTGGGAGGATCTGAAACTGATGGATTCATCCATCCAAGTCCAGGATTTTATGCGCTTAATTTGTTAATGTCTGGTTTTGATCCCATGAGTATTCAGGCATGTGTGTCAGTCTTAGGGTTGCCATTTCACCCCCCATGCTCTACATCTTCATCCGTTTTATAGCAGGAACAGCAGAGTCCTTTCTATAGTGGGAAGAGCTCTTAAATTTGGACGTTGCAAATCTGGAAAAAATTTCATTTCAGCTTCGTTTTGGGGTTGTTGTTGTTGTTTTTTTTGAATAATTTAATCAAAGTCGCGTATTTCTCCACCTTCTGGCTTGAAAAATATTACGATTTAAAAATCCTGACTACAGAGGAATTGGAACTGCAAGATTCTTCCACCCCAATGGACACAGACAAGCACAAGGAGACTAAAAGGGACACAGAATATTTGTATTTCAAACTGCCCCTCAAACTGTATTCAATTCCTTCACCATCTTCCCAGTGCTAGTAGTGCTGAGAAAACCTTCAGCTATGCAGAAGATGGGGAAGAAAAGGGAGACTGGGAAGGTGTTAAAAGGGTTTACAAGGAGACTTGCTGTCAGCTTTGTTAACTGAGGTATGCGTATAGATAGATATACATATACACAAACACACAGTGTCCAAGACTTATCTTTATAATTTCAATTCTATATAAAATTGAAATTGTAAAGCTAATTCTTGGACATCCTGTACATACTATTAATTTATTATATTATTATTTAACTTCAGACTTTGCCACTTCTGCAAGATTGGGATTCAAGGAGGCTTGCAATTTAAATTAAAATGAGTACAGTATAGCTGAAAAGATACAAAACAGAACTATTGTATTGTATTATGTATTAAAACAGAACTATTAATATTATTAAAAGAATTTAAAGCATACCCTTCGAAAGGACAAAAAGCAGTTTTTAAAAGTTACAGTTTATTTTTTTTAATTTTCTTTTTATTGTATGTATACAAATAATAAAATCCATATTAGAAAATTATACATTTCTGATTCTGTTATAGCAATAGCATTTATTTCTATACCGCCTACCAACTAAGTGTTATCTAAGCGGTTTACAATGTATTTTTAGCTAACTGCCCCCAACAAACTGGGTACTGATTTTACCGACCTGCGAAAGGATGGAAGGCTGAGTCAACCTTGGAGCCTGGCAGGATCGAACTCACAGCCTTGTGGTTGCAGTACTGGCATTTAACACTGCACCTCCAGGGCTCTCATATATTATTCATATATACAATACTATACCAATATACATCTTTTCTTGGCAATATAAAAAAGGATCAAACTATTTTTACGCTTATCTTAGTTCTTTTCCCATAACTTGTACCTTTTACACTACCATGACTTCCTAGCCTCTACCAAGAGTGGCTAATCACGTTATTTAAACTATAAAGAAACTCCCCAATTCAAATTTTTACATATTGTTGGTAATCTTGTCATCTACAGTGTACTCATTTATAACAAAAAAACAACAACGGAGTGACTTTACTTTTTTCACGTTATTTTTCAATTTTCTTATCCTTGTTATATTATTAGGTACATCCACGCATTTAATTACCCTTCCATCTATTTAACTTTTTTTTTATATTTTATTGACAAAAGGCTCTTCCGACTTTAGTTGCCATTTCTCCTATATATTTCAGTCAAAAACAATTATGTTTTGTTTTCTGTCTTTCTCGATATCTCTTTTTAGAAAAAAGTTACAGTTTAGAACAATACAGTACCCTCTTAGAAGTGCTTTCCTTAAAAACCCTTCATTTCTAAAAGCCTGCCAGAATTAATACATACAACGCCAAAGGAAGGACAGCAAGGGAAGCCACTCTTTTGTAAACCTGGAGAGTTTGCTACAAAGAAGGCTCTAGTTAGCTATTCTTGTACGTCTGAGTGGGGATGTTGGGGTCCACCAAACATTATGTACTACAGTTCCCACAATCCCCTAACTTTCATTTCTGCTCAACTTCAAACAGCACCAATTGCCAAGCTTTGAGTTCCCCAATCAGCAAATTCAACCTTTTCCCTAAAGCTTGGGAAGCGTGTCCACCAGAATGAAAATGGAAAGGAGGTAAGTATATGGTGGCTGCTAAGATGTACGTGGCAGTGGAACATAATGTTTTATACAAGCATCCAGCCAACTTTGTCCAGATGGTATGTAGCCTCTCCATCTTTATTACAAAGAATAAAAATGATGTACAGTATACTATGAGGTTATTCAACAAACAATTTCCAAGGATCACCTTTACTGCAGAATATGAAAGAACTCTAGGCTGCTTTATACGATGTCAGAGGTTTACAGAGCGGCAACAGTCTCACAGCTGGAGGTGATGGAAAGTCATGCTGATCGGAGATGCATGTGTTCCAGCACTGAAAAAGGTGTGCCAATGATGACAGAACCACTCCTCTACCAAACGTTACGGCCATTTCTGCACTAGACTGCTGTAGTGCTATTATTCCACTTTCAACATCCTACGGAATCCTGGGGTTTGCAGTTTAGGGACGGGCCTTCCAACTCTACGATTCTATGATTCTATGGGAGGCAGGGAGTCAAACTCTCCAGGTTTGCAAAAGAACTCTTGGTGAGAGACAAGGCACAAATATCCACCAAGAATAAATTTCTACCAGTCATGGCCATTTCCCACTAGGCTGTTATAGCGCAAAGATTCCACTTTCAACATCCTCTGGAATCCTGGGGTTTGCAGTTTCGGGAGGGCCGCCCGGCCCCTCCTGAAACTGCAAACCCCAGGATTCCAGAGGATGTTGAAACTGGAATCATTGCGCTATAACAGCCTAGTGTGGAAATGGCCATGTATCTGCGTTTTTCTTTATTCTTTTTCTTTCTTTTTTACAGTGTTGTAAAGGGAAAAAAAACAGCTCTTTGCTCTCCTAGCTGGCCATGCAGCTTGCTGCAATCTTCAGATTTAATAGATTTCAATTTCCAAATAGCAAGTCTTGCTTTGATGTAATCTGCATGCTATTTTTTTTCTTTTACTATTAAAAAAATGTTCCTTATCTAGCATTCCTATATATATATGAGAAGTAATGATCTCCTCACTTTACCTTGATCTAGAACAGCCCTTTTAGCTAAGATTTCTCCCTTAATTTCCAGAAAGGAAAATAGGATCTTTGGGTGCCTCTTTGTGAACGGGTGTGTGCGTGTGCATGTGGATGAATGACATGCTGTGAGCAAGCGCAGTTGGTGCTTAATGCATTAATGACATCACCAGGGGCTGACCCATGACATCACTATTCCCAGAGTTTGGAATTGTCCTCACCTGCCAAGTCTACCAACTTCTTCTTTAACTAGTAACATCATTACTGTCAAAAACACTTGCCCAGGCCTTTGATGATGCCCAAATTAATCTACAAAGCTGTTAATCCTTTGTTAAGCATTTTTTCTAAAATATATTATAAGTTACACAGAATTACAAAGTTAGAGAAAAGTAAGCATAGACAAATAGAAAACCAAGAAAAAAGAGAAGAAGAGAAAAGAAGAAGAAAGAAGAAGGAAAAAAATTGGCTTCCGATCTTCCTTTGGATGGTTGTATACGCATATAGTAATTCTTACCAATCCCTCTCTAATATTACAAAAATAAATACCTTTTTCCAATAACCTACCCTTTCTAATCATCCAAACCATGTTACAATGTCATCTTCTTTTCTTTTTCTTTTTTACTTTTTCATTTATTTATTGCAAAACATAAACGAGGAGTTTCCAGTCTTTCCAAGGTTGTTCATCCTTAAGCGATGAGTCTTGCTCATATAAGGTGAGCAGCACATGTGGGAACACAGACATACACACAAAATCTCCCTTAAAAAAGTTAGAACCAGCACCAAAATGGGATAGTGCTTTACCAGGGATATGCTGACAGGATGGAGACGCTAGCCAGTTACGCGTCTCCTCAACTAGACTCCTTACACTTTTTGCATGAACAAGAAAATGATGGGGAAGGATACTAGATTCAAATTATTTCCATTTTGCATCAGCTTTTCCTTGGCTCTTTCAAGAGGTCATCAGGCTGTCTGAGGTAGTCATTTCCGGGGCAACTGCTAGGTTGTGGCAATCCAGGTATCCAGCGATCTCAGAGCCGTGTACCATAAAACCAATCTGACAAATTTAAATGTTGTAAGTGCTACAATGGTTTACGAGGCTAAGAACATATTAAGCAACCTAACAGACAAAAAGACAGAAACGACATTTTCTTTCACCAGCCTCCACTTTTCCAACAATTTCCATCGTGAAGATCAGATTTATGAATCTAATTTTTTAATATAGTAGGGCTCATCTGTTCTCGCCTTTTCTTTTTCTTTTGCCATAAGGGATTCTAGAAGCTGCTGGTTTTACCTTGCTTATTTTAGGCAGGCACACACAGCTATACTAGGACAGAATAAAATCCTGCTTTTTCCCAGCTCAAGATTTGTTTATAACATTGTCTACCACAGATGCATTTCTGTAAACCAACAGTAGAAATCTGTGCTTCTGCAGCTCTTCATCACCATCCTCCCAATACTGATACTGCTAGAAAGCTTCCAGCTGGATAAGAGGAAGAGAAGAAAAAGAAACAGTCTGAGCAGGCAGAAAAGTCATTGCAAAAGAGGACTTCAGTGGCAGAAGCTTTGTTAACCTGCTTGTATTTAATTTTTCTTTTCAGGGTTTTAATCACAGTTGCCCGCTTTGACACAGGGCTTTTATTACTGCGTCTTTTGGTCTCATAATGTCTAAGAGCACTCATAATGTCTTCCTCTCCCTGCTCATATTACTTATGCTCTTCTCTCTTTTCCGTGGAACCCCCTCCTCCCAGCAGTTTCCTGATCCCACATACTTGAACACATTTATTCATGGTCTTGCATTTGGTTAAGACAGAAAGTATGTCCATTTTTTGGAGCAGTGACAAGAATTTTGTTTTTAATGTCAAAATCCTATGCATTTTCTAGACAGCACTTAATCTGCACTGAGTCAAACAGGACTTACTCCCAGGTAAACGACCAGGGATTACAGCTCTATTTTTTGTTTCTTCCTGAGCAACAATTTATCGATGCCTTGGACGATAAATCATTCCGTTTGTTCATTCCTGCCAACAATGACTTTAATCTTCATTTACAACTTGCAAAATCCATTTCATTGGTGGAGCGTTTGATAAAATACTCAATTATCATTTCTCTCTTTCTCTCATGCAGTCACTCCTCAGCCCGCTCATCAACAAAAGTCAGTCTGCTTATTTTTCAAAAAAAAAATATATCTCTGATGCGAGAAGATGAAATGCAAATAATTTCTGAACAACAAATAGCAGGGGCAGTTTACAATGATTTTCTTTAAGTAGATTATTCTTTCACAAAAACAACACAGAGGTTGTGAAGACTTGTCATGTGGATACCTTTTGGCACCTCCAGTTTAAAGGCCAGATATGAAATCCACACTGTTGTTTTTAAAAGGAGCGATACCAATTCTGGTGCCAGAGCCAGTGCGGTGTCGCCACTTGGGTGTCGTCCTAGGACTCTGGAGACCAGAGTTCAAATCCCCACTCTGCCGTGGAAACCCACTGAGTGGCCTTGGGCAGGTCACACTCTCTCAGCCTCAAAAGAAGGCAAGCCCCCTCTGAACAAATCTTGCCAAGAAAACCCCATGATAGTTTTTACCTTAGGTACGTCAGATAATGACTTGAAAACGCGCCACAAGAACAAGAACTTCATCCTACTGATTTCAACTGATATGACAGTGATTGTTTGGATTGTTAATGGTGTAAGTGGATCTAAAGTTCCCGGACCCTCAGCAGACAGAAGGCCATGCTGTCAAAGGAGCACATATGCACCCACACAGGGACACACACACACATGCTGTTGCTATATGCCTTCACCACAACTCAAACTTATGGTGATTCTATCCTAGGGTCTTCTTAGCAAGATTTATTCAAAGAAGGCTTGCCACAGCCTTCCTCTAAGACTCTTGGGAGAGTGTGACTTGCCCAAGTGGATTTCCATGGCCGAGTGGGGACTCTAATCCCGGTCTCCCAGAATCCTGGTACCTGGTCCAAAGCTCAAACCAGTACAGCAGACAGACTCTTACGGATATGTTGCATGGATATGTTGATATATTATCTCATCTTTCATATGCATTGAAAACTGTTTGTAATATTTTAATATGGTTTTCCTTTTAACTTTTTGCAAACATTTGTACCATATAAACTGTATTTTGTTTCACTCTTACATCGCAAGCTGCCTTGGATGTAATATTGGGAGAAAGGTAACACTTGAATGCTCCTGGGAAGTCAGGGGTCGGATCTTTCTCTCACCCTGCATTGTTTGAGGGTTGGCAGCATGTGCTGCCCAAGCTGCCCCATTTGCCAACACTCATGTCAGTGAAAGAGGTGGGTAGACATGAATGTTGTTTCTTCTGAGACTCCAGCCTCAGGGAAGCAGGTAAGAGAGATGCTTCATCACTTCAAGGCTGAAAGGAACTGCCTTTGGTCCTCAGGAAGATGCCTCTTGACTTTGCTGTACCACGAAGCCTCGGGCCCACTCACTCTGCAAAATTGTAGCAGTGTGATTCCACTTTAACTGCCACGATTCCATCCTATGGAATCTTAGAATTTGCAATTTAGTGAGGGACACTTAGAATTTTCAACCAGAGAGCCCCTCTAGTGCCTCACCCAACTACAAACTCCAACACTTTATGGGATCAAGCCTTGGCAACTAAAATGGAACCATAGTGCTACAAGTGGGTCATGCAAATGGGCCCCTCATACACCACACAAAGCCAGCCTTCCCACAGGACAGTTCACAAATGTGCAAGAAGGTTGGCCTGTTTTTGGAACTGCTCCAGAGATCCAACCACCTTGATCCAGCCTGGCTTACCACAATCATTCCAGAAATTCCTCCCCTGACTTTCACATCAGAAAAACCACCAAGTAGATACCAAGCATGAAAACCCAAAGCAAAACACAACAGTGCAAAAACAATACTAAGTTGGCAGTAACACTGAGAAAGAACGAAGATAGTACGTCAGCAGTGATTAATCTTACAAGATGTTAGTTAACAAGGAACAAACAGATGAAGTGCTGGAACGCACAGATAGCCACAAAGGCCCACTGAAACAATACCAGCCTTGAAAATCAGGGATGGACAAATGGTACAGGTCCTGAATGATCTGCAATAGATTGCCAGGGACTAGTTGATGATGTGCACCTTCAAGTCATTTCCAAGTTATGGCGACCCTAAAGTGACTCTATCACTCTGTTTTCTGGAGCTGAGAGTGGGCGACCATGGTCAAGTGAGGAATCGAACCCTGCTCACCAGAGTCATAGCCCAATGTTCAATCCACTACACCAGGATGGCTCTTAGGGTTTTTATTTTCAAAAAAAAATTGAAAAAAAGGGGAAAAAATATCACAAGAATGAGGCCTCTCACCTCCTGTTGTAGGCTCTCTAAATCAACTTCCTACTGATAGGAATTTCAGAGTTAACAGCATCCACAGAAGACGATGGTCCAGTGGGGGTAAACCCATCAGCCCTCTAGTTCTTTGATCCAACTTATATCACTTTTTAAGCAACACGTAATTAGTCAGTTTCTTCAGCTCAGGCCACTAACATATCTGCACATCATCTATTTCAACAAGAAGTTCCATTTTATTTATATATATACATATACATATATATGTAGGCATGTGTGTGTGTGTGTGTGTGTGTGTGTGTGTGTGAAGAGAAAAAATATTAACACAAATTCCAGAAACATAATAAATGATGGAGAGTCGGCATAATGCAAAGATGCCATCAAATATACAATCACTGTGATTTCTACGAAAGAGGGACAAGTAGGAAACAAGACGTTTGTATAACACAGAATTCTATTCAATTATAAACTGATATATTCAATAATAATTTAAAGACTGATAACTGAAATACTACACAATTATAAAATATATTATTATATTAATATTATATAATATTATTATATTATTATTACACATTTTATTATATTATTATAACTATATATTATATTATGTATATTACATATATTTTTGAAATATATTCAATAATCTGGATTATTATTTTTCATCATCTATGTGTCCATACAGAAGACGGTAAAGCCCTTATTCCATGTTCAATTGTCTTTCATTAATCAACTTTTATCCCATTTGCTCCAGCCCTGGAAGCATTAAGGCTCATGTATCCTCACGTTTCCAAATCTTTCATGGATGTTTCCTCTCCTCTTGCAAAGCTTCCTGGGGCTCAACACAACCGTTGTTATTGCTCTGTCGGTATAGCGATTCTGTCCGATATGCTTCAAACAACTACAGCACAGAGATTAAATACAATCTATACCCACATAAATCATTGAATAAATGAATCATGAAATTAATATGTAAATTGTGTGTTTAACCTCTATTTATACAGCACTGTCTGTCACCATGTAGTAAATCTAAAACTAATTGCAAATTCACAACTCTGCAAAAAGAACACCACGGTAAAAGCTTGACATATTTATTAACTAAATGTTGAACTACATTGAGTAAGTAATTAACAGTCATGCCAGAACAGGGAGAAGAAAATTATATTTAAGCACAGATGTCACCTGTACGAAATGGCTAAAACTATTTTAGATTAGATCCTGATATTAATCAAAGAAATACCACTATTTAATTTTTGACAGACAAATCTGTTACCATTTATTCACGATTCCATTAAACACTCCATTATTTAAAATCCGCACGTCATGTCCAGCTCAGATCTCTTCATTAGCTCTTTTACAGTGAAAACAGTCGAGAGCAGAAGAGGAAAAGTAGCAGCGCTGTAGCTTCCAGCGGGACATTCGAGACCTGATTTTGTCCAGGGATATTTCCCACATTTTAGCATAGTCACCTCTTGGACTACAATTCCCAGCCATAGGACCATTTGCTATGAAGGCTGGGGGATTCTGGAAGCAGTCACCAAAAGTAACTCTTCCAGGTTCTGAATTTTTCAGCCTGTCCAAGATGCCCCCGCCAAAAAAAAAAAACCTCCATTCAGCTTCCATGGTTGAAAAGAAAGCATCTGTTCCTTTTACACATTTAGATATAAAAGAACCTGTGTAGGCAATGTTCTGTTTAATAATTGCTCAGTAAGTAACCATGATTCCATGAAAGAGCTATTAACAGGCTTGAGAGAACACAGAGTTATGCAGAAAAGCAGAAAGACTTTACAACTCTCTCCCCACCCATCCCAAAAAAACAGCCTAGAACTGACTACTGTGTAGAACTGATGATGAAATTCTAACTGATTGTTGCATGGGGATTGTGGAGCTGGGGTATAATGAACGGGCTGAAATTCTGTTTGTTGGATGAGGGTGAGAAATTAAAGCCCAGAGGGACGGAAAATTGGCTGTGGAATGGACTACCCATAAGAGTTCACGGCTGGCTGGCTGGCTGGCATCCAGAATAGTAGAACATCACAATACAACATTTTTGTCACAGTTTCCACTCATACCATTAAATAAGGGCCTTTCCGCACTACAAAATTATAGTGCTATTATTCCACTTTCATCATCCTGTGGAATTCTGGGACTTGTAATTTACTGAGGTCAAACTGCTCTTTGGCTGAGAATTCTAAATGCCCCTCCCTCAACTGCACACCCCAGGATTCCATACAATGTTGAAAGTAGAATAATAGCACTATAACAGTGTAGTGCAGAAACGGCTCTGGTCTCCTTGTTTAGGGAGGGACATTTAGCATTCTCAGCCAGAGAGCTCTTGGGCCTCAGTAAACTACAAGCCCTAGAATTCCACAGGATGTTGAAAGTGGAATAATAGCACTATAACAGTGTAGTGTGGAAATGGACTAAGTTCAACCACATGAGGCCACCCGTTTTCACAAAAATTCCCAGTACTGGCACAGAAAGAAGCCTTTACAAAAGGCAAGGTTCAGATGGATAAGAGATAGCCTAAATCAGAGATTCTCCACCTTTGGTCCTCCAGGTGTTTTGGATTCTTGTTCAGATTCCCGAGCCACCGGAAAAGTTGGCTGGAGTTTATGGGAATGTACTAGAACTAACTTGTGTCCCCTGCTCAGTCTCTTGTCCTGGTGCTACTAACTGTTGGTGGGCAGCTTCAAGGCCCCTTCCAGCTCTCCTTTCTTATGGTTATCTTTATACCTGGCTTGGACCTGACAGTCCTTCAAAGAGAGGATGCATTTGGATAGCAGGCTGTTCTTTGACAAGCCTTCAAACTGAGGACTGCCTTCCATAAACAAAGCATGCATGGCCATACTAGTCTTTGGCTAATCCAGGCCTGTAGTCAGATGGGACCAGAATGTCACTGCTGAGAGACCCATATATATACTTGAGGTTCACCATTTTTAATGACTGGTGTCGCCAGGGGGGTCTTAAGGTCATCTCCTTTGTCATGGTCAGATAGTATCTGACGAAGACCCAAAGGTAAGTCAGAGAATGCTTCTGGACTTCTCAGTAGCATCCAGCACTGTGGTACAACATCTTCTTCCAGCAATTAGAAGATCTGGTGAGGCTTAAAGGACACTTGGAAGGGCCAACCCAACGAACTGCAAACCAGGGAAGGTAATCTTTGGCCAATCCTGAATGGCCAACGATAAGTATGGGGGTTGTAGACTGAAGAGGAAGCAGCTTCCCTACCACTTCTGTAAATGGAAATGTAAACTCCTTCTATCAAGCGAGGTCTGTCTTTCAGAGAAAAAGGACCTTGCTGTAGCTTCCTCATCAATACCTTTATAATGTTTCAGAAAGACTACTCAGAGGTATCCTCCAAATGAGATCATGCAGAAATTTCAGCCAGTCAATACTCCAGTTCCTAGAGGTGGTATATAGGCAAGTTCCCCACCAGTTGCACCAGCTAGCAGTTAGCTTCTGAGCTCGAGAACGTAAGACAGTCTCTTTCCACAGTGTTCCTTTCAGCAATGAGATCTGTATTATCTGTCCTGCTCCATATATCACTTCTGTACAAGTCCAAGCTAACATTAGCAACAGAAGGGTTGCTTGGGTGGTGGACTTAATGCTCTGGGAGGGCCTCCAGGGGAAAGTTCTTCAAGCCACATCCATGATTGCTTCTGAGAAGGACTCCAAGATTTTCTTATTAAGAACAGTGGTTGGGAAGAGAGCTACAAACATTGTTGCTGCTGTTTGAAATATTTTGTAATGATGGTTTACAATGATGTCTTTTATTGTTTCTTTAACGGTGAGTGTTACTTAAACGTCAATTTTAAGAGGCATCAGACCTAGAAAGGGATGGTATATAAGCAAATACATAAATAGGAAAATAAGATCAGGGTCACCAAATACTTTTTAAGTATTTAGGTATTTTAGAGTAAATACCCTTTAAGTCCTAAACACCCAAAAGGCACCAATTCTGCCTGATCTTGAAAGTTAAGCAGGGTCAGCCCCAGTTAGTGCTTAGATGGGAGACCACCAACAAATATTCATACTGTAGGCTATATTTCAGAGGAAGGAAAACTGGCCAAACCACCTCTGAATATTTCTTGCTTAAGAAAACCCCATGAAATTCATGGAGTCGCCATAAGTCAACAGGTAACCGGAACGCATATACTTACACACCTCACAGAAAAGACCCTGTCCTGCCAAAGTACCAAGCTAACTGCTACAGAAGAGGCATCTGAATTATAATGAACTTTCTTTACCTCTAATGTTCTTAACACCTCCTATCACCTACTACTGCTCACAGGATTTATTTTCCTCTAGCTTTCCTGTTTAATCAAGTGACATTTCCTGCCCTGCAAAAATAGAAAGTGGTCCAGAACTTACTGCTGGTTTTATACAACCAAGAAGGGGCCTGCAATAACAAAGCAGATGTGCTGATGTGAGATCACCATGGATTCTCCGCCAAAGTCACAGTCTTCAGGTATGGCAAGATATTCCTCATTCTTTAAAACAAGCCCTGCAATGTTACCTTTTCAGGAGGAAAACGGCCATCACAAAATGCTATTTTCAAATCATGCATGAGGATGGGTTGACCAGTACTTGAGAGGGGAAAAGAGAGCAAAGATTCATGGTTTCTATTTCTTAGCCTGCCACTCACTTTCCATGTGACCTTGGGCTGGAAAATTTCTCGCTTTGTCTTCATCGGCAACAGCACGTGCTTTGTATCTGTGACAAATCCTTACTAGGGCTCAGCAGTTGGACACTGCTTGCTTGCTTTCTTGCTTTTTACAGGGACTTTAGCAAACAAGGTGCTTAACCGTATTGTGTCCAGATCTTTCTCTTTTTCAGATGAAGAAAGACCAGGCAAGACAACAGGATTTTTGCAACCATACCTCAGAATTTCCTGAACATTGATGCTGAGAAGAGAAGGAAGTGTGTTGTTAATAAACAGTAAGCTATTAAGCCCAATTGATTAAGTAACTATCTGTATATCAGAAAAGAAGCAGGAAACTAATAGCTGAAAGGAATAGGTATGGGCACCTGCACAAGGCACCCAATTTAAATACAGTCAGTCGTTTATTTATTACAACCCATAGATCCATCAAAGAAAGGACTTGAGGATAAAATAGACCATGTACAAAATATTTGAAGGAAAAATCAAAACAGTAAGACAATCATAAGTGAGTTCTAATTCTGGCGCCTCTGTGATGAATTTAGCAACAGCCAGGGTCACTTTTGAGGACTTTTCTTCCAGCAGGAACCTAACATAAAATTGGTCTACATTACATTTAGCATCGCCCAGCGTCAGTCTTGTTCTAATCTTAAAGCATAAAGGTTTCAAACCTTCCCAGGAGCTCTGGTGTGGGCCTGCAAAACAGGGCTTTCCAAACAGTGTGTCGTGACACATTAGTGTGTCACCTGTAATGTGTTGGTGTATCGCCTCCCCAGCCAAGAAAGATTCCCCCACCCGAGCCTGGCCTGCTGCTGTCGCTCTGACTGGGACCTTTCCCCGGCAAGAGCGACAGCAGTGGGCAAAGACTGGGTGGGAAGGGGCTGCCTTTGCCCCTGCCGTCACTCTCGCTGGGGCCTTTCCTGGTGAGGGTGATGGCAGCGGGGCCGGGACCGGGTGAGGGGCTGCCTGTCTTCACCCTAGATACACCTCTGGGTACCTCCGGGTTGCTAGTAAAACTGAACTACTGTGTCGCGAAATGATGCATGTCGAAAAACTGTGTCATCAACATGACAAGTTTGGAAAGCTCTGCCCTAGAACCTCAGTCAAATACAAGTGGAAAAATGGTAGCACTTGGAAAAGTTATTTCCATTTTTATTAGTCCCATTTGTAATTATTATCCAAACAAGCTGTTCTTTTAGTATACCAAACACGATCGTTTTATGCCAAAATTATGCATACTGCATTTTATGTGTCTAAAGTGTTATTAATAATTACTATTATCATTTCATTCACTTATACTCCACTTTTCTCTCAATAATGATTCTTCCTGCAGCTAACAACATATTTAAAAACAATACAGATTAAAAACTATATAAAAATCAATAAAAGCGTAAATATAAAAGTTATTTTAAAGCAACCATTAAACAATTTATACAGTTAAAAACACTAGCAATAAAAGAATTAAAGTAATAAAGTGATTTCCGATCTATACAGGGAGCTAATATCACATTTTACCATTTTTTGTGTGTTTTTCCCCAGAAGAAAGGGGGAAACAGGTTCACATTCCCCCCCCCAAGGCTTTAAAGTTTCTATAAATTTTACATCTCTAATTCAGGACAGGAGAGCAGGTATTGTATAGTGGCTTGAGTACTGAACTATGACTCTAGAGAACAGGGTTCAAATCCCTGCTCATCTATGGAAACTGACTGGGTGATCTTGGGCAAGTCACACTCTCTCAGTCTCAGAAGGAGGAAAAGGCCAAATCTCTCTGAACAAATCATGGGAAGAAAACCCCACGATAGGTTTGTCACAAGTAGGAAATGACTTCAAGCATACAACAGCACAATACAGAGCAGGCTATTTGGGAAGCGGGGTTGAACAAGCAGTGCTCCAGTCCTTGCATTTCTGTCCTTATTTAGAAGGCAGAAAGGGAGAGGGAGTTAATCTCAAGTGCAGATGTAGCCCCTATGAGTTATTGCAGAGCTTTCCAAACTTTGCATGCTGATAACACACTTTTTAGACGTGCACCATTTTGCAACACAGTAATCAGTAAGTAATTTAGTAAGCGGAGGCAGCCCCGTCATCCGGACCCGGCCTGCCACCAGGGTTTTCCGTGGCCCGGGGCAGCAGCGGTGGTGGCAGGAGAGGCAGCCCCTCCACCCAGACCTGGCCTGCCGCTGCCCCCACGGGAGTCTTCCTCAGCCCGGGGGGTGGCGGCAGCAGAGGCAGCCCCTTCACCCGTTCCGTTCACGCAACACACCTACACACTGCAGCCGAAACACTAAGGTGTCACAACACACAGTTTGGAAAGCGCCGAGTTATTGCTTTGTCCCAGTCACAAAACTTTAAGGACTTTGAGTTCAGAAAGAGAAGAGCTGTAGTTTTCACAGCAAAGAAGTTACACCCTTTTCGCTTTGCATAAGGGAGTGACATTTTTGGTTCGTATTTAGGAGGGTACAAAAGGGTACATTCCTTATATGGATTTCCACCTATTTCTATTTTTATATAATTGTACTTAATTTTAAATACAAAACAGCACAATCCAAACATGCAAAACAAGAACAAAAAATACATCCATACGAGCATTAACAGACATCTACACATAAACTAAAACAAATACTAACAGAATGAACTGTTTGCAACAAGGACAGGGACCAATTTTAGTTATGTTTTGTTAGAAACTGGGGCATTTAAAAAGTGGCCCCCAAAAACTGGACAACAGATGATTAGTCAGGACTCTCTCTGCCAAACTGGAACAACTGGAGGCTTGTATTTCAGTAGAGGATCTACCCACAGCAGTGAAGTTACAGACTTTTAAGATATCCAAGGTATATTAGCAAATCTAGTAAAGAAGATGCTGAGAGTATTGATGTTTTTTTGCTACTGTTCAAATGTTAAAAAAAAAAATTCCATATTCTTCTAACGAGAGACAGGGTGGTTCTAGGGAACAGAAATGAACAGGAAATCAGTAAAAGGAGAGAAGATCGGTTATTAAGACTCCAGATCCTCTCCATCGGCAGGTGGAAGACTGGCACAGAAGGGTTTTGTGCTGTGTTTTTGTTTTTTCAATATCAGGATCTGATATTGTTTCTACAAGAGATTTATGTTAAAAAGATAAGTTTCTCAAGGGTTTTATTTTGTAGGTGGGGAACGGCATTTTCATCTCGGCTCCTTGTGTCCACCCAACATTTCATTCTAGGAAGGAGAAAAAGCCTGCTTATCTTCATGGCAGGAAAGAACAATCTTAGATTTATAACATGCTAGGAAGCCATCGCGGTGATAGAGCAATCTTTCCACCAGACATCTCTCCATTACGAGGGCTGATGCTGCTCTGCCCCAGTGCCGCTTCTGGCCTGATCTGTCAGGCCCATCATCACGGCTGCTAACAGCACTACCTCCCTACACTCTTTATTTTTCATCTTTAATCTCCACAAGCTCAACCGTGCTTCTTAAACAGATCACTAAAACCTAGTCTTACCAGAGAACTTTTTAAAAGGAAGGTGGACGGCGAGGTACACCTAGAAGAAAAGCATGGACTAATGCAATCCTCTTCCTCATTTCCCTTTTAAAAATAATTATTCCTTTTCCACTCTGCTTTTTAAGAAATACAACTTGCATCAGCTCTGTAAGAGACCATGGAAGACATGCCCTATGAGGATAGACTTAAAGAGCTGGGGATGTTTAGTCTGCAGAACAGAAGGTCAAGACGGGACATGATAGCCATGTTTAAATATTTGAAGGGATGCCATGTAGAAGAAGGAGAGGGCTTGTTTTCTGCTGCTCCAGAGACCAGGAAAGGAGCAATGGATTCAAGCTGCAAGAAAGGAGATTCCACTTGAACCTCAGGAACAACTTCCTGACTGTCAGGGCTGTCCGGCAGTGGAATCTGCTGCCTCGGAGTGTAGTGGAGTCTCCTTCCTTGGAGGTTTTTAAGCAGAGCCTGGATGGCCATCTGTCGGGAATGCTTTGAGGGTGTTCCTGCAGCAGGGGGTTGGATTGGATGGCCCCTGGGATCTCTTCCAACTCTACATTTCTATGATTCTATGATTCTATATTTAGCAGTATATAGGACTCTATCACGCAAGGCAGGTAAATCACAATTACAGCAGGATAATAATGTCTTGGTGGGGATCTATCACATGAACCTTATTTCAACACTGGCAAATGGATACTGCCCCTCACACACACACAAACCCCTACATGTGGGCACCAGGCTAGCTTAGCTTAGGGTTACAAGCCCAGTCGTGTGGCCCCACAACTTGGTAAAGACGAACAGCCAAGGGGTATCTTTCGCTTTGGTAGTGCTAGCTCTGATTACTGAATTTTTAAAAATAAGATAGTACAGTGTAGTGGCTAGTGTCAGATCAGGAAAGTGAAAACCAGGGTTTGAACACCTACACAGCCCTGAAATCCTTTGGCATACCTTGGTCCAAATTACTCCCTTTCAACCTAACTAGGGATTCACACTACACAATCACAGTGCACTATACAATCACAATCACAATGGTTCCATCCTGTGGAATCCTGGGATTTGTATTTGGTAATCCATTAGAGGGCTCTGGTTGAGAATTTTAAATATCTTCTCCTAAACTGCCAACGCCAGGATTCCATAGGATGTTGCCATGCCAGTTGAAGTGGAACAACAGGACTATAATTGTGTAATGTGAATGGGACCAGGATTGTTGTGAAGATAAAATCAAGGACAGGAGAAGGGCCCTTGAATGCTGCTCTGAACTTGTTGGAAGAGAAAGAGTGGATTTTTTAAAAAAAAACGTTGTCAATAAAATAAACAAGAACAATCTATTTGTGATCCATGAGTTTACGCTGGTCATGCACAATCCAGCCATTTGAATCAATGATTCAGATTCCAGGAATCAACGAAGTATCACTGGAAAATGGGGCATGTTCCAAGTAATGTCATTTTGTTGTTGCTGTTATTGTACTATTGTGATCCTATCTATGGTGCTTTTATTCCGACATTTTGTCAGTCCATGTAGAAGGGCTTCCAGAGCACCTATCTGCACTGGAACCACAGTTGTTTCTTTCTCTGAGAAAAAAAAAACAAATCTCAGTTTGTAGATGTCAATACAGTAGAGTCTCGGTTATCCGACGTAAACGGGCTGATCGTTGGATACCCGAAAATGTCGGATAATCCGGAGGCCCACGGCGGCCATTTTGGGGGCGTGTCTGGGGGTGTGTCTGGGGCGTGTCAGGGCGTGTAAATGCCTACAGCCACGCCCCCAGGCAGCCACGGCGTCAGATAATCCGGAATGTCGGACGAACGAAGGTCGGATAACTGAGACTCTACTGTATTTCATGTTTTCCTCTCTTTTGCACTGGAACAGGAAGAAGCCTTAGCATGGCAAAACAGGTCCTTTTCACACTACACAATTATAGCAGTATGATTCCACTTTAATAACCATGATTCCATCCTATGGAATTCTGGGATTCTGGCATTTGGAATTTTCAGCCAGAGAATCCCTCTAGTACCTCAACGCCAACACTCTATAGCAATGGTTCTCAACCTGTGGGTCCCCAGATGTGTGTGGACTTCAGCTCCCAGAAGCCCTGAGCATTGACCATAGTGGCTGGGGCTTCTGGGAGCTGAAGTCCACGAACATCTGGGGACCCACAGGTTGAGAACCACTGCTCTATAGGACGCAGCCATGGTAGTTAAAGTAGAATCACAGTGCTATAATTGTGTAGTTTGTAAAATAAAAAACAAAAATTCACTAAAACATTAAAATAAACCACTGTAGTTATCACTTCAGTAAAAAGAAATAAAGTGATGTTTTCTCCTTCCTTTACAGTAAAAGTTGATTTTCGTTACTTTTAAAAAAAATAAACGCTACAAGCCAAAAGCATTCTTCTACTAGCAACCTCAGTTTTGCTTCAGCATCCACAACAGAGCATGAAACAGTGGAAAGAGATGCAATACAACCCATCAGTTGAGCCATGCGTCTACCACTTAATGAGACTACACCCTTGTAATTAGAAAAGTAACTAAAATGTGGCATTTATACTACGAAAGGAGCGTAGTTATCTCTTTCCAATTGCAAAGATACATCTATAACATAACTGAGTTTTTTGGGAGTTGTTGGAAAACAGAATTAACTACGAGTAACGTGGTGTCATGGTTTGAGCACTGCACAATGGTTCACCTTGTTGTTATTGCTGTGTGCCTTCAACTTGTTTCTGACTTATGGCGCCCCTAAGGCAAACTTATCATGGGGTTCTCTGAAGGCTGGGAATGTGTAGCATACCCAAGATCACAGTCGCATAGGAACGGGGTGGGCAGAGGGGGCGTTTTGCCCCAGGCAGCAATGTTTTTGGGGCGTCCTGGCTCGTAGCCACACCCCTGCATGTCCTGGCCACGCCCCCACGGCCACGCCCCCACGCACTATCGCCCCGCCCCCTCTACACGCTCCAAGTTCCGCCACTGCAAGTTCCCCCAGTGGGTTTCCATAGCTAAGCGGGGAATCTAACCCTGATCTCCAGGATCTCAGTACAACATTCAAACCATTAAATCACGCTGTTTACCTTACGGTTGCCGTAAGTCAGAAACAACAACAGTAGCAGCAAGACAGCAACTAGTTATTTGTAAATGCTTGCTTTTCTGCTCCAAAGCAGCACATAGAATTGCTCTGCCAGCGAGCAACTAAATATCTAAATTTATACAGACAGACTGCTCTTTGTATTATCTTGGAATCTCGAGAACAGCGGGAAAGCTTTTACAGTGTCAATGTTATGATCAATGCTGCAGTTCCAGGTGTTAATGCTTCATTTGCCTTTAAAAGTAAATGTAATAATCTAGGAGGATCAATACTGCACACTCTTTATACACTGTGAAATTGCTGCGAATCCACTGCACTAATATATATGGTAGAATTTCAACTGTGACATTCTATCCTAACAGTATGTTCTAGCTTTTTTTGCCTTCGTGGCCTTTTAAACTCTTTTTTTTTATATATATAAAAGGCTGGTGATGAACTGTGAGATTAATTTGCAACAAAATTAACCCAGCACCATCTGTTGAATTTTTCATGAGTAAAAATAAATATAAACACCAAGCTAATCAGGGAGAAGGGATCACTTTATAAAGGTATTAGGAACTGAATAGGGAGCTGCCAACAATGGTTGCTTTAAATACACAATGGGTCTGTAAAAGGTGAAACAGCACATACAAAATGATGCGATCTCGGGATGACAGGTATAGAAGGGTTTATGATCCAGTAATAACAATAGTAATAAATCCGAGATCAGTGTGTTTTCTTTTTTTAAAAGTTTCATACAAGTCTACCTTTCTGCCTCAATAGGAACAATCTAAGCACCAACTTTGCTCTCACTCAGAAAGGGTGCATTTTTGAAAAGAGGACTGGGAGAGCCTAAGGGCCTGCAGATATGGTTGGACTCCAGTTCCCATCAGCCCCAGCCAGCCTGGCGAATGGCAGGAAATGACAGGAATAGCAGCCCATCACCATCTAAAAGGTTCTCCATCTGCTTTAGAAAGTTGCTCCTGCCGTAATGGAGAGTTTCGGGGAAGGGGCAAACGGGATGGTGTTTATGAAGTGTTTATAAAGGCGTTAATTAGGCCAGAAGGGATTAAATCTTGATTGGGCCTGGGGAGAATGCAAAGGAAGGGCAAGCCGTATCATCTGCGTGGCCGAGTTCACCCTTTCTGGTACGCCAAAAAAGAAACAGTTGCTTTTCACAGTGCACTGTTTCCTGAGCAGAAGACGCTATTACGGGAGCGTGCAGAATTGCGGTCCTTCCAAGCACTAAAGTGAGAAACGCAGGACAATTCTGTTTTGCCGCTAGACTTGTAAAGCTCTAAATGACTTGAGACCAGGCCCCCATTCATAGTATGTTTATTTGTTAAAATATTTATGCCTACGTGCCTTCAAGCCACCTGTCCGCTTATTCTTAGGCACACTCAGAGTTGGTTCTACCAGTTTCTTTCCCTGAAATGTAGCACCTGGTATTCACTGTCAGTCTCCCATCCAAGTAATAACCAGGCCTGACTCTGCTTAGCTTCCAAGATCAGATGGAATCTGGTGTCTTTAGGGCATTTAAGCCACTATAATACATACCCCATTGGTTTATCAAAATGATCTCAAGGCAGCTTACAAATAACATTAAAACAAGTTAAACAGTAAAACAGTGGTTCTTAACCTTTTCTTTACCAGGGACTCCTTGTAAGTATAGTTTGTTGCCAGGGACCCTCAAGACTTAATTGAAAATTAAATATTTAAATTCAGGTTTAAATATTCAAAGATTTAAGTATTCAAATATTTAAATTTATTTATTTATTAAAGACTTCTGGAGACTAGGGCCATTTCCGCACTAGCCAGTTATAGCGCGATGATTCCACTTTCAACATCCTCTGGATCCTGGGGTTTGCAGTTTCGGGAGGGGCCGGGCGGCTCCTCCCGAAACTGCAAACCCCAGGATTCCAGAGGATGTTGAAAGTGGAATCATCGCGCTATAACTGGCTAGTGCGGAAATCGCCTAAGATTCAAATCCCCACTCAGACACCGGGTGACCTTGGGCAAGTCCCTGCTGCTGAAACAGTTGTTGGTATCCAGCAGCAAGGCTTCGCAGACCCCACGAGGGCTCCGCAGACCCAGGTTAAGAACCACTGGTTTAAAACAATAAAATAAGTTAAATAAGTTAAAAACACATTAAACATCACAATGAGTTAAAGCAGATTTCAGAGAGGTATAAGTTGTTAAAGCCACATACAACAGCAACTGGGGTGACTCAAGGAATCAATGTGGAGCAAGCCTTCCGGCCCTCAAATAAGGGGCATCCTTTATTTGATAATAATAAGGGATGCTCAGCAACCATGGATGCACTTCTTCTTGGCCATGAGGGAAATATCTATTCCAACGACAAAGAAATTTTCTCACCTGGCTGGATCTCCAGGTTGGCTCTACCAGAAACCATGCAACAAAAAGAAACTAGCCTCATGTTATCTGAGTCAAATGGATTAAACCGATACAGTCAACATATAAGAAACTTAACTCAGTGACGTAATGGTAAATCTTGAGGTGCATATGTGCTCAGCATGACAGCTCCTATATACGTCTCCGGTCCAAAGAAGCCTCTGAAACCACAGGCAGTTTGGCTAATGGAGAACAACAATCCAGTTTGAGCAGTTTTCATCACCCCAGCACCTGGTCTTTTGTACACATAATGGGTCTTAACTGCACACGGAAGACCACACCACCACAACGCACTACGCATTGCAACACGGATGGGTCGCGACAAGAAACAAAAGGGAAGGAGGGCGCTTCAAGGGAACAGGGAAGTCTGATGGGAGTGTCAAATCTTATCACCATCTCCGCTGACAACAAAGTTGCGGTGCTTCAGTCTCGTGAGATCTGGATCCATTATGAAACTTTGTGTGTGTGCGTTAAGAGTAGACATTTGCATATGAAATATTTTCGATAATAAAGAACTCAGCTACCAACACCTTTCACAGACACTTTGCTGTATTCAAAGAAAACATGCTATTAATGAGAGATACAGTTTCATTGTGCTCCTCTACCAATTATTGCTCCGTTATCCAAGCCAAGATAGGATCAGAGGGAAAACAGTGAACCATTTTATTAAAGGAAACACAACCCACAACACAGCTTTTCCTTACGTAAACACTCCCACCGTCGTTTTAAATCACTGACAGTTTTTGAAGCTGAAACATGGTAAATGTTTTCACAGTCACACCAATTAGAAGGTTCAGAGGGATTCAGATGTGCATGCTATAGCCTTCTTTTTCTCAAAAAAAAAATTTAAGTATTGTGAGCTTTCAGAAGTTCATGCATGTTTGCTGCATTCTGGCTGGACAACTGACCAACTATGGATTTTGTTTTTCATCCACAGACCAAGATGACAACCTTTGCAAAAAGAGCTTCTGATACAGACAAGACTGGAGCTAATCTAACCATTTTGTCCCTGCAGGAAAAAGTAGACAGCTGGTGAGATCTAGCATCTATTTGGGATCATATATTTGTAAGACATCAGTGATTAGTAGCCTGAGCACATGTGCATTTGATTTAGCTTGACTGTTCAAGGGACTTCAAACATTACTTCCTACACGCTGACATTTTGCAGGAGAAGAATCACTCCTAACATTGATATTTTTACACCAAGGATAACTGCCTACTCCAAGGATAGCTCCACTCACTTTCCTTTCCCATGTTCACTGAAGATGACTCTCTGTATCTATTATCTGTCTTCAGGGGCTCAGTAACAGAGTACCTGGTCCAAGGTTTAATTCCCAGCTTCTCCAAGGAGGACTAAGAAAGGCTCTCGCCTGGAATTCTGGAGTCATCTGCAGTCTGTGTAGGTTAGCTAGATAAACTAGTAGGTGACCTGCAGCCCATTCACACCATAGAATTAGAGCGGTATTATTCCACTTTAACAGCCCTAGTTCCTTCCTAAGGAATCTTGGGGTTAGTAATCTTAGTTAGTTAATCTTGGGGTTGATGAGGCACTAGAGCTCTGTGACTGAGAATTATAAAGTCTCCTTCCTTAACTTCCAGGATTCCACAGGATAAGACCACGGCCATTTCCGCACTAGACTGTTCTAAGCGCCATTCTTGCACTTTCAACATCCT
Source organism: Iguana delicatissima (assembly GCA_948472985.1). Classification (NCBI taxonomy): domain Eukaryota; kingdom Metazoa; phylum Chordata; class Lepidosauria; order Squamata; family Iguanidae; genus Iguana; species Iguana delicatissima. The sequence continues at coordinate 707,491 of CAOKZL010000010.1, forward strand.
ATGGGATCCTGGGGTTTGCAGTTTCGGGAGGGGCCGGAAGTTGAAAGTGCAATAATAGCACTAGAACAGTCTAGTGCGGAAATGGCCACAGTCTCCTACTCTTCTCATTAGACTATCCTTCAACAAAGTTAGTTGCATTGCATGGTGATATAACTTTAATGGTGCATTGCATGGTGATATAACAAGGGTGAAACTGAGTGATGGTGGTCCCAGATTATACCCACAGATTACCCACATACCCCAAAGGTGGAGACCTTCAGTGGTTGCTCTGTGCACAGAGAGGGCAACAATATGATGGCAGAGGGTAAGAGAGACGTAAGGGAGTTTATCTCTCTTCATGTGTCTATTTTACATGATTAAATATCACCTGATCCTGATCAGGTTGGGCAGTTTTAAGTCCCAAATTCTAGAAAAGAAAGCTAAAATGTCTTCCTTCTATTTGCGGTGTTCAGGCTGTGAATCCTGCAGCTTATGTAAGAAAAACAACCACCACCCACAAACTGCAGGCAGGTACCAGAAGACAAAGAGAAACCCCAAGTTTCAGAAAAAGGACAAAAAAATGTGGGGAAAAGAATTGAAAGAACAGGAAGGGCAATCCGTATTGCGTGAGCTGTTCAGCGACTGTTGGAGAAGGAATGAAAACCCTGCTGAGGAGAGCTCCAGGAACCCTGTCGCAGTTGTAGCGCTAGGATTCCACTAACCGGATTTGTGGAATGATGGGATTTGTAATCCACTGAGGCGCTAGAACTCTTTGACTGTGAATCAGAAATAGCTCTCCCTAAACTGCAAACCAGAGACCTAGCATGGTATAGCTGTCCGAGCACTGAACTATGACCCCTAGAAGCCAAGGGTTCGATTTCTTGCTTGTCCATGAAAACCCACTGGGTGACCTTGGACATGTCACACACTCTCAGCCCCAGAAAACCCCATGATAGGTTCACCCTAGGGTTGCTATAAGTTGGAAATGACTTGAAGGCACACAACAACAAACTGCAAACCCCAGGATTCCATAGGTTTTTGCCATGGCAGTTAAAGTGGAATCATTGTGCTTTATTTGGATGATGTCCAAAGGCCTCAAGACTTACGATCATGGAAAGACTCCCCATCTCCAACTGCAACATTTTATTTCAGCTCTCATGGCAAGAGAAGTCCCCAGTTACTAGGGCAGCTTCAAGAACAATTCGGAAATAGCTTAGAAAGTAAGAAAAAAGAGGCAGAAGAGGCTATTTAAACATCCAGAGGAAGACGGAAACAGAAATGACAATACTTGCCTGCATTTTTGTTCAAAACTTACTAAACGGCACAGGTCAATTTAGAACAAAGCAAAACAGAAAACACTCTGATTGTTTCATGAAAAATTCCGACTACTTTTTTCCCCCAGCATTTTTTTTTTTTTTACAAACATCGCCATCCATGAAAAATGCATAGATGTATTGAAATTCCAGACCAAGGCTTTAATCTCCAGTCTGTTCTCTAAGAGGGACAGATCAGAAGAGTATAATTTGCCCTTATCATCCTGCTCATCTCCTGTGTTGACAAAAGAAATCCTTCTGTTAGCTTTTCTTAGACAAATGTGACCCCAACCTGATATGACACTTTATTTTTGCAGCTGTGCAAAACAAAACAAAAAATTCCCGCAAAAACCAGGTGCATTTTAAGCTGCTTTACCCCTCTGCCCCACCCTGGGAAGGGCAACTTCTTTTGCTCTCAGAGAAAGGGAGGGGTTGACTTTCCAAAATATTCTAGCAACAAGACTTAAGGAATAATACCCACAAAAATAGTGGCATTCTTATACGGCTTTGAGCAACATGTGCTTGTCTGTCACAAAATTCTGCACCCTATGATTCCACTTCATTACCACTTAAAAAAGGGGGGAGACCAGCTGCTAATCCTTTTGATATATTTTGTCTTAAATATGTAGAAACGCCTACTGAAATCTCAGAAGCCAGAGTGATGGCTTCATTCAGAATTGCAAATCAGACATCACAACAAACCAGAGTTTGCACTAACCACAGATGCCAGAACCCAAACCATGGTTTTAAGCTTCCAAATGTAAAAGCGAACCCAGAAGGCAAGATGTTTTGCGTACGGCAGGAATGGGCAATCTCACAGTTTCTGAAAGGCAATTTTGTGACTCACCACTGTGACTCACCACTGTGAAATTAGAAATGGGGAGAAAATATCCATATAAGGTTTCAAACTTTCTTTTTTTTCCCACCTAACAAAAGATGTGTGCACAGTGCTATTATGATTTAAAGGTAAATTGCACTTTCTAGATGCTTCCAGTAGCACAATTCTTCATTGTATGTTAATTTGAGGTGAGGGACAGACTCCGAAGGTCAGAAACATGGGCGGGGCCTTTGAAGTGACGTCACCAGATGGCTTGACTTTTTAAAAATTTCTTTATTTTGCATTCCTTTCTGCTCTGTCATGTACTGGGCCCCTTTACGGAGAGAAACTTGGATTTCTGAGACACCTTGTTGGCCCTGAAAGAGCAAAGGAACCACAGGCTGGGAGCAGAAGGAGACCCAATCTTTAAAAAACAATCAGCCTTCGTAAAGGTTTCATTCCAGGCTAATGGCTGGTGAAATTGTTCTGGGTAGTTAAAATGGAATGAAATGAATTAAAGAACATGAAGGGGAGCAAGCCGAGTGGTTTATTGCTTTCCTTTCAAGGCCCAACAGCTACACAGTGTGCGAGTCTGTGTGACTAGTGTCTCAGTCGTAGATACTTAGTTCTCGAGGAGTGCGATGGCTGAATAAGGGCTATAAATCCCAAGCGATGGGACACAGCTCCAACAATAGCAAGCAGCACACATACAATGGCGACAACAATGAAGGCTTTCTTTATCTAAGTTTCATTGAGATCCTGCCTCTCCCCACCCCTAGTGAGCTCATGTCTGCATCCATGGTCATCCTACAACATCACTGGTCTCATTGCCGGCCATTTGCTTGCTATCTTCTCCATCCCCCAACTGGCATAACAGTCAGAAGGGGAAATACGAAGGAGGGTTCGGGGAACCACTGGACATCCAGTTCTTTTCGACTTTAACTCCCAGATGCCTCAGCCCACGTGGTGAGTGGTCAGAGATTCCAAAAATGAATGTGCAGTCTAAAGATGTGGAAAGCTCCCCTGATTCTGTTTCCATTCCCTCTAACGGTCCCAATTTGGGAGGGAAAGTCCCAATTAATCCTCTGTCATCCCACTTTTTTAGCTGCTTTTAAAATGTCCCAGTTTCTCTCTTCCTCTCACTTTCCCCTTTTCTCTTTCTACATACTGAGTTCAAAGTGCACAAGGAATTTGTCCTTGCTTAATACAGTAGGCCAAAGAAGATGGGAAAGAATCTTGCCCTTCCCAGCAGGCTCAAGCAAAAGCAAACTGCTGCTGCCCCTCCCAGGTTGTGTATTCTTTCTCATTAACAACTTTTGCCACCTTTAGCACACTCAGACGATGCTTGGCTTCATGTGTCCCAGTTTCCATCTGTAAAACTTTGGAGAGCACGTGTTCCATCTCTCGATAATGGTTTCGTTTCCTCGGGCAAGTCAACAGGCATCAAAAAGGGTCCCTACATAGGAAATGCCACAGAAAATCTCTAATCATGCCAACCCCACTGTTAGCCCAGCAACTTCCTTGACTTCATCAATCCACATCTTGCATTTAACCCAAACAGCCAAAAATACTTTCTGCAGTATTAAGCTCTACACTGGCCTAGTCAACTTCACTTGGCAGTGATACAGAGAAGGACCTTCTTGGTTGTGGCACTCACTCCAAGGAATTAAACTTCCATTTAGAATAGAGAAATTCCCCATGGCTGGTGTGTCTGCCACCAACTAAAGGCCTACTTGTTTGTTCAGGCAGTTGCTTGATTTTTAACACAAACCGCCCCTGGTTAAGTGATAAAAAAAAAAACAGCAACTGGTTTTATTGTATCTGATTTGATTGTAAAACACTTTGAGATTTTTAAAATGAAAAGCAGCATAAAAGTATCTCACAAACCCCTCTCTAACTCAGAATTGCAAACTACCATTTGAGCCACAGGTGGCAAACATTTGACTTTCCAGATGTTATTGGACCACAACATCCTTTAGCCCTAAACCAGTGGTTCTCAACCTGTGATTCCCAGATGTTTGTGGACTTCAGCTCCCAGAAGCCCTGGGCATTAACCATGGTAGCTGGGGCTTCTGGGAGCTGAAGTCCACAAACATCTGGGGACCCACAGGTTGAGAACCACTGCCCTAAACAGTGTATCAGTGGTTGAGGATAAGAAAGAATAGAGATCTAACAATATCTGGAGGGAAGCATGTTCTCCATTCTGGATTTGATCCAACTAGAAGTTGGTATGATAGAGCAAGGGCCACTCTGTGAAAAAAGATCTATCAGACGAATTGTCCCCTAATTTTCCATGTGCATTCAGCAGTTTTCTTTGGTTACCTTAATCATTTATAACCCACTTTTTAAAAACCATACTGATAATTGGGTATAAATTGTCTGTTCCTTTCTAGAATTTATGGTCTAACCTGTTTCATCAGTTCCTCCACCGATGGCTACGCCAGAGTAACCCATTGGTTGACTTTGGCCATGTCACACATTCTCAGCTCCAGAAAACTCCTTGATAGGTTCGCCTTAGGGTCGTCATAAGTCAGAAACAACTTGAAGGGACACAACAAGAACAAGCCTGCTTTATTTCCATGCTCCCAAACCTCAAAGCTGCCAGAGACTATGGAATGACATCAACATTTCTTTTCATCCGCCCCAAAATTTCTGCATCCAGAATTCAGGCTACTCCGGAATTAGGAGCTACTTTTTTTCTCACTGACATACTGTTAATGAAAAACAAGCAGTTACAGGAAATTTGACACTGTCATCCTTACAAAAGAATGCTTGAAATTGCTTAACGTTATCACTATGATGATTTAACGTGATCAGTATAATAATTTCACATTATCTGCCTTCTTAAAGAAAAAAGACACTTTCAGAACAAAGTCACAGTAGAGCAGCTTTCAAACTTCTCCTTTCAAGCCAGCTTGACTCCCAAGGAACTGATGAGCAATTTCAGTAGACTGGCCTAGCACGCGCACAGAGTAGAAATGGTTAGGAGTTGTGGCTGTACATCCTCTGTGCATGCAGAAAATCCCAGGTTCAGTCCCCAACAACTCCAGTTAAAACCTCAGTTAAAACAAGCAGAGCCCCTAGCAGTGGTTTTAAGCTGGGAGGTTGCCACTAATTTTGCTACTTGCAGGTCCTTGCAGCAGGAGGGCAAATTACTTTTCCCATCCATTATCATTCAAACTTCCCTAAATGTGAAGACTTGTAAAAGTACAATGCGTGCACAGAAGTACCCTTCATGCATTCCATGTCGCTTACTCCCAAGTAAGTGCAAATACAGAAAACTGGAGGTACCTTTTATTCCTCGGACTGCTCAAGGCAGTGGCTGTCTTGATATTTGTCATTCAGAATGATGATGGTTCCTGAGGAAGCTCAGCTTCACAGGAGTCCTAATTCAATTTTGTCATATTGCCTTAGGATGTGTTCAGCCCCACATTGCCTGGTCTTAGGGGTCTCAAGCCCCCTCCCCGCACTCCAGGGTCTATGGAAAAAGAGATAGGAAAACTGCAGCATTTGGGTCCCCCGAGAGGCCTCAAAGACTGATTTTTTTAAAAAACAAAACAAAACAGTTTTCTTCAGACCAAACATGGCCCCAATCCATTTAAAACACCACAAAAATGACAGTGTGTGTCCTCTTTTTCCTCCACTTTCAGAGGAAGGAAGTGGCAAAACCACCTCCAAATATTCCTTCCCTCAGAAAACCCTATGAAATTCACTATAAGACAACAGGCAAGTTGAAGGTGCGCAAACACACATTCAACAATTTCAAAGCCCCCACTCTCATGTGGACAGTCTTTCCAGGAGTGACACTGCCTTGCCTCACCCAGGACCTGACCGCCCTCGTGGTGGATTCTGGGAGCTGAAATGTTGGGAAATGTCACCCCAACAAGTGACTTTGCAAACCTCTGCCCCAAATGTTTTGATCTACCAGCCCCATAAGCCCCCACCCAGCATGGCCAAGGGTGAGGGAACATGGAATCCAAAGCATCAGAACAGCTAAAGCCTTCCCACTCTGTTCGACAGGATCTGAAATAGAACGAGGCCCTTAAATATTGTTTCTGAAGCCTAAATCCAATTGCCAGTTCCAATCAGAGTAGTTGTTGTTTGTTATTTGCCATCAAGTCAGCTTCGACTTATGGTGACCCCATAAATGATAGATCTCTAATATCCCTGGTCATCAACTGGCTTGCTCAGGTCTTGCAAACCCAGGGCTGTGGCTGCCTTGTTTGAATCAATTCATCCATAATAGGTCTTCCTTTCTTCCTACTTCTTCTGCTTCGCCAAGCATCATCATCACTCCCAGTGAGTCATGCAGACTCATGATATATCCTGAGTACAACAGCCTGAATTCAGTTGTTTTGATTTCTAGTGAAAGCGCAGGTTTGATTTGCCCTCAAACCCACTGGTTTGTCCTTTCGGTGGTACCTAAAGAACTCCTCTCCAGCGTTACTTTTCACATGAGTTGATTCTCTTCCTATCGGCCTTCTTCACTGTCCAGATTTCAAAACCATATATAGAAAGCTCTGATATCCTATTTAGAAATTAAATGAGATTTACTCCCAGGTAAGTGTGTATAGAATTGCAGCTTCGGAGCCTAACTGCAGACTTTAAATAGCATTTAGCAGCAACATCCCTTTAGATGTTGTCAGGCTGCTGTTGCTGGATTCTTTAATTGAATCAACCCACCCGAAGTGTGGTCTCCCACTTTTCCTACTGCCTTCCACTTTACTAAACATTATCATCTTTTTCAGCCTAATGAATCAACTGCTGAATTGGCGGTCAACACTTAAATCCCATTGTTTGAATGGGTCTAAACCTAGCTGGGACTGGCAATCAGACCGAGGCTGGAGCAAACAACAAAACGTTGAAATCCAGTATGTCTTAATCCATTCCATGTGAGATAACAACTGTTTGGGGTTGGTTTGTTTTACAGAATGTTCCACCAGGGTTATGATAAGTTTTGCCCTCAGAAGGAGTATTATCTAATAGTCTTTTTAATTACATTTGCTTCAAGGCAAGAGTTCACTCACAAATATAGTCTAAAGCAGTCCAATAGATGTTTAATTATAACATGGTCCCTCGAGCTGAACACTTGGCATATTTTGTAATAAAGTGTACACTATTCACAGAAGGGTAGCATCTCCTCTTTGCATGGGAAAACCCACAGGAGCAGACATATCACATAACTCCGCCAAATGAACTTCTTTGACTTAGCAATTAATTCTCATCACACAAGGGATGTGGATTTCTTCACCCCAACAATTCTTTAAAAATGGTGGAAGGCCCACAGCTTTCAAGCCTCAAGGAGCTTAGCATCTGCTGTTTTTAAGACCTTGTTTGCTAAGTTCTGATTTTTCACCTTATTTATTTTCCAGTCGCTCTCTCTCTTGCCCTTCCCCAAAGTCGGCAGCTGAAGATGTTTTTCTCATTTTATCTTTGCAATTAATCACACAGCTAGGCAAGACATGAGGTAGTGAGTTCAACATACTTGCCTGATCAGTTCCACCAATAAGCAGAGGGAATGCCAGCAGCCACTAGACCATGGGTGGACAAGTGTGGGGGTATGGGGGGCATTTCCCCCCTCTGATCCCCATACAAGCTTGTACCCCCAACAGTTCTCCCAAATATCTCTATCTCCACTGGAGTCCTCCCAAAATGGCAACCCATACCAGTGAAGTTGCATTACTTCCTGTCACCATTTTGAGAAGCACACTGATGAAAACAGAAGCATTTTGAAGGGCTCTGGGGTGCTTTGTGAGGCTTTGGGAGTTTAAGGGGGGGTACTGTCCATTTAGGGAGGAAGCCTGAATATCATACCAATGGAGGAGGGGCTCAGGAGGTGCAAAAATGAGGTTCACGGTCTTCATTTTGCCCACTCATGTCCCAGATTTACAGCTGCCCTCCATCCTTGAGGGCACATGAGCAGGAACTCATTAACGTGGAGAGAAAACAAAGACATTTAGCATGTAGGAGTGTTTGATGGGAAGGCCCAGCGTGCTGTCATTACCCTCATGGGACGAAGAGACATGGACAGTGAGGCAGTTGCAGCAGTGATCTTCAACACTTCTGCTATATTTGATTTCTTACACAAGGATGTAGGAAGCTATAAAGGCAGCACATCAAGCTAGCTGCCCTGCTGACAGAGAACGTGCAAGAGCTTTGAGACCCACCTATCCACACCTCTGTTCATCAGAAAAACATTTCTGGATACAGCTCAGCAGACTCTCCTGGAAGAGCAATGTGAGGTGTCTCTAGGGAGAAGGAAAATTACCACATGCAAAAGGAAAATGTTTGGAAGAATGTGGGACTATCAGGAACCACCTGATAGTTTCTAGCAAAACTTTGGGGGATGCTTCTAGATAGTAAGAGTTATTTGACAACGAAATAGGTTACTTAGGAAGATGGTAGGTTTTCACTCATCTGAAGCAAATGACCATCTGCTAGGAATGCTTGGTTAGGGATTCCTGCTTTGGCCATCTGAGGTCTCTTCCAGCTCTACAATGTTATTATTCTATGGAAAGATACTTGACTCCAACTGCTAGAATCTCCAAAACTCCATGGCTGAGGGATTCTGAGAGCCACAGCTCAAAAAAGTAACTCTTCAAAGTTCTGAACAAATTGGGTCATTTTGCTCCGAGTCCCACACTCTAATCCAAACAAAGGTATCTTTAGAATTTCATAAAGTATAGATGTCAGGAGCATGCAAATGTTCCCGTTGACCACCAAAATGTGTGAACCCCTGGAAACAAATCTTTTGCAAAATGCAGTACATACAAGTACCCGTAACTGCAGCTATAAAAATGTGGGGAAGAGACAGAGATGGAACAAGTTTGCTTATCCCTGCTTTCAAGCCTGACTTCTTGCATCTGTATGGACTAGAAACATGCTTCTCTTCCATTCAGTAAAAGCAGCAGTGTTTCCAAATGTGCTTTGCACATGGCTATCCTAGGGTGAGTAGATATGTAAGAAACTTGAATGAGCCAATAAAGTTTTTGGAGCCTGCAGTTCTATTAACATAAAGGCACTGATGGAAGATGCTGCTTTCAAGCCCAAAAGCATAAAGCCAAAACAGAATAGAACTTTACGCCACTCCAAAGCACCCCATTTTCCTCTAAACAGGAGAGACAAGAAAAATTAAATCGATTGTCAAGCATCCAATTCCTTCACCCAGTTTGCTTCTCCCAAGAGAACACAGGAATTGAAACACATTTCTTCACTCAAAGGAGCCCTTCCCAGAGAATTCCTGTTAAGAGACCTTTAATAGATATTCTATGCAGTCAGCTGTAACTACAAATCTGGATGATATCTATGTTATCTCTAGCTACCTCTGGAACAGCGTTGTGAAAAATTACTGTGATTAATCCAAATCTTCTCTGAGTCAATACTATATCCTCCTGTACTACGCTGTGGCATCAAAAGAGCGAAGGAAATAAAAAGATGATGTTGTGCTTTCAAACGACCTGCCTTTGTGCTACAGATGGCTTTTTCACCGGGGTGAGAGTGGAATCGGGTGGGTGGGGGTGAGTGGAGCAAAGGGTATCATATTCTGAAATGCTGAAAAATATAGCAGAAAAAAACAACAACAAAGAGATGGAGAAAATGCATAAGAACACTGGGAGAGGCATACATTTGAAAAGAAACATGGTAAAACAGCTGGCAAGTTAAGATGCCAAGACTAAACTCAGCTGATTAAGCAAGGCCAGAGGTTAATGATTCCCCTTTCCAATTACCGCATCTGCCAGCGTGTAAGACGCACCAGCATATACGACACATCCCATTTATACACCGACAAACACTATTTGCTGGTGTATAAGATGCACTGGTGTATAAGATGCACCCCATTTTCAAACAGAAATTTTCAGGAAAAAAAGTGAGTCTTATATGCCAGCAAATAGGTAATGGGATAAACAAGCCTAGCACTATAGAATTTTATTTCAGCTACTTGTCACCACATCTTTCCACCACAACGTTTCCCCCGCAGGTAGTTTACTAATCAAAATGTTAAAAGCAATTATAAAGATAGATTTATTTGTTTGTTTGTTTGCTTGGAGTATTTACACCCTGCCCTTCAGCCAAAAAGCCTTCCAGAGCAGCTTACAAACAATTAATTTGACCATTCCCTGCCCTTTTTTTAAAAAAAGGACAAACAAGGGCCACTTCCGCACTAGACTGTTATAGTGCTATTATTCCACTTTCAACATCCTATGGAATCCTGGCGTTTGCAATTTAGGGAGAGGCCTCAAAGGCCCTTCCCTAAACTGCAAATGTCAGGATTCCATAGGATGTTTGAAAGTGGAATAATAGCACTATAACAGTCTAGTGTGGAAATGGCCAAGGAAAAGGGGAAGGTAATGGAGTAAGGAATTAGATCCAGGAGATACTGGCTGCTCTTCTCTCCCTCATAGGCCAGAGCAACAGCAGTTGGAACACAGAGGGAGGGCCTCTCACCAGCCACTTGGGTCCAAGGCAAGATGCTCTTCTCTCCCTTAGAGGCCAATGGCAACTGGAATATGGAGGGAGGATCTCTCAACCACCACTGGACCAAGGCACAATGAAGGTTTGCCTGGCTGCTCTTCTCTCCTTTGGAGGCCAGAGCAATCACAAAAAGATGTCGCAAAAATCCACAATTTGCAGACCACATAAAAAGATCAAGCCAACAGACACTGCTCAGTGATCTGCAGAAGAAAACAAAACACAATTCCAGCAAAACGCAGAGGGCCCTGGCCTTTCGCACATTTAACAGGCAGCCCAAGGACTCCATTCAGAATCACCCCTTGGGGAGTAATCCATTAGGAATGACCTGCCTCTCAGCAACGCTATTGAAATACAGTCCTTCCTAGAAGGTTGTTGCTACATCTTCACGTCCTCTTGTTCTGCTACAGTTCTCACCCAGCCACAGTTGCTGATTCTCCATTGGCAGTAGCAACAAACCATAATCACAGTGAACAAAAGTTGTGTAGGAACACAATCATATTTGTCTGTTGCCCCCCACCCTTATGACACATAAAATTAATTTCCAAAGAGGTATCTGTTTCACAGAAGCACTGTCTCTGAGGAGCTACAAGGATGGAAATTATGTGGCCCTCCAAATATTATTGGACTCCAGCTCTCGGCATTCTTGGATAGCAAGGATGCTAGATGTAGCAGCTCAACAACATCCAATGGGCCACTTGAGCCTACCCAAATCCAGAGCAACTCCAAAGGAATACAGGAATAAAATTTCAAGGAGAGTGGACTACTTTAAAGGACCCATTTTATATTTTCCATATAGATAAAATACAGCTTCCTTCACCCCGGGTGGGGAGAGGACAAGGAAGGCTGCCACGTTACTATTACTATTATGATGATGATCCCCCTCATCATCATCAAAGTCTCAAGGTCACCTGTCAATAACAGAACAAGCCCTTCGTAAATCACAGCACTTCACAAATAAATTCCTCATCAGTAATTAAAACCAGGCCTTCCCAGTCCTGTGTTATCAGCTCATCAAATTCATTGCTCATCTAGAATAACAGATCCACATCTGCAGTCATTACAGCACGCCAGATAAATCAATCCCTTCAATGATGCTTTGAGCCATCTCTGCTCCCTTTTAACCATCCCGATATTTATTTCCCTCTGACACATCTGACATTCTATTTACTGTAGGCAAATGGAAGTCATACGGCACCTTGTAATGGCTTTACCAAATCCCATTGTGGGGAGCATCTTTGAAGACGGATGGTTGTAATAAACAAGGTTTTTATGGTGCAAGTGTGAGCATCTAACTTCCCCCCACCCTATATGCCACTTTGACTTCTGAGGCAAAAAAGAGGAAGAAAAAAAGTTTAACTTATTTACGCATGATTGCAGGTGGAGAATCCTTCTTAATGAGTCACCAGAATATTTTTTTTTAGGCAATGTGACATATTTTGAGTTGGCTGGTGGAACAATGGAGAGTGTGCAAACAAAGACAGGCACAACTTTTGAAAGTCTCACATGCAGAATTAAAGATAAAAGTTCTGACTAAGGTTGCCACTCACTCCAAATACAAATGTGTCACAGTCTGATCACAGAAATAATGTATGATATTATGATATATGATATGATCTAATATCCCCAACATATTGTGGCCAGAATCCTATCGATGACTTATGCATGCATATGGTCTCTAAAGAAGCAGTTGGACATTTTTCATGATGCGAACATCTGTATTCAGTTCAGCATTGTGGAAATGGACATACAAGTCGTATGGCACTATCACGCAGAAACACTGGTTGCAGACCCAGCATCACAATTCACTAAAAATTTAAAGGCTTGCAGATCTTTGACCCAGACTGTTTGAAAGACTGCATCTTCCTCTATGAGCTTGCCCAACTTTTAAGTTACTTGGGGGTGGGCCTTCTTTCTGTCCCACTACCATCATAGGAGCACCTGGTGAAGAAATGGGAGAAAGCCTTCCTGTGGTTGCGTCCAAGTTTTGGAATTTCCTCCCAAGCCAGATTTGATTGGTCCCCTGGCTTGTTTTCTTTCCACCAATAGCCAAAGATTTGGACAGGTCTTTCGCTCTTAATTTACTGTGGTAGAAAGGTCTTTTAATAGGGCATATTATGCATTCATCCTTTCTAATACGTTTTAATTGTTTTAAAAAGTTTTAATTCAGTTTTTTTAATAGAATTGTTTATTTAATGGTTTTTCAATTTTTGTATCAAATAGGTCTTAGCTGTACTTTGTTTTAATCTGTTGCAACACACTCTTGAGCCCGTACTGGGAAAAAGACAGGTTATAAATTAAATAAATAAGGTGGTGTTGTGCCATTGTTACATACATGAATGTACTATTATGCTTCATCTCCTTGATGTAGGATTTTGGCCATTAACATACAGTTCATATGAGCGCATTCTTGTCTGTTATTTAAGCAGTTCAGAATGAAAAAATAAGCTTAAATGCAACTTTCTGTATTTCCAAATACTATTCTGTCAGTCCCAGACATATAAAATGGACAACCCTATAAGAAAGTGGATTTTAAAATGTTGTTGCAAGGTGCCTTGGGGTTCCTCAATGAGCTGATTAGCAATAGTCAAGAAGCATTTCTGAATGACAGCTCACTTAGTAACGACAGTTCTCACCCTCCCCCCAGCAAACGCGCAAGGCAAAGGAATGTCATTCATGGCTATATTCTCATTTCACATGGATCATGGCAAGGTCCAACAGGCCAGGCCAGAGCTTGGAGTAAACCAAGCACACGTTCAACAGTACAGTACATAAGTTCCAAGTTCAACCTGAAGCGTCTCTGGATAAAAGGATCAGGTAACAGGTGACTGCAAAGGCTTCTACTGGGGTTCATGGGGAGCTGACAGGGAGGATGGTAGCCTTTGTTTTGCAGATGGAAGGCCCCAGGTTCAATCCCTACCATCTCCAGGTAAATGGATCAGAGAGAAGATTAAAGGGAAGACCTCTGCCTGAGACCCTGGACAGATGCTTCCAGCCACAACAGATGAGATGGGGAAACAATGTCACAGAGCATACAGCAGCTTTTCTCCGGTCACACAAGCACAGAGAGGAATCTATTCCAATATGAGTTTCTCCATCTACTTCGTAGGGGAGAGATTTTTCACCACAGCATGCATGTGACCTGAGTTTCTTAGGCTTTATTTAGCGGCTGACTTAAGCTAACAAAGTGATTTGATCATCTATTTTGATTCACCTTCTAAAACACATACATAAGCGCACACACAAGGAAGCAAGCTGCTCCTCTTGTTCATGTTCATTAAGAGAAGAGAGGAAAAGACTGACCAAGCAAAACCTCAAAGATGAATCAAGCCCCACGCTCTTCCGGAGAGACTCTCCCCAATGGCACCATGGAGCTCAGATACAGTGTTATTTGGGGGGTATGCTTGGACCTGAGGGAAGTCAGTATGGTGTTGTAGTAGAAAGTGCTGGACCAGAACTCTGGGAGACAAGGGTTTGAATCCCCACTCAGCCATGAAAACCCACTGGGCAAGCCCCAGCCTCAGAGAAAGACAATAGAAAACCCACTCTGAACATGTGTTGCTGAGAAAACCCTGGACTCTAGAATTTCTACTTCATCCCACATTGCTGGTTAGGAGCATATAGGGTAGCAAAAGCTATTTATCCTTGCTGGAGTCCAGAATCTGCAAATCGTACCATCATCAGGCTATCAAAACTGCTCTTTGACTTGGGCAGTGCAGAAACTCTGGTGAGAAAAACATTCCGTTTATGAAGTGCAGCCGCAACCAGCAAACACATCAGCAAATGGATGTTGCAGTTCATCAACATCTGGAGAACCATAGGTTCTGGACCTCTGGGCCACAGCTACATCCTCCTAATTATCAGTTGCAGGGAAGAAATAATAGGAGAAGGCTATGATCCAATTTAGTTCCTGTAGTCCCGATCACGTTTGGGAATTTAAAAAGAAATAAGCAACAGCTAGTCTTGAGTGGGAGAACAACCACCAACTCACAACTGCAAACACAGGTGTATAGGTCAAAGATATTCCTCACCAAGCCCGGATGGTAAATAGTTCCAGCTACTAAAAATAAATACCTTCCAAGCAACTCCATAATTTCCCTACTTCCTTTTTTAAATATATTTTTAATGTGATTTCTATTTTAATTAGCTAAATACATTTCCAAAATGCACAATTTATCTCAGCCTGCAACTTGGAGACCTTTGTATGGCTCCCCGCTGGAATTTTACAATAAATCACAGCTAATAAATAGGAGCAAACCGTGTGCCAGCCAGACAGCTTTTCTTGAGGAAGGAAATGTCATTATTTGTAAGCTAAAATTTATTTTCTCCTTTTCATCTTCAAAGCATTTTACAGCCCTTAACCGAATGACACAGAGCTTCATGTTCCTTCTGGTGCTTGGACATAGGTCATTAGAGTACACAAGAAGGACTTGCAACAAAATGTACTTCTGTTTGGGATGCCTGCCAGCCAGCCAGCCAGCCCTAGTCCTCACCAGCATATTTGCTTTCACACACACACACACACACACACAGACACCAAAGTCCTATCCCCAAAATCAGTCAGTATTCCATGTCCACTAAGCGTGCTCAGTTCTCAGGCAGCTCCAAAGCTTGAAGCTCCCATCTCTCTGATACAGATAGTGAACTTTTAGCTACATAACAGATCAAAACTCCAAAAATAAGTTTGCTACAACTGTACAAGAGTGTTAAAGAACTTGTGACTCCACAAATGTTGTTGGATTGCAACTCCATTCTTCCCTCACCACTAGCTTTCCTGTTGAGAGTTGATGGAAGCTGCTGTACAACAGCATCCGGGGGGGGGGGGATAATTTTTAGTGTTTCTCATTACTAGGAGTAGGTAGTAAGAGACAGGAAAGAACCCCTGTCTGAGATCATGGAGAGTTTTTGCCAGTCAGAATATAGACATCTGGACAGGTAGTCTGTGCTGGTATCAGCTAGCTTTCAGTATTCAAGTATCTCTTACCAGAGCTCAGAAAATTTCTGGTCATGGTCAATTCTGAGAGATGTTCCAAGAGATTCACCCCAAAGTGGGAATGACCAAGGAATAATAATACATCCGAATAAATGTAGATTCTGGTTTCTGGTGCATGTCTGAAAAGAATGTAAAGTAGGATAGTACCAAGGGAATACAACTGCCTGTTGGTAGATGTAGTTAGAGATGTAAAATTTCTGGACATTTTGAAGTCAGGGGTGAAAAATATTTTTGAAGGGATTAAAAAAAAATAGAAATTTTCAGAAAAAGGTAGGAAAAATGCAATATTAGCATCTAGGTCACTTTGTTACCTTAGGAACATAAAATGCATTAGGCATATATCAGTTTGGCATAAAATCATCACGTTTGATATATTAAAAATACAGTGCATTCAGCTCAGCCTATTGTCCAGGTGCTAATAATGGGTAGGTAACTTCATGATGCTTCTCACTGTCCCAGCTTCTCACTATCCTTTCACTTGGACTTGATCCTTTAAACAGAAGACACCTAGAACAGAAGACTGTATACATAAAAGCAGGACACGTGGCTCCTATATGGAAAATACTGCTCTATCTCCTCAATCTTATCATCTCTGTCATGCTCAGAGAAGTAAAAAGCAAACAGTAAGAAAGAGAATCCGAAGAGCTCCATGGATTTAAAGTTGAATACAAAGGTCTCTACGGGCAAGGGGCAGGTAACTGTCAGAGGCTAGAGAGCCATACTGCCCCCCAAAAAAGAGACCCTGGCAGGCTGCACCCCACACAAATATGCATCAATATGTTCCCAGATACTCCTTTGGAAGCATTTTTGCCATGTTTTGGGGCCCTCTGAATCACCTTCTAAAAAAGGTCTCTCCTTGGTCTAAAATGTCCCAGAGCCAAAATCATGATGACCATGACTGGGCATCTGGCAGCAAAACACCCACCACCCCCATTTTTGACCCTTGGAATTTACTGACAGAACCTCCATGATTAGGAACCTTCATCAGGTAGAGGGAATTTCCTTCCACTGAGGGGACCGGAAGAAACTTCTCCATACCTGCTACTATCAGTTCACACAGTTGCTCCTACAGTCACCCGGCTTGTAGTAACAGGCAGCTCAAAGTAATAGGTGGTTCACAATCATCAGCTCCAGAAAGTAGTGTTTCATAAGCCACTGGATGAATCAGAGCTTAGGAATAATGAGGGCCAGCTCTAGTTTTAGGTGGGGTGAAGTAACCACCTCAGTCAGCAGCTTCTGAGCGTCAAGAAAGGTCGGCAAGTTTTGGGCTGTTTCATTTGTTATTATTGTATTTTTTTCAATAGTCAAAGAAGAGAAGAGAGGAGTACTTGAAGAGGTTTTGTGTTAAAATAACTAAGGGGCTTTGAGAACCATGCCCTATGACTGGGCGTAGGGAGCTTTCTGTTCTCCCTAGGGCTGAAAAACATTTGTAGACTGATTCAGGGGAAAGTCAAAAGGAACATTCAGGTCAGTAGGGTCTTTAAGCCATACCAGCTGTGGGGTTCTGGGAGCTGTCAAAAAACGAATTCTTCCAGACTCTGCTTAAGATTTTGATGCAGGTTATCATGTGTTCAGTTACCATGTGAGTTTACTCCACGAGGTCAAGTATTGAATGATTCAAGTTGTCTGAACTACATGGTATGACTCCTTTGTGGGCTAAAGAATTACATAGTATGCCTCTTAAGGAGCAAAGAACTTCTGTTCTTTAAATAACTGTCTAAAATTACTGCTCCGCAGGCTAACATATGCATAAGTTATCACCACCACTGTCAGAACTCAAAGGGAAAGATACAGATAGAGAGAGACACATACTCAAAGCTTAAATTATGTACACTTTTCGGAGGACATGGCCAACTGTTGAGATCAGCAAAACTGCAACGCTCTTCTAGATTTTCAACAGCTGATCTAGGCAAAAGGGAAGAAGCAAGCATTGTACAATTTAGAAGCCACCACAAAAGCTAGGAAGACTACAAGGGAGGGACTTTGAGGAGATATCCAGGGCCTCACTCAATTCAGATTGTGATTATTTTCTGAATACACTGTATTTTTAATATATCAGACATGAAGATTTTATGCCAAACTGATGTACACATAATGTATTTTTATGTTCCTAAAGTAACAAAGTGACTTTCAATGTATAGTAGGTGCTAATATCGCATTTTTCTCTACTTTTCTGAAAATTTATGTTTTTTTTTCTTAAATCCCTACAAAAGAGTATTTTTCCCCATGACTTCAGAATGTCCAGAAATTTTACCTCTCTAATTACATCTACCAACAGCTGGATAGCTGGTCATATTTCCCTGATGCCACTCTACTTTCTGTCTCATTCAGACCCGCATCAGAAACCAGCATCCACGTTTACTCAGATGTATTATTCCTTGATCATCCCCATTTTGGGTGAATCTCCAAACAATGATATTAATACAAAACAATCAAACAAACACCAAGGTATAAACCTTAGTCTGGAAAAGTTACTTTTTGGGACTACATCTCTCACAATCTTCCAGCCAGATTTTGGCTACTGATGGTGACAAAAAGGGAAATTTTCTGAGCTCTAATAAAAAGTAGATGTCGGCCACTTACACAATTTACGGTCCATTTCAACCATGATGTACTGAGGCCAAAGAGCTCTCTGGCTGAGAATGCTCAATGCCCCTCCCTAAACTGCAAACCTCAGGATTCCATAGGATGTTGAAAGTGGTATAATAGCGCTATAACAGTCTACTGCAGAAATGGCCTTAAATACAGAAAGCTAACTGGTACCAAGTCACCCTGAATATCTAGTCCAAGACTCAATATTCTGACTGGCCGGAACTCTCTATGATCTCAGACAGGGGGTCTTTCCTGTCCTCTACTAGCCACTCCTTGTAACAAGAAACACTGAAACCTGACCATGGGATCATCTGCCACCAAACACAGAGGTATTATCACTGAGCTACATCTCCCTCCCATACAGAGACCAAGAAGAGTCCTCAAGATATTACAGAAGACCCAAATGAAACTGGAAAGTACCACCTTATTGCATTTCTTTGGCCCCACTCAGAAAAACATTAGATAAGACAGTTCATTTTTGGATACCACCTTGATTGAGACCCTTAATCATAATGTTTGCACAGAATCGAGAACTGGCAAGGAAATTAGAAGTTCCCTAGTCCAATTCCTTGGTCAGTACAGGAGGCAACAGCAACAGTCATGGCAGATAAACATCCAGCCCCTGTTTAAGTACATTCAGCATAGGAATACTCACTCAGCCCCATCACAGTCTGTTCTACTGTCAAACAGCATATGACATCTGGAATTTTCTTGTCATGTTTAACCCAATTCTACTTCCCCACAATTGCCACTCACTGGTTTGAATCCAACTCTTTAGAGCAGCAGAAGACTAGTCTGATCCGTCTTCTGAGTGATAACTCATCAGATATCTGAAGACCATTCTCATGTCTCCCCTTATCTCTTCACTTTGCTGGGCTAACCCAAGCCAGCTCATTCAAACATATTTATATTCCACCTTTCGCCCAGCACAGAACTCAAGACAGCTTACAAAATGTTAGAACAAAAAAAGAAAACTATCAGTACAAAATAAAAGAAGAATTCTTCTGATTTTTATAAACCCACCAAGAAAGTCGAACGCACACTTAGAACATAATTAAAAAGATATAAATACAACACATTCCATTAAAAACTCCTTCTACTCCAACAAGTTAAGAAACATTCCTCAGACACCCACATTTCCAACTTCCACGTCATCCAGGGCTCTTTCACACTATACAATGCCCGCCCTATGATTCCACTTTAGCCGCTGTGGCAGCGTCCTAGAGAATCTCTGTGTTTGTAGTTTGGGGAGGCACTATAGCTCTCCAGCTGAGAATTCTAAACACTCCTCCCCAAACTACCAACCCCAGGATTCCACAGGATGTTGCCATGGCAGTTAAAGTGGAATCATTGTGCTATAATTGTATAGTGTGAAAGGGCCTCTGCTCACACCCTTCTCTGGATGTGCTCCAGTTTTGTCAATGTCCTTCATTTAAAAGTACTTCATCCCAAACTGTCCCTGTATTCTGGCACCAAACAGAGCCTTAACAAAGCTCTCCAAATCCTAAGTACTCCTAACACCTTCGTACAACACAATGTTCTGTTTTTTGCTTCCTTCTCCCAATTCAAAACTGTCCCTTTAACACATCATTCCTAATTAGATGATTAGTGCTTGGAAGGGCAGGAGATAAGTCATTTGCATAATTTAATCATAAAGAGAAGTTAAAGATATAGATTTTGCTGTTCGTTTGTACAATTATCTTCTCCAGCCCAGAGGCAGAAGGGGTTGGGGGTGAGGAGAAAAAGGGAGGGTGAGATATTAATGTGATTAAACAGTATTTCTGAAAAACAGGCAACTGTGTGTCCTGTATTAAAAACAGAGCTAGAGGCAAATGAAAGATTAATTTCAGAAGACAATCAATTTTATTCTACATGACTGTAATAAATAACGGCTCATCTGCAGACAAGTCATTAGGCCCTGGGTGAGTACATGTGTCACGAAGTCTAAATGACACACAAGGCGGAACGTTCCACTCAAACAGACCAACGAATAAATAGTCTTCCAGCTGCCATTTCAGCCTAGAAATGAGAGGGTTTTCTAGAAAACGCAGGTAGAACTGGATTAGGAAATAAGTGAAGTTGGTATAGAAGATATGTCTCCCAAAGTAGGATCCACTGCTGGGGTGTAATTTGTTGCCTTCCACTTTTAACCACAGATGGCACGGTGATACATGTGGGGTGGCCAGAAGGTCTCCCATCCAGGCCTTATTTCATCGGAACTGGGCTAGACGGCATCAGGGGCAGTGGTCATGGGCTATTGACTCAGTGGTTGGCACAAAAATGGTACACACCGTTCACCTTCAATTGTAAAGCTAGAAAATTGATCTCTGCTGAAAAGCTGTATTAGCATGGATTTAAGAAAAAAAAAGTAGCAGGAAAATGCATAATGTCAGTGTGCATTCAATGAAAAGAATGACTGCTAGCAATTGTGAGCGATTACAATCTGATCCATATGTGCAAATATACTGTCCTATAAGACTTAAGCCGTTTCCGCACTGGACTGTTACAGTGCTATTATTCCACTTTCAACATCCTATGGAATCCTGGGGTTTGCAGTTTAGGGAGGGGTCTAAACTGCAGTTTAGAGAGGGGCTACTCCATAAACTGCAAATCCCAGGATTGCATTGGATGGTGAAAGTGGAATAATAGCACTATAAGAGTGTAGTGCGAAATGGCCATAGTCAACCCAGGGGCCCACTCTGGATTTCTGGGCCCTGGTAATCTCTGCCAGTTACCTTTTGCTCCAGTCAGGGCTGCTACCGTTACTTGGTACTTGCCAGTTAGACTACAGACTGTTTGGTACAGAAGACAGAAATCAGGGAGACCTCTGGCTGCTGCTGAATTCCCAGCATTCTTACTTGATCATGGCTGCTAGGAGTTACAATCCAACAAGACCTGAAAGGCTGTACAATTCCCACCCCTGAAGCTGTTCTGGCAGAACTGCAACCTAAAGTTTCAACACAGGAGTGTTTTCTTTGCATGCGTGTATGCATGTGTGCACGTGTTTATTAATTTTAATACAAACTAACATAAACACAAACTGACACTTTTAACACAAACTAAAACACACAATACCAAAACACCAAATTAAAAACACCAAACACTAACTTACTAAAATGCTACCTTATTAACTAATTAAACGCTAACTTGCTAAAACACACAAGAGCTCTAAATCCCCACCCCCACCCCCACCAAATTGTAACGAAAGAGAGAAGGTAAAGGAGGGGAGAAATATTATTCTACCGTCACAGATCCAACAACGCAATCTTACTAGAGTTGTTGTTGCCGTTGTTGTGTGCCTTCAAATTGTTGCCAACTCATGGAAACCCTAAGGCGAAACTATGGCCATTTCCGCACTGTTGTAGCGCTATGTTGTAGCGCTATGATTCCACTTTCTTTTCTTTTTTTTATTAAAACACTGAACATATATTGACATACATTCTTCCAGTTATTCTTTCACTTTTCCAAAATACTTAAAAAAAATCAAGAAACATGAAATACATAATTATTCCTGTGTATACATAAGATTCTATTTACTTCTTTACTATTCTCCCAAGTATTCTAGATACTTATATTATCTGTAATAAAGCGATATATATAATAGCTATACATTTGTATCTGTTTTACTTGTCATATTTATCATACATACACAAACTTAGTTCTTTACTGTATACTATTCTCTATCCACTTTCAACATCCTATGGAATCCTGGGGTTTGCAGTTTCAGGAGGGGCCAGCCGGGCAAACTTAGGCACTGGTTAGCAGAGAAAAGGTGAATTTAAAACAATGAACTAAAACTAAAGAAAAATTTGCAGCCCTATTAGAAATCCATTAGGCATTACGATCAAGAACCTGTTTCTTACACTGCTTGTTGCAGGATGTAATTCCTTACTGACTAAGGGGCCTCTGAGGATTTTCTCCTGATATTGAGGGTCACTAGCAAACCTGCACCACGACCACTCCTGTGCAATTTTTAAGCATTCTGTCAATGACTCTCCGGGGTCTGTGAGCAGCATCACGCTCCAGCGAGAACAGCTGTGCCAGGAAGGCTTCTGCATCCACCTGTGAGGGAGAGAAGCCCGAGGGTGTTCCCCCTCTCTCCAGGGGAACTCCATTTTGCATAAATGCATGGACGGTTTCACGGTATGGAAACACCAATGCTGTATCAACCTTAGAGAAAGGGATCATAGAAGCCATTTCCGCACACCGCTGTTACAGCTCTACGATTCCACTTTCAACATCCTATGGGATCCTGGGGTTTACAGTTTCGGGAGGGGCTGCCTGGCCCCTCCCGAAACTGTAAACCCCAGGATCCCATAGGATGTTGAAAGTGGAATCGTAGAGCTATAACAGTCTAGTGCGGAAATGGCCAGAGACTACTCCAGTTGATAAGGCGTTGGTGGGCCTACCTGGTAGAAGCAGCGTGCCACAAAGGTGTTCTGAGCAGCACTAGGTGACTGGAAGAGAGTGCCATTTTAATTTCCCAGAATCCAGCTGCACAAGAAAGTGAAATTATTCTGGGATGGTATGCAACAGGACAAGACATCACAGAACACTTTGTCTTGATTCATGAATATTACAGTCGAGAAGCACACAATCCGATTCATCTCACCATGGATACAAAATGGGCGTATGAGTATTAAGGCGCATGTCGGTACCGTAGTGGGAGCAGCGGTGGAATCTGGCATGCGTGGACGGGGGGGCGCTACGGCACGGGGCGTGGCCACAATACACAAGGGTGGGGCGACGGTGTGGGTGGGGCTAAGGTGCAGGTGGGGCGTGGCCACGAGCTGGAATGCCCCAAAACATCGCTGCCGCCCCCATCACCCTCCCGTCCCTATGCAACTGTGCAGAAGACATATTGTCTGGAAAAGTGGCTGCTGATAACACTGCTTTTTTGATGGACCTCATTAACCAAATTCCAAAGATTTCCCCAGAAGACTTTGAGACAACGTTGAACAGCAATATCAATGATCTGCTGATGGTGACTTACTCGGCAAACCTCACCCAGTCACAGATTGCACTCAATGGAAAATAGCAATATATATAGAGAGAGAGAGAGAGCACATTTATTTCTATACCGCCTATCAACTAAGTGTTATCTAAGCAGTTTACAATGTATTTTTAGCTAATTTTTAGCTAAATCTGAATCTGAAATAAATCTTCTAACAGAGCATGGGGAAAAAAATCTTAAGAATCAAATTTTAATGAAAATAATCTAAAAAATAATAATAATTTGCCAGAATCCCCCAGAGTGATGCCATGTACAGAGGCATTGTGGGGAACTGAAATGGCAATTAGACCCATCCAGCTGATACTGCTTAGCGTAGCAGGTTAAAAAAATATATGAAAAGGGGATCCAGGGAGCAGACCCTACCAGGACAAGAAACCTTTGAATCTCCCTGCTTCCCCATCTGGTCTTGATGCCAGATATGAACTAAAGACCTCATGTACCACCTGATGACTTTTTGGGGACATGCAAACTCCTCACTTCATGAGTTTCTCATTTCTTCCCTTTTCTATGCGAGCTCTGCTGATTTTAATCATCTTTATTGATCCTATTATTAACCATTACAATATTGAGGTTGTAAGCTTATGTTAAAATCTTCTGCGCAAAGGGCAGGTTAATAAATTATTGTAAGAAAACTGTAAAAATTGAAATGGGATCCAACACATCTGGGAAATTCACATGTGTCAAAGTTTTTACATTAGGGCTCTTTTCACACTACTTTGGGCCTTTCCACCCTACGCTGCTATAGTGTTATTATTCTACTTTCACAATCCCATGGAATCCTGGGGTTTGCAGTTTAGGGACAGGCATTTAGAATTCTCAGCCAGAGAGCTCTTTGGGCTCAGTAAACTACAAGCCCCAGAATTTCACAGGATGTTGAAAGTGGAATAATAGCACTATAACACGCTGCTGCAAACCAACAGTCTCTGTTCCTCCAGCTCTCCTTCATCCTCTTTCCAATGCTGATAGTGCTGAAAAAAATTCCAGCTAGACAGAGGACAAGGAAGAAAGGGGGCCTGGGTAGATGCACAAAGACTTTGTACAAAAAACCTTCTCTAACAGAGGCTTTGTTAAGTCAGCTAAACTTGTATCTTTAAACTTAAAACTAGTAATTCATCAAAGTGAGTGCAACAGAACACTTATTTAATAACAATCAGCGAGGCCTGTAGTTGGAACCACTTTTCCTGATCATGAGGGGAACCCAGTCCTAACCACATTTACTCTGAAGGAAGCCCCCACTGAGTTAAAAATATTCATTTTTGTTTCCCTACTGATTTCCTAACAGTCAGACAATACTGTCAACAAACAACACAACTGTAGGAGTTCTGTACAGTTTTCTCCTAGTATTCCATGTTTTGCAAAGTCTTCTCAGAAATTACATGCACTTTTTCTATGCCACAAGCACATTTTTGTGCAGAAAACACAGATTTTACACAGGAAATGGTGTACTTTGCACACACAGACCCACAAAAACACCTCCTGCATAGAGAACAAGAAGTGTGACCCCGGTACAGAAAAAAAAAATGAATATTTCTGTGTAGAATAACTCCATGGATCACTTCACAAAGTGTACCGGTAAATATGAAGAGAACATTGTGCAGATACCTTCATTCTGTCCTGCACAAACCGATAATTATTTGGCCTTCTGTGCAAGAGCAATAGAGGTGAAGAAGTTTAGGAGGGCAGCATGGAATTTATTTCCTTATATGATGCAATGAGTGAACCAATTTACAAAACTAGCATTCACCAAAAATGCCAACGAGGTATTGTGTGTATATGATGTGTTATATGGTTTGCTGATAGGCCGCTTTCAGGCTCCTCTTCATTTTTTACAAGCATCTCTACAAATCTGGTGTAAAAGGTAGAGACTTAGAAGGTTACAAATTCCAGATACAAGAATTTGTTTTCAGTACTGAACAGCATTTCTGTATAAAACACCACTTCTGCCTACCCTGTGCTTTCTCGATGTCTGGAGTACAAATTAAGGCTGGAAGGACATAATCTTATTGGTCCTTTTGTTAAATAATTCAGACTTGCAAAGCATAGTTGGATCTACTATTAAAAAATCCACATACATACCCAAATATCCACACCTATCTTCTCCTTCCATGTCTTCTATACCTAACGTGCCATCTAGGGCACCTCATTTCTCATATCATCAGATCTCTTGTTTCAGATAGAAAAAGCAGTAGACACATTAGTAAAGAATTAAGTCCAAAGTTTAGGACTGCATCCTCTTAGGTTTTACGACCAGCAAATGCTTTCCAAACAATAACTAAATTGCCCAAGCTCTGAGAAAGCATCAAGCCGTAACAGTGATAACTGTTAATCCAATGCACCTTTTATACAAACCAATAAATACACAAGTGGAAAACCAGCACAGATGTTCATCTCTAATGCAATCTCCATTCAATTTCCTAAGTGCGGTCCCTCTGTGCAAACTAGCTTAGCGTTATGTTTAGCTTGCAAATTCTTTTAATAAATAATGAATGCAATAAAAACCAGTAGATCAATGGCAAGCTTGAGAAATCATATAGGGGCTTGAGGTGGGGTGGGGGAAGAGGCCTTTTGTGTTCAAGCTACTGCCGATTTAAAAAAAAAAACCTCTAATCCACAGGCAAATCAATACTACTCTTTTCCTTTTTAACCCAGTGCATAAATAGCACACCGTCTCTAAATGCAGTTTAAATGCTCTTGCCAGAGATCAGTCAGAAGGAACCCGATACGATCACTGTACACAACCGTAATTGAACATTTTGGGAAAACATAAATGTTCGCAGCGCTATATTAAAATGACTGATAAGGAGCAGAACCATATGGCTAAAAGAAAGACAAAAAGATCACCGTGTGGGAATACGGACTGCTGTTAGGTGGTTGATGCAATCCTTTGCATGACTGCGAAGTTATTATTTGGAATTCACAGAGCTAAATCAAGGTTGCAGCATCGCAACAAGCAAAACAGGCTTAGAAGGTCAAAATAGCATACAGGATAGAACGGTAATCTCCTTACACTCACTTATGGGAGACAAGCGACAGAAAAGTTCAAGCGAAAAAGGACATATACAGAGAGGCAATGTAACTACGTCATTAATTACATGGATATAAAAGGTATATAGTGGAACGTTTTTTGGGGTGGGCAGACATAATGCCTTCAACTGTAGCTATTAATATTTCCAATTTGCCAGCTGTAGAATCAGTGGGGGGGGGTGTTGGAAAGCTCTCGCTGGACTCGGTTGCCTTTCAGAAGTGTGCGCTAACTGGTGGCCACAGAGATCAAAACTGTGCTGCCCCTAGGGATGTCTCTAATATATCAAGCAGAATAAATCTGAATCATTGAGAACCATTACATGCTAGACTGGCTGTTGTACTAAGTAATTCATGTCTAATCAAGACGCATTTTCAAAAGAAGTCCTTACACATATGTCAGAAAGAATGCCCAACTGCATCCTGAAGTTGTCTTTCAAAGTCTTTTCTTCCCAGACAAAAGGTGTTGCAATCTGGTCTGGGCTTTATTCACAATCTAGTTTAGTCTTCTTAGAGGGCAAGCTTTGGATGAAACGAGATTTGAGTGGGAATCCAACTATTTCCACTGCCGCACTAGACTCTTATAGTGCTATTATTCTGCTTTCAACATTTCATGGAGTCCTGGGATTTGCAGTTTAGCGAAGGGCTAGTCCCAACTGCAGTATATCCACTGCGTACCCAAGTACTGACTTCACCTCCAACATTTGATTCTACTCTATCTGGGGCTAGTAATTTAAGCCTTAGAGTAAGAAACAGAGAGACTCCCATGCAAAACTAAACCAAAATGCCGAAGAGGAAATTTTGTTTGTACACAATGCCTTTGGTTGCAACCTCCAACGCTTACAGATGAAAACTGGAGCATGTGTGGTCAAGCAACAGCAGAGACCGGTCAAGATGGCAAAAGTTGTTAAGGAGGAAGAACACACAAGCTGGGAGCGGCTGCAATAGTTTGCTTTTGGCTGAGCCTACTGGGAAGGGCAAGATTTTGCCTCCTCTTGTCCACTTCCCCCCACCCGAGTTAATTAAGTCCAAACTACTTTTGCATTTGGCACTCACTCTGCAACAAATGAAATGGGATGAGGACAAAAAGGGAAAGTGTGAAGAGAACAGAAAAACTGGGATGTTCTAAAAGCAAAGAAAAAGGTGTGCGTGTGTGTGTGTGTGTGTGTGTGTGTGTGTGTGTCAGATTAATCAGGACTGTTCCTGCCAAATTGGGACAGTTGGAAGGTATGAAACTGGGTCTGGCAGAAAATAGAATAGGATCAGTTAGCAGATCTCCTTGTGATTTGCAACTATTAGCAAGTGTTTTCAAACCCCCCCCCCGCTACTCCATGCCTTATTTTCTTTTTAAATTAGGATACTGAAGCAAAGAACATGTGTGTGTATGTCGTCCATGTGTGTTAATTCTGCCAATCAACTCCTTGGCTGAGCATAGACTTAGAAGCACCTTTCTAAATATGTATAATATAATAGTTATACTTTTGACCAATGCAACAACAAAAATCCTCCAGGCAGATTACAACAAAGTAAAAGAATAAGATGCAAAGCAATAAACAAGGAACACAGGAAAATGTATTTAAAAAGCAGCCGCAGCATCTGAAGACTAAAAATACAAAATGCCTGAAAGAAGCTAAAGGGTCTTTTTAGTACCCCCCCCAAACACACACATACCCAAAAATGTTGTGAACAGTGAGCCTCTTGAGGAAAGCATTCCCCAACTTTGTTCTGCAAATCTAAGGCCATTTCCGCACTACACTCTTATAGCGCGATTATTCCACTTTCAACATCCTATGGAATCCTGGGGTTTGCAGTTTCGGGAGGGGCCAGCCCCCAGGATTCCATAGGATGTTGAAAGTGGAATCATAGTGCTATAACACTCTAGTGCGGAAATGGCCTTAGTTTGGAATGTAAATAAAAGCCTTCTATGTGGTGCTGCAAAAAGTTTTAAAGACGACCAAAGCCACAAGACATATCTATTCACTGTATGATGCATTAATAAATGCAAATTAACATGTGTTTTGGTTATTCCACTGTAACTTTTACAAGGTTCAAAATGCACAAAAAAAGGAAAACATCCAATTAAAGTGAGACATAATTATACCTACATAACTTTCTTGCTGGAAACTCCAGCAGAGAGATGCTTCATCAACTCCTTCCACCTCAAATTCCCAATTTCTGTTTTTCGGTTCTTTACTAGATTGCAACCTATTGAGAAGGCTTCCATAAAAATACTGCTTCTAGCACAGGTAGCGCTTTACTTATAAATAAAACAATTACAACTGGGGCTCCAATCCTATAATATCTTTACCTGATAATAAGCCCTCGGGTCTTTCTCTTGTTTCCAAGACGGTGCTATGCAGCCAGCCGGAGCCCAAGGCAAAAAGGGGTCAAAGTGAATTTTGTACCCCAAACATGTAAATTCCTATTCAAAATGCAAACACAGCATTTTTCTCCTTCTCCAAAAAGCCAATATTCACAATATACCAATTTTCTCTCCAGAGTTTCTCTAGGAACGCTTGATTCACTAAAACGATATTCCCAGTTGAAAGATTTGACCTTAGGCAAGATCTGAGAACGGTTATGTGGCGGAGGATTCCCCCCCGCCAAGCAATGATATAAAAGAAATCTTTGCTAAATCTGTAGAAATGATTCAGTTGCAGCCTCGAATGGAATAACAAAAAGTTTGGTGATCTGAGAAACGAGTACGGTATATGTAACACATTTTCAGGAAAGTCAGTATGATATAATGGTTTGAACACTGGACTGCGACACGGAAGACCAGGTTTCAGTGCCCTGCTTGGCCATGGAAACCTAGTGGGTGGCCTCGGGTGTGTCATACACTCTCAGCCATAGAAAAGAACATGATAGGTTGCCATGAGTTGGAAGCGACTTGAAAGCACACAACAACAATTGTTTCAAAGAACAATCAACATGTTGAACAGACAAAAATACTGAAGTCTTTTGAGTAAGAGTAATCCTATGTTTCTATGACGTTATTGATTTTTTAAAAACAGTTGCCATAACATGATAGCCAAAGCTTCACTACACAGAGACAGTATATATTGCAGTACATACACACAGCCCCACCATCACCGGTCACTGCGCACAGAACTGTAGCCACTTGTGTAGCCAAAACAGCACCGCTGACACGTGAAGTGGAGATCATCAGCCCCCCAATTTAGAGCATGAACATGTTCGGTGCGCACAGAATGCTGATGGCCTGTTTTGGAGATAGGGGGAAGGAGTCTGAAAACCAGGAAGAAGAAATGGAATAGAGTCTCTTGAGACTCGTTCACACCATGCAATTGTACAGCTACGATTCCACTTGAACTGCCATGGTTTTGACCCATGGAATCCTGAAATTTACCGTTTAGGGAGGAGAACAGAGAACTCTCTGACTTAGAATTCTGAGACCTCCAGTGCTTCACCAAACCACAAACCCCAGGATTTTGAGTTATTCCGGAAACTGCCTTAGTAATTGTGATGCTTCTCTTGTCATGAAAGCTGAAATAAAATATTGCACCAGGTAGTATCCTTGGGGAGCCAGCATGAGATAGTGGTTTGAACATTAGACTGCCACTCTTGAGAAACGGGTTCAAATCACAGCTCAGCCATGGAAAGCCACTGGGTGGGTGATCCTGAGCAAGTCACACTCTCTCAACCTTAGTGGAAGGCAAAAACAAACCTCCTCTGAACAAACCTTGCCAAGAAAACCCCATGGAAGGTTCAACCTTAGGGTCATCATAAGTCAAAAACAACTTGAAGACACAAAAAGCAGTATTCCTGGTCACTATTCTAATCAGCGGGCCGGGCTCTCTTCCATGATACTAAATCGTGATGCCTTTTTTCACACTACACAAATATAGTGCTATGATTCCACTTTAACTGCCATGGCAACGTCCTGTGGAATCCAGGGGTTTGCAGTTTAGGGAGGAACCTTCCGAATTCTCAGCCAAAGAGCCCGAGTGCCTTAACAGACTACAAATCCCAGCATTCCATAAGATTCTGTCATGGCAGTTAAAGTACAATCACAGCACTTCAACTTTGTAGTGTGGAAAGCACCTGGGAAAGGGGCACGGCTGGATGACCGGCATGCTGAACAGGAGCGCCTCACGTAGTAGCAATTTATTCATAGTCCTGCTTGTGCCTTTGAATACCAGATGGCGGCACCCAGTAACAAAGGAGAGATTTCAGCTTCATACCTGGTTTGTTGCCTTCCAAAGACCCCAGCCTTAACCACGACGACCCTCACGACCACACCCAATGGGGTTTTCTTCTGTCCACAGGGGAACTTGTGCTACCACAGTAGCAAGAAGGTCACCCCTAATTCTAGACATGTTACAGCCATATTTTCCCCTTGCTTTCCCCCCATTTGTGACAAGCTAAACCTGTGTGATTGTTCTGACTTTGGCCATTTCCACACTACTCCGTTATAGTGATATCATTCCACTTTCAACATCCTGTGGAATTCTGGGGTTTGTTGTTTCCTGAGGCCAAAGAGCTCTCCGGCTGAGAACTCTAAATGCCCTTCCCTAAACTCCAAAACTCAGAATTCCATAGGATGTTGAAAGTGGAATAATAGCACTATAACAGTGTAGTGAGGAAATGGCCTTTGACTTGGTTATTCTCAACTTAGGCTGCACTCATCCATATTTGTTGTGTGCCATCAAGTCATTTCGACCCTGGGGTGGCGTGACCACAGGGTTTTCTGGGTGCTGAGAAATGTGTGGTACACCCAAAGTCACCAAGTAGGTTTCCACAGCCAAGCAGGGAATTGAATCCTGGCCTCTGGGGTCGTAGTTCAACACTCAAACCTCAACACTACACTGGCTCTCCATAAGTTGGGAATAAACAACTCTGAGCTCACTGAGAATTATTTCCAAGCAAGCATACAGAAGATTTCACTACGTACCACGCAGCAGGAATGAAGTGGTGAAACGGAAGAATCACCCAAACCAAGATTCAGCATAGCATGCACATCTGAAATGTTTAAATCTCCTGTTAAAAACAAATGGTATTCAGAAGTACCCAATAATGGCTGGATCTGATCCCAAATGAATTAATGTAGACAGAAACAAATCCCATATGGAGTACAGTCCTAAGGGCTGGTGGAAGGGGAGGCATCCAGAAACACTATTAAAATATTATTATCATGCTGGTAATAAATTGCATTTAATACGGTAGGGTGAAACGCTGCAGCGTAATAACCAGGAATATTTTCCGTTTCCACAAGCACGTCCAGAATTTAAAATAACATGCTCTGTTTAAAATGCTTTATGCAGCTTTATGATCTGTGATCCCAAGTTCCACTTCAGTAGAAAAAGTTATCAGAATATGCCAGTCAACAACTTTTCCTTCATTCTCGATCATGTTAGCGGCACTGGACTGGTTTTTGAAAAAATGAATATGCAACTGATGGGTTCAGGGGAAGAATGCAGCCAAAGACCTGACAAATCCAACTGAATTAAACCCCTTCCAAAATGAGAAATGTCACTATGGCACAGTCCACAATCAGTCCAGCACTATTTGTAGCAACATTTTCACTCTAGTCTTATCTTGCTTATTCTGCTAGGTTTGCGTGTTTACTTTTTACAATGAAATATTAATGTGGAGAACACGGTTATACTATTAAAAAGAGATGGTGCTATTTTTAGTTTTATATATTGATTTCCACCATTGTGAACAATTATCCAGAACAATATTGTACAAATTTAACCTTCTTCTTGCAGGCTTGTTGTGAGATTAATCCCCACCCAGGAATGTTTTTACGGTTAAGTTTATGGCTTCACTGATGGCTTCTCCCTCTTTCCTGAAAGCCATTTTTCCTTTCTGGAGTCCGTTTTTCCCCCTTTACTAAACCTGGATGGAGAGAGAAAAGGGTAGGGGAGAGGTTACCCGCACTTTAAAAGCTTCAGTCTCTTTGACACTGCTGGCAGTGTATGGGAACATTAATGCATCTGTCACGATAACAAGCTAAGAATAACATCTAGACATCAAACCGAGCAGAGAATCCATCTGAAGTGATTCATTCGGATCCGTCTCGTTGATTTATTAAACACAGGGCAACATCTGCAGCCTCACAGAGATGCTTGGCAAAATTAATGCAAGATCAATTCAAATGGAAAAAAGCAGAAAAAAGGGAGATAAATCAACACACAATTTGCATGCGGTTCCACAATCAGGCTTATTGGGTGCAAATGCTCAATTTCCCCTTGCCAGAGCCAATGAGTTTAAAAGTGTGCGCATTTTGATCCCTCGTCTTTTCAGAATTGTGGGGTTTGAAGTGATGCTGAAGAGTTCTTCTGCAGGTTGAGATGCTGAAAAGGAGGAGAGGGAGACACAGCGAGAGGAAAATGCTTCCAAAGACCTTTTGAATATGTGGCAACAATATCCTTAATGCCTAATTATTTTGATTCGGCTCCAGGAGCTCAGAAGGGGGCTGGGTGGGGGGACTTGGCCAGGGGGAGGTGATGGTGCGTTTGCGAACAAACTGCTTTTATAAGAACTCAAAATGTGTAACGGAAACGTACAAACATTTCCTTTTCTTTCAGGGGAAAAGCATTTATTCTGCAGCTGGAGAAATCTAGTGCTCTCAGAAACGACAAGATTTTTCAAAAATCACAGTTCCTTCAGATTAGATTTCTGCTTCACATGAGCTCAAAGACATTCTGAGAACGAAAGGCAAACAAGTAGGAAACTATTCTTAAACAGACGCACGCACACCAACAACAACTCTGAAATTGTATAAATTATTCGGCGTTTGTTTAGAGAGGGTGGAAAATATTCTTACCAGCCGAGGCACTCTGTCAGAAACCCTAAGCAAAGTTACTAGGCATCAAATCTCACCAAGCTCTGGCAATCTTCTCTGAGTAAGGACAGGAAGACATATACTGCTAGTGTCTAATTTAAAGACAATTAGAACATTTAAGTATTTCTATACCACGTGTTAAAACACTTAGGGTGCTTTCTATACATTAAATTTTATCAAACCATTGCTCAAATTCTGGGGAGGATGCAGGGCACCCCATGGTTATTGTTTCTTACTGGCTGTAGGGATGTGATGGCTAAGATGGAAAGAAACTAAGGGATGTATTTTGGGGCCATCAAACACTTAGACGGGAGAACAACCAACCCCATCTCCACCCAGAAACCGCCAAGTTAATAACTACTTTCTGCATTAATACTTTCTGTGTTTAATTCTCACACATTTCTACCTCGACAAATAGTTTTAGGCAAAGTCTTCAAAGACTAACTCCACACTAAAAATGTACACAAAAAAGGCAGCATGTAAGTGGGCACTGAAGATCAATATGCACACTGAAAACCATCGTGGAACATGAACGAAGTGCCTTAGTTATAACTTTGACATGGCTCTTCTAATGTAAAACAGTGACTGCAGTTTTGCTGGGACTTATTTTAAGGAGACACAAGAATCAAAAACAATTTTAAGAGTCGTATACTGACCACATTCCATTTTGACAGAATTTCTCCTCTTTATTGAAAAACAAGTTTAAATTAGACTCTAAGGAACTTTCAAAAACCTCACTCCTTTTTTTTTTTTTAACATCATTTTCCTTCCCTGGAATATCCTTTTCTCTTTCCTCATGTGAGAATAATTTACATCTGATAAACATTTCATTGCAACACCCTGGCAGATGGTAAAATTCTTCGTATCCTGGAGATATATAACCAACAACAAACAAACAAAAAGTTATGATTTGGCTAAGATTATTGTTTGAAAATTGTTTTAATAATTATCGGCCAGAATTTTTTTTGCTCAGTCCTGGACTTATTTAAAAGACTGTGTTAATAGAAATTATGCTTCAGACTGCAAGTTTTTACACCATAATATTTTAAATACTTTAACCCACTTCCACTTGACTGAAGAATCAGTATAGAGGTGTGAAGACTTTTACTGTGAAATCACACACTTGTTTTCTTGTCTGTAACTTCAATGAGGCTTACCTACAGGTAAGCGGATTTAGGATTGCAACCTTAAAGCGCTGCTGATAATACCTATAAAGAAATCATAAAACTAAATGCCATCTTGATCAGCAAAATTCAGTAGCCCTCTGCAAAAATGTTTTTACAAAAATTATAATTATTAATATCATCCCCATTGTGCAAAGCTGCCTACACACACATAAAATAGAAATATATTAGTTCATATGCAGGCTAACATTTCCTGAAACCGTACGACATTACAGAAGTGCAAATGCTAAGCATTTCGACAGAACTTTTATGTCACACATTCTGCAATAGGAGGGATATTTTAGTATTAGTTCAGTTTTAAAAATCAAAAATGTGACAGAGAAAAGCAAATGTTCCTTCTTTGACCCAGCAGATAAGGCGACTGGGTTTTGTTTCTGCTTTCACTGTTTTATCATATTACAAGGAAAGGGACAAGAAATTACAGCCATCATTTGAGTTGACATGATAGTATCAGATCAGTTTTTAAATCTCCGTTTTACTTTCCCCACGAAAACCAATTTATCAATGCAGGGTATAATTACCAAGCCATATTTTGAGAGGGAAACAAGGCATTTGGAAAAATTTATCCCAGAAACATAAAGGCATCGTCGTCTCTTGGTAATTTCATGTTCCAGGTGCTTGAATGTAACTATTCTTGGGCTACGATACAAGAGGGTACTGTTTAATTCAACTCACACGCATAGGGACTAATCAAGAAATGTTGATACAATGAACAGAGAATTCCAATGCCTACAATCTATACATGCTTCACATTCAACCATCACGGATTTGGAATCAAAATTCTGAATAGATTTGCTTTGACGAATGGGGTTTTTTCATCTGCTAGTCATGACGAAACAGATGATAAACATTTCACAGCAGGAGGAACATTATAAAATTGCAGTGGTTTGGTTTAATTTTCTGAGAATAGTGGGAGGCACAATGGTTTGCTTCACAAACACTGATAATTATCACCACAAGATCATTTTTACCAGATAAGAGATCAGTTAAGTAATAGAACTGAAAACCACACAGTTAGCTGCTAGTTGTACTCTTAAGCTGAAGAAATACAGTTACTACAAGCACTATCAAATACACACTCATGCAAAAATCCCACTGAGTTCAATGGGGGTTACTCACAAGTAAATATGCCTAACTTTGTAACTGAAGTCATATATAACAGTTGTTTGGTTCGTCCTATTTGTTTAAAAGAAAATGCCCAACTTTGCACGTTTATTGTATCACTTTTCTCTAACAGTGCTTTCTGATCATCTATTTTATATTTAATTTTTCTCCGGACTCACCATTTAAAATTCCCCCACCCCAACCCCATGCATCTGACGAAGCGGGGTGTAGTCCACAAAACTTTATGACATAAGACATTCTGAGTCTTAAAGGTGAGATATATGAACCCATATATATTTCTGCAGGTATATTTCACTTTTATGATGCCCAGGTTGATTTCTTTACTCTTACGTTCTATTTCAGATCTCACTCAGATACAAAGGGTACAACTTCCAGGTTGGTTTCTAAGGGGCCAGCCACAATAACCATGAACTGGATCCAAAGAGCTATTTAAGAAGTACCCACAAACTTGGGGCTCAACCAGCAGATGATAAGGATGATGGTCTTACTTTAAAGAGAATTTCTCTTCTCATCACAAACTGGATTTGCAAGTTGCCTCAGTTCCAAAAGTGATACGAAGTGGGATGTGATGGGTACTCACAGTGGGTATCTGCATAATTTTAACTATACTCAGTTTAAAAGCAGCTGTACTTTAGACTTCACTTGTTAAATAAAAGCTAGAAAATCAATATGCATATCTGAGATGATGTCTGCTTGCTTCTACGCAATCTGTTCCCATCTTATTCGGATCTCACGTTGTCGGTATAAACTGACAGCCTTGAGTTGGGAAATAGTTCTGTCATGGGCAAACCTAAATTACTCTTAGCAACGTTCTCACAGGATGGATCATTAAAAGAAAGGGAGAAAGACTGCACAGTGGAAATGAGTCTCAGAACCAATGGCTCTGAACACCTCTAAAACTGTACCTGTTGCCACATCAACAATTAACATGTGGTGTTCAAGAAATAATACTGCTGGCTTTTAAAAGAGCAAGGCACCTGCCCAGCAAATGATTAATGCAGATTATTTTGCATCTCATATTCTGTGTTTGTGAGATCAAGACTTTCTCCCAACACGTTCTCAGAAAAAACATGAACAAACACCAGACTTGTTGTTGTGTGCCTTTAAGTCCTTTCTGACTTACAATGATCCCCTAAGGCAAACCTATCATGGGGTTTTCTTGCCAAAATTTGTTCAGAGGGCGGTTGCTCTTGCCTTCCTCCGAGGCTGAGAGAGTGTGACTTGCCCAAGTGGGTTTACACAGCTAAGCAGGGATTCAAACCCTCATCTTCAAGTGTCCCAGTTCAACACCTAGACTGCTATACCATGCTGGCTGTCACCACCAGGCCACTGCGAAGAACAAAAGTTGCAAAGCATGAGCACAATAAACCCAACCAAAAAAACCCAGGTCATTTTCTAACTAGGTGAAACACACACACACACACACACACGTTCTTTGCATACTGGCAAAAGTATCATTGGTTGTTTTTTTGTTTGTTTGTTTTTAAGTATTATTATTGTATTTACATTTTTACCCAACCTGGAGGCCTTTGATTAGTAGGCAGTTTAAAAGTGTTGTAAATAAATTCAGATTATGTTATATACATGAAGATGGGGAGGTGAGCACTGGAGACTTAGCTCTCCATATGATTTTCTTGCTTATCATAAACTTTTTTCTTACTCTCATTTTTAAAACCAAGGAATACAGCCAATCAGAAAATTACACAATCCATACGGTGGCAATACCTTCCTTAGATCAACCAAAATGATCAAATGGCCAATTATTATATAAATTTCTCATATTCAGCACTGCTCACCCTGCATTTAAATCATAGTATTAGAGACTCTAAAATTGGGAGAAGCGATTCTTCATCTCCAGGATATATTCTTGAATTCCTATCTGCAAAATGCTTCCTCCATCCCACCTGCCCCTGTACACTGTCCCTTGCAGCAATCTTTATTGCTTCCCCCTCACAAGTTTTATTCTCAACCTACAGTAAGCTAAGAATCAATACAGTGAGAAGTTTCACCCAGAAAGAGGCTACCAAAAAAAGCAATAAAGAATACACATGTGCTTAGTGTTTAAATTCAGATTCTTATATCCTTTCATATATATATGCCAATGATTACCAAAAAACACTTGTCCAAAAACTACATTAACAAAAAAAATTGCCAATCCCTTTTTTTTATACATTTAAAAAAAATACAGCCCTCTCTTTTCAGAGCAGTGATTCTTGCTTTCCAGATAAGCCAAACAGATTAACACGCACATCGCAAAGGTTTCAGCATCCAAACAACTCCCCCAGCTCCCACCCGCCGTTAGGAAAAGTTGCAACACACTTCTTTGCCTTTTTTGCATAATCTCATTCAGGCCCCAACCCCCTTCAGGCAAAGCGCATCCTAATGAGGAGAGAAGCCCATTCATCTTGTGAGGTTTGGGGTCAATGACTCCAGGCAACCATATGGGGGTCTACGGAGGCAGGGCTGGTCTGGTAAAACCCTGCCTGAGACTTTTGCTGATGAGGAGCTGCATCCTCAGATTTCAGGGAAGTAAACCTCAAATTACATGCCCAGTTTTCCCAGGCTGGTCAGCTCTGTGCCCTTTTTAGAACTTCAAAGCAAAGTGCATCTGCTGCTCTTTCGGTTCATCAGCAACTATTGACAAAAACTAAGATACTCCTCGGCTTGCTGGCCTGTTTCACAAAACGCAAAAGGAGGGTGATTCCGAGTCTTTCAGCATCTGACAGCCCAACAACTTTATCCAATATAGCAGAGGACACACCAGACACAGCACACAAAATTCAGGGGAAAGTGATAAGAGCAGAAGTATCCATGCTGATCTTGTGCTATCTTACACATAAGATACAGCAAGACCAGTGGAAGGACAAAAACTTTTGAGCTGAAGCACAGGGAAAAGTCAGAGTGGATAAATCCACCAGTCTTGCTTTCCCCCCTTCCAGTTTTCTATATTTTGATAAATTATGATCAAAACTAAACTGAAAAATAAACATCTCACTTATTTTAAAAAGAAAAGAAATGTGATCTCACAACCAACAGGAGGAATACTGGGAAAATAAAAATTCCCCAGAGTTCTTTTTCCTAAACGTGAACTAACATCCTCGCGTCCAGATTCATTCTAGGCTGCAATTGTAGATACGTTTACCTTAAAATAAGTCCGGCTCAACTTGGTGCAACTTTCTTTTGTGTACACACGGCCAGAACTGTTCTGTTTAAAAGCAGGGAGCAAGGAGCGCTTTCCTTTGAACTTTGCAATATGCTCACCAAGATGTCCCACTCCTAAAAGCCACTTGTTTGGAAAAACAAGCTCCGTTGGTTCCAAACAATGCAACTTGGAAGGACCCTGAGTTTAAACACCCCAGTTGTGAGCACATACTGAAATCAACAAAGGCCGAACTCTATAAGAAGAGAAGATTCCTTTCACACATTTCCCTCCCTTATCAAAACATTATGTTTCATAACAAGACCCCCCCCCCAAAAAAAACAATCCGAAATCTAGCATGCCTATTCTAGGTCATTACCTACAGATATCTGAAGAAAGAGCAAATAGTCTAAGACGGTGTGAGAACTGGCCTTACAGACCAGAGCTGAAGAAGGAAATAACCTAAGCGCTTCCAGTTCTAAGAGCATCCATCCTGGATCCAAAATTCAATTTTGAAGTCCAGGCTTAACTGGTTGCCCGTTCTCACTGTGGCCAAGACAGTCAGGGTCAATCCAAAGGCTACCCCAAAGTAACTCTGCCTAAAGTTGTCACTCCCCGGAAGT
The DNA here is from genome assembly GCA_948472985.1 of Iguana delicatissima. Lineage (NCBI taxonomy): Eukaryota > Metazoa > Chordata > Lepidosauria > Squamata > Iguanidae > Iguana > Iguana delicatissima. The sequence goes on from CAOKZL010000010.1 coordinate 746,568, forward strand.
TCTGTCTGGAAATTTCTTCCCAAGTTGGACCATCCCAGGAGGGCAAGACCCCGTTCCCCTTTTGCTTCCAGAAGCCTCTAACTTTTCCCTAACTTGCTTTGCTTCTTCACCCATTACCCTCGTCCCCTTCCATCCTCTTTCTCTTTCCTTTCGACGCACTGGATTTCCCAAGCACCCGGCCCCCAGCTCTTGTTCCAAGGAACTTTTAGAAAGTCCAGGCGAGAAAGTCCTACTAACAAAAAAGAACCCGGGCTCGTATCCCACACGCAGGGCCAGCCTAGGACGCTACCTCCAGGGCACGAAAGGCCCCGTCCGGCTACACAGTGCCAGGGACGCTCTATGCATCCCAGCTAGAGAGGGACTCGCGCGTCTATTTATTTATTTCAAAAGCGCACTTTCCTTTTTTAAAAAAGAAGCAAAAACGCATCGAAGCGGAAAGGGTTCCTAAACCCTCGACGGACAAGCGAGACGGGTAGGGAGCTCCGGGTACTTAGAGAACTAGGTATCCCAGAGGGACGCCTCTTCCCTCCCTCGTCGCCCTCCAGCCCGGAAAGCGAAGCCACTCCCCGGAGGGCTTGGGAGCCGAGCCCGGAGGCTTCTCCCCCGCAGGATCGGAGGGTAGGGGGCAAGGGCAAGCCCGCGGGGCGCCTACAGGTCCCCCCCTTGCAGCACCTGCCCCGCCGCCGCCGCCGCCGCCTCACCTGGCGTTGGTGCAGTCGTTGTACAAAGTTTCGAAGTCCCTGCGGGTGATGAGCTTGCAGCGGTTGACGCCGGGCTGGATGGCGCCGAGCCCGCGCAGGATGCGCACCTGCTCCACGGTGCAGACGACGGGCGCGATGTCGAGGCGCTTGAGCTTGGTGTAGACGGTGTGGAGCCCGCCGACCAGGTGCTTGAGGAAGAGGTCGAAGACCTGCGGCAGGCAGATCAGCTCCTGGCCCTCCACCACGAAGGAGGCCACCTTCACCCCGTGCAGGTCGACCATCTTGCACTCGCTCCCCGCCACGCCGCCGCCGCCGCCGCCGCCGCCTCCGGCCGCGGCGCTGGCGATGAGACCGTGGACGAGGCTGCCGCCGGCCAGGCGCGGCGAGGCGGACGGGCTGGCCGCGTAGAGGGGGTCCGCGCGGAATAAGCCCCCGGCGCGCCCGTGGCGGCGGCGGCGGCGGCGGGGGGGCGCCGCTGCCCGCCGCGCCGCCCGCGCCGCCCGAGGTGGCCGGGAGGACCGGCGGCGACGCGACAGCCATGCCCTCCACGCCTCCGCCCCGGGCGCCCGGATCGACGGCGGCGGCGGCGGCGGCGGCGGAGGCATCCAACGTGGCCGGCTCCACTTTTACTCCCGAAGCGGCGGCGGCGGCGGCGACCGGGAGGAAAGCGAGGCGCGCGCGAGAGGGACGCCGGAGGAGAGAGAGCGAGAGCGGGACGGGAGGGGCGCCAAGAACCCGCCCGCGCTCCCACCGCCCGGCCGCTCCCGAGGCGCCGCCCCCTCGGCGGCCCAGGGGCGGAGCCGCCGCGCGGAGCGGCGGGCCCCGGCAGCCAATGCGCGCCGAGGGGGGCCCGGCCGCCGCCCAGGCGATTGGCTCTTCGGCGTCGGGGCGGGGCCTCGGAGCCCCACCCCCTCGCCGGCTCCGCCCCCTCTCCGCCGCGGTTCGGGTACCTGATGAATGGGAAGCGAGGTTCGGGGAGGCGCGCGGGGTCAGGGGGGTCCCGGTCACCGCCTTGGGGAAAGAAAGAAAGAAAGAAAGAAAGAAAGAAAGAAAGAAAGAAAGAAAGAAAGAAAAGAGAGAGCCCGAGCGGTTTGGAGAGGCTTGCCTCTGTCTCTCTTCAGGAAGGGAGACGGGTCGCGGGGAAGTTTGGAGGGCGGAATTGCTCTCCCCGTCCTCCCGCGTTGGGGTGCAAATGCAATCGGGGAGGCAAGGAAGAGTCGCCGCCCCCCGAATCGGAAGGCCAAATGCTTTTCTTTCCTCCCAAAGTCTGCTGCGTCGCAGCAGCTGAAACTTCGGCTGAGTCTTCTCCTGAGCGTAAGTTCAGGCGTCCGAAGAAAAGTGGCAGGGAAAGGTAGGGCTTTTCGGCGGCCCCTCCCGAAACGGCAAACCCCAGGATTCCACAGGACGTTGCAAGTGGAATCATAGCGCTATAACAGTCAAGTACAGAAATGGCCCTGCAGAGGGAAAGCGAGCGCAGTACAGCATCGTAGAATCAGAGCGCTGGAAGAGACCCCAGGGGCCATCCAGTCCAACCCCGTCCTGCCCTGTAGGAACCCCCCTCAATGCACTCCCGACAGATGGCCGTCCAGCCTCTGCTTAAAAACCTCCAGAGAAGGAGAGGCAAATAGAAGAGTTCCAGGTGCGAAGGACTTTCAGTGTCTCCATGCTAGGGATTTGCGGAAGGAAGGAAAATTTCCTTGAGTGGAGCAGGAGTCTCATTTGGAGGAGGAGGGTCTTCACCCCCCACACACACACCTAGCTACATCCTGGACCACCACCTCTAGCAGGACTTTGGTTCCCAAGTGAAAGACTGAAGGGGCGTGTGCGTCCCAACTGAGAGCCCCTTGGCTCTTTTCTACAGGTAAAGCCCCTTCAGTAGGGAGTTCTCCCAGACTGCAAATGTGCGTCAGGTTGGGCTCCAAGACACAGGCAGATCTATGGCATCTGGAACCTGGATCTGGTTGGCTGTAAATCTGTGACTGCTTATGTTTCAAAGTAAGTGCCATGGACATTCCAATACTTACTTATGAGTAAGTTGTTGATGTTGTGTGCCTTCAAGCCATTTCTGACTTATGGTCCCCTAAGGTGAACCTATCACAGGGGTTTATTGCAATGATTTGTTGAGAGGGCCCTTGCCTTCCTATGAGGCTGAGAGAGTGAGATTTCCCTAAGGTCACCCAATAGCTTTCCATGGCCAAGTGGGGATTCGAACCTTTTCCCAGTGTCTTCGTCCAATTCTACGTGACGCTGGCTCTCAAAAATATGCAAGATTGGGCTATAAGGATGTGATTGCCTGCTCACTGGCCTGCTAACTGCATGTTACTCTAAAACAGGATTGGATCATTTCCTCCCTCCAGATGTTATTGAGTTGCAACAACCTTGGATGCAGCAGGACATTCTTCTGAGTCAGTATTTACACTCTGAGCAAAAAGGTGATGTGGATGCAAATCCTAAATCCACAGCATTATGCAGAGTAATGAGCAAGCCTTTGCACTGACCAGAACTCTTCATCTACTCTGAGGAAGAATTCTAGAGAACCCAAAAGTTCGTTTATAACTTAATGACATTTTGTTTATCCTAACTGGGGCTTGCAGATTTTGGATGTGTGCTTTTTTTCCTAATGGGTTAATGCAACACTCCAGTGGGCCACCAGAACAATCTTACCAACTATTTTAATACAGGAATGGAAAGAAAAAAATTGTGGTTCAGATCCAAAGATATGGGGGCTGCAACCCAAACTTGTGCATAGTTATTCAACCAGGATTCCAGAGAAATCCCACACATGATACCTGGCTGACCAGTGTAGGAGAAGAATTCTGGGCTTTGTTGTTGTTATTTCCCATCAGGTTGACTTCAGTTTATGCTGAGCCTACAAATGAGAGAGCTGCAAGAGCCTCAGTCTTCAGCTGCCCTCCTTGAGTCTTTCAGATTCAGGACCATGACCATTTCCGCACTAAGCTGTTATAGCGCTACGATTCCATTTGCAACATCCTATGGAATTCTGGGGTTTCGGCCCCTCCCAAAACTGCAAACCGGAGGATTCCATAGGATGTTGCAAGTGGAATCGTAGCGCTATAGCAGCCTAGTGCAGAATCATCCCCTGTCTTCCTTGATCGAATCACTTCATCTGCCTCCCAATTTACTAAGCATTGTCATCTTTTCTAATCAGTCATGTTGTCCTTGCGATATACTCAAAGTGCAATAGCCCTAGTTTAGTTATTTTGGCTTCTAGTGAGAACTCTAGAACTCTAGTGAGAGTTCAGGCTTGATTTACTCTCAAACCCATCTTTTGCCTTTTGGATGGTCCACAGCACTCTCCTCCAACACCATGTCTCACATGACTTGATTCTCTTCCTGTCAGCTTTCTTTTCCGTCCAGATTTCACAACCATACACAGAAAAATTCTGGACTAGAGGGGTTTTTAGGCGAATCCAGGCCTGCTCTTCTGTCCCATTTAAAAGTTAGATAGGATTTACTGCCAGATAAGTGTGTATAGAATTGCATCCTAAAATCCTAATTGCAGAATTCCAGGGTGGCCAACTGTGTCCCTTTGTATGTTGTTGAGGTGCAACTCTCATCAGCCCTATAGTGGCTCATCAGCCACTATAGCTGATGAGTGCAGATGGGAACTACAGTCCAAAATAACCACAATTGTCCACCCCTGTGTACAATGCATCACTTGCTAACACATCAGGCTTTTTTCCCCTCCCCCATGGCCATTCGGTGGCTGCTGGGGATCAGAGCAGAAAATTCAGGGAATACTTGGCCAGATGCAGACTGATGACATCATCTGTCAGCTCCTTCAGAGGTCTTTACAGATGATGTAATTGTTCTCCATCTGGCATGTGGGGACATAGCAAGAAGTTTCTCTGATCCTTCCTGCTCTCCACCAGCCACTGAATGGCCATGGAGGGAGCAATCGCAGAGGAACAATGAATCCTGGGGGAGGGCAGCTTTGTTTGTTGTGGAGGGAGAAAAAGAATATCAGCCTGTGGAATGACTTAGAAAGCCATATACAGATGTACATTGGATTTACACTTCTGGCACTAACTGGGTGTTGGCCAAAGTAGGCTGAGCATAGCTATTTTAAAGCTAGTCAAGGTCTGGAATGGATTCACCACCCCACTGACACAGAATCCAGTGATGATGCTATTGCATTTATGTTCTCCCATCAGCATCCAATTGGCCATTCTGGCAAACAGGATACTGGATGAGATAGGCCTTTGATTGCATCCAGCAAGTCTCTGGTATGAAAGCTTTCCCTGTACCACCCCAAATATATTTTTGTCTGTTTTTACACTTGGGTAGCTGTTTCATGTGACTCCTTTTGGGGCTTGGAAAAGCAAGCGTGCATGAAATAAAAGTACATCCCAGCCATTTGTGTTTACAACAAGCTACTGAGGTTGGCCGTGGACACCCCCGTTTTCCAGAAAAAGGACTGGAACTGAGAGGTACCATATTCTCAGACCACCCAGAGAAACAGCAGTTTAATCCCAGTTCTTCCATTCTGTCCACTTTTAAGGTTTGTCTCCTCGACTACAAACAAGAAGAAACATGAAAAGGTCTTCAAACAGGAAATATAAATCTGATTTATAGGTTTTGCATTGTTGTTGTTTTCCTTCCTTCCCTCCCTTTCAAGGAATTTTTGCTCCCAGATTAATGAGACTATAAAATTCCACGCTCTGGGATTTTTTCCCCCGTTTGACTTTAATGCCTTCCATAAGCTAAATATATTTCTAAATAAGGCTGAGTTTTTGCAAGGCCAAAGGAAGCCTTCCGCATCAAGCTACCCTCCCCCTCCCCCGCTCCCGTGCATGTTAGAGTGGCATGAAGCAATATAAAATCATAAAGGCTGTAGTAAAAATGGTACCCTTGAGAGGCGCCTATCCATGGAGAAGAGAAGCGCACTTAGGCTAAAGAAAGGCTCAAGGTTTGTGAATTAATACCAGGTGATGGCCCGGCTCACCTGAGCGTAGACAAGCTGACGACTTTGCTCCATGGGATTATTCCCTGTAATTTTGCAAGATGAAACAAAAGATTCTCAAGCCACATTATCTGGATATAATATTTTGATGTGTTTAAAATGCATTCATCCCTCCACAAGATGCTTGCGCAAGACCCCTGAAAAAAGTGGAAAAACCAACAGTAAAATGAGTGTCTGTGGGAAGAGGGCCAAAGCATTGTAGGGGGAATGGGCACCCAAGGTTCAAACCAGGTCAGGGAAAAGGCATCATTTGGCATGGTGGCCTTATACGTCTTCTATCTTGCCCATCTCCTTCCTTGGGTGGGCGGGAGCATCAGGAGAGAGTTTGTGGTGCTGAGAGATTTGGCTGCAAACTATCCTTAGCTGGCCGAGCAGCAGCTGATGGAGGAGGAGGATGACCAGAGGTGGTTTCTTAAAGGGCTGTGGGGCCTGATCAGAGTTGCTGAGAGGGAAGGTTCCCCTTGGAACCTTGGAAGCACCCTGGAGGGAGCAGGGGTTGAGGAAACCTGCAAATAATCAAATCCAATTATCAGGAACAATGGCATCTTCACCTATTTCCATAGCACCTACCTGAAGCAGCCATATTCTCCCCTGTGAACCAGTCCAAGCTCTGAGATCTGCTGGAGAGCCCTTTTCTCTGTCCCTCCCCAGATTCATCTGCTGGGAACATGGGAGAGGGCCTTTTCAGTGGCTGCTCCCAGGCTCTGGAACTCCCTTCCCGGAGAAGTCAGACCGGTACCCTCTGTGCCTTCTTTCCACGAACAATTAAAGACATTTTTATTTTGGCAGGCATTCAATATGTAATCATTGCCTGCCTAATGGAAGGTGCTGGCTATTCTTAGCTTGTAGTGATTGTGATTTGTTTGTTGCTTTTAATATATATTCCAACTTTGTTTCAATTATTGTTTGTTTAATTTGTGTTTTAACTTTTGTAGGTTATGATTTTTAACCATGTTTCCTTTTTCTGCAACATCCTTTTTTGCATTCCTTGCAACATTCTTTTTTAAAAAGTACTGAAAGCTGCTCTGAATCCTTCTGAGGGAAAAAAAGCGGGATACAGATAAAAATTAGCAGAGCAGCAGCAGCATCTCCTGCTCTGACTCCCACCCACCTATGCATCAGGGGTATAGACTCCTTTATTGCTCATTGATATCTTACTGGAGTAAACATATGTTAAAAACAGACTGTGTTGCATAAATAATGTTTTCTCAGGGCCTTCTGCCCTACACTGTTATAGTGCTATTATTCTGCTTTCAACATCGTGTGGAATTCTGGAGTTTGTAGTTTCCTGAGGCCAAAGAGCTCTCTGGCTGAGAATTCTAAATGCCTCTCTCTAAACTGCAAACCCCAGGATTCCATAGGTTGTTGAAAGGTACATTATAATGCTATAACAGTGTAGTGCAGAAAGGTCCCTAGTCACTAATTCTGCACACTTCAAAGCAATGACACACTCCTCCGAGAGTGACACAGCTACTGAACATAGCTTGTCATGGCTGTGTTCAACTGGAGTTACATTGGGTTGTCTGAGGAAACACACCTATGAGCATAATATTTTGCTTAATTGTCTATGCATAGAACTGCTTACAGCACAGCAGTGTTTCCAAAGTGTGGTTCTCCAGATGTTTTGGACTTCAGTTTCCAGAATCCCAGACCATTGGCCATGCTGGCTGGGTCTTAGGCAAGCTGAAATCCAGAACATCCGGTGGACCAAAAGGTTCAAAACCACTGCAGTAGAGTTATTGCTCTAAGATATACTTTAAAACTCTCTGCCGAAACACAATCCATATATATATATTTATGTGTATGTGGATATGCCTCTCTCTCTGACACACACACACCAACACAAACAGGTATCAAAGGCTTCGCTGTCAATAGAGAAATGATAACCTTTCTTGTATAATTAAATGCATTGTATTAATATGTGCATAATGCAGAATCAATAAATAATGAATTATCCTGATTGTAATTGAATGTTTTCTTAATTTTATTGTCAGCCATGATAAATAATCAGTACTTTTATACTGCATTAAATTAATTAGTGTGTCAGTTCTATTACATACATCAGCAGTGAAGTAAAGCAGTGACATCTGTTTCTAATGGCTCAAAGATGTGGTATTCCTTATTAAGTATTAGATAGGGGTGTTTTTGTGATTGGCAGCTATAGCAGAGTTAAACAAAGAGGGAGTGGAGAAGACAGGAAGAAAAAGAATTTGCATTCTCAACCAGTATAATGTTGCCAAAGATCTCAGAGAACACTTCTAAGGCCATTTCCGCACTAGACTGTTATAGCACTATGATTCCACATCCTATGGAATCCTGGGGTTTGCAGTTTCGGTTCTCAACCTGTGGGTCCCCAGATGTTCGTGGACTTCAGCTCCCAGAAGCCCCAGCCGCTATGGTCAATGCTCAGGGCTTCTGGGAGCTGAAGTCCAAAAACATCTGGGGACCCACAGGTTGAGAACCATTGCCATAAGATGTTGAAAGTGGAATCATAGTCTAGTGTCCCAAGATCAGCCATCAACAGTGGAGTTTGGAAGCAACGAGACAGAGAAATAACTACTTACCTGTAATCAGACCCTTGTGTTATAACTAAGGTGTAAATAAGTCACACTGGGCTAAATCCAATTTTAGTGCCTATTAGAGTGGACCCGCTACAACAAATAGGACTTGTTCATCATCACTGAAATCAGTCTCGTTGATCTCAATGGATATACTCTGCTTTGCACTAAATTGGATTTAACACACTATGATTATAACCAAATGGGGAATAAGGCCTCTCCTTGTGCAATATCATTACGACTTTGTTAATTTTTATAATTATGGGGCACTGGACTTATTAATAGCAGATGATAAGTATCACATAGTTCCGGTGTTGGCTTGTGCTCCTGCCTTGTTGTGAGTGTTCAGGCAAAGGCAAAGGCGAGAAGAGTGTGTTTTGTCCCACAAAGCTGCAGATTGTGATATTCAGACTGGTTTTCTTAACACTCAAAATGAAAGGTATTACTCTCTTCTGAAAACCAAGCAAGGCAAGAGTGTTTAAATATAGCTAGGGATGGATGGATAGATGGATGGGAGAACATACTGTAACCACTTTTGGTCCTTGGGAGCAGTAATTAGTTGCCTTTAAGTAACCTCTGAATTCTGGAATCCTGTCACAGGAATCTGGTCCCACCTAGGGACATGCTTCTGTGAAATTTTCTGAGGAAAATAGAAGGGATGGGGAAATATGTCAGGCTCTCACGTGTACTGGTGCTTATTCCAGTCTTGTCCGTTTAATCAGATGCTGCTGTTTAACACTCTAGACAAGTGTATTCATGTTCTAAGAATCATAGCATGTCTGAGTAGATCTAAATTTCCCCTGAGATCATGAGGTGTCCACAGAGATCATGAGGTGTCAAAGTTGAGATCTCTCAGAGGTGATCCAGCTGCTCAGCATCTGTGAAAACAGCCTGGCTGGGAAGGCCATTATTGTTCAGTCTCCACTCAGACAGAAAGACCTTTGTAGCCCTTCCTTTTCCCTGGAAAGCCAAAATATTTACCCCGATGAAGTGGAGGGATGGTGCAGTAGTTCCTTTGAAGATGTTCCAAGCTGTAGTAATGACCACTTGCTGCAGGGGGCAGCCACAGAGCAAAATAAACTTCTCTTCCTTCTTCTAACCAAAACAGGTCTCGCCATTAGGTAACCTTAGGTTAGTCACGCTTTCTCTGTTTAGCCTACTTGGCAGAAAGGTTTATCACAATTGTTGTCTGCCTTCAACTTGTTTCCAACTTATGGCAACTTTAAAGTGACCCTATTATGGGGTTTTCTGGGGCTGAGAGTGTGTGACACACTCAGGGTCACTCAGTGGGTTTCCATGTCTGAGCTGGAAATCAAACCGTGGTCTTCAGGATCATAGTACAACACTCAAACCACTACACTACACTGGCTCTTAAACCGCACTTATAGCAGGCTGAGACTGGGGACTCGGTTATTCAACCTGCTTTTAGGCAAAGAAAAAAAACATTTTCAGCCTGATTGCCTAAATACCCTAAGGGTGCCAGATTTTGGAAGCTAAGCAGGGTCAGTCCTGGTTAGTACTTGGATGGGGGACTGCCAATGAATACCAGATGCTATAGGCTATGTTTTCAAGGAGGGAACTGGCAAAACCACCTTTGAGTACACCTTGCCTAGAAAATTCCATGAAATTCATGGGGTCACCATAAAAAAAAAAAACAGGCAACTTTCAGGTTGATGCATAGTTTTGATACATACAAACATGTTGCTCTCTTCTTTGTAACATTTACAACACGGTCTGGATAAAGATATTACTTTCCTGTTTCATAATTACAGATTATGGAGGGCGCTTCGGAAGAGGTCTACTTGTTTTAATAACCACAAGAAGAAAAAGAAGTGGCAGAAACAGGCATTCAAAACATTTTGTATCTTCTGTGCTTAAATACATTTGAGAAGCTACATGATATTAGCTGTTTCTCACTGGGTTAAAGTAGTAGGGGGTTCTGATGAGTCCCTACATAATGGTTGTCATCAGCAACCATGACTGTACCCATAAATTGGGTATTATGCTATTTTTGCTTAGGGTGTGAACGGATGGGTCCACAAATTTGGATGTGCCTTTACAATTTTGCTGTGGAGACTACGCTGATGAACACTTACACTTCATAGTTACTTACCACTTCTGTTGTTATTATTGAATCATGAAATCATATTGCTGGAAGAGACCACAAGGGCATTTGAGTCCAACCCTCTGCCATTTCAGGAATACACAGTGAAAACACTCCCGAAAGACGGCCATCCAGCCTCTGTTGAAAAATTTCCAAAGAAGGAGACTCTGTCACACTCAAAGGCAGCACACTGCACTGACAAATGGCTCTTACAATCAGGAAGTTCTTCCAATGTTTAGGTGGAATCTTTTTTCCTGTAGTTTGAAGCTACTCCCTATACTTAAGCTACTGCCGGCCGGGCCCCTCCCGGAACTGCAAACCCCAGGATTCCATAGGAGGTTGAAAGTGGAATCATCGCGCTATGAGAGTGACGTGCGGAATGTCGTGCGGAGTGTCATCACGCTATGTGAATGTCGTGCGGAAATGTTCTTAGACTCTGGAGCAGGAGAAAACAAGCTTTTGTGTCATGTGCCTTCAAGTAACTTTTCTTGGCAAGATTTGTTCAGAGATGGTTTGTCATTGCCTTCCTTAGAGGCTGAGAGAATGTGGCTTGCTCAAGATCAGCCAGTGGGTTTCCATGGCTGAGTGAGGATTCAAAGTCTGGCCTCCAGAGTGATATTCTAATGCTTAAATCCCTATACCAGCTGGCTTGCTATTATGTACTTTTAAAAATGAATATAAAACTTCAGTCAGTGGTTCTGTTTTAATCTGTCCATACTTCTGGAGGCAAATCTCTGTGACTGGAACGTGACAGAATGGTCTCTAAGATTCATCATCATTCTTGACAAAAGATCCACTTCCAATACAGTCCCCCACTTCGTAAGGATGTGTGGCTGGATTTGAGAAAGCCCTGACCTGGAAGCACTACCATCTAGTGGTACGAGAATGCACTGCCAGCTTTCTTCTTCAGAGCAGTGGAAAGAATTTGTGAATTCTACTGAGTTCTCCTGAAAGAACGTGTCCCGTTGCCATCCGTCCTGTTGCCATCAGTCGCTGGCAGCATTCCACAGGTGAAATACAGGGAAAAAAAACTGTGGACTTGTGTCACTCTTGGTGTCATACCCAGGGCCAGTGGCTGAAAGCTTTGCTTCCTACACATTGTTATATATTAGCAGAAAGCTCTTTTCTACTTTCATGTCCTCTGAAACAGCCAGCGTGGTACTGACATCTGAAATGAGACGTGCTAGATAACCAGGCCCAATTGCATACACCCCAACATTTGAAAGACAAAAAGAAAAGGGACGCAAGTGGTCAATCCACACCAGAGGCCAAAAGTTATTAATGAAGAAGAATGCAGTTTGCTTTGGACTCAGCCTACTGGGAAGGGCAAGATTCTGCCCTCCACCATGCTGAGATAGTTGAGTAGAAATGACTTTTCTGCTTTGAAGTCAGTCTGCAGGAACTGAAGTAAACTGAGCATAAAGGAGGAAGAGGAAAGAGAAACTGGGACAGCTGAACAAGTGGGACAAAAGAGGATTAATTGTGACTGTCCCTGTCGTATCAGGACAGTTAGAGGAAATGCAGTCAGGTGGACTGAGGTAACTGCTTTAGGTGGCAGTTGTGGTGTGTTAGGGAGAGCAGGAATGGAAGTTCCCCCTTCCCTTCTTCTGAGATGTGCATGCCGCACAAGGCTGGGTTAAAGTGTTTAGGGCATAGGAGTAGGGTTTCCCAAAGACAGCCCATCCCCACCCTCTGTGCATATGTGCAAGCCCTCCTACTAGAGTCCTGGCTTCATATTGCTCTAGATCAGCCTTTGTCCAAGCAGAGCCCTTCCTGGGGCCAAATCTGTCCTCTTCAAGGTGGAAGGGGGGCAGTGGTTTGGCATCCCCCTTGGCAGTATCCCAGTTGGCATGACCAAGGCTGGTGTCTCAGAAACAGCAAGACCAAGACCATTTCTACATTGCATTGTTATAGTGCTATCATTCCACTTTCAACCCTTGTGGAATTCTGGGGTTTACTGAGGCCAGAGAACTCTGTGGCTGAGAATTCTAAATGCCCCTCCCTAAACTCCCTAAATCCTACAAACTCCAGGATGCCATAGGATGTTGAAAGTGGAACAAAAGCACTATAACAGTGTAGTACAGAAATGGCCCAAGACACCACCCATGTCTTTACTCACACTACATTTAGGAAACTGGCTGGAGCAGGCCAGACGATGGGAGTTGCAATACAAACAATGAAGTCCAGACAGAGCTAATGGTCTCAGTTTTAGGTGACAAGAGGATAATGGTTGTCGCAATAGCTATGTATTGTGGAGAGGTGGGGAGACAATAGGGAAACATCCAGAGACCAGCATTTAAGACAATCACAATTTGCTGGGGACTTCCCCATTTCAGCTCTGAGAGTCTAGCTTGGTGTTTTAAGCCTGTTGTCTTCAGACCGGCTGTGCTATTATCTGAAACTGACCCGGAGTCGTGCCTAACAGGCGGGTGCGGCTGGCCTGCCTTGCCACGTCACATTTACAGTCATCAGTCTGCCTCTTCCAGCATGACCTTTCTGTCACCTCAGGTATCATTTATATCACTGCCAATTAATAACGCCAATAATGCCAATATTCACCAATCAAACTATGCAATCATAAGGGGTGCACAGTGCTGTAGGAGAGCAAGGAATTGAACCCAGGACTCAAGGTGTCTGTAGTCCAATGCTCAAATCACTACACAATGCTCAGTGGCATACCGAGGGGGGGTGCCCCGGGGGGCATGTTTTTGGAGGTGCTGCAGATGTCCAGCGACTAGATGGGCACTGGAGCCTCTCAGAGAGGTCTGCTGGACAGGTATGCCACTCCATGAAAGGGCGCTGTCCTTTCCCCCCCTCTCCTCCCTTCCCTCCCTTCTCTCCTTCCCAATCTGGAGTCAAACCTGTTTCCCGCCAAAGCAGCACTGCCGACACTGGCAGACCTCTAGGTCAAGCAGAGAAGAAGAACGGAAGAAAAGGAGGAGAGGAGATAAGAGGAGAGGAGAGGAAGGGCCCCAAGAAGGTGGGGAAAGGCGCCCACCTTCCGCCCCACCCCACCTCTGATACTGGGAGCCCAGCCCAGCCAACCCTCCAAGGAGGGAGGGGGGAAGAGAGAGACAGACAGAGGGTGCTTGCGTGTCTCTGAAAAGATGCAGAGCACCCCCTCTGAGTGCAAATGCCCTGAGGACAATTGCCCAATGCCAATTGAGGATCTTTTATTTGATATTTTGGATAGGTCCTCCCTTTCCTGAGAGGGGTGGCAAACTCAGGGACTGCCCCTGGGTGGCAAAAACTCTAGCTATACTACTGACAATGCTGGCTCAGCTATTACTTTTGAAAAAGGGGATGTTGAATGTCTTACTCCCTCTGTGAGCAAACTCAGCTTTGGAGCCAAAACAGAACTACTAGGAAATGGAAGGCACCAGAATGCTTGAGGGAACCTTTCAGGTTTGAAGAAATGCCCCTCTTACCTACATTGAAACATGAACATCCATGGAAACAAATGTCTCCAAAATGGTCAAGCAAGGACTAAATGTGGCTAGTTGCCACAGAACACTGAATGTCAGTTGGAAGAGGAAAAAAGTCAAAAACAAGGGCAAGGAAAGAAGATAGGATCCGCACTCGGCATTCAGAAAAGGTATGAAGAGACACCTCTTAAAACCCACCTTTTAAGCTGTTTTACTGATTATTGTGACAGTGCAATTGCTTGATTAATGTGGTAATGATAATGGCTTTATTATTTTATCTATTCTTAATTTGTTTTTAATCTGTGTTTTTGATGATGTCATGAGTTGCTTTGGGTCCACATTGTTTTTTGGCTCTAAATATGTAATAAATGAAAGCATGGCGAGTTAGCTTGAAAACTGAACAGGAGCACTTATGTTGGGTGGCAAGGATAAAGAGCAAGACTTTGCTGCAGGTCTCCAACATTCCATAAAACCATGGTTTGCAGGGCTGAAGCAGCAGAACTTTTGGGTTAACAAGCAAGATGTCGTCTCCACTCCTCTTCTCAGCTTATCTGCCTGGGGAAGGAGGAGTGTGAACAAAAAGTTACCTCCTAGCGACAATATAGGGTTGTGGAGTATCCCTGTTGCAATGCAAAACGAGGGGAGCAGCTTGGTCTCCAAGGGTTGATTAGGATCCATCAGTTTTACAAAAGACCTGCCTGGGGTGGAGATACAAATTGCTGTAACTATGGCCATTTCCACACTAGACTGTTATAGTGCTATTATCCCACTTTCAACATCCTTTGGAATCCTGGAGAATCCTACTTAATCCTGAGGTTTGCAGTTTAGGGACAGTGGAATATTAGCACTATAACAGTGTAGCGCAGAAATGGCCTATGTTTAGCTGTGGTTTGTTTATTTATTTATATTTATTTATTTATTGGTTTGTTTTTTTTACTACAGAGTGGAACAACTTCATGATTTTTTTCTTGTATTGTCCTTGGAGGTTAAGTTTATGGAAACTGTCCTATGAGCACCATAATGAGCCCATCAGAATTTATCACTACCTCACTGTTGGCCCCACTTACCTGCTTGTATGAATAGCAGCCTTTGCACGTAGAAAGCTAAACCACAAACTTCAACCCCATTGTGTCCTAGCGCCCATTATTTGCCTAGGTCAACTGGAGCAGCGGAGCAACTGTGCATTCCTGTGGCCTGTTTGCTCAACTGAAAATCCCATTATGTTCAATGAGATCTCGGCCATTTCCGGACTAGCCTGTTATAGCGCGATGATTCCACTTTCAACATCCTCTGGAATCCTGGGGTTTGCAGTTTTGGGAGGGGCCGGGCGGCCCCTCCGAAACTGCAAACCCCAGGATTCCAGAGGATGTTGAAAGTGGAATCATCGCGCTATAACAGGCTAGTCCGGAAATGGCCCTCGACTACAAACCAAACCTCACTTAATTTGGAAGCAAGCTCCTTTGGAATCAATAGACTTGCTTCGGAAAAGAGATAAGCACTTTTCTAGCACATAGAATGTAGGGTTGTTAAAAAATGTATTTTTATTCAATCCAAAAACATTAAAAATACCAAATCCATACTTGTTATATTTAGAAGCTTAAAAACATCACATATAATTCTATAATTATTACATCTATGATAAGATTACATACTAATCAAATATCTCTCTCCTTTTTCCCATTCCGACTTCCTTCTCTCAAAGTCTAGGGTGCTTCTTTATTTTTTCTATCTTGCTTTGGCGTGTATACTTGGTCTTTTACAAACTTATCTCTCCACACAGTAAAATCTAGTAGATTCCTTAATTTTACCTGTATGTATACCTTGAGATATATCTTTTTTTTTTCTTAAATGAAGGTAGGTTTTTTGTTTTGTTTTTTTAAGATCCTTGCTGGCCCCGTTTCCTTCATGGCATCATGGGCAGCAGTCTGAAAGGGAGAGGCCCCTCTAAAGAACATCCAAGCATTCCAAAAATTGGAAAGTTCACATTGTGGATCACATGGACAGCTTTAACAAGTAGAAAAGGGCAGGCTCTTCCCATATTGATTTTAACTATATTCTGAACTCCTGAATAGGCTTGTAGACTGACAGTCTTACAGTCCGCAGAACTGTAGCTTTAATATTAGAGTCAAGAACACCATCTCATCAATGTCTCCTAGGATTGCTAAGTAAAAAAATAGGACACGGCTCCAGTACCTATTTAATAGTAGTGTGGAAGAGGGAAATTTGCAGTACTTGCGGAAATTTCCTCTTCTAGAGATGTACGAAAGGTACAGGAGCCCTGCCCAGTTTTAACTCTGGCAACTTTATTGTCACCCCACTGGGGTCTGTGTATTCCACACAGTGCTATTTTAAAACCACGTACAGAAATTAAGCCATGAAATGCATTTTTTTTTAAAAAAAAGATAGAATCCATTCTTAGTTTCCTTTTCTTAAAGCTTGTGAAGAGATGACAGGTGCACTGTGAAAAGTTCAGAGGCTGAAGAAAGCATGTACCAGCCCCAAGTACCTTGCTATATGAGAAAAATCACAATGGCATGTGATTTTATTATTTAAAAAAAAAAACCCATCTTGAATCAGCCACTTAGACTTACAAAACTAATGATGATGATTATGTTGATGGCAATGACAATTATAATCATCTTTGGATAATTCACCACATTTGCTTTTATACAAATAGGAATTAAGATTTCATTTTTCTAATGGGACTGTATCCATTTTAAGTCATTTCCCCCCTGTTCTCTTACCCTCTTTTGAAAGCATTCCTTCAAAAGCATTAAGAAAGTTGCCACCCAAAAAACAAGCCCAATCCCATGTACTTTTACTAAGAAGTAAGTCCTCACAGAGCCCAATGGGACTTTTCCCTAAGTAAGGATATGCAGGATTATAACCATGTCACTTTAACATAAAAAATGTGTGTGTGTGTTCAGCACCTAATTCCTTTTTCTGACTTACATTTGTTACAAGTAGAAAGATTCTATAATAAAAAGATTTTTGAAAAATAGAAGAAGTGCACACATCTAAAAATTGAATATCTTTATGAGGGTTGGCCAAAGATGCCTTGTTCTTCATCCATACTTTTATTTATATCCCACGTTTCTCCCAGAATGAGACTCAAAAAACAGAAAGATACAGTAAAAACACAGAAAGCAACATGGCATAGTGGTAGTTGAACAACGTAGCTGAATATGTATAAAAAAGTGTAAGAAAGTATTAAAAACTCTATTAAACTAAGAGCAGAATTAAAATCATTTAAAACATTATGGTATTTCTTTAAAACAAAGATTAAAAACAGTACAGGACCAGAACTTGCGACTTTTTTTAAAAAAAAAATGAATGTGGAAAAACCACAACTGAGACATTTTTCCATCTAGGCTAGAACTGAGAGTGCTCAATGCAAGATTTGAATCCCTGGTATTCAACCATATCGGTGTTGAACTAGTATTGCCACTTCTTTGTTTTTAATTATGTTGAGAGAGGCTCCTAATTGCCACCACTTTTCTATGTCACTGGTTGACAGGTTCAACGTGGTACTTTCTACGCTGGAAATTGTTGTTGTGTGCTTTCAAGTCAACGCCGAGGCTATTTCCTCACTAGACTGTTATAGCGCTATTATTCCACTTCCAACATCCTATGGAATCCTGGGGTTTGCGGTTTCGGGAGGGGCCACTCGGCTTCCATCGGATGTTGGAAGTGGAATAATAGCGCTATAACAGCCTAATGCGGAAATGGCTTGAGTTACGGCGACCCAATCCTAGAGTTTTCTTGGCAAGATTTATTCAGAGAAGATTTGCCTTCCTCTATAATGCAGAAATAACATACTCTCTGACTATCCCAATTTGGCAGGGACAATCCCAATTTATCCTTTGGCACTGCCACTTCTTTTTCAGTAGCTTTTAAAATGTCCCAGTTTATTTCTCTTCCTCTCACATTTCCCCTTCATCCTTTATTGCAAACTAAGGCCATTTCCACCCTACACTATTATAGTGCTATTATACCACTGTCAACCTCCTATGGAATCCTGGGATTTGCAGTTTAAGAAGGGGCATTTAGAATTCTCATCCAGAGAGCTCTTTGGTCTCAGTAAACTAGTGGCAGAGGTTGGAGTGTTTGGCGGGGGCGGTGGGAGGGGACGGGGCTACGGGGTGAGGGGCTTGGCCAGTGTGGGTGTGGCTGAGGTGCATGGGGGCATGGCCAGGGCATGGGGGCGTGTGGCCAGGGCACACAGTGGTGTGGCTATGGGCTGGGACACCTCCAAAACATTGCTCCTCCTGTCCCCCATCCCTATGTGACTGCAGTAAACCACAAACCTCAGAATTCCACAGGATGTTGAAAGTGGTATAGTAGCACTATAACAGTGTAGGGCGGAAATGTCCTAAGTTCAAAGTAGTTTACGACCAATGAATTCAGCAGGGAGAATTAGAGGATGGAGTGGAATCTTTCCCTTCCCATGAGGCTCAGGAAAAGCAAACTGCTGCAGCCTCTCGTAGGTCATTTCCGCACTAGACTGTTACAGTGCTATTCTTCCATTTTCAACATCCTATGGCATTCTGGGGTTCGCAGTTTTGGGAGGGACCTGAGGCTCCTCCCTGAACTGCAAACCCCAGGATTCCATAGGATGTTGAAAATGGAATAACAGCACTGCAACAGTCTAGTGCGGAAATGGCCCTAATCTGTGTGTTCTCCCTCCTTAACAACTTTAAGCCATCTTGGTCACATTTCTCATGTTGCTCGGTCACACGTGTTCCAGTTTTCATCTGTGAAAAGTTGGACAGTATAGGATAAGAGAGTGTGACCAAAGTTACCCAATGGGTTTCCAAGGATATGTAGGGATTGAACCCTGGTCTTTCTATGCCCTCATTCATCACCCAAACACCACATGGTTCTATGCTGGAAGGAGCTACACGTATTGAATTTGGTCCGTGCAAATAGGGAAGCGTTTCCTTTTACTTTGTTTTTGGAGGATTTTCCAGAGAATTGGAAAGATATTCATATTCAACATGGAAAGAATGTGAGATTAATTTAAAAGAATCAAATGCAAAAGGGAGAGAGATTTCCAGTAATGAATAACAGTTCTGGTTATCATTTTTTAAAATAAAAGTTACGCCCCCCCCCAAAAATGACAACTCTTGTCTTTTTAGAAGAAACTAAAATGGCCTTTTAATAAAAGCAGGGGGCCAGGCTGACTCAGGAAGCTTGTTCGTGGACTGCAGCGTGGCTTGGCACGGCACTGAGCGCCTGCCCTCAGGGTGCCGGTCTTCTTCCCAGAAGTCTGTGCAGTTTTCTTGGACTTCTGGAAGCTTGGCCATTCAGTGTCCGATGGGAATAGGTGGGATCACTGTTACACTAGATGTTGAATGCAGGATTCACTCTTGTCCCCTTTCAAGGGAAAAAATAAGTGCAGCCCCTTAAGCTCCGCCGGCATCCAGGCTTAGTTCTCCTTTCTGCCCTCCTGTCTTTTGATTCTTGTCTGACTTAAGATTGCTATCAATCCATATTGCTGTCCACCCCTTGAAATGAAGAGACCACACGACAAGACCTGGGATAAACTATGGGCAATTTTATTACTTATTGCCTATTTAAACATGAACTTGAACTTGACCTTGGACATGACACTAAACTTGAACTTGACCTCTCGGGGGGCTGCATGATATCAAGATACCTGGTCCCGAGGGCAAACCCCTGATCCTGGGTTGCCACCTCGGCGACCCCCTCTGGAAGGCAAGCCCGACGCAAAGCCCACCACCTGCCACTGAGCCCTGAAGTGAGGGCATAAATATGTGGGCCTGCCCCAAGGATGCCCTCCTTCTTCGCTCCTGTCCCCATGCCTGACGACCAGGAGAGAGTGAGCTCTACACTACCTTGTGCCAAAAGTATACATCAATGCCTTAATGCCCTCTTTTCACCTGCCAGGAGACCTGTTTACGACACCACCTTGAAAGCCAATCACCCAGTCTCTTGTTGAAGGGTAAGGTTAGTTTTAAAAAAAAACATTTTTCTTTTTTTGGGGGGTGGAAATTCCTACCTGGCCCCAAAGAGACCAGCAAGCTTACACTACAAATGAGGGCGGGAGGGTGCGTCGCCAGAACAAAGAAGAGGCCAGTGGGGAGGGGGAGTCACTGTTTAAAGGGCCTGCCTGTCCCACCTCCTCCCCAGCAGCCAGTGCAACCACAGTCACACTGGTGACGTGGTTCCTCCCCAAAGGGAGGGACAGTGAAGCCGCCTGCCCCCCAAGGTGCTCAAAGAGCAGGCGGGGGAAACATATTACATTTGTCACAACTTTGGCAGTGTGGCATGGGGCAAGATCCAGTCTGGGGCAGAAATAAGACCAATGAGCCCTGCATTCACAAGTTAGGGATTCCCTTAAGGGGCATTGGGAGGCAGAAGGTTAGCAGTTCAGGCCTGTCAATCTGAAGGACCCATCCCACCCCCAGGTGACAGGGAATCCACACAGTATCTATGCACCACGTAGGTCCCATACGGCTGCCATCCCATGCCTCAGTGCCCCTGACCAAGCAGGTTGAGGTGGTGGGTTTATCAGAGGACAAGTGGGTTGTCCAGCACCTGGATCTATGCTTCATGCCAAGCCCTCACTATACGATGGTAAATAACACAGTTGGGACCTTTTGTACTCCAATCTGAAATGTCCTGTGGTGCGTCTTTCCACCTGAGTCAGCTTCTTACTGCTAGATCTATAAGCAACAACAACAACAAAAGTAAATATCTGAATGCTACAATCTGTTGACTTGTGGTAGAAAACATATTGTTCGCTTGTCTACTTCTTGGTCATCCATGACAGAGTACCAGCCAGCACTTGAACCATGCAATGTTTCTCCTCCACCATTTTGTAAAGCCAAACTCCATAACTATGACTGAATGTTACAATTATACCAGACAATGGCCAATTCCGCACTAGACTGTTATAGCACGATTATTCCACTTGCAACATCCTATGGAGTTCTGGGGTTTGCAGTTTAGGGAGGGGCCTCAGACCTCCCAAAACTGCAAACCCCAGGATTCCACAGGATGTTGCAAGTGGAATAGTAGCGCTATAACAGTCTAGTGCAGAAATGGCCAATGAGTGACACTGTTCCTTGTTACATGACTGCTATAGTATAAAAGAGCAGTACCTGTGGTATTTGGAATGTAGTTACTTCCAAGCTCTGCCACATTTGGCTGAGAAAACAGACAATGTTTCCGTTCCCTCCATGGAAGGGGTATGCATTTTCTATCCGGAGTACAAAAAGGCTTGTTGTGGCTTCAAGAGAAGCTTCTTTGCAAGAGTCTGAGCTTGCAGGAACCCATTTTTTCCCTGATGCCTTTATAGCTTTTTGTTTATGGTTTCTCTCTTGAAGCCCAAGTTAAAATACTGCATATGAGAGACATCAATTCACTCGGCTTTATGGATCACCTTAAACTTTTTTAATTGTATGATGATATTTATGGTGCATTTTTCTGAAGGAGCTTTTTAGCAGTTTCAGAACTTTTTGAGGATTAACAAATTCTCGGCTCTCTCCTTTCCTCATGTTTGGATTTTTGTTGTGAAATAGATTCCCTATCCCTGGCTTTTATTTTCAAGAACTGAAATGTTATGAACAGCATTCTGTTGACATATTTTTTATGCTCATAGCATATTCCTCTGTTGACCTGAACAATGCAAACTCTTCACCAATGCCATTTTTTAGAAAAGGTTATGATGTTTCAAGATTTAAAATATGTAGTTTGACACATTTCTTACGCCGCACAGGTTTGTTATCATTGTACACCTTCATGTCATTTTGAGCTTATGGCAACCCTAAGGCAACTTTATCGCAGGTTTTCCCAGCAAGATTTGTTCAGAGGGGGTTTGCCACTGCTTTCCTCTAAGGTGGAAAGACCATGGAGAGGGGTCTTTCCCTAAACTGCAAACCCCAGGATTCCATAGGATGTTGAAAGTGGAGTTATAGCGCTATAACAGCCTAGTGCGGAAAGGGCCCATGACCGCTTTCCTCTGAGGCTGAAACAGTGGTTGCTTCCACACTGCACTGTAACAGTGCTATTATTCCACTTTCAGCACCTGGGGTTTGTTATTTACTGAGGCCAAAGAGCTCTCTGGCTGGGAATTCTAAAGGCTCCTCCCTAAATGGCAAACCCCGGGATTCTATAGGAGGTTGAAAGTGGAATAATAGCACTATGACCCTTTTCGCACGCAGTTTCTGTAGCGCAAGGGCCCCTTGAGCATCGCATAAATGGGAGCGTCAGTCCATACGACGCACTCCCATTCATGCGACGCTCACGCGCCTAAAGCGGGACACGTGCGCATTTTCTTATTTTCAGCTCTAAGCCGAAAATACTGCGCGGTAGCGCAATGCTCTCGGGGCCCTCGTGCACTTACCCGCGTGCGGTGTGTCAAACGAGCCGGGCCGGTTGCGCTTACTCCCCCAGCGCAGCCTACAGCTCCCAGACTGTGCTGCGGAAGGAAGGGGCGGGGCATTCATGCGACGCTTGCGTGACCGGCAAACAGCTGCAGGAGGCAGAAGGGCTGCCGTGAGCAGCTCATGCAAATGGCTGCTCGCGCCAGCGCCGCCCCCCACCGCCGCGATGAAGGTAAGGTGCGAAAAGGACCCATAACTGTGTAGTGTGGAAATGGCCTAACTGTAATGGTCCAGGAACATGAGGAGTCATGAATTCAGTGAGAATTCTCTGTTAGCAGTTTCTTTATTTTTTACAAAACTGTTGTTTTCCTGGGAGAGGAAGTGACTGTTTGTTGCTATTATGTGCCTCGTGACTTGCTATTATGTTCCTTGTGTGACTCTGACTTATGATGACCCTGTCATGGGGATTTTTTGGCTAGATTTCATCAAAAGAAGTTTGCCATTGCCTTCCTCTGAATATAGCCTTCAGCAGCTAATATTCCATAGTGGCTTCCCTTCTCAGACCCTTTCTGCAGCTTACCGTCTTCTGGCGCTGGGGTGTGGGGATTGCGCGAGCAGCCTCTGGTGAGAGGCTCTCGCATCCGAGGTGCTTTGGCTCCACACGAGCTGCCTGCTTGCATGAGAGCCCTGCCTCTTCCTTCCGCAGTGCAGCCTGGGACCTTCCCAGGCTGCGCTGGGGCAGGAAGCGCAAATGGCGTGGCTCCGGAGGCTCCGCACATCAGGTAAGTGCGCTTGGGGCCTGGGGGCAACGCTTGATCACGCACCATTTTCGACTTCTAGCTGAAAATAAAAAGGTACTCATTCAGTGCCTGCCGGCCCCTGGAGCATCGCACAATTGTGAGTGCATCGTGCAGATCGCTCCTCACAATTGTGCTACACTCCAGGTGCCCTTTCGCATGGAAAATGCTGAGCAGAAAGGGCCTTATTAACCAGGCTCTCCGTTAAAACCTATACCTTAGGCAGTCCTTTCTTCATTCCCTCTTGATTTTCTCCTCCTGTCTTTGAAAATGCCACTCATGGGGTTCCCACCATTTTATTTTTCTCACAATACTTTATGGGATCTTGACATCCTGTCACTCCAGGGGCACTTGGAAAGAATTAAAATAGAGGACTCAGGCTCTGGCATGGAGAAGCATGCTTCCCTTAGTGACTGTAACCAGCATTTTGGAAGTAGGTGGTAATCCTGTTTGAAGGGCCTTTATGCATGGCCCAGCAGTGCCAAATTCTGATGACAGGCCAGTATATACCTATGGATATGCACATATGCTCATGCAGACGCACAAACACAGCAGAGTTGCCAGCTCAGCAGCATCCTATTCCTTGGGATGTCAGGGAATCTAGACCTGAAAGCCCTGTGATGTCACAGGAAAGGGATGGGAAAAGGTCCAGCATTGCATCTGGGCTAGCTGGCTGTGGAAATGGCCATGACAGGAATCTGAGTACATGGGGCCAGAATCTAGTAAATTCCAATTAACCAGGTTTTCTGGCAACCCAGGGGGAAACTCCATTATATTTTCAGGGCTGGGCAAGTAGCAAAATGCTCCCAGCAGCAGCACCAGACTATCTGAAAGGCTGTATCTCCCCACATGAGGCTGCTCAGATCTTACAGTAGCTGGGAAGAGGCCTTTCTCTCAGTCCCATCATCCTCACACCAGCCCTTCTGGTGAGGACACAGGAGAGAGCCTTCTCAGCATCTGCTCCTAGGCTATGGAAGTCTCTCCCAAGGAAGGCTTGCTTGGCACCCCCTCTGCTCTCTTTTCACCAGCAGGCAAAATCTTTAGCTTTTAAGTAGTTGGGGAATTTTCAGGGTGAGAGTACTTCCTCAAAATGAATGTGTCTATTTTCTTCATTTGGTGTTTTTTGTCTGAATATCATACTCTACACCATGGTGGTTGATGTGTAATGTATCATTTTTAATAACATCACCTGGAGCTGCCCCTTGTAAGACTGCCTTCGTAACATCACCAGGAGCTGCTCCCATGATATCATAAGAGGTTGTTCAAAATTTTCCAGCTTTGGTCCTGAACTCTCATGGCCTGGTACAGTCTTGACCTGGTGGCCCTGGTTGGGGCAGAAAGATTTTTTTTTTCAAACACAGCAAATAGAAGACTTCGAGGCATGAGTGATTTTCAGTATCTCTCTCTCTGCAATATAGTCAGCCCAACATATCCATGGGTTCGCGTCCATGAACTCAATCAACCTCAGCTTGAAAATATTTGAGAAAAAAAAATCCAAAAATTGATTTTGCTGTGTGCCAAGCACTACTCTAATGTGTAGGCTTACCCTGCTGTAGCCTCCCATCATTTCACAGATCCTCAGGGTCTCTCTGCCACTTGTTTGAGTTATTCACCATTTTATATAAGGGATACTATTTTACTATGCCACTGTATATAGTGGGATTTGAGCATCCATGGATTTTGGTGTCCACAACAGGGTCTTGGAACCAAATCTCAGCAGATATCGAGGAGCCCTTCTACTAGACATTTGAGAACTGAAGGAAAAGTTCATTTGGAGAGGCTCTCGTGGGAAGGGAATGTCTTCTTTTTGCCCCTGCTGTAGACATATGCCCTCTCTCTCACACACACACTCATTTTTATACACTATGTGAAGGTTGGCAGGCATTTCATCACCAGCTTCGTGCTTTTATTATCATTTTTATTGCTGGCTGTTAATTTTTTAACAATTTAACAGTAGAATCAACCAACTTACTTTGATTATTACTACATAGACTAGTCTGTGTTTTTATATATATATATGACCCCTTTGGGGGAGTATATAATTTAATTAGTAGAAGGGCTGCTACATGTGTGTGTTTCACAATTCCAATAATGTTACATGCACTCAGAGGACTTCAGTTGTTGAAATAACAGGAGAGGAGGTTTGCACTGACCATGCTTTCTTTCCTCTTGTCGTGTTTCCAAAGTAATTTTCTCTTTCATGAATGCCTCGAGAGTGGACCGGCTTTCTTCCACCGCCCGCTCTGACATATCCCTCTGCCGGTATTATTACAGCCGATTTGGATGATTCTGAAATATTTCAATCTGTCATTGAAAATGGAATAAAAGAGTAGAGTAATACTTATTAATAGTACGGCAATACTTATACTAATAAATCAAGATTTGTGAATTATCCCTGTTCACTAATCTTGATTTATGGCCCAACTTTTACATACCCTCTGAAGAACGTTGTACTTCTCAGACAATTTCATTTTCTGTCTGTGGCTTGCCTCCTTGCCATTTCTGAAAGGGAATGTCATTGAAAAACATGCTGTCTTCATGCGGAAAAGATGGTGTAGAATAGTAATATGTGGATAAGGTGACTGGTAG
This sequence comes from Iguana delicatissima, assembly GCA_948472985.1. Taxonomy (NCBI): domain Eukaryota; kingdom Metazoa; phylum Chordata; class Lepidosauria; order Squamata; family Iguanidae; genus Iguana; species Iguana delicatissima. Next base: position 772,077 of record CAOKZL010000010.1, read on the forward strand.
GACACAAAAGGGCTAGGCTGAGCTGTCAATTATTCCAAGAGAGACAGAGATATACTGTGCTATTTCCTTTAGTCTGTGGGTTTGCAGAGATCAGGGGTTGATCCACAGGTAAGTTGCTTTATTTTGAACTTTTTAAAATAAGCCAATGGTGTACAGCACTGGGAAGGGATGTCTTAAAACAGAGCCTCTATCAGAGTCTTCAGTACTTTATCTCTTGCACTATTGGTGTTCCAACCCCTCATGAAATCGGGCATAAAAAGAATGGATGAAGGACCATCTACTGGGCACCATGCCAGAGAGGACACTGTCGGCTGACCCCAAAAGCCAATAAGGAGACACTATGACCTATAAAGTTCTAATGTTCTCCTCTGTATAGACAAACTAGCATATATACCAGGTGTTGCCCAGGATTTTATTTTCTCATAGGGAATACTTAGAAAGATTTGAGATCCTGTGTCTCTAATTCCCCAAGCTGCTTCGTCCAGTACCTGTAACTTTCCCCCATATTCCCCAATCTAATCTGTATTCAGAGTTATTAACATACAGAGGTTGGGTTCCTGAGGGGATACACTGCCCTTCTCCTTCTTGCTGCTAGGTCTCGTCTCTATAGCATCTTGTCTATTCTCTGGCTGAGAATTCTAAAGGCCCTTCTCTAAACCACAAACCCCAGGATTCCTTAGAATCTTCACAGGCAGCCAGTCATGTGAGGTCTTCGCCTGCCTGACACAGACAAACTCACAAGCTTTGACTTTCATATATTAGATAACCAGAAGCTGAAAGGAATAGCCTCCTTTCCAGATTGCTTGCCTCCTTTGGAAACTCACCACCAGATTAAGTTATTTAGGTAGCAATCATTTACATATGTGATACTGTATAAAGAGCAGATACAGGCCATTTCTGCACTAGCCTGTTATGGCGCTATTATTCCGCTTTCAACCTCCTATGGAATCCTGGAGTTTGCAGTTTAGAGAGGGGCCTTTGAGGGTTGCTTCATGGGGGCCTTTGAGACCCCTCCCTAAACTGCAAACCCCAGGATTCCATAGGAGGTTGAAAGTGGAGTAATAGCGCTATAACAGGCTAGCGCGGAAATGGCTACGGTCATCTCACCCCTAAGGACTTTGCTTTCTAAAAATAGTAGGGGCATGATGGCCACTTATGCCTCTTAAGTGTGACTTCCACCACACAAAAAGAGGAACCGCATCAGAGAGAGAGATATGAATTTGCACAAGCTTATTTGTATGTAAAGGTGCAAATCGGACAATAGTTAAAACAGTTTATAGAGAATCACAATATATTCTACTACATGAGCAAGACTGTGGCCCTTTCCACACGTGGAGGGAGAAACAGGGTAAAACATGCAGAAACGGAGCTTACCAAAAGCTGGGTAAGTCCGTCGCCATGAGGAGCAGCGTGCATTCGCTGCTCCACATTCCTGCAGCGTCCTGCGGCATCCAAAATGGTGGCTTACGGCTGGCGGAGGCTCTCCACCAACCGGAGAAGCTCACCAGCCGGAAGCCCGCCCCCTGGCAGATCTGCAGGCATGCACTTGCGCGTGCCTGCAAATCTACACCGGGGCACTGCGACAGGGTGGAACGGGGCTGCACGCTCGTGTTTTATAAAAACCACTTGAAAAGTGGTTTTTAACAAACGCGGTGCCACCACTTCCGGTTGCTTCAGGGCGGTTTGAGGTGTGGAACCTCAAAATTATAAACGCCCCAGCGCACTCTACGGTGTAGACGACCTCCGTTAGAGGTCGCTCTACACCGTTTAAAGTACCTGTGTGGAAAGGGCCTGTGACTACTAGGTGGCCGGCATACCTGCTCCTTCTGCAGTCCAGTAGTAACGGTTGATGGGCAATTTTGGTGTCCCATTGCTGTCTTCCTACAGCCACTTATGTATCATCAGAATGGAGGGCAAACGAGGATATAGGTTCACATAGCATTTGCAAATGTTAATAGGAACCAGTTGAGAAACAATGACTGCCATGTCATTTTGTTAATTTTGGCTTAGCTCTCCAATTTGTTAAGATCACTTCGAATTATGATTCTGTCTTCTGGGAGACACCTCCTAATTTGGTGCCGCCTGCCAATTTGGTAATTCTATTCTGTCAACCAAGTCATTTACAAAGATGTTGAATTTCACTGGCCCAGGACAGAAGCCTCTGGTACCGCGCTAGTCCCATCGTTCCAGAATGACAAGGAACCTTTGGTGAGCACTCTTTGGTTTCCATCAGTGAACTAGTTATAAATCATCCAGCAATACCCATGTCTAGCCCACATTTTATCAACTTGTCTGAAACAATATAATGTGGAACGTTATTGAGAGCATTAATGAAATCACAATACACTTCATCTGCAACATTCCCCTGATCTTCCAAGCTTGTAGCTCTTTTAAAAAGAAATAGCACATCAGAATGCTTGAAGTCTCCCATTACTATCTTACCTCTCCTTTCGGAATATTTGGCCATCAGTTCTAGGAAAGAATCATCCGAGTCTTCAGACTGGGTAGGGGAGTCTGTAGTGGAACCTCACAATGATATTACTATTGTTGTCCCATAATGAGTTTCAACATGGAAAACTGTAAGGTACTACATTTAATAAATAAAATGAAATAGAATAAAGTAAAATAAAATAAATGCATGAATCAAGGATGGGTAGCACTTGGCTTTACAACATTGCATGAAACTTCTGGGACAGTTGATAGACGTTCAGGGTTAGTAAATAGTCTGTTGTATTGTTGTAAAATAAAGCACAACAAACAAAATAAGTAAAATAAAATTTACAAAAATCTTACACGAATGCAACTCCACTGAAATTATCAATTCAGCAAATAAGAACAGCTCCTTTTTTAGGGTTTCCACATCCACTGCACCAAACCAATAATTTGAAGTGTTACATAAATTACTGTGTGTGTGTGTGTGAGTGTGAGTGTGTATGTACATGTGTACGTATGTACACCTGCGTGCAGAAAAGAGAGAGAAAGCCTTTCCTCTGAGGCAGGGGAATTATATATGTAAGACCATTCTGTTTTATTTTTTAAAAAACCAAACAAGCAAATAATAAAATAATAAAACTGTACAGTTGGCCCATGGATTCTATATCTATGAATTCAACCAACCAACCACGGCTCAAAAATATTTTTTTAAAAAATCCAAAAAGGAAGCCTTTAAGTTCTTCACCATTTTATATAAGGGATGCCACGGTACCATACCATTGTATATAATGGGACTTGAGCATTGACAGATTTTGTCATCCATGGGAAATCCTGGAACCAAACTCCAGGGAATTCTGAGGGCCCATTGTACCTCAAATTACCACTACACGCTTCCCCACTTATCTGACAGGTTAGGGACCGGAGTACTGTCAGAAAACGGCATTTGTGGCAAAGCAGAAGCCATGTCCTGTACTGTGTGGAGCATGAAGGACTTACAGAGGCTCACGTGGGACCAGCTGCATGCATGCTGCTTGCAAAGTCTCTCATCCGGCTTTGCAAGCAGATTGTACAGGCAAGCAGTCCCAAGCGAGCCTACGTAGTCAAGAAGAACTGATGAAAGAGAGGAAACCCCCCCCCTTGAATTAATAGAACATCCTTCATTTGGAAGCATCAAAAGAGCGAGTCATCGGATAACAGGACACTGAAAGGCAAGTGCTTCCGGTACTTGAATATAGAGCTAGGGACCTCAATAAAACAAAATTATACTTACCCTACGTGGAGCAGCAGTGGTATCTCGTGAAGAGGAGTTGAGCCTGTTGGTATCTCTAAATAAACTAAGGCCATTTCTGCACAACACTCTTATAGCGCGATGATTCCACTTTCAACCTCCCCTCCCGGAACTGCAAACCCCAGGATTCCATAGGAGGTTGAAAGTGGAATCATCGCGCTATAAGAGTGTCGCGCGGAAATGTTTTAAGTGTCCATCTTTTGGCTGTACCAGTATTAACTAGATGGTGTGCTTTTACATCACAACTGAAAACGGTTCAGTAGAGTGGAAGAAAGGAGCCCTGGTTGGCCTGGCCACCACTTGTCTCATAAATCATCCGCAAACTGAAGAAGGTCATGACATTTGGCTGTTTCGTATATCCATTGAAAGTTATAAAAGAAAACTTTCCTTTCGTTAAACAATGAGTGGGTTTACTGGGGGGTGTGCGTGTGTGTATTTTAATGTAACGCATTTGTACTTGACACAGAACTATCACTTTTTGTTAGGATATTTTTTAAAAAAAAAACAGAGAGTACACAATCCCTTAACTGAATTGTTGCAAGTTTTAAATTTAACTGGTGCATTAATTGGTTAAAAGGAAGAACACTAGCCAGCTGATTCAGCCTGTCCTGTGTTAAACAAAACAATGGGATGTATCATTTACTAAGCGTACATTGGACTGCAGCTTTATTTCCAGAAAACGATAGCCGCTTTGATATCCTGCTAGCTATAAACCTATATGGTATGTTTATTTTTTAAAATGTTTAGAAATATATTTATTTATAATGAGGGCTGCAGTCGTGCGATCCATTCATCACAGTTGGTCTTCCTTCTGAGTAAATATGCCCAGGAGTGTGCTGTCAGATCTTATGTTTGTAACAAACTGGGAATAACAATGAAATCGATTGATTATTATCCAGAAGCACAATAGCAAAATAGTCCATGGAACCTCTGTGTAATTTTGTTCCCTAATACTTAAATGGAGGGAAATATATCTACCCAATTCAGAGACACATGAAGTGTGGCGGTGCTGAACATTGCTCCTTGTATAACAATAGTGATGATAAACAGACATTTATTAGTGTATGAACTGAAATGCATGCACACACCTCAAAATTGTGTCCCGTTATACTTTTTCATGATCGCTTTATTTTACTCAGAGCAATCAAAATAATGAGAAATCACTTCTATAGAGAGAATATAAAGTATGAAAAAAAAATTAAAAACAGAATACTAAATCCAGATTTGCATGTTTTATTGTTATTTTTTCCCTCCTTCACATATATTAATTAATTGCACTAAATGGCTCATTTGTTCAAATGCCATCCCTGGATTACAAATGAGTCCCAATTTTTGCTGATTAAAAAAAGTACAAAAGAAAACAAATTAATTTATTGAATGCAAATGACTACACTTTTGCATTTAATCTTGTTCGTTCTTGAATACATTTAGGCAATTGTAACTGACTGGGGTGCTTGTTCAATAAAATGTAAGAAAATTCTTCAGTCACACCATTGAATGTGCTGTTTAATTATGTTGGTGGGCACTTCTATTTGTTTCTAATGCAGAGGATCTATTGGTAAAATGAATGCCCATTTTGTGGTCTGTTATGCAGAAAATGTTTAATCCAGTGTTTGATTTACTCTGTTAAATCTTCTTTATTGAATGCGCTTATTCAGCTGTGCAGAATTGGGTATGCTCCTTTCTGTTACTATGACACTGCAATTAAATAGCTAAAGAGGGGGAGAAACACTGTAAGACATTTTTCTAAAGGGCCATGCCATTCGCATAAAAAATTATTAATACTTTGAGCTCTCCCTTCCCTTCCTCTATTAGATTTTCACCAGTTGATGCTGTTTCTACAAGCAAATAGTTCAGCACAATAGAAAATCAACAAATCCTGCTGTTAAGAAACCTAGACAAACATTTGGCCAACTCACTTGGTACAATGAAAGGTTTCTGGTTCAGCGACTAATGACTATCATCATGAAACAAGATTGCATTGATTGCCGTCTTATGAATGAACTTAACAAGAGCTTGGAGAACCAGTCCTCCAATGGCGTGTTCTCCTAGGATAAATATTCTGGTCCTTTGGAAACAGGACATGCTGACAGTGAAATAATTTTCTCTTTAAATAGTTTGTACAACACAGTAACTTTAGAAAAGCATACAAAACAAATCTCAATCTTTTCAAGCTTTGTATTTCCTACAAAAGGTAACCATGTTTGCCTTTAGGAGACTCCATGACTCATAGCCCATTTCCGCACTAGACGTGTTACCACCATGTACTGGCCTGGTCTTTGGTGAACCAAAGATATCATTTTGATATCACAATTCAGCCCTACTCTGCCACCAGCCAAGTGTTTGTGAGGCCACCGAACAAGCGCAAAGCTAGGCACGGCTACAATTTGCTGCTGACACCAACCAAGCCAGAGATTGCCAGATCTGCTTTAGGGGACCTCCCAAAACAAACACTTTCATTACCAATGCGCGAGACCCTCTGCCCTGAGAGGACACCCTGGCGAGCTAAGTGCTTAACTGCCGAGCTAGCCGCATTTACATACCGGCCATACCATTGTCAATTCGGAACATAACCCAATCATGTAAATTCTGACCTTTCAGAGACATTGTCTCCAACCCAAAACTTATTGTTTTCGCCGAAGACCAGACTAGCCTACGGTTGCTCTTTCCCTGATAAAAACCCCCAGTTCCGAGAGCTCCTCGGACCGCTCAACAGACTTGTGTTCGGACTGCTCTCCTGCCTTGCTGCCACCTCGTTCTGCGAGCTCCCCTCGGCTGCCGCGCTGAGTCCTCCTACCCTCCATTGGCTTCCTCAGGACTGAAGGATTGGTGACGTATCACCCATTCCCCAAAACTCTATCTTCCTATTCTAGTTAGGAGTGTGTTCGTGTTTTTCTTAATAACTGTCTCATAAATCTTAATTGCTATTTTGAACTGCCTGACTGCTCACTGACCTGACGCTGTAGACATAGGGTAAAAGATCCCCGCTAAGTTACCCTGCCTCTCGTTAGCCAAGAGAGTGCTCCAGCTAATTTCCTTATCATGGTTGTGTTTGTTTTGGTTGTTTGGGTGCCCCTCCCGGGACCCCCAAGTCACAAGGTAACAGACTGTTATAGGGCTGTTATTCCACTTTCAACATCCTATGGAATCCTGGGTGCTACCACCCTGATCTTTCCGTCTGGTGCTAGTGATGCAAACAGTCTAGTGCAGATACGGCTTTAGACAAGTTTCTAACAAGTAACAGGTAAGACTGGCAATAACAGGACACCTCTGTGGGGAATTCTTCTTGTCTCACTTCTCTGATACCACAGATGGGGGGACCTTCTGGATGTCTTCATGATTCTTGTGTGAGACTTTATTCCCATAACCCCACCACTTGAATAATGGCTGCTACCACCGATACCACGGGTTTGAACTCAATCACACCAATAGCGTTACTGTTATGTTTCTGAAGGCCCATGTCTATAATACAAGGAAAATTTATTAATCAGGAATGCAACATATGTTTAAAGATTACTTTGTATACCAGAAGCTTATGGTTACAGAATTTCAAAGCTTAGTTCTTGCTGCTGTTTATTCAATGCACCTAAATCCTAATTGCTCTAAAATATCTTGCTAATTCTTTCTCTATCTCTTCATAGGTACTTTCTGCACTAGGCTCTTATAGCGCTATGATTCCACTTGCAACATCCTATGGAATCCTGGGGTTTGCAGTTTCGGGAGGGGCTGGCCGGCCCTTCCCAAAACTGCAAACCCCAGGATTCCATAGGATGTTGCAAATGGAATCATAGTGCTATAACAATCTAGTGCGGAAATGCTCATAGACCTAGCTAAACCTAACTAACTGACCTCAGACACAAGCTTCTTCCCTTTCCTGTTTCATCTCTTACTCTACTCTTCACCATCTCTTCTCTAACTAAATTAACTCTAACTAGCTATTATCTCTCAAATGAATTTAATCCCTATATCCAACTGACTAATATCTCTGTCTATCAGACATACCAACCTTTTTAATGTCCTTCAAACATTTAGCCAATCTGTTGTTGTGTGCCTTCAAGTTGTTTCTGACTCATGGCAGCCCTAAGGCAACCGTATTACAGGGTTTTCTGGGGCTGAGAGTGTGTGATGCACACAAGGACACCAGTAGGTTTCCTTGGCAAAGCAAAGAATCAAACCCTGCTCTCCAGAATTGTAGTCCAACACTCAGAATACACTATGCTGGCTTTAGTTACTAGTCACCCCTGAGATTCCAGATGCTCATCCCCTCCCAACAAATCCTTGTTATGTATACTATAAATCACATACATAATCATAATTTACCTTGATTTCTCTAGGAAACACAACATTTTTTAAAATAAAAGTCTGGAACATCACTAGTTCCTATAATGTACTCTGATATGGAAGGTATTATACAGTCATATATTATGTAGTCTAGCACCTTCTGATGTTCTTATCCTCCACGAATGTGTCTCATCCCTTTTCAAAGTCAACCAATGTGTTGTTACTTTGGTAGCAAATTTTCTATTACATCTTGCGGGAACCAATTCCTTGTGGTTTAACCATCCACTGTGATGTAACTATTGGGGATTTTCCTATAACTGTCCTTGATCTCCCACCATGAAGCTTTATCGGATAATCCAAGCTTCCAGATTTACAACAAAGAGAAAAAAAATGTTCTGTATTCTTTCTCCAGAACATGCTGAATTTTATATGCTTCTTGTTGCGTTATTCCCTTGCATGGCATTTCTGCTCCACATTAAGTTCAATGAGATTTGCTACCCATATGCACACAGGACTTCAGGACATTTTCTGAGCTACAGGGGCACATGGGTTTCTAATTTTTGCTTGTAGGAGAGTTGCTCATTTGGGCTGCCTCTTTCTCAGCTCCACAGTATATCCTATTTTGAAATTAAATTCCTCTCAGATTTTCTGTCTTGGAGGCTTAGCAGCGGCATTCCGCTCACTGAGACTATACATTTAAACTTCACAGCATTTGGCATATTCCTGAAGGCCGAAATGGTCTCTGGTTTCCATTAGTGGTTTTCAGCTCTCTCGAATTCCTCCCTCCCTCTCGCGTCTCAATAAGCAAGGGGCTTATAACAAGGCGTTAATGGGCTGCCACTCAGGTTATTACCCCCTCATGATGTCAGGTGTTAAGACCTGAATATATCCTCACAACACATTTCGGAGGCACAAGTTTACATAGCCGCACTTACCACAACATCTTATTCCTGGCAAGCCCTGCCTTTCATCCAGGAAAACCTTCCCTCCTGTAAGATGTTTACTAAAAGGTAAGGACAGAGCCAAATTATTAAACACAGCTTCTTCTGGGATTTGTTTTGAATGTCAGGCCTTGGACTTGAAGAGCTTTAAATGTCATTAAAGCAGTGCTCTAAGCATTGGAGTATGACCCTAGAGACCAGGGTTGGATTCCCCGCTTGGCCATGGAAACCCATGGGGTGACCTTGGGCACATCACACATCTTCAGCCCCCAGAAAGCCCTGTGATAGGTTTGCCTTGAGATGGACACAAGTCTTCAATAACTTGAAGGTGCACAACACCAATGATGACCACCCACCACAACCATGAGAGATCTTCCAACATTTCACAGGTGAAAACTGGGACACACGTGGCCAGCAACATCCGAGTACAGTCAAGACTGCAAAAATGATTGATGAAGAAGAAGACAGAAGCAGAGATGGCTGCAGCAGTTTGCTTTTGGTTGAGCCTCCTGGGAACGGCAAGATTCCTCCCCCACTTGCTGAATTAATTTGAGTGCAAACTGCTTTCACATTTTGAATTAAGTCTGTAGCAACTGAAGTAAGCTGAGAAGGAAGGGGGAAAGTGGGAGGAGGAGAGAGAAAGTGAGACATGCTGTTACCCTGATTTCTGGGGGTCCCGTGAGGGACACCTAAATGCTCTCCAAATTATGCAAGTTGGGGAAATTAGTCAAAGAGCACAAGTTAGCACTGCGAGAGGCAGGGCAACGGAGCGAGATCTTTTACCCAGCGTCTACGGGGTCAGGCTGAATCAAGGAGCAACAGAAGTGAAATAATAATTGTGGTTTTTATTAAAAATATAATCAAGCCAGTGTATGCAACACACTCACACAGATAACTAGAGAAATAAAGGTTGGAGTTGGATAGAGGGATTTTTAGAGGAGGTTTTTGGTATAGGAAATACTTCACGTGTCCTGAAGCCTGGGTCGTCTGAAGATAGAGTTCGTGGATATGGAGGTTCTCAGTACGTGGGACTGAGGGGAAGGCTCGCCAAGCAAAGCGGCAGCAAGGCGGTATGGAAGTCGGGAGCAATCCGAGGAAGCGCTCAAAGTCAGGGGTTCTTATAGGGGAAAATGTGACCGCAGGCTAGTCTGTACTTGGGGAAAACAATGAGTTTTGGGCTGGAGACAAGGCCTCCGAAAGGTCAGAATTTAGCATGATTGAGTTAAGTCCGAATTGTCAATAGGGTAGCCAGTACGCAAACGCAGAGTGCTTGACCGTTGAGTATTCGGCTCGTCAAGCTGCCTGCTCGGGGCAGGGAGTTCTTTGTAGGTAGCGTGCATACATAATATGGTACTTGCCTTGAGGTCTCCTGAAGCAGCAGTCTGACTATTTCTGGCCTGCCTGTATTGATTTGGAATATTATGGCGATCAGCAACTGAGCCTGTTTGCGTGCTTGTCCGGGGGGCCTCGCAAGCACATGGGAAGGAATAGGTGAGGAAGGCCAAATTATTGATATCAAAATGATATCTGGTGCCCCCCAAGTCCGGCTAGAAACTATGGTAACAATGTTAACAGCAGCTGAAAAAGGGGAAGGACAGAGGATTAGAAGAGACCAACCCTGCCAAATCAGAACAGTTGAAGAGAATGTCTTGATCACAAAGCTGGTGTCACACAGGCCGTTTCCGCACGAGACTGTTACAGCGCTCTGATTCCACTTGCAGCATCCCATGGAATCCTGGGGTTTGCAGTTTGGGAGGGGCGGCCGGCCCCTCCCGAAACTGCAAACCCCAGGATTCCATAGGAGGTTGCAAGTGGAATCATAGCGCTATAACAGACTCATGCAGAAATGGCCACAGTGATGAAGAGCTTGTAATCCATGCACATCAGGTATAACACAAACACACATACATACCGGCATGCATGCAATCACCCCCTTCCTTCTATTATGGGGCCTGAAGGAGGCTAGAATGATGCAGCTACCCCAAGTGGCAGATGGGTGGGGAGAGCAGCAAGGGGGGGAGAGCAGCAAGAGCAGCTCTCCAGTCATTCCCAGCAACCCCGTCCACTCTTCTCTGTTGGATGGCAAAACTGTACGTACCACATGGCTCGTCTGCATCCCTTAAGCTAGCCTGGTGCACTCAGAGGTGGTGGAGTACGCTGCTCTGTCCCAGCATTGGACTACAATTCAACTGCCAATCCAGTTTGCTTCTGTACATGGAATTGGGATGGGGGGCAATGTGCCTTTGCCCAGGCAGCAAAATATCTTTGGCTAGCCCGTTCGTAATCATGAGTATTCTTAGGGACTTGTCTAGGTATAAGCATCTGCATCTTTAGCTGCAAACCAGAAATGCCCACTTCACACCATCACTTGGTGATAATTTCCCTAGATAGTTTTAGGTAAAACTTTTGGATTCTCTCACTGCCTGATGTGAGAGGAAAAAACAATGTTCACCTCCTCTCTACTCCACCTTGTCTCCTTTATCACCACCTCCCTCCACCTTATTTTATTTCCCTTTCTATCTATGTTGCAGAACAGAGATAGAGACCCACGGGTTAAGGAAAATCGTTTATTTGTCTCAGTGGGATCATTCCCAAAAGACTGAGCCCCACCTCTTCATATTCACAGCAATTTATACATTTCCAGTACAATCATCACATGTTCAAGAAATGGAAACAGATCTGTTGTACATAAGTTCCCACCATTCTCTAGTGTAATCTTACAAATGTTGCAAAGTAAGGGAAGCATAAGCATAGCGTGCCACATTTCATCCTCCCTAACATTTTATCTTACAGAGCTCTATTGTATTCCCCTCAAACACAAAGGGAAAGAGACTTCATCTGCAAAGACAACTTACTGTTTTTCCCACACCTAGTGGTCATCTAGCCTGACCTGAAACTGTCTCCACCACACCTGCGTGTTGTCTTGTGGCAGTGATGGCAACTCCTGCCTTCATCTGGCTGCTCACCGGCCCTCGCCCTTGAAAGAGCCGGCCGGAGCATGAAGTGAAGCAAGGGGGAAGAAGGTTGGAGGTGCCGCTGCAAGGGAGGGAAGCAGGGGAAAGGGACAATTTGGAGTAAGCTGGGAAAAGGGAGGTAAGGTGCAGCGGATGGGTGTTAGGTGCAAGCGAGGGGATCTGGAGCAGCACAAGAGGAGTGGAAAAGGAGGGGGAAGAGGGAAGAGGGAGACGTGCAAGCGATGGAGTTCAAGAAGCAAGAGAGGGAGGCATGGTGAGGGTGTGGACTGGGGAAAGAGAGAGTGAGAGATTCAGTAATATAGTACAAGGAGCAAGAGAGGAAGACAGCCGGTCTCAAGTTATTTTGCTGTCTGAGGCACAAGAGATGATGTTGATTTACAGAAGCTGAGCATGGGTTGTTGACGCTTCTGCCCACAGCGGCAATGGAATACTTTTATACCACACTTGAGGATGGCAAATAACTTAGATCTGGGCGACCGATGGGTCTTTCAGCAACTCATTGCTGCTCCCTACAGCATCTACTGCTTGAGACCACTACCTTGTTCTGCTGAATGGCGGCTACAACGGTGGGCTTCATACACTATATAGAGATAAGTTGTGTAATTCATGCAAGCACAGGCTAGGGTGAAGAATTTAGATGACTTGAAAAGAGAATGAATGGAGAGGGGTGTGTGTGTGTGTGCGGTATCCATTCCTGCTAGTAGGGTTGCCAAGTGAATTAAAGGGCACTGCAGAATTTCCCTCTTCGGCCATTTCCGCACTAGACTGTTATAGCGCTATGATTCCACTTTCAGCATCCCATGGAATCCTGGGGTTTGCCGTTCAGGGAGTGCCCCCCTAAACGGCAAACCCCAGGATTCCATAGGATGTTGAAAGTGGAATCATAGCGCTATAACAGTCTAGTGCGGAAATGGCCTAGGTTTACGTGGCGCTTTCCTTAGTCCCAACGATGCTACCCCAAGAAGTCCCAAGGACTCGGACGCCACCTAAAGAACTACACCAACCAGAATGCACTGCAAAGGACGCCACTTCCGCCCTTCCTTCGTGCCTCCCAGACCGCGCGCCTACAGCCTCACTTCCGCCAGGAGTGGGCGCGACGGCGTCACATGACCGGCGGCGGCGGCGGCTTTCCCCTCCCAAAATGGCGGACAATCTCCCGTCGGAGTTTGATGTGGTGGTCATAGGAACGGGTAAGATGCGGGGCAGGGGCGGGACGCGTGTGTTCGTAACGTGTGAATTGGCTGAAGGGGAATGAGTCACCCCGTGAGGGTGTGGAGGATGGGAAGAGCAGCGTTAATACAAGTTTAAAGGGGTGAGGAGGAAGGGAAAGGTGTGAGCTGAGGCTGGGCCGGGTGCCTGGAGGCGAGGGAGGCTCTCAGCCTGGTTTTGCCTTGTCCCCTGGCCTTTCCCTCTCCCTTCGGCCCCCACCCCCTGATTTCTTTGTTGTTTAACACTCTCAGGATATCTGTGTAACCGTTAATTGACCTAACTGGTCTGTCAATGGCCACTTTTAATGTGTAACATCAGTCGCGTCGTCTGTATTTTTTTGCCTTCCGTTCTCCTCTCTTTCCTTGCTTGTGCCACAATCACACTGCTTTATTAAAACACTTCGTACCAGGGCTGGGGAATACTTGGCCCTTTAGGTATTGTTGGTCTGCAGTTCCAATCCACCCTGGCCGGCATCGCCATTGGTAGGGGATGATGATGATGATGATGATAAAATTTATTTCTATCTCCCCTCTCCCCATGGATCGAGGCGGCGAACAACAACAATACATTAATTACATTAAAAACATTAAAAAACATACCCAATCCTCCCCACCCACCAACCCACCTAAAACCAACCCCCTAAAACACACAACAATTAACAATTAACAACAATCAGCTGGCCATTAAAAGAACAGCAAGACAGTTGGTGGAAGGCAGTGAAGGTACTAGTCTGGGAAGGCCTGTTGGAAGAGAACAGTCTTGACCTCTTTTTTAAAGCGGTCAAGACTGGTATATGCCGGGTCTCTTCCGGCAGGCCATTTCATAACTTGGGAGTGATAGAAGAGAAGGTCCTCTGGGTAACTGCAGCCAACCTCGTTCTGATCAGCTGCAGTAAATTCCTCCCAGAGGACCTTAATGTGTGGGGCGGATTATATGGGAGAAGGCGATCCTGCAAGTAGGCTGGGCCCAAGCCATAAAGGGCTTTAAAGGTAATAACCAACACCTTGTACTGTGCCCAGAAACTAATAGACAGATTATGGGATCTGCAGTCCAGCAGCATCTGGTGGGCCACACTTTCTGGCCATTTCCGCACTAGGCTGTTATAGCACTGCTTTTCCACTTTCAACATCCTATGGAATCCTGGGGTTTGCAGTACAATAAATTAGTAATTTATTGTACAATAAATTAGTAAAATCTTTAAAGCGCTGAAGGACCTTGTCTTTTCTACAACAGACTAACATATTATGTGTCTCTTTTTTGACACAGTTAAATATAAGATGCTCTAAATTCAAATCACCAGTCTGATAAATGAAGTTACTGTCTATTCAGTAAATACTCTGTCTTCAGTACTTCTGCTTTCCTAGCAAGTATTGCTACTTAAAAGAGACATGATTTAAAATCAAGTACTCTTTACACTTTTGAACAGAAAGTGTTGCAGATAAAATCAACTAGGAATTTTTTTCATATTCGGTTTCCTATTTCCAATTACTTCTTTGCCAACCCGTTATCTTTGTTGGTGCTGTTTATGTACTCAGTGCAGTGCCTGATGTATTGCTGGTGCCCACTCAGATTTTATAAGCATGTTTGTGAAACTGTGATTCTTTTGGTACAATACCATAATTCTATCCTTCTTTACACCATGTCTCATTTGCCATTTTAATGTTCACTACCACAACTTGGAGAGATTATTTTAGAGATCTTTGCAATCTGATTTTGTTCTCATCATTCTAGACAATGTTGAATCATCATCTAACTTGACTGCCACACTAGTTACTCCTAATTCAAGGTGATTTAGAAACAAGTTAAAAAGGACTGGTTCCAGAACAGATCCCTGATGGATCCATTGTGAAAACCGACCATTTATTCCTACCTTCTGCTTCCTGTTTTTTTGCGAGTTTTCAGTCTATTGGAGGACTTTTTCTCTTATCTCCTGACTCCTAAGTTTGCCACAGAATCTTTAGCGAGGGACATTGAGTTTTTTGGAGGAAAGGCAGGATATAAATATAACAAGTAGATGATGCCTGCTATAAGGTGACAGTCTCTATGGGATAAATGTTGGCCAGTTCCTCAACATCATTGGCTGGTCACAGACCCAGATACTGGGCTGAGGATCTGGGGAACAGATTATGTTCTGCCACCTACTCCTAGCCCTCTTTAGTGGAGATCCAGATGTTTAGATGCAAGTGAGAAGTGTGCTCAGGACTGGATTATATGCATCTACATGTTGGTCTGTGGTATAAGTTTAGATGGGGCTGATCTGTTGAAAAGTAGTTTCCTTCTTTCCTGTGCGTCCTGTGGACAGTAATAGCCACCTCTTGGCCATGTGACCCCAGTTCTCCACAAAGGAATCCTCATGTCCTGGATTTAATCATGGACATTCTTAACATACAATCCGTGTTAGTATGGGATCTACATATCAGAGCTGTCTGTTTCATACTGACTAGATCTAAGAATGGAGAAGCTGGCTCTAGAGTCTGGGGTGGACATTGCACAGGAACCTGCATGTTCAGAGTCAAATATTTTCATTCATTCCTTTGCTGTGCACTATGAATAAGAACAAGGATGCTCCTTTTCTTCTTGAAATCTCACTTGGCTGCTTAGTTTCCTGTAAGCATGTGGGCAAAATAATTTAAAACAGGAAATCCCAGAATCTTGTTGGCTAGAGATGCCTAAAGATTTGGTATTGACGGGGTTGGATGGATGGTGGATTGCATCCATAAAGTCATAGAACTGAAGGAGATCCCATGGGTTATTTAATTTAATCTTATGCTAGTGCAGGAAATTCACAGCTAAAATTGCCTAACAGATAACCATCCGCCCTTTATTTATAGTCCAACAAAGGGGAGTCCATCATCTTCTGAGGTAGTCTTTTTCACTGTTGAATAACTTCTATTGTCAGGATGTTCTTTCTAATATTTTTCGAGTCCCCACCCCCAGCTTTTTGGGGTGGAATTTGAATCCACTGGTCCAAGTCCATCTGGAGCAGCAGAAAACAAACTGGCTTCATCTTCCATATTTGAAGATGGCTATTCTATCTTCTCTTTTCCATGTCAAGCATTTCCAGCTTCCCCAGCTGTTCCTCATAGGAGTTAGTTTCCACACTCTCCATTGTCCTAGTCAACCTCCCCTGGACATGTTCCAGCTTTTGATATCCTTTGTAAATAGTGGTACCCAAAACTGAAAACAGTACTCCAGGTGAGGTTGACAAAAGCAGAATAGAGTAGTATGATTACTGGGCACTGTTGTCCAATAATGTTGATGGAGTGTAAAACATCATTAGTTTGCTCATCACACTGCTGACTTAACATTTGTTTTGCAATATACTGATACCCCTTGATATTTTCATATGCACTGCTACAAGCTGATTGTCACCTATCCTTTGCATCTGACTTTTTTTATTTCCCTGTTGAAATTCAGGTTGCTTGTTTTGGCCCAGCTTTCCAATCTGTTAAGGTCATCTTGAATGTTAATTCTGTCATCTTAGGTATTAGCTACTGTCCTAGTTTGATGTGATCTGCAAATTTGATGAGTTTCCCTTCTATCCTTTCATCCATATCATTTATAAACATGTTAATTCTGGACCCAGAACAGAGTCCTATGGCACCCTGCTTGCCTGTTTTCTCCAGGATGACAAGGAATCATTGGTGAGTATGTTTTGGACTGTGTCCATGGAGCAGCTACAAATCCATCTAACAGTAGCATTGTGTAGTCCACTCTTTACCACCTTGTCTGTGAGAATATTATGGAGGACCTTGTTAAAACCCTGGGTTCCTCTGATCCATCAAGCTGGAGGGGAGAAAGAGAGAGTTTAGATCAGTCTTGCATGACTTGTTTTTTGAGAAGTGCATGGTGGCTCTTTTTTAAATGCAGAGCTATCGTTTCAGTTTTTAATTTGGGGACTGGACTCAAACACCCCCGCAGAGCCTTATCCATGCAGGTGTTATTAGGTGCTTGATTCAGTGAAGTCTAATATGTCTGATGCTTCCTTCTTCAGGGGCTACACTGGCATTTAGTTTTCATTCACTAGTCCGTTCCTCAAATGCAAATTTCATTTGCCAAATTCTCCATGTCATATTTTATTTATGCTTGACAGTCGAAACCTGGTCACTCTGAGGTTGTCTGATTTTAACTGTGCGTAAATCAAAGGGACAGGGAATGAGTGAGATATTTCTGCAAACACATGCTCCTCTCAGCCATAGTTTTATCAATCAAAGGAGTACCTAAACCAATCAGAGGATATCCCTTCAAATAGAGAATCACCAGCTAATCATCAAATTAAATGTTTGGTTGGCAAACAGAAAATCAAATCCAGATTGTGAATTATTTTCTTAGTTTCTTTGCATATTGTTGACTAGCAATATGCGTGACTAACCACGTGCATTTAAAACAATATGTGTGTAATAAGGTAGGCAGATGCAGAAGGGGAGAGTTCTGAGTCCTTACCTTCTGAGTGGAGGTAGAGGATTCTCCTGGTGATAGAGATTTGAAGATGGCAATCATACATTTTTCCTCTGGGCTGGTACTTAAAAAGATAGGGAGGGTCTCAAGAACCCTTGCATAGTTTTTTGCCCAAATCTTGCCCAGCCATGATCTTTGGAAGTCCTTTACGACACTCCCTCCCCATCTCATTGATGGCTGGGAAGGCACCCAGGTCTGACTACTTCTTGGCACTGTGTTCTTGGCTCTGAGGGAGGAAGGGAGGTTGATAGTATCATCCCTCCCACCTGTGAAGTTTTTTGTAAAGTTGTGAAGTTTTTGCCTAGTTAGCTATCGCAAGTTTGAATTGCTTTTTCAGGTGAGCAGATCGGCAAGGGCTTGTAAAATGGAAGAAAGGAGGTTCTGTCCCAGGCACTACTATATGAGAATTATGGAGGGACCATAACTTAATAGCAGATATGGTTTACGTGTAGAAGATCTATGAATATCACCATTTGATAACTCTAGCTCATTCCCTAATTCTTTTGAGGAAACGTGAAAACTGGCATCTCCATCTAAAAGGATCTGGCAATGTGAATGACCTTTCCTTGAAAGCTTGAAGTTTTGCTGCCAACCACAGTAGATAATATTAAGCCAAATGAACACATAATGTAGCAAACCTGGTAGAAGGAGGCTTCCTGTCTTCTTGATGCTTAACACAGCTCTAAATGGGCAGACAAAGCACTCTAAACTTTCTGGCATAGTAGCATTCGTGAAGTTATTTGTCTAGGCTTTAGGCAGCTGGATTTCAGTTCATTATACTTAACTGTGTTGTAATGTTGCTTACCATCAAGTCAGCTTTGACTTACAAGCAAACCTATGCATGAGAGATTTCTAAATACCCCATTATTAAGAACTCTGTTAAGATAGTGCATACTTAGGGCTGTGGCTTTCTTGACTGAAGTCTTTCCAGCTGTAATGGGACTTTCCTTTTTTCCTGCTGTTGTCCAGGCATTATTGTTTTTTTAGTGAGTCGTGTCTTGTCATATGTCCCAAGTACGATAGCTTTAGTTTAGTCATTTTGGCTTCTAGGGAGAATGCAGGCTTGATTCACTGTAGGATCCATTTATTTGCCGTTTTTGGCAGTCCATGGTATCTGTAGAACTCTTCTCTAGCACCACATTTTGAATGAATTGATTTTCATCTTGTCAGCTTTTCCCACTCAAGCCATGCATAGATACTGGAAATGCTTTGGTATGGATGATAATGACTTTAGTGTTTAATGCTGTATCTTTACACTGGAGAGTCTTGCCTAGTTCTTGCAGAGCTGCTCTTCCAAATTCTAGGATGGCTTTTTTTTTCTTTTTTCTTGTCTGTAGTCTCTGTTTGATTTGTGATTGAGCCAGGGTGGAGAAGATCTTTCAGTGTAACGTAGTCAGATGTGTGTGTGGGCTCTGGACCAGCAAAACTTAGTCCAAAATTCCTACATGGCTCTGAATTTCACATGGTAATCTTGAGCTCCTTGAAGGAAGAACATGGGTTAAGAAAGTAGTAATATAGCCTATACATCTGTATCCACATCTGCCTCCTCCTCAATCTCACTGTGGACTTGGGAGAAGACAAACATTGAGAGCAGAAAGACTTGTCCAACTTTTTTCACCTGTCTTCCTCTGTGGAAGAAGATCATGTGGGCAAAGAGAAAGCAGTACTGTTTTGTCAAATCTATTGGTGAAATTTCAAGGGGGAGCCATAGAAAGTAGTCTGAAGATGGTAGCAATCTCAGTGAAGCTAAGGAAGAGCAGCTCTTGAAGAAAGACTGCCTTGGAAACCTATTCATGTCACCTTTGGTTCTTGAAGAAGAAAAGCCAGATAAATTAAGGTGTGTTCACCACCTTTGCTACCATCAAGTCTGATTCTCCAGTTGGAGTAAGAATGCTTGTACTATTGTGTCCATTTGGATATTCTAGGCCACACACTAGTTGACATTATGAAAACCTGAGTGAGCAAATCTTTATACCTAAACCATTCAAGCCAAATTTGATAAGAGTTATTGGAATATGGAAGCTAAGGTAGGATTCTCTGTCTGACATTGTACCGCCTTCTATAGTGCAGTGCTGTAGGTTGAGAATGCAACTGGTTACCTGCTGTTTAAGTTATAAAATAAAACCCTTTCTCTTCTGGAAGATGTTCATGTTCTGTCTGCCTTTAGTTCTAGTAATTTTCATCTCCTGTGCTAGTTTCCATAAAGAAAAAGATGTTATTCTTCATATATTTTTTTTAAAAAAAACACAACACACACAAAAACAAAAAACCTCAGTCACTGTAAATTTTCTGGTTCTATGCAATTTTTTCCCTCCTTTCCTCTTTCTGGTCTTCACTGGTTATAAATAACACATGAAATGACTTTCAAGGTGGAAAGCAGGAATCTATTTTGAAATATTCTATAAAATAAAGAGTGATTTATGGCTCCATATGATTTTGGCTGAAAGCATTTGGGCTTTGCCCAGTCATCAAAGTCCTGTCAGGGGAATCTATTATTTATTGTTTGATATGCTGGGGAGTGGTGGTAGTACTTTATTTTATGTTTATCTTATGTAAGTATATTGTTAAGAGAAATCAATTCCAGATCCTAATACATTTTTTAAAAAATCTGTTGTGGCGAACTAAACAAATATTACAGTGAAGAGTTACAAAATGAAATGTTATGAAACTTGATTTTAAGGTCCTCCTCAAAGAGGAAGAAGAAGAAAAGAGAATCCTTAAATGTTTTAATAGCTGGTGTTTTAGAACAGAGGTGAGCAGTGTGTGGACCCACAGGTGACTCCCGGTGGTCAACAAAATTTTTTGTACGCATTTAATTTTTTTATTTATGCTTCCCGATACCCTGAAATGAACTCTAGCAGGGTGAGGGACGTTTCCACCATGTTTAGAGGACCATTGTGTCCCCTAGGGTAGAGCTTTCCAATCTGTTCATGTTGGTGGCACACTTTTAGACATGCATCATTTTGCGACACAGTAATTCAGTTTTACCAGCAAACCGGAGGTTAAACTAATCCCTTACAAGAGATACAGACACATACATAAATTGTAATAACACAATGTATGAGGACACAACATATCTCATGAAAACCTTTCATAAGTTTTTAAAAATATATGATTTATAAATAATAACATGCATTTCCAAGATTGCAGGCGACACACCTAAACACTTCAGGTGACACACTAACATGTTGCAGCACACCATTTGGAAAACCCTGCCCTAGGGGTAAATTTTTTTTATTTATTTATTTATGTGCCCTCGAATAACCCAAAATGTCCACTAGAGAGAGCATGGAACCCGTTTCTGTCACATTTTATACCCCTCCTCCACCAAATAGGCCTAGGACAGGCTTTTTTTTTTTGAAACAAGAGTGACATCTCTTCCTTTCTTGTTGTTTAAAAAAGGCTTCCAGATCTCAAATGGCCCAGGAGGGCCCTCAGAATGGTGGCATCATGACAAATGGAGGACATTTGGGGGGAATTTTTTTTTTAATTTTTTTACAGTGACAGGTGTGGTGGAGGGTATGGCTCTCCAAGATCTCTTGGCTGGCTAGTGTGGTCTCCTAAGCTTTCCCCAGTTGCCCACTCCTGTCTAAGGGTATAAGTTTTCTTTTTTTACTTCATGCTGAACTTCTTGTTCTATTTCATTATTCAGACTTTCCTAAGTAAACTCCCCTTTTCAAAGCCAGCAAATATTTATACACCAGGCACACCCAAAACAAAAACAACAAAACAAAATTAGAAGTTGCCTTTAAGACTGTATGTTGTGTGCCTTCAAGTCGCTTCCAACTTATGGCGACCCTAAGACAACACTATTGCAGACTTTTCTCGGCAAGTTTTGTTCAGGGGGGTTTTACCTTTGCTTTCCTCTGAGGCTAAGAGGGTGTGACTTGCCTGATGTCAGCAGTGGATTTCCATGGCTGAGTGGGGATTCAGACCCTCCCTCCAGAGTCCTAGTTGGTCTCTCAAACTGCTGTACCATGCTGGTTCTCTAAAGGCTGTATGACACGGAGTGAAATACCTGTGAGCTTCTCAGGTATTTTGTTAGCTTAAGCCCTTGGCTCAGCATCCAAATGCTTGCTCATGGTATGGGCTTTTCTAAATCTCAGTGCAGGTTGGTTACAGTAAAAAGGTACTGAGCTGAAACTTTATATTAAGAGCAACAAATTAGTAATCACTTGCCTAAAGTAAGTGGAAATATGCAGTTTTCATGGCTACATGTAGCATTATTGGGTTGTTGTGTTCGAACATCTGATCCTAGGTAAACCTTCTGTAGTCATTCCTTCTCACATTACCTTTGGCATCAGAGCTTCGGCAGCTTGACTCCTTCCCATGCTGTGATAGTAATCCCAGGCATCCGGAGATGGCTGTAGTCATGTTTTGAGGCTGCAGTCGTTTTCACAAAGGGAAATCAAGCAGAAGAGAGTAATGGTCCACTCTTGAGCAAAAGAGGGAGTCCAAGGAACAGCACAGATAACCCAAGGATGGCTTGAGCAGGTGGAAGCTGTAGCCCTTCGGTAGCTCTGAGCATACGGTTTAGTACAACAATGTCTGGAAATCCAGATGTCCTACCAACTATATGCTCGGACGCCTGACACCTTTGATCAGCCTCCTTTATGAAAGGTAGAGTGCCTTAAAGATCTAGTCCTCTGGACCATCTCCTAGCTCTCTGTTCCCTCTGTGACAGTTTCCCTCTATGGCATTCACATCCAAGAGAGCATGAGGTCATTAGTATAAAGAGGGTTGTTTGTTTGTTTGTTTGTTTGACTCCTATTCCCGAAGCGCCAGCTTAAGCAGACCTAGCTTGGGGGTTGAGGCCTGATGCCAAGGCCTGGATTTGGGTTCACCACTTTTGTACCTCAAACTGTTGGTGTTCCGGTGTGAAGCCACAGGGCTTCTGGTCAAGGGCATAACAGCTATTTTACCACTGAGCATATGGAAAAGCAATTGCTTTCCTCTTTTCATTGTTTTTTCCCACCTCCTGCTTCTCTTTTTTTGAATTGATCCTTGCCTTTTCCTTTAGGGCAAGAGTGAAGAACTTGCCTTCCAGACTTTTTGGCATACCACCCTAATCAGCCCCAGCCACCATCAGCAAGATTGTGGGAGCTGTAATCTAAAACAGTGTTTCTTAGACTATCTGATGCGAGGGAGCAGCAATACTCCCTCAAGATGTTGGGAGATGGTGCTAAATTTGTGCCTGTTGATTTCTTTCTTTCCTAGAGATTTGCTATAGACCAGCAGTTGGTGTCTCTTGGGTCACCACTGGTCCACAGACCACCACTTTGAGTAGCACTGGTCTAAAATACCTGGTAGGCCATATGTTCTCTTTAGAAGTAGTGTTTCTGGCAAACATGCTATCCTATAGTTTGTTTTTATTTGTTAAATTATTTATTTCAGTTATGCATTTTGTATTAGAGTGGAACATACATATGATTGAAGCACATGATGTAAGCTGCCATTTTAGTTAGCTTAGTTTATTGGGATGGTATTTGAAACAGATTTTAAGCTCACTTATTTGTTCTTCAAATTATGCTTGCAATATTTTCACTGATTTTTCTATTTGGAGCCATCATAGAATGGGCAATCTCTCTTTTTGGCACTAAATGTTCAGAACTCATTTTATTAGTTTTGTAAACCAGAAGTGGGGAACATGTGGCTTCCAGATGTATTGGACTGCAGCTTCTATCAACCGCAGCAAGCATAGCCAATGGTGAAGGATGATGAGAGTTACAGTCCAACAGCAACTGAGGGCCATACTTTACCTAGTTTTGTTTCACACCAAATCTGTTCTTTGTTAGAATTGCCACTTAGGATGTACAGTCAGCCCTTCACGTTTGCAGGTTTCGCTTTTGCAGATTTGATTGTTCACGGATTATTTGCTGCCACCTCTGCTGCCTCCATGTACCATTTTTAACAGAGACTGCAAGCCTGGTGAAACTGAGAAACTGCGAATGACTCTTGTGAGTAAGAGTCTCTTAAAAATGGTGTGGGTCAGCAGTGGAGGTGGCCAGAAGCCCCACCAGCCCCCCACTTCTGCTTTAGGAAGGAACCCTGATGCCTCAAAGGAATCCAGGATAGATTGAATATGGTGATCATACTCTTTTATGTGTTAAATATGGTTTGGGAGGGCCTAGAGTTATTCACGGTTTTTCCACTTTCATGGGGGTCCTGTGCCCCTAACCTTAGTGAATGTGGAGGGATGACTGTACGTTATCTTTTGTGAAGTAGTTGGAACAGTGGCTTTGCTTATTTTTTCATTGCATCCAATATTCATTTCCATGATAAAACCTGTTAAAAATTTATTGATATTACCTTTCTAACCTGAGAGCAAAAAGCCTTTGTGTGTTAAACCTGCAAAATAGTTCCTAGGGATTTGTGGATAAAAAGGTAGTAAAAGTAAAGTTGTTATTATTTGATTATAGGTGGTGATTCTGAAATTTTTAGTATGCATTACTTATAGATTTAAAGGCATTAGAAAGGCTTGCTTAGCCAAACAAACATAAAATACAGGCAGTTGTTGTAATGTACCATTCGGGGAGACCGGCAGTGTGTCAACGAAAGTGGCTAGAAACTTCGGCCAAGCAACATCTCCTGAATGGAAATAAGTATGCTAATTGGCTCATAGAAGTGGGGATACTTCATGTAGTTTGAAATACTGTTAAAAAAGAAACTCAACCAATGATATGAAACTCCCAATGTCTTCAGAATTGTCTGCTAAGCAGAAGCGGGGAGCACTTTAATCTGTTCCTAGTATAGCTTTCTTTTACTCCCCCTTCACTGAAAGGTAAAACCAAGTGTTACATGGCGTTCTATCACAATGAGGCAGTCATTGATGCTGGAGATCAGCATTGAAACTTCATAAGTTTTCTCCCCTGTTTTGCCAGTTGAGATTAAATCTTCCACTATCTGTCAAACAGGTAGGCCTTAAAAATGACGAAAAAGTTGCTGAAAGTCTGAATTTCTACCTTAAGGGCACCTGAAAATATGAAATATATTAAAATGCTTCCTGGGTTCATACCAATTCCTGATCTTGTTACAGAGTCATTTTGCTGATCTTGCAGAAAACCCATCTGCAAGGCTATCGGCTTGGTCCTCTTTATGACCTGATGTGATAGACAGCTTTGGTTTCACCTTCTGTGTGGTATAGAAGCAAAACCAACCATCTCCACATGTGCATAGCATTTCCTGAAGATCAGTATAGAAGTTTTTTTCTGGAAATATAAGTTAGAAGACCAAACTCCTGCATACAAAGCCCTTTTCTTTAATGTATGAGGCTTACTTGAATTTATTAGTTACACTTATGTCCTGTCTGTCCTCTAACTGACTTCAAAATGGTGTGCATCCTCATTTCATTCTTACAACCACTGTATGTAGTATGTCAGGCTAAAAGGGAGGAACTGGACCAAGATGATTCAGGAGTATTTTTTTTTGGGGGGGGGGCCTTGATCTCTCAAGTCTCAGTCCAGCAGTCTATCTACTACACTGTCCTGCTCACAAACCTGTTTGGCTAATGCTGTCATATAATAAAAGCTGATGGCAGATTTCTACGGTATCTTCTCCACAGAGAGGAATAGTAGATACGGAGCTTTTCCCACTACCCTTTTTTGGAAAAAGGAATGGGTATTAGTCCCTGCTGCTGAAGTTCTACCTTATGATCTCATTTATGTTTATATCTATCTATCTATCTATCTATCTATCTATCTATCTATCTATCTATCTATCTATCTATCTATCTATATCTTATTAAAATGTTTTTATCCTGTCCTGTCTCACAAGATGTGAGGGTGGGTAAAATTGATACATATATATTAAAACACTTTAAAATAATAAAAATAATTTAAACAGAATAAAACCACATTAAACAAGTTAGGTTAAAACAGGTTTAAAAAGTGAAAAAAGCTGGAAAGCACATGCATAGACGTTTTGGAATAAATCAGTTGGGCCCCAAAGGCGTGAAACTAGCTTTGGTGCCAGTCTAGGATGCTATAGCCAGGAAGCTATATAGCTAGGATGCTATAGCCAGGATGCTATAGCCCTCTCCCATGTCTTCCTGCAGGATGTTGATCTCTGTGTGGGGCACCGAGGAGGGTCTGTCAAGCTCAGTCTTGAGGAAGGGAAAGGTGCTCCTCCAGGTGTGAAGATCCCATGCTTTTGAGGAGTTTTAGTGTCGTTGTAAGCATCTGCCCATGAACTGTTGTGGCTAGGTTATCCTTCTCCAGGAAAGACTGTAGCTGGCAAATCATCTCAAAGTAGATTCCAAGGTCTCCCAAGCAACAGAGTCTGTTTGGACCTTCAGTCGCAAAGATGGTCCCAGGAGCATTCCCAAGCTGCACAGCAGGTCCTTCAGGGGGTTTGTAATCTCATTGAGGACAGACTGTTTGCCCAGTTTTCAGATCTGAAAACCAGGAGAACTGAGTGCTTGCCTCCTCAGTCTACTGTACAGTTTATCCAACCTGTCTAGTTGCTGATGGACAACTTCAGTCCCTGCTCTATCTTCTTATGGGTCTCTCTATTTAAACAGGGCTTTGTTGTGCACCCCTAAATTTTACCCTCAGCTTATCCACAGGTCATAGCAAATTCCCTCATTCAGGGCCAAAAACCTGCCCTTGACTTATCCATGAGATTACACTAACTTATAACTGAGTATACATGGTACTTACATTACATTGTTATCGTTTTTTCCCCAACTGTTTTAAATTAGTGCTTTTAACAGGATTGTTTATTTAATTGCTTTTAACATTTTGTAACTCCAAATAGTTTCTGCTATATTTTGTTTTGACTTATGCTGTAAACCTCCTTGGGTCCAGATTGGGAGAAAGGTGGGGAAATAAACTAAACAAATAAAAATAAGTAAATCAGCTCTTTAATAATAATTTAAAAATCTCTCACAGGTCTGCCTGAATCTATCATTGCGGCAGCGTGCTCAAGAAGTGGCCAGAGGGTTCTCCATGTGGATTCGTAAGTTTAGTAACTGTCCCATGTATTTTGGTTGTGGGACTTCTTTTAATACAAATTAGGCTGCAGTTCTAAACACATTTATTTGCAAATCCCATTGGGCTAAATTGCACTAATTTCTTAGTAAACATGCCTAGACCTGCACCTTCAGGTTTGGGAGTTTATAGTATACTATTAACAGATTGTGTTCCTCTTGGAAAATAGTGTCATTGGGGAATTTACTTGTTGTTGACAAAAGGAGGCAGCATCATAATGCCCTTAGTCTACACTGCAAATGTAAAATTCAAATTAAATACAGCATCTTCTGATAACTGTTTTGAGGGCTTCAGTTTTGTTAAAAGGAAGCAGGGTACCAGTACAGAGGCCTACATGCGCACACACACAGACACACACAGCTACACATTAGTGTTTCCAGGGTTCTTTGTGTGGGCTGTTTTTTTGTAGCATAGATCTATCATTTGGCCACCTAAAAAAGACAAACGTAGCTGTTACTTCTTTTGTATACAAACATGTTTAATGGCTTGTTTAATTACATAGCTAGGGCCAGGATATTATCAGAAGTTCTTGAGAAAACAAGTAAGATACTCTGGCTGAGATCCTACTTATATGTGTGATTGCACACTTACAGTTGCATGTCTTCCCACCACCAGGTAATGGAAGAGGCTCTGCTCCTGTTGCTTACCGGAGGGGGTGGGTAGCGGTTCAGACCATGGGGAAGCAGTAGTTCTCAGCTCTGCTGGGGAAGGGGGAAGAGTGAAGGTGTACTCTCAGATGCAATGCTTTTTCTTCTTCCAGGAGTTCAGAACAGCCATATCTTCATGCTTTGAATCCCCTACCCAGTTCTGCCCCACTTCTGATAAGGAGGAGCAACAGCAGCCCCCACAAGGCTTGACAATTGCTGGGTGTGGGAGGTTTTGGACAGAGTGCAAGGGCAAGAAACTAATCCTCTGCACTCCATCCAAAAAGGGATTTACATGTGTGAGAGCTGCCCTTTGTGCACTTAAGTCACTAACCAGGTGCTGACCACTTTGTGTATTTGGAAGTTGTGATGGCAGGACCCCACCCCAACTCCCAGCATATAGAGGGCCAAAATTTTCCCACCTTTGATCTGTATAGAGCAGGAGTGAGCAACATATAACCATTCAGACACTGTTGATCTGTACCTTCCTTGAGTTGTAGCTAGCATAGCCGATGGTAAGGGATTATCAAAACTGGCTGGACAATATCTGGAGGGCTACATATCAACTCCTTTTCCTATTGAGCCTGCTAGTTTTAAGTAAATATGTAGTCTCCCAGTTAACTTGTTTCCTTCTTGTAAGGGTGACTGGGTTTGAGGAATGGATTGTGACAACCTGAAGAATACCACATCCCTTCCTAGCCAAATATAATCCAATGAAGCTGGGAAGATTTGACTTTTGATAGTGGTTTTGCGCATTGGACTGTGAATTGGAGACCAGGGTTTCAATCCCCACTCAGCCATGGAAACTCATTGTGTGACCTTGGGCAAGTCACACTTTCTCAGTCTCAGAGGAGGGCAGTAGTAAACTCCCTTTGAACAAGAAAACCCCACTATGGGGTTGCTGTAAGTCAGACATGACTTGAAGGCACACAACAACAAATGGTCTAATGTATTGATCATTAGGGTTACATAAAAATTCACACCTGCTGGAATACTGTAAAGCTTTGGCTGTGTGTTTCTCTCCCCATTTTATCTACTATGTGTTTGAGTTCTCAAGGATGAAATGTGTAAAACAGCATTTCCCTCTTTCATTTTACGTGGCTGTTGTTGCTTCTAGGAGCACTTATAAACAAGGAATTGCTCTGCTGCATCAATAAATTAAACTGCAATTTAAGTAAATAAAAGGTGAAAACTACCCCTTGGGTTTGTTCCTCAAAATTTAAATCCATAAATCCTTTGCAGAACACGGAGGTGGATAGCGTGTGAGATGGAGAAACTGAATATTGGACACACTTGTAAATCTGCTCCTTTGCAGTGCTGTGTAAACTTTAAATCTTTTCCTTTCTGATAGGAGTTAGATAGAAAACATACGGGGGGTGGGGGAAAGAAACTGAGAGTCAAATGAAACTTTTGAAGTACTTTGTGTGTGCCACTGCTGCCTGGATTCATTACCCTGGGTGGATCGTATTACTTTTAATCTCCCACTACTGTTTTGCGTTTATCATAATATACCGCTTATGTGATGATGGTAGATGGCCTGAAGTGGACCATTATAAACCACTGAGTAGCACCTCTGTTGATTTATAAACACTGTCCAAGCATCCCCCATCAAGAGCAGCTAATCTTATTCAAAATAGTCACTTCCATTGCAGCCTAGTCATAAATTCCTGTAGTCATGTTTTAAAACCAAAGTTAGCTTCTGCCAAATTGTAATTGAAGGGGGCTCTATTTCTGGGTGCTAGCTATCTGTCTCAATAAAATGTTAAAAGAAAAAAAATCTGTGGTTCTTTTTCAGAGAGCTACATTTACTGTAGATATTAATGAGCTGTTGACGTGTGAAATTTCAAGGATGGATGCTAAGTGATTTAGAAAAGTCATTTGCAATTCAGAATGCCGGCTTGGCATTGACTTTAAACTTGAAGTTGCAAAAGTTGAGAATGGAATATAGTTGTGAAACCAATTTGTTTATGCATGAAAATCTTTCTTGCCGGTGACTGCCCTCCCCTGCCTACCCAGTCTTCTCATCTTGGTGGAATGTTCTTTTGTTTTTCCATGAATTCTAATTGCATTAGCTACAGGGATGGGGAAAATATTATATTTCTTCAAGCTGCCCATTTTGCAGCTGATGCTAGAATTCAGTTTTTTCACTGTAAGAAGGAATAAGCTACTTGCTTACTTTAAGGAAGGGGCTTTTAACAGGTAGGGGCTACACTTTCAAAAAATTGATATGCATTTAAATTGCTTTTAATCCAGTTATGTTTCGCTATTATAATTTAATTGTGTTTCAGTAAGTTTTTGTGTTTTTATCTCTATGCCTTTCATTGAATCTTGTTGTGAGCTGCCTTCTGTCTCAGTTTTGGATGAAAGGTGGTGTGTAAATCAAAACAAAGAAAGGAGCTCAGTCAATTTCAAGAACTGTTAATTGCCTTTTTAATTGATTTAAACTAATTGATTTAAATTTGGGGTTTATGGAAACTTCATTAAAGGTACTTTTATGAAATACTAAAGGATAATTGAGAGGATTTAACAGTTAACAACAACAAAAATGCTTCTCATACTGTTGGAAGGAAAGTCTCTCTTTTTTTGTTTTCTGTTTTGTTTTTGTTCCTCATTGGAGTAATACAATGGAAACAAAATAATTTGAAATAAAATAATGAGTAGAATTGAGGCTTACTTTTAAGAGTGTTTCACTCCTACGTGGGGGCTTTTAAATTTCCCTTCTCAAATGGCCATCTCTGTGCTCCTTGTGGGGACATTCACTTATTCCACAACTATGATACCATATGTGGGGATCTGCAGTTGTCCCACAACTACCGCCAAATATGGGGGCTTCCACTTGTCATACTGCTGTGGCACCAGATGTGGGGACCTTTGGATGTTTTCCTGATTCCTGTGTAGACCATGCCATTGACTCACTTCTTTTCAACCAAAACTCCACCCGTTTAGACCCTGTACTCAAGCAGATAAAACAGCCCAACACACACAAAGACATACAAACAAGCCTCCAAACAGCTCAACAAAACAATCTCTCTTAAGATAGAAGTTCCCCTGTGTCTCCCACCAGTCCCGCACAAAACACTTGTTGTCCTTGACCTGTTATCCAACCTCCTGTTCACTGACTCAGGGAGCAGCTATGTAGAGTTAGTTGCTGCTAACTCTTAACAGCCAAATCAGTTAACAATTAAAAATAATTAAAAAAGCAGTTTTTAAAAAATGCAAATTAAAACAATACAGTCTTAAAAAGATACAATACCCTGTTCAAAACCTTTTCATTTGAAACATTCAGGTCTCAGAAATGAATAAAAGTGTCTGTTCCTGTTGATGGAAGGAAAGCAAGGAGGAGTCATTCTAGCCAGATCCATCTTTGCTGTCCATTCTAGGCTATTCTAGCCAGATACGTCCCCACTAGAAGTGCCTGTGAAAGTGGTGGGAGTGAGAAAAGGGCCACTTGCCCAACATAGCTGCTACTTCATTGCAGATTCATTTGCCACTCGTCCAGACCTATCCCCCATGAATTTATCAACATCTGTTGACTGTGACAGCTCAATGGAACCTCCGTTTAGCCCAGTGGTTCTCAACCTGTGGGCCCCCAGATGTTTGTGGACTTCAGCTCCCAGAAGCCCCAGCCACTATGGTCAGTACTCAGGGCTTCTGGGAGCTGAAGTCCACAAACATCTGGGGACCCACAGGTTGAGAACCACTGGTTTAGCCAATGATTGTTCCTTGCTTGAAGACCGAGAGCAAGGGAGGGATTGTTGTATCTGAAGGGCCATATGGATCCATGACGATGCCCTAGTTTGGAGGGGGAGACCATAAATGTTGCCATTCTCAGAGAAACTTCTGGAGAGGATGTGAAAGAAGGCCTGCTCAGTGATTGTTCCCAGACTTTGACACAGCCTTCCAAAGCAAGATAGGCCACCCCCTCCCATTTGTCCCTCTGCCAAAAGGTAATCATGTTTTTATTCAGGTGAGTTTTTTGCCTTTTGGTTGGCTGTGGATGTTTTTTAATTGCTTTACATTGTGCTTCTCATTTAATTCTGTTTCAATAGATGATCTCGTTCTGTGTGTTGTGTCCTTTTATTTCATATTACTATGAGCAGCCTTGAATTCAATTTTTAGGAGAAAGATGAGATGTAAATCAAATAACTAAATACCTTCTAGCCCTGTCTTCTAGCTGGTGACTTTGGAAAACAGAATGCTAGATTGAACAGGAATTTTAGCTAAGATCTGGTGGTGTATTTCTGTATCCAATAAGAGCAGAACTGAGATTTTCCCTTTCTACTGCAGCCCTCCATGGAGCAGGTTTCAGGATATGTGGAAGAGAGTATGTAAGCCACAGAAGTGCATCACTGTACCCTGACTTTGGTTTGATGCAGCAGGGATCTTATTTGGTTAGGCTGATCCAGGGATGATGTGATGTTTAATGACTAAATACTGATGATTCTATTATTTATTGCTGAATTTAGTAGAGATAGCAGAAACCCAGTCAGTAATAATTTTAAAAATCCTGAAATGTACAAAATAGTTTGTTGGTTCATGAACATTTTGGATTAAATTGAGACAAAAAAATAGACTAATAAGCGCTTCAATTTCATGTTTAGGAAAAGCCTTTATGATTGGAAGAAGAAGTCCTTTTACATTCTTTCTCATGAAATTGGTATGGCAGGTGTGAGCAGCAGCTTATTCTGTTGACAAGAGATTGTCCCCACTGCTCCACGAGATCAAATAGAGGAAAGACACTTGCGGCCAGCTCTCTGGAGAAATCATGAAGCATCAGCAACTTCTTCCCTGACATCAACAGCATTGATTAATTTTTCCAGGGCTGTTACAGCTTCGAAAGAGGCAGCTTTCCTAATTGACTTTCACACAAGAAATAGAATTTTCTCCTGCAAATCTGCTGTGACACTTATATCAGTGACCCATTTTTTGGTCCAGAAAGATACAAAGGTCTTTGTCTGTTGGAAGACAGAGCCCAAGTTTGAGTGTAACACTAAGCCATAGTTAGTGTTATGGGAAGAAGCCTGCATGTGCTTCTGGTTGATGCATACCCCTCATCTCTTTCATATGCATGAAAAGATCAATGGCTTCACCTTTTGCTTTAGAACGAGCCACATTTCTCCATTGTGTGCAGACTTAAGGAACTGTGGTTTTTTGTAACAATGGTGGTGGTTGTTGTTTTTTTAAAAAAAGCCCCCAGGATCAAACTGGTTTGAAGATCTGAGGGATCTGCCCTTGAAGGAAAGCCAAATATTTTAACCCTTATATGCTTGAAAGAAGTAGGGAGGGAAAGGAAGAGATCTCTGCAAACTTGAGCACCCAGGTTCCCAAGTGCTGATACAAGTTCTTAAAGCAAGGTCGATGAACCTTTTCCAGCCCAAGGACCAACTTCAGTTTCAGATAAGTTCTTGCAGGGAGTATGTTCTATTGGTAGGTGGGGAAAGATACTGAAAGTATGACCAAACATACCAGTGTATGTTAGCTGAAAACTCTTACAAGGGGTAATGTCTTAGGAAAGGCATGTCCACCTTTTAGAGTGAGAAAATAATCCCAGACATTTCTGTGAAAACACCAGATGAGGGTATCTTAGGGAAGGGACTGATTTGACCCCAGGGCCTGCCTTTTAAGCTTTGATGTGGCTTATACTTACTGTTGAGACTTGGATATATGAAATCTCCTCTCTTGTAGAATACTTCCTGTCCCTCTACACAGGCCTGACTAGACGTTGCACAGAGAAGCTATCTGTGGCTAAATTGAAGTTTCTTTAGTTTGTTTGTTTGTTTTATTAAAACAAGATACAATATAGTCATTTCCTCATTTCATCACTGTTTACATTTTTTACGTCATTAAAATCTAGCATATACTTAAGAAAGTTATTTGTTCATTTCATTAACCCTTTCCCTTCCTACCTTCTTTAACTTGGTACTTAATTACCTCTTATCTCTTCTCCTCTACCTTTATTTTTCACCGTTAACTATCCTTTATGCGCAGTTATAGCTTTCTTATCTCTTCCAGCTTATACCATACTTTAGTCTGTTCCTTACCTATTACAGATCTTTTCCCAGTTCTCCTCTATATATATCTTAATTTCCATCATTTCAGTCTTTTTATCTCCTCTTTTTCTCCTTTCATGGCTCTCGATAAGCTATCTAATGTTGTGTATTCCTGCAATTTACTCAACCATTCTTCCAATTCCGGGGTTGTTTCTCTTTTCCAATATTTTGCGAATGTGGCTCTAGCTGCTGTTATCATATAGAGTGTACTATTCTTGTATTTCCTTTGTTCTTTTGTTAATTGGTGTAACATATTCAATAGACATATTTCTGGTGTTAACGGAATTTCTATTTTCAATATTTCTTTAATTGCCTTGTGTATCTTTTCCCAAAAGCCCTTCGCTTCCTCACATTTCCACCACATATGATAAAAGGATCCGTTTTCTCCCCCACATTTCCAATGCTTCTTCTCCCTCTGTTTATATATCTTACTTAATTTTTCTGGATTTAGGTACCATCTGTATAACATTTTCATATAGTTCTCCTTTAAATTTTGTGCCAAAGTAAATTTTTGTGTGTCTTCCCAGCTTTTCGTCCACTGTTCCAATTTAATTTCCTGACCGATATTACGTGCCCATAAAATCATTGAATCTTTTATAATTTCAGATTCCAATTCTCTTATTAACATAAAGTTATAAATATGGGATGTTATATGTTCTTCCTTTTCAAATATTATCTTCTCGAATTCATTCATTAAAGTTGTTACCTCTATTCCTTCTAATTTTTGATCAATTTTATATCTTTCCTTAAGTTGAAAATAGAGGAACCACTGGCAATCCAGCCTTCATCTTTTAATTCCTCTCTTGTCTTAATTCTCTGTGTTGCTTTTCCAACATCCATTATTATATCTCTATATGTAATCCACCTTTCCGAGGGACTTTTCCGATTACTATATAAAGCTTCGTGGGGGTAGACCCATAGTGGTATTCGACAATATATCTTCTTTTTCCATGTTTTCCAGATTTCAAACAACGATCTTCTTATATAATGATTGGAGAAGAAGTTTCTTTAGTTTGTTTTGAGAGTGTGGTCTGCTGTAGCAACTGCAGTGTGTAATTCTGTGAAGGTTAAAAGACCTTCCATATGTAGCCCAGCTTCTTGAAGCTCTCTGTGGAAAGTTAAATATATTTTCTGTATGAGCGTATATAAGCAAATTTGACACATTTCTACACACACACACACACAAATACACAACACACATCTTTCCTAACTATCATACAGCAGTCAGGGAAAGCTGTGTATTGTTACCAAACGCTAAACTTTTTGCTAGAGCAAGCCTCCCATTACAAATCTATGGAGACTGCTGGTAAAAGTTATTCCAAAAACTCCAGCCAGGAATTTTGGGTTGCATTCTTCTGAGTTTGAGTACTGCATTACTGGTATGTATCTCAAGAAGACATTCACTTTTCAGGAACATAGTAATTGGCAGGACCTACTATGTTATTAAACAAATGATCATTTGCTGGTTCTGCAGCCTGATTTATGTGGCTGGACATAGACCTATCAGATCATACTGGCAATGTGTGAGGAAAGCAATTGGAGACCTGTTTTAGGAATCAGACCAGGATGCTTGAGCAACTAGTGGCTAGATTTTTGTTAGCATCAAGACTGCTCAAACATTACAAATGTATGTTAGGATCTGTTTTTCTTTTTTCATCATTAAATGATGCCTATGTTACCCTGATAACTAAACCTGTTAAAGATCATACTTGTTCTGCTGACTACTGCTCCTATGTCTTTACTTAATGCTGATCTCAAAATATTGACAGTTATTTTAGCTAATAGATTACAAAAAGTCATTTCATCTTTGATAAGTTTTGACCAGGTGAGATTTATCAAAAACAAGCAGGAAACTGATAGTATTCAATTGTTGTGGATGTTAATGCTTTAAACCAATCAGCCAGCTGTTAATTGTTCACATCCTGAGAAGGCTTTTGATAAAATTTACTGGCTGTTTATTTTCACAGAGTTGGTTAATTTTGGGTTTCCTAAAATATTTTTGAAATGTATAAACATTTTATATTGAGCACCAAGAGCACAGGTTCAAAAGCAATGGCTATTTCTCATCCTTTTTCACATTGAAATAGGGTACAAAGCAGGGATGCCCATTGTTTCTTTTAATATTCAGTTTGTGTTTGGAACCCTTAGCATGTGCTGTTAGACAAATTTTAGTATCAATGGACTTGAGCATGTCAATTTAGAATTTAAGAATGCTCTCTTACAAAGCTCCAACAGTTGATCCCTGTTTTGGTACTGACCACTAAATTATTTCGGTATTAGGGTGTTCAGTAAAGCGGTCCAAGTCAGATATACTGCCAGTGGGAGTATATACTCCCTGATATACTGCCAGCAAATTTAAAGTGTGGCAGTTTTGATACTGCCCAAATTTTATTACTTGTTTGGGTATTATTATCCCTAAGGATATATCTCAGATTATTCATCTTAATAAAAGTACAGTCAGCCCTCCACATTTGCGGGTTTCACTTTTGCGGATTTGATTATTTACGGATTATTTGCTGTCGCCTCTGCTGCCTCCCTATTCTATTTTTAATAGGGACTGCAAGCCTCGCGAGAGTGAGATACTGCGAATGAGGCTTATAAGTGCCTATTAAAAATGGTGTGGGTCAACAGTGAAGGTGGCAGGAAGCCACCCACTTCTGTCTTGTGAAGGGAACCCTGATGCCTCAGAGAAATCTACGGTGGGTTGAGCATGGTGATCATACTTCTTTTATATGTTAAGTATGGTTTGTGAGGGCCTAGAGTTATTCACAGTTTTTCCACTTTCACGAGGGTCCTGTGCCTCTAACCATTGCAAATGTGGAAGGATGACTGTAATGAATAAAATAATAAAAATAAAATAAATAAAATAAAAATAAAAGATATTGCTCAAGATTTAGAGAGATGGGCGGGTTTAAAAATAAGCTGGTGAAGTAAGCTAAATACAGTTAAAATGAATGTTATACCTAGAATTATTCATGGAATTCTTCTGCTTACAAATTGCAAACATTTTCATAAACTGAATGCATTGTTTTAGGAGATTTTGGGGGGAGGCTCTTCTCCTAGAATTCAATGAAAAGGATGCAAATTCCTATCAAGGAGAGAGGATTTGGCCTTTCAGGTCTTCTTACATACCACTGAGCATATCTGTTATCTTGTATTAATTTTTGGACATACTCACTTAAAATGAGCCTTTGGAGTTTTCATTTGTGGTACCTATATTCAAATGGATAGTAGCTGCTTCTCATTTTATAAAAAAGGGCAATGTTTTGCCAACAATTTCAGCGGTTAGAATGTGTGGCAAATATTGTCTCATCAGTTGCAGTTTAACCTATACACTCGTGCCAGATGGTCTTTATGGGGGAATCCAGATTTGAAAATCAGTAAGGAACCATTTTTATGGACGGTGGAGTTGGTGTTGATGAATTTTTGCCTTTCCAGCTTTACAAGAGAAGTTTAAACTACTTCTGTCAGCTAAATGGCAATATCTACAACTGAAACATTTGTTACAATCCAGATTTGGCCCTGCAACTTCAAGAGCATCTGAGGTTCCCAGAGACATTAATTGAGGCCAACCAAGTATCCAAACCAATAAATTATACATATAATGTTATGTTATTGATTTATACATATAATGTTTATGTTATCTTTAGATAAATATGATGTGTGAAGTCTACAGCAGAAATGGCATAGAGAATTGAAATATTCGGTTCTGACTAATCAGTTACCGTTAGTTTGAACATCTATAACAAATATGGCTATAGATCAGGGGTGGGCAATTATTTTTTCCATGGGGCCACATGAGAAACTAAAAATATTGTGGAGGGCCGGGCATATTGCCGACGCTAGAGCGACCTCTCCTGGAGGTCTTCTTCACTTAAAAAAAGTGAGGTTCTAGACCTCAAACTGCTCTAGCGCAGCCGCAGGGGTGGCGCTGTGAGTTTTATAAAAACCACCTTCGCAAGTGCCCCGTAGCAGCCCCTGGTGAAGAACTGCAGAGACGCGGTAGCGTGTCCCTGCAGATCTGCCTGGGGGCGGGTTTCCGGCTGGTGTGCTGTCCTGATTGGCAGAGCGCCGCCGGAAGCCACCGGCTGCCATTTTGGGCACCGCCGAGCGCCGCTGAACGCCGCCGAGCGCTGCTGAAATTCGGCGGCGTTTGGAATGGCAGATCCACGCTCTCCGCAGGGACGGAGCAACCCGCTCGTGGGTAAGTTCTGCCCCTGTGTGCGCGGCCCCGTTTCGGCCCCCCTGAGGAAAGGGCCTTAGAAAGTATGTTTATTTTGTAATTTATTTTGTAATTTCCAATTAGCCTTACAAGGGCCGGTCAGAGCCAATCAAAGGGCCGTATGTAGGCCGGGGGCCGTACAATGCCCAGGTCTGCTATAGATCTTCAACTGCATTTTATGCAGAAGAAATTGCTCTTTTGGTTGTATAGGTCACCACAATGCCTATTCAAGAAAGGGCTTTCTAAATCAGCAAATTGTTGGAGACTTAATGCCACTAATGCCTCTTTAACACATATGTTTTGAAGATGTCCTATAGTAGCTACATTTTGGGGGGAAGTAATCACACAAGTAGATCTGGTTTTGATATTCATGGATGTGCACGTTCTTTTGAATTACTTAATTGTTTCTTGGAAATTATCAAATGGCCAATGGGAGTGGATTTTTTACGCTCTTTTGCCTGCTAAAGGATTGATACTTCATACTGGAAAGAATTTTTCTCCAGTAAATAGAAGATCTAACAATGCTTGCAACATTTGAAAGGATGATGTATAAATGAATTTTACAAATGGGCTTATCTTTGGACATTTGGGCAGGTTTTATAGAAACTTAAGACTGATGTGGTTAATTTTCTTCCTTTCGTGTTTGTATTTTCCTACTTTTGTTATACCGGAACATTGTTGTATGTAACTGAAATCACTTCTGGATGTAAATAAAAATTTATTTTAAAAACCTCTGAACATCACAGCTTCAGATTTGTCTGTGTTTGGAAGTCATATATAGACACTTGTGAATCTTTAGGCACAAAAATGCTGGTCTAATTGTCCTTTATACTTTTGTTGCACAGTTCATTCTCCTTTTTGGTATTATTTTCAAGGAGAAAGAAAAGTAGTCTACATTTTAAAAATGTGTGGAATTTTACCAAAAACAGTGCCTAGACACTGTTCTACTATTGCTATGCATGTGTAAAAGAACAGGCTGTAGATTTTAGTTGTTTGGAATTGGTTTATGTGTTTTCTTTCCCTTCTACTTACCTCTTTAAAATAACTACAAGAGAATCCTTGCAATAAAGGATGTTTATTGAGCCAGTTCTTTTTTTTGTCCCCCCACCCCCACCCCCAAACAGGAGGAATTACTATGGAGGAAACTGGGCAAGTTTTAGTTTCTCGGGATTATTGTCCTGGATAAAAGAAAACAAGGTAAGGTTTTGTCTTGTCTCATACATCTAACACTTTTATTAAAGTAGTTAATATATTTTTAATGCAGTGTGAGCGCAGGAACCTTCTGGGCTGCCGTTTTTTACCTCTAGTTTCACAAAATGCCACCTTCATTAATTCTGCCTTTTTGTTATATCATTATCTTATATTGTTTTGTTACATATCTATTTTTCATTGCCCCAATATCATTTGATACGTATTAGTTTGTGAAAGCTCATATTCTGAATGCCTTGAAAACCCTGATTCCATTGATATAAGGAGTCTACACTGATTCAGATCATAAGTGGTTGACACCATCGTTGTGTTCATAGATGCTACAGCCATTTCATTAACCTGATGGCCAGCCTTTTGATAAAGAAGATCTCTGTTCTTAAGCTAGGTTGATACTCAGATGTCAGGTATGGTCTCTGCCATTACTTGAAAATTTATCCGCTTGGTAGAACCTGTCAGAATTTGCTCTCCAGTAATTCCCTGCAAACCACAATGAAGCAGCTGAGTAGGGTATTGTCGGGATATCTGTAACCAAATAAATCAAAAATACGTAATAATAATGGGTGCGCACAAGCATCAAAACCTTCTGTACCAGACTAAGAGTATGGTTCTGTCTTTTGCCAAAATGGTGTCATCAATGCACAAGAGGAGGATATCACCAGGAGAATCCCCATATCTGCGAAAGTACAAAAAATGTTAAAAGGTTAAAAACCTATGGAGAGGGCATAAGCATCGCCAGTACGGACTATGTATAATCACTGGACCTAAAATACTGAATTGACTAACTCTTGTAGGGTGTGGCGGTGGGATAAAATGGTCAGCTATCTCATAATCCAGGGAGTCTAGGAGCCTGTATTAGCCCTTCAGGAGATGTTGGGAGCCCACATCTCCCCCTGTATCCCCTGCAATAAATTCAGTCTCTTTTTTTACCCTAAAATGCCCTCAAGCCCCTTCTAGAGGATATGGGAACATCTTTGCTTTGCATTTAGCTCCCACTGGGCCATTTAAGTCCTAGGAGAGGCCTTTTTTAGCAACAGAAAGTATCTGGAAAACATTTCCTGTTTGTTTCCTGTGTTTTGCAAAAACCTCTTTTGGTCATAAAATGGATTGAGGAAGAGATATGGCATGAGTGCCCTCCATACACTCTCACATTTTAGAGCAGTTTGTTTTACCCTTAGGGCCACATGCAGCCTGTGGGCCACACTTCGCCCTCCTCTGTCATAATCCCTTACCATTGGCTATGCTGGTTTGGGCTGCTGCAGCAAATTGCACTAAAACGGTAGAGTACTGTTTGTGCATTTTTTTAAAAAAATCCTTTTAAAAATATAAACCTTGTTTTCTTTTGGGTTGTTCTTTCAAGGAAAGGGCTGAGCCATGTGAAGAAAGCACCGCCTGGAAAGAACTGATCCTTGAAAATGAAGAAGGCATTCCTCTTAACAAAGTAGACCAAACTATTCAAAACGTTGAGGATTTCTGCTACACCAGGTAATTGTGTTCTGCATCTGACTTTGTGTGGACAAGGGAAAGGGATAGATACATTTGAAATGACGGATTGCAGAAATAACGACTTCATTTTCTTCTGTTATCAATATGACAGTGATGAGGACTGCCCCTTATTCCATCAGGAACTGGAGGGAGGGGCCTTCAGCTCACGGCTGCAACCAGAGGCAGCTTCAGAAAAGTTCTGGGCCAGTGGTTCTCAACCTGGGGTCCACGGATCCTCAGGGGCTGCAATGTCCCCACAGATGGTCCACAAAGGCATAAAGAAGTGTTATGAGCTTTTACACTTAAAACAGAAAGAAAGAAAAGGAAGCATGAATGAAATGAAAGGCTGACAGACTGACTGCCATACATTGATTTCATAGAGCAGGAGTTTTTTAGCCTGTGATAGACACCGGTTGCACACCAGTTTCATTATATTATCTCAAATGATTCAAAAGTTATGAAAATACAGTCATCCCTCCACATTTGCTAGGTTTAGGGACACAGGACCCCCATGAAAGTGGAAGAATAACTCTAGGCCCTCCCAAACCATATTTAACACACACAAAAATATGATCAGCATATTCAGCCCACCGTGGATTCCTTCGAGGCAGAAGTGACTGGCTGGTGGGGCTTCCTACCACCTCCACTGCTGCTCCACACCATTTTTTATCGGAACTTACAAGCCTCGTTCGCAGTTTCTCAGTCTCAGGAGGCTTGCAGTCCCTATTAAAAATAGCATAGGAAGGCAGCAGAGGCAGCAGCAAATAATCTGTGAATAATCAAATCCACAGAAGTGAAACTTGCAAATATCGAGGGCTGACTGTAACTGTTTGATAGAAAAAATGTATTCAGCATTTACTAC
This sequence comes from Iguana delicatissima, assembly GCA_948472985.1. Classification (NCBI taxonomy): domain Eukaryota; kingdom Metazoa; phylum Chordata; class Lepidosauria; order Squamata; family Iguanidae; genus Iguana; species Iguana delicatissima. The sequence goes on from CAOKZL010000010.1 coordinate 813,118, forward strand.
TTCTCTGCATATTGTGAACCTGCAAGTGAGAGATGCTGAGTGGCTCCAAATTTGAAGACTCTTAAGGAGTAACTTTCAATAAATATTTGATACACTTCAATTAAATCTTAGCGGTCCAGAGCAACAAACTGTATCTCAAAGAGGCAAAGAAGAGGTTAAGAACTACTGCTTTGGGCAGTTCTGGAGGTCATCATGATTAGGAGACCCAGCTCCACCTTTATACTGTCCTGACATTTAAAGAGGGAGAATCAGAATCTAGCATTATTTCTATTCTTTTGTCCATTTTGAACGCAAAGGTGATTTATAACACTAACATCAAATATTGTATTTCAAAAGGCAGTTTATATATTGTTTAAGGAACTGACCCATTAAAACTGAGAAACCTTCCCCACCCCAAACCACTAGAAAGTAGGACTTTAAAAAAGTTAAAATCTGGGTGGAAAAGAGGTGTTCTAACACTGGTGTAAAATTTGTTGATGAGAAGGTCAACTGGATCTCTGGACCTCTCTTCAGAAAGGATTTCCCAGTTGGGGTTGCCGGGAGGCCCTGTTCTGTGTATCAGCCAGAAGTTACTCAGATGCTTCTGGAAAGCTGAACAAAATGTTTGAGTGCAGTTACTGGGCAGTTTTGTTCAGGAGAAGCTGAGCCTTGAAATGTCTCTAATTCTGAGTTTGAACAAAACTTATTTTGCCATCCTGTCCAAAACATGCTTGGCCTCCAGACCAGAAATGGAAACTGAGTTCAACATGAAAACGTAAAAGTCTTGCTGGGTCAGATTAAAGATGATAGTCCAGCATTCTGCTTGTCACAATGGTTAACCAAATGCCTGTGGGTAGTTTACAAGCAGACATCAGGATAAGAGCCTTCTCGTGCAGTTTTATTCCCCTAAAGCTAGTATTCAGAGGGTTTTTTCCCTAATGATTAATAGTTAGGGTTAATCTTACTCCATTAATTTTCAAGGCTGAGAAAGTTATTTTTAAAAAATAATTCATTCCCATTATGTATTATGATATTTAAAAAATAATTTGTTGTTGTTTCTTATTACAGTGTTTAATGACATGTTAGTCTGTAGCAGCAAAAGCAACAAAGAGTCTTGTGGCACCTTAAACGTTAGCAAGTTGTATGAAGCATAAGCTCTTGTGGATTCCAGCCACTTCGTCAGAGATATTTGAAGAAGTGGGCTGGAATAGACAAAAAAGTATACCCAATAAAACTTGCTTATCTTTGGCATTTAAAAAGTAACAAATGGCCTTGCTTGTTTGTTGCACATTGTGTGTTTGTGTGTGTACATGTGCGTGCCTTTAAACACCTGTCGACTTACAGCAATGCCATGACCATGGGATTTTCTTAGGAAAGGAATACTCAGAAGCAGTTTGCTACTGCCTGTCTCTGAATACAGCCTGCAGCACCTGGTATTTGTTCCTCGTCCAAATGCTAACTAGTCCGACCCCTGCTTAGCATCTGAAATCAGATGGGATCTTGTGTTTATGATATTTAGATCATGTGTTGCCACTTTTCCATTGCTGTCATTGTTATTGTTGTTGTTTTGCAAAAAAACAACAACAAAAACCCCCAGTCCCTTTCGATTGATAAGATTCTGGCATAAAAATGGAAAAAATCCTTTGAAATGCCCTTTAAAAGTAACTTTGGAGTATAACTAGACAATGCTACTCATTTTTGCTTTTTGCAGACAATGTTGTCTTATTATCTCAGTCTAGGTTAAGTTTTACACATTTATTAAGAAAAAATGGTAGAATAGTCAGTACACCAACAAAGTGACTTTGTTCGTGCTTCTTATATTAGTTTTCAAATGTGTATTTGTTACCCATCATTAACAGAAAAGTAACTGGTTACAGACAGCTGTGTTACTTACAGTTCATTACTTCTGAGCTCTGTGAATTTGTCTGAGTTGTTAGCCCATCACTACATCTTGTGGTAGCTTATTCCAAAGGTGAACTAGACGTTGTATGAATACCTGCTTCCTTTTGTCTATTATGAAGCTCCTTCCATTTATCTATTATGAAACTCTCTCCTTCCTTTATAGTATTACAGATATTGTCATCCAATGATATTCTGTTATGAAACTCCTACTTCATAATAGGATATTATTGGGTGAAGATGTTTGTAGTGCTATAAAAGGAGAGACATCTGTCTGTATCCACTTTCTCCATATCACACTTAGCTAGCACTCTTCCCTAAAATAAATGTTTGTTTAATACTCCTGCAGTCCTGGAACAGAAGGACTATACCACAGTCAGCTTCAGAATCATATTGTTATAAGCTTTTTTGGCAAATAATGTATGCATGGATAAGTCCCTTTTAGGACAAGAATCAGAAGGTTATGTGCTTGCCTTTGCACTCTGCCCAGAAACTTCCAGCCAGCAGCTGTCAAACCCAGCTGGGATCCTGCTGCTGTCTCTTTCCAGTAGAAATGGAAGAAGGTTGAGTCAGTCCATGAAGATCATGCTGTTTTGGGCTCCTGGGGGAAGGAAAAGGAGATACACCCACATTTCTTCCCCTTCTCACTACTGAGCTGGTACCAGCTGCTTTGTGGTGTGAATCGCCCCTCCCTTCCTTCCTCTCCCCACCAGTAAGCACCAGGGACCCTTCCAGCTGCTTGACAGCTGCCAGGAGATGGGAGGATGTAGAATTTCATGTGCAGAGGTACACGTGGATGTAGGATCTCAGCTGTTCTTTTATACTCTGCTATTGTGTCCCCTTCTTATCCTTTTTTCCTAAAACAAACAGCCCTGAGCATTCTAATCTTCCCTTGTTCAGGGATTTCTTTCAGCCCCTTGATCATTTCAATTTTCCTTTTTTGCACTTTCCAGGCTCTACAGCCTTCTTCACACCTCGACTTGGCTGTTACATCTGAACCAGCACTTTTCCTTGGCTGAATATTACTTGAATTACGTTTTTAGTGTGTCTTTAATTTAAGGATAGTTCTTTTAAGCAGCTAAACGTTCAAGAGAGAGCTGCTCCCAGCCCTTTCAGTGGTTTGCACATTTCAGTTCATTTCTGCCGTTGTTGCTTGACTTCCTTGAACTTCTATGAAGTTGCCATGAAACATTTATTTTGAAAGAATAAAAACAGCTGGGTAGCAGTGGTAATATAGCACACAGAGCTGAAATGAATCGCCACAGAACAAAGTGCATCCATCAAAGGGGAAGAATACCATCTCCGCAGCAAACGGTATTGAAAAAAAGGCAAATGGCTGAAAAATAAATAGTGAACACCTGTGCTGCATAAATTAACCAGCTGGTTGGCAATTTTTCTTTTGACCTATCGGAAGGGGTGGCTGTTATGAGGCATTAATAAGACACATTGGCTTTGAGAGATTCTTTTGTTAGTACCATTAATTAATGAACGACGCTAGATAATGTTTAGAATTTATACCACAATTTGTGCTGCAGATGTATTCTTTTTTGCGAATTAGTATTACCAAAAGAGATAGAGGGGGAAAAAATAACCTCTCTGACTGCTCAAAGATTTAAACTTGAGGGATTTCCCCCCCTTACTCTCGTTTTTATAGTCGCAGTTGTTCTATTTGAAAAATGATGTTTTATACAAGATATATTCTGGTGGTTGTTAAAAGTGGCTGAGAATATCTCAATTTAATAGTCTAAATTCAGAAGGATTAGTGGGATTTTTTCTTTTGCCTGTTGAAATTGGCATTTTGAAATATTAGGGTAAAGATATATGGTTAATTTCTCATATTACTGTGACTCTGTGGAGAATGATCCTGATACTAGAGAAATAAATGCTATTGAATTCAGTAGAAGTTTTTAATGGAATTATGCTTAGCATTCCCTCTTGGTGAAGTTTCAGTGCTTTCGGTGAACCACTGTTAGACTAGACTATCTCTAGCTTTGTGTTAACTTTCCAGATGATGTTGAACGACTATTCCAAACATCCTTCGCCATTGGCAAGCCTGGTTAGGGCTAATAGGCAACATCTGGAGATTCTCTAACTCTAGACTGGAATGTTAGATTTAGGCCCCCAGGGCCTACTTTCAGTCTCTGGCTTGTCACAAAGCCCACTGCTTGACTTTGGACCTGTCTCTTCACCCAACCTGTCTCACAACATTTTTTTGAGGTATGCACAAAGTGACACTTATGTATCATAGGTAGGAATCATGTGCCATTCCAGATGTTGTCGCACTACAGTACCCAACAGCTTTAGCATCAGTGCAGGCAGTGGTGAAGAATGCTAGGAGTTGCAGTCCAGCCTATGGAAGGCCACATAATTCCCACCTCTGCTCTATCATGATAGACCAATGTTGGTCCCCTTTAAGGAAAATAAAATATTAATTTTTCTCATGCACACATGTGCTTTGGAAATGACTAGGGAAATTCTTTTTTTTGTACTAGGAGGCTTTGAAAAAGAGTTCAGCTATAGCTTCTCCCACTGCTTCACATGTGCATAATATGTGTGAGTGGTGGTTTATAAACTCACAACACTGTTATCGAATCCTCCATATCTCCACCCTTAACAACTTCATTAAAAAAAAAAAGTACCAGCTGATCCAGTCAGAACGTTGACTTGACAATATAATGTTGCTAGCATTAATATTTTGTTAGTAGTACCTTTGGGTGAGAAATACAGATTTGACCAGTGCCTCGTAATGTTACAGCCTTTATTTTGCTCTAGCTCATTTAGGGGTCTCTCTGGTAAACAGTCAGGCTGCTAATTACATCAGAGATGGACATAAGAGGACCTGAAAATGAAGTAGCTTTTACTGCTGGCAGTGAGGGGACTTCCACCTTTTATAATGATAGCTACTGAACTTTTACCACTGTATCATTTCAGATCACCTTTGAAATCACAGTTCATTAGTTGTCAGCTAAGCTTAAAACATTTGCTTGGAGGATTAATGACTATGTGGTTAAGAGATAAAAAGATAATGCAAAATTGTTGCTGAACTCTTCTTCCCCACCCCCCATTAATAATGACACTGATTTAATTCATCTCTGTTGGTAGCATAAACTGAAAACCCAAGTTCAAAGTATTAGTTGCAGAGGTAGATTTCATTGAAGTTGAAGATGAAAAAGAAAGATGAGCGTAAAGGTGGAGTGCAGCCTTAGAGAGAGAATGTTAAGGGGTTTGCCATTAAGGAAAAAGGAAGATGCCCAAGACTTGTTACATGTGCTGACCTCTCTCTTTCAACCCGCTTTACCTTTATGATGACAGGTAGTCAGAGGATTAATGGGCACAACAGCAAGATTTAAAGCATGCCTTCATTAAGATTCATTTGAAGGCCATGAATGGAACCAGTAAAGATGAAAATATTTTGTGCTTTTTTCCCCCCTCTCTGATTATTTAAAAAAATCTTTCTAATTATATTTCCCTATCTTGCCTTTTTGCTCGTTTCACAACCCTTCCTGTCCATAGTTCCTGTGGGGTGGTAATCTTCTGCATGAACAAACCTTTTAGTTCTTTCACTGAAGCTGTGTTGTGTCTCAACATTCTGTTGTTGATACCCCTTCCCAGCTGAACTGCTTGTGAATATGCCAGTACATGACAATAGTACAGTAGAGCCTCAGTTATCCGACCCAAACAGGCGGCCGCAGGGTCGGATAACCGAAAGGTCAGATTACCCGGCCACCCGTGGCAGCTGCCATTTTGGGGGCACGTCAGGGGAGTGTCGGGGCGGGCCTGGGGGCGTGTCGGGGCGCGGAAATGCCCACAGCCACGCCCCCAGGCTGCCGCGACGTCGGTTAATTCGGATGATTGGATAATCGAGCGTCGGATAACCAGGACTCTACTGTACATTTGAACAGTGACTTGGAGTGGGGCTTACATGTCCATAGCCGGTTCTTACAGTTACATAAATATATAGTTGGCTGTCCACCTTCTCTAGAGTTAGTGGTGTAGGACCTCCACAAAAGTGGAAAAACCGCAAATATCAAAGTGTGTGTGTGTGTGTGTGTGTGGAAAGGGGGGCCGAGTCATAGTAGGGGAGGAGGCACCCAGGGTCCAAACCAGGTCAGGGAAAAGAGAGAGAAAGAGGGTGAGTCAACATGGTCGCCTTTTACTTCCTCTCTCTTGCCCATCTCCTTCATTGTGTGTGTGATGGCGCCAGGAGAGGGTTTGTGGTGCGGAGAAATCGGGCTGTGAGCTGACCAGGCACTGCTGGTGGAGGAGAAGGGGGATCAGAGGTTTTAAAGGGCTGTGTAGTCTGATCAGAGTCACCAGGAGGGAAAGTTCTTCCAGAAAAGAAGCACTTGAGGTGGCAGGGGGCAGGAGTTGGAGAAACTTACACATAAATCTGTAAAAGTTAGACCTGCAAATATAAAGGGCTGATTGTGCAACGTATGTATATTCATAAGACAAAGCCAGTGTAGCTCCTACAATATTTTGAAAAGTTGATGAAGTGGGTTGGAAGGTAGTTTGGGGGGACTAATTTTTTTCTCTCTCTTCTAAAAATCAGCCAGGATTCACCTGAAGATGTGGAAGAAGCTGGTGCATTGCCCAAAATGTCTGCCATAGTTACTTCTACTTCTAGTGTGTTTGTGGAGGAAGTCCCTGCTACCTCAGAAGCTGACAAGGATACTCTTCCTTCCGAGGAGCAGTCATCGGGGGCTAAAAGTGAAGAAGCGGGCCCCGAAAGTGTTGCACAGCGTGACCCAGACTGTACAGCTGACAAACATAGCGTAGAAGTAACCTCCCCAGGAGAGCAATGCTGTGACAATGCTGGGCCTGATCCATTGGTATCGGAAGCAGAACACAGTGAATCTGCATCTGTAACTGAAGCAGTGGTTGAACCAAGGAAAATTACTTATTCTCAAATTGTTAAAGAAGGGAGACGATTTAATATTGATTTAACTTCCAAGGTAGGAAATGCATTTACTTTTTAAAAAGAATAACATATTTGGTTCATTAAAAAATTCCTTTGGAAACTTCAAAGGCTAAGCAAGATGATTATAGTGATATTAGAGTCTTGGATATTATTTTGTAGAGTGTATTGATCAGTTTACAAAAGAACGTTTTGCAGTTCTTTAAAGACGTGCCCATTTCTGAAAAATAAGAGAAGGCTAAAATATCAGCTAAAACTGCATTTTGTTCTTTGGCCCTGCAGATACAAATTCAGGCTTAAGTCTTAACAAGTGGTTCTTGAGCTAGAATGATGCTTTTCCTAATCAAGATTTAAGGGTTTTTTTAAAGGTGCTTTGCGATAGGGTTATCTGATTTTATGTATGCTTTTTAGACAACGTATTTCCAGAAAATAAAAATCATTCTACTGTAGTATTCTACAGTTGTTAGTTTTAGAGAATGATGATTTTGTAAAGTACTGGAAAGGGGATAATAAAAGGGGTTATAACTGGGAAAGCTAATAGAACATCATACATAGAATGAGGGAAATAATGGTGACGTGTTTTCCTTCTGAAGCTGGATAGAGTTGCAAGTATATAACTGGTATAGTATATACAGTAGCAGTAATAAACAATAGCTGAGATCCACAGTGTTCTGTGTGAGCAGAGAAGCTTTGGATTTGAGTTTCCCATAGAGCAACTGCATCCTACCAATGACACATAGTAAGCCATGTTCAAGGCTGACTTTTTAAAAACCATTTTGTGGCATGGGTTCAAAGAATATTAATAACAACAACAACAACTTATTGAGTATACGTGGCTCTTTGAGGTTCATATATTTGGTGCATGTTTACTTGAAGGTAAGTCTCTTTGTTGTCAGTGAAGTTTAATTCTAAGTTTATAGGATTATGGTATGCAAGAATGTAATATATCTTATCAATATATAGCATTGCAGGTAATGAACCTAGAGGTCGCTACATGAGAAGAACTATTAAGACAAGAGCATAGTTGCTTTCAGACCTTCTCCTCAGGAAACTGACAAATCTTAGAGGTCTTGTCAGGGGTGATGTGAACCTAGCAGACCTAAACTTTCTCCAGTTAAATGGAGCTTTTCAAAGTTCTGCAGCTCTGGCTGGTCTTGATCTGTCATATCCTATCATCTCCCCACTCCAGAACAGGACAGGACACAGCTGTGATCTGATGGACAAACACACTTGTCTCTTGCTAAGCCTTGCAAAGTTACAAAGCTACAAAGACTTTGAGAATGATGGCATTGCCTAAGTAACTTTCTCCAGTGGAGCATTGCTTTTTTAAGTTAGGTCATCCATCTTGTGCTGTGGGTTTTACATTCATGTCCTTCTAAGAATGTGTAATAAATTTGTAGCTTATACAAAGTGAGCAAAGGTATTAGAAGATTAAGTTTTATGGTTTCAACTTGTAACCATTGTGAGCACTCTGCTTCCTGGGATATTGAAGAAATAAGGTCTGCAGTTATGTCTGGGGACTAAAAAAATAGACAAATCACTGGAGACACGCAAAGAATTTTTTTGAAATGGTACATCCAAGTTTGAAATCTCTGAAAAGCATTGCACATGTATTCTGCTGTGGGGAGTTTAGAAGTATCCGTTCCTTTTTGATTGGGTAGTTTTATAGAGCTGCTGTTAGAATCTTCCTGAACTTGCTTACCAAATTTGATTGCAAGATATCCCTTAGCTCTCTTCAGAGTTTGCCTTCTTTGCCTCTCCTACCTTGGAGACTTACAAGGAAATAGTCTCCTTGTCAGCCTCCAAGGTTGACAGATAGCCAAACAAAAGTTGTGTAATTCTTTCTAAAAGTATATCAAGACTAAAGTGCTCTTTCTCTTTGAGGGGAATAAGAGGCCTGTGGCCCGACTGATGCTTTGAACTTCAGCTCTCAGAAGCTCCTGTCAACATGGCCGGTGATAAGTGACTGCAGGAGTTACAACCCAGAACAACTTAGAGGCCAAAGATTTCAGGCTTCTGTGATCTTCACTTGCAGCTTGACTGGACTGGCATTTTCTACTGCCTTTCTTGGTATCTGTTTGGCAGACAGCTTATAGCCCACCTGCATCCTTTGTTCTACTCTTTCCAATTTTTTGCTGTTCCCCTTTGTGATTATGAAGTGGTTTTCTAGAGCAGCACTTCATCTGCTTTGGTTAGACCTCATTCAGAATATTGTGTCCAATTCTAGGCACCTCAATTCAAGAATGTATTGACAAGCTAGAGTTTGTCCAGAGGAGAGTGACCAAACTGGTGAAAGGTCTGGAAGCCATGCCCTATGGAGGAGTGGCTTAGGGAGCTGGGTATGTTTAGTCTGTAGAAAAGAAGGTTAAGAGGGGACATGATAACCGTGTTTAAATATTTGAAGGGATGTCATGTCGAGGAAGGAGTGGGCTTGTTTTCTCCTGCTCCAGAGACTAGGACAAGTGGATTCAAGCTACAGGAAAAATGATTCCACCTGAACCTCAGGAAGAACTTCCTGACGGTCAGAGCTGTCTGGCAGTGGAATATGCTGCCTCAGAGTGTGGTGGAGTCTCCTCCTTTGGAGGTTTTTAAGCAGAGGCTGGATGACCATCTGTTGGCAATACTTTGGTGTGTGTTCGTGCATGGCAGGGGGTTGGACTGGATGGCCCCTGTGGTCTCTTCCAACTCCATGATTCTATGAAAGTTGCCCAAAGGAAATACCTTTACTGGAAGTGCTTGATGCTTATGCATCTGTGGAAGGGAGGTTTGGAGCATGCTTTTTTGTACTGCAGGAGTGGATATGAAGTCGATGATTGCATATCTTTACTGACTGCATCCCTACTTAACGTTATTATGGTAAAGGTAAACCTATAAAAAATTGTGCCTGTCTGACAACATGTCATAAGTTTTTTTTTTCAGGCTGAGTTTTGACTGGAACCCAGTATGAATGACGCTCCACAGTCTTCCTTCCAGCATCTTCCTCTTTTTTGTAACTTCAGCTTGCTTTGATCATTGGCCAGAAATAATGACAAAGGATGTATAAAAGTAAAGGTCTTCTACTCTCTGTTTAATACCAATTTATATTCCAACTTTCTCCCAAGGTTGGAATATAAAGTGGTTTATGACATACTAGGACATCTAAATAAAACAGAGCAAGTTACAAAAGCCAAGTTACCTGTTAATTTAAAAAATGTTAAAAACAGTTCTTTAAAAAAAAAAAAACTACTAAAAATCCAGCAGCTCTATTTAAAACCAGGTAGTTATTGAAGGCCTAACTGAATTAGAGTCTGTCTAATGGTGGAAGGATAACAGGGAGGGGGCTATCCTAACCACCTCAGGAAGGGCATCCCATATCCTAGGACTGGGCACCAAGTACCTTCCAACTACTGGCATTCAATTTTTATCTTCTAACTGTATCTCTACAGTATGAGCAGCTTTCCATGGGATATTCTGGGGTGTTTGGAGGGTGTTAACCCACCAGTGAGTTTTCAAAAAAACATTTTAAAAAACTTCAGACTTCCTTCAGTTATGTGAATGCTTCCTCTTATTTTTGATGGCCCTGTTTTGGCTATAATGTGGCAAGCACTCACCATCTTAGTTCACTAATAGAAAGAATAAGAGATAAGAATAATATTGCTATTATCAGTTAAAAGATAACATTTGCAAAGTACTTTGCAATCTTGCTGATATGTTCCTTTTCAACAAAGTATCATGGAAGAAAAAATGTTAACTAAAAGTAAGATAAAATGTAGATATGTGGTTTTTTTTTTACACAGTTACTGTATTCTCGAGGATTGTTGATCGACCTCCTGATTAAGTCAAATGTTAGTCGATATGCTGAGTTCAAAAATGTCACCCGAATACTTGCATTTCAAGAAGGGAGAGTCGAACAGGTACTCTAATGGATCAAATTGCAAAAGTTGAACTTGTATTTCATTTGAAAGAGCATACATTTTGTGAAATTGTTGTTTTTCTCCTTTCTTCCCATCTGTATATTTGCAATGTCTTCTATACTCTTGAATGTAGTGATAGCATTAGATAGCTTTTCAACATTTATATATTATGGTACTATTTATACCTTCTTGTAGATAATGGGCTCATTTGGACATAATGGCCAGACTGTGATTTCACTTCCTTGTCAAATGAGGATGGTACCTAGATTTTATGGTGTTTTTGAGCAAGATGCTATTAGTAGGACTTCCTTTTCATATGAACCCATTTCCTCCCATTCACTTGCCCTCTGGGCTTAAGCAAAACAATTGCACAGAGGGATAGCAAAACATAAGCATGTCCTAATTCTTGCTATTGCTTGCTTACTTGGAAAGGGCAGGTGGACAGTAGTGACAGCCAGAAAGAACATCAGTGGACAGAAATTCTGAGAGATGGCAGTGGGCCACCTGTAATAACATTAACCACAGCAGATGCCTAGTGTTGCTGACCCCTGATGAAAGCCAAGAGTCCAAACCTCAGGCTCAGTCTCTCCCTCGGGCACCCAGTTCTTTCTCTGACTCCCTAGCTCAGGCAAGTAATTTGCTTGCCACTGCCTACAGATTTTTTTTTTGCCCTGTAATCCACTGTTTGAAACCGTACTTTGGAATGAGTTCAAATTCTGTTTTTAAGGGTCAGAGCGTACTATAGTTTACTGTTTCAGATCCAATGTGATTTGCCTCAAGAAAGAAACGACAGGGATATTAAAATGACAAGAGATAATTAGGGAGCCCATGAGCTGTGAGACCCAGCAAGCCCTGATTGTTAAAGAAGTGACGGGGAGAATTCTTTTCACTGGTCTTCTAAATCTTGAGTATCTTTCAAGCCAATACTCATACAATAAAGCTGATATTAGCAATAGCTTTCCAAATGGTACAGTTACTCCAAATACAGCTACAGACAGTTGGGAGGGAAGTGCTGTTGACTTAAGAAAGCAACAGGAATTACAGTCAAAGCCTTCTATTTTGAGGTTGGACTCCAATTGGTGGACTGCATGACGATAACTATGTTGGTGTAGTTGGTGGCAGCAGATGGAAAAAAATGTCAAGTGCAGTGGCCTTGAAATAAGTAAAGCAACGAGGAGTTGCTTGCTCTGAGCCAGCAAATTTTGTCTGCATCCTCTAGCAAGCATGGCACAAGATAAGAATAAGGTGCATCTGATAGTGTAATGTCGTGTGCCAACAGGATTCTAGCCCAAATATGTAGCCAATGGAGTTTTTGCACGCATTGGTGTAGAAATGGAGAAAGAAGAAAAGGTAAAGTAAAATACAAAGACATCGGAGCGTAGTGGTTGAACATCAGACTGTGACCCAGGAAAACAGGGTTTGATTCCCTGCTTGGCCATGGAAGCCCGCTGGGTGAGCTTGGGCATATCACACACACGCACAGTCCCAGAAAACTCTGTGATAAGTTCACCTTAGGGTTGCCATAGGCTGGAAATGACTTGAAGGCACACAACAATAACAACAACAACAAAGTAAAATAGTGAGGAACAGGTCATACCCTGAAGGACAGTTGTCTCTCCTTGAGCAAAGCCAATTAAAACTGAAACCCCACCATATGGTCCAAGATCAAGCATTTGTCAATAAGAATAGTATATGAATAGCTTATTGTGTGGGAAGGGGAAAGGCCAAAAGGAGACAAATGTGACCATTTTAATGATGCCTCAGGGCAGAGAAATGGGAAATTTTGTATTGATTTTAAACTTGGGAAGTTCACAGTGCCAGCAAAAGGTCTGAACAATGTTATTTGGCAGCAAAAGCCTTAACAGAATGGTTGACTCCAGACAGCTACTCAAAAAGGGTCTAGTCTAATTAACCTTTGAATATGCTAAATTCACCCTAATTCTCAATTAGTTCACCCAGCTAGGAGGTACTCATGCAGTTACCTAGGTGTAGAGAGTATGCTGTGTTGTTTTGTTTTGTTTTTGGTCTGTCCTGATGTCTTGAGAAGACTCTGAATTAGCTACGGTGAATACAATAAACTGTTGACTGGTAAGGCTGGTGCAAATATATTCTCATGGTTTCACCATATCTGAGAATCTGGACAGTGGGATTTAATATTCTGTCCCCAAGCTCCTTTCCTTTCTAGTGCAAATTTCCAACCATCGTCCTTAACCACAGTTAAAAATTTGTTGTGGTTTGAAATGAATCATTACCTTTCTTGGAGAAATGCAGTCTTTGAATCCAGATCTTTTGTTGGACGTCTTGGCCATGATTAACACTAGGTGTGTTTCCTCTTGGTTGGGATTAAAAGTTAAGGAACAAACCCTCATGAGAGTGGGTTGGAAGAAATAGTGCCAATAAAATGAGGGGCTGGAGCATAGCTGTATAATCGCATGATCTTGATTTGAAAAATCCCATTTTAAGTTACTTGAAATAGAGTAACTTTTAAAAAATAACACACATCCACATTCTGTGAGAGGAATGACTGTCCCGCTGGTTATTTGGATTGGAATGGTGAAGAAAACCAAACTCTATTATAGGTGCCATGTTCCAGAGCTGATGTCTTCAACAGCAAACAGTTGACAATGGTAGAAAAGAGAATGCTGATGAGATTTCTGACATTTTGCCTGGACTATGAACAGCATCCTGATGAATATCAAGGTTTGTGTCTCTTGTTAAATAGTAGATTCCCATCTTTTGTGTGTCCTTTCCTTTAATGGCCCTTTCATGTCATTGCTAGAGAAGTTCTTTAGATGTTCTGTAGACCTTCTTGGCTCAAAACCCTTAGAAAATGATTTGGATGTAGTACAGCTATCTTTGCTTAAAGCAGCCGCTTCCAAAGACAGTTTATCTAGGACAGTGGTTCTCAACCTGTGGGTCCCCAGATGTTCATGGACTTCAGCTCCCAGAAGCCCCAGCCACTATGGTCAAAGCTCAGGGCTTCTGGGAGCTGAAGTCCACGAACATCTGGGGACCCACAGGTTGAGAACCACTGATCTAGGATGTTGTTCAACCTCTAGTAGGAGAACAACAATGAGAATAGAGCTCCATATCAAGTCCAACCTTTAGCTCTCCACTTTACAGGTACAGGTTAACAAAGCCTCTCCTAAAGAAGCTCTTTTTTATAAAATCTTTTTATGGGAGCCCAGCCCCCACTTTTCTTGCTTCTGTCTAGCTGGAAGGGTGGGTTTTTTTTTTCAGTGTTGGTGTTGGGAGCGTGGTGGAGAAAGATGGACTTTCAGCACTGCAGAACGTGGCTGCAGTGAATAACACAATGAAGCTTGACTTGGGAAAGGATGGGATTCTACTCTAGGTGATCCAACTGTAAACTGTATGTGCTTGCATACAACAAGCAAGGCAGACAGCTGTCTGCAGAATCATTACTGAGCATGTGTGATGAGAAAAACAGAAAGAAACCAGGAAAGCAAGTTACCTTACCTCACCAGCTGCCCTGGCATGTTGCTGGTGAAACTTAGAGATTTACTCTTTTTCATCTGTTTCACCACCAAAATGGGAATCATAAGAAAAGTGGAGGTTATTGAAATTTAAAAAAAAAAAAAAATCATGCCAGGATGCATTTTGGAAGAAGCTTTCAAGTGGTTTCCAGAAGATTCAAAACGTTTTTATTTGTGTAAGGCTTGCATGACCTGGTTGTTTTGTTTCATATGTGTATAAGTACTAGTTTTGAATAAAAAGTTTGTTGGAACATATTGAACTATCCTTTTTGGAGGTGTTGGAGCCTATTCCTGTTCTATCCATGTAATGTCTACCTCTGGTACCAAAGTTTCTGTTGAAGAAGTAAAACTCAGGAACTTCACACTAAGGTGTGAAGAGAAGTTCAGCGTGTTTCAGCAACATCACTTTATATTCAGAAGTAAAGAGAAGTACTTGTGAAATGAAACACCCAGGTCAGGTGTCTCTTGCATAAATGTGCGAAAACATTAGAGGCCACTTCAGGATTTCTTCCAAAATGCATCCAGGAATAATTTTAGTAGCCAAACTTGATAGATCTATTTTTTTTAACATGCTGGCTGGGTAGGGGAGGTGATAAGGGCTATCTGCTCTCCCTTTTCTTTTGTTTTATTGTTTTATTGTTCACACATGCTCAGTGGGGATTTCCAAAGGCAGTTGCTGTTTAGCTTGGCTGTTGTAAACAGGCACACATAGCTACAGGTGGAGGGGCTAGAGTAAAATACTGCTCTTTTCCCACTCAAGTTTTATTGTGTCATTTACTAATGACATGCTTTTCCAGTCCTCCTTCACCATCTTCCCACTGCTGATAATGCTTAAAATATTCTAGCTAAACAGATGGCAAAGATGAAAAGGGAGACTGAACAGAAAAAGAATTTATACAAAGAAGCTTCTTTCTCAGAGACTTTGTTAACTGAGGTATGTCCATACCTCAGATACACACAGGTAACTTCCACCTATACAGACTTCCTGGTCACTTTAGGAAGTACCACTTGTAGAGCTGTTCTGGCCATTCAGCTTGATAAGTGAAGCCTCTGGACATGTGGAATTTTATATGTACATGTGTCTCTAATCCTCAAGTATACATTCTAAGCCTTAGAACAGGGATAGGCAACTGATATTTTTGGGAAGCATGTATTCTTGGAGATCAGCTCCTATTATCTCTTGACATTGGTTGTGCCACTTAGGACCAGCAGGAGTTGAAAGCTGAAAGATATCTGAGTGGGAACTTGTCCTTGCCTTAGAGTGTGCACAGATGAAGTTCTATGTCATCTGTGCTGTCTAACTGAATTGAAAGAGATGCTTGAAACCTAAAAAGCTGATTGACACAATCTTGGACATGTTCTTGCCTGACCATGTCTTTCTGGTTTTCACATTCTGGGTTTCTGTGTGAATTGGAGGGTTGCTGTTGTTTGAAATGGATGCCTATCTGTTATTATTAACTCGTGCTTTCTCTTCCCTGGAAAACAGCTCAGAAGGAGTGTAGATTTTCAGACTATTTAAAAACCCAGAAATTGACTCCCAACCTGCAACACTTCATCTTGCATTCCATCGCAATGGTCTCAGAGGCCAACTGCTGTACCATAGATGGGCTGAAGGCAACCCAGAAATTCCTGCAGTGCCTTGGCCGTTACGGCAATACACCTTTCTTATTTCCTTTGTATGGCCAAGGGGAGATCCCACAGTGCTTTTGCCGGTAAGCAGAGACAATTAAGTCTACTATTATTATTATTATTATTATTATTATTATTATTATTATTATTATTATTATTAGTTTATTATTATTATTTGCTGCTGCTGCTGCTGCTGCTGCTATTGATAGCAATCAACTGAGAATACTGAGTAGTCTGATGGAATTTCTTTAGGCATATAGGTATTTTCATATTATTTTTGGTGAGTGAAAAATTAATTCCATTCAGTTAAAAGCACAAAAGCACTTGCTCTGTCCTATTATGTAGTAGTATGTAGAGGAACAGAGATGAAAGAAGATGCCAGACTTGCAGGTCTTCAGAGGAGCTGATCCTCAAGGGCCAATCCTCAGTTGTCCCATTGTATTCTGTTATGAATTACATCACTGAAGGATTTCAGTGAGAAACTTTCATCTGGAAGTGGTAGTTGTGGCACTGCAAGTAACTGTCATTGTCTCTAAATACAGTTGGTATCCATCCTTTGAGAACTCTTGATGCTTTCTTCCTTGATTTTCTTTTTTAGTAACTCTCACACAACTTTCTTTGAAACTTTTTCATGTGTGTAGAAAACCAGTGTCTTTACAGGAGAGGTAGCTCTGGGTTTTGACGTGAGAACACCAAGGTCAAATCCATGTCAGCTGTGAAGATCAGTTGGTAGTGCTGGGGTAGTCCCTTTCTTAGTTGTTATCTAATTTTCAGGGGTGCTTAATAGTGAGACTACCATTCTCTGGGGGAAAAAAAAGGCAGAGCCATCTTCAAGTGTAGGCCCTCTCGTAGAAAGCCCAGTCTTTCACATTATACTTCCATCTCATTAGGTAGAGTAGGCTAGTTTTTTCAAGTGACAAATGTTCAACAGATGCTTCTTGATTGTCCCTCTTGCACTTTCTGGTTAATCTCCTCTGTTGAAGGATAGAGCTAGATACTATACAGTCTGTCTGGGGCCCCTTCAACAAGCGTACTGCTTCAGTTGCATAGGACAGAATACCACTCACCTGTGCTGAAGTGAAATTCAGTGACAGGTTCAGACTGAGGATCAGGTTATCCTTTTGTCCTACGTCCCAAGAAGCCAAATGTCTTGAACTGGCCTGGGACGTTTGCAGACAGCAGAGGAAGAGTTGAATAGTGATGGTGGTAATAACAGAGTTCCTTCAGTGGGTACCAAGTGGCTGTACCTATTTTCATGTTATTTTGTTTTCTTTTATTTTGAGCATTTATACCTTGCTCTTCAGCCAAGTAGATTCTAAGAGCAGCTTAAAAATGGCTAATTTGGCAGTTCTGTTATATAATCTAAAAAGACAGGACACACAACGAAAAGGGGATAGCAGTGAAGGAGAGAATTAAGATCAGAAGAAGGTAGAGGCCCCAGTGATGGCAATTGGAATTGGATAAAGGGCCTCTCACCAGCCACTGAGGTCAAGGCATGATGAAGCTGTGTCTGGCTGCTCTTCTTTCCCTCTGAGGCCACAGCAATGACAGTTGGAATGGAGAGAGGTTCTCTCACCAGCTGCTGAGATCAGGGCAAGATGAAGCTGTGTCTGGCTGCTCTTCTCTCCCTCAGAGGCCACAACAGTGGCAGTTGAAATGATGGGAGAATGTCTCAGCAGGCCAAGGCATGGTTTAGCTACTGTTCTAGCTATTGGACATAATGCTTTAGAGAGATGCATCATGGAGGAACATGTTGGCAGTTTTACAGTGGCAGCTGCCAGGTGTTCATTGGAGCACCAGAAATGAAGGCCCAAGTTGGGCCACAGTAGACCCTTATCAGCAGCTCAAGGATGCCAGCAGCTGACACCAAATGTGGCCAGGATAAAATTGTTACAGATTAAATCTAGTTAAGATTAATTGGTTAATGCTAAAAGTAACACCACTGTTTTCAAGCACTGTCTTATTACATGCCCGGTAAAGTTAGGAGGTAGTTGCTTCCTTCTTTTTAAAGATTCCAACTTTTACTCATCTTCTATCCTAAATACAAGACTTTTCTTTGCCCCTGTGTGTATTGTTTTTGCTGAACAGTGTTTTAAGACTTCTGGGAATATTGTTCAGTCAGTCTACAAAATGGTAGCATCACTGCCTATATATCATACCCTACAATTTTTATCGCCAGGTTATCAGAATAAGGTGTCACTTGTCCTGTGATTTCTAACCACCTCTTCATATTCTGTTTTAATGTAACCCTCTTAAGCGTTCCTTGCAGTCAGTTACCCTGTGTGTTCTCATCAAGGCTACTGTTATAAATGGCATGCATGCATATTTATGTGAATGATTCAAAGACATTTGTAAGTCATATCCTTGCATTCTGAATGAATTCTGCATAAACTCTGCAGTGTTCTTTAGAACTATGTCAGTCCCTTGAGTGAATAAGACCGGCCTTTATTCTTAACTAGCTGTGAGCAAATTGGGTTTTGCTTTTCTTCCTACTATATAACTTCCACTCGTGAAAGTTCACATTTTTGTTTGTGGATGTAAGCAGAGAGCGATTTGTGCAACAACGAAGCAATGGACTAAATCCAAGGTTAATCCTGGCCAGAATAGACCCACTGAAACAAGTGGGACTTGTAAATTGCACCTAAGTCCCATGGATTTCAGTGTGTCTATTCTAGTTAGAACTACCATTGGATCTAGCTGGAGCTTGAGGGTTACACTGTATTTGGAAAATAATGTCTTTTCTCCCTAACCCTAATGTTAACGTTAATGCTAATGCACTGTTTTGGGGATATAATGAGCAACATTAATGTATTACTTTAAACTGTTGCCTTTCAGGGGGATGTTAGCCATTTCTGGGAGTTTTCTTCATGTTAACAAATAACTTAAAATAGTGTGTTAATTATTCATTACTAACATGTTATTCGTAAATAATAAGTAATACTAAGATACTGAACACATTTTGAAAATAACAACTGATACTAACAATTTTTTGAATAGCATTCCAGGCTCTGGATTTAACCCAAAGTTTGTTTGAGTTTCTTTTGATGTTTTACTTTTTAACCTCAGTTAAACCTTTAAAATACTGGTTCAGATACAGCTGTGTGTAATTGTGTGTATGTATTTTTACTGTATGTTTTTATACGAACTGACTGTTTCACAAGACTTAGTGGGTGCAATTAACTCGTTAAAAATAATTTAGTTACTCATTAGTTTTTATTAAAAATACTTTTTATTTTTTAAAAAAGTGATGGTGGCCAATAATATTACTTACAATCGTTGTAACACCAGTGACGACAACACTTCAAATTTTAAAATATTTATTTGTTACTTTGGTGAGATCATTTGGGAGATTTTTTGGAAGTCATTTTAAAAATTGATTTTCTTTTTAGAAACAAAAAGTTAGTCAACATTAGTCAACATACTACTTACTAAAGTTACTTTCTAAGCAGTAAGCAACGTCAGTGAATTGCTTTCCTTTAAAGTAATGCTTTTAAGCGCCAGCAAGGTCAATGAGTTGTACCCTGTGGTCTCTATCCTACAATGGAGGGTGAAACCACTTCCCAGCCCTATTTCTTAAGACTGAGGGGCTGAGGGTGCTTGCCACTTGCTAGTCAATCTGGATTCTGTCTGGGGTCATCTGCCATCACCTTATGGCCACCTGAGCGCCCAACTTGTGATGGTAGTTAAACTAGATAGTCAAGTTGCCATCAACACTCCACTTAAGCATTTTTAACTATTGGAATTTCAGGGTATTTACGTGAGAAATGAGCAGGTTCTTTGATACTCTTTTACATTATTATATACATCCATAGATAAACAGATATATAAAGATATACATTACCCTTTGGGGAGAAACACAGACATGTTGATCTCTGGATGCTTAAGCTTCGTTACATCCCATCACATTCCATGAGATATCACACTTTTATTACCTAATATAATTTGGTTGTCAAGATGTTCACTTTCATAATGACTTCCTAGGACTGCTTATATATGTCTGTATCTCTTTTACAGACTCTGTGAAAGAGAACACATGTGAGTGCAGGACTCTCCTAAACCATTTACCTTACCCATTTATCCATCCGCATGATCAGGTTCTTTCATACTTTTCACAGTATCTATTAGAGCATTATATATACATTTCATAAAGGCTTTCACATGTACAGAATTCTGTCATTTGTATTATATTCATAGGCCTCTTACCATAACTCTAGCTTTGTATTCGTTCTGTTGAGGAAATATACCTCTCTGACAGCCCTTTTGACTACACAGCCATTCAAGGCTAATTGGCCTCGTTAAATCTGAACAGCATTTGTTGCAACATAAACATATTTCTGTTTTTAATGTAGCCTTACCAGTACTAGCATGTTTGGGCAGCATTTCTGGGTCTTATCAATCTATTAGTTTATCAGGAACAGCATAGCTATTGTAAAACAGCCATCTTCATATGTTGGAGACACACCTGACAGGCAGTCTAATTTTTGAGCTCTGTCTTAATTCCTTTTATTCTTGCCTTCATCCCATCACCTAATCAGTTGTCCAGTGGTGTTCACTATCTTTTGCTTATTTCTATCCAATTAAAACAAATATCTTATCCATGACCCTACCTGGGGTCCGGTAGGAGTTGTAACTATCCTGCTTGTCTCAGTCAATGTACCTAGCTAGTGTATGTTGTCTCTCTTGACTATGATTGTGCATACATTTTCCTATCTTATTTACATTCTAATGACATGGCATTTCCCCCAAATTTAGAGCCAAAGTCCATTTTGTGATGATTCTGAATGATGCAGACTCACACTCTCACAGATTTAACTACTCATATTAGTTCTCATGTTGTATAGCTTATCCTCTATAGGTTTCACTAGGCTACATTCCATACTTTAAAGTTAAGTGTGCCTTTGGTCACAAAGCTGGCGACTGAATAATCTGGCCTGTAGCAAGGAAATCTTCCATTAATCATAGTTGGGAACCTTTCAGTCTAGACTCATACAGTGGCATGCAGAGGTCTGTTTGAACATGAGAATGAGCTTGTTCTTTTCAAAATACGGACTTGGAAGCATAAAGAGATCTGTATCACTCTCTGATGTAGAAATTATATAAATAATGTTTAATTTGTAGTAAGATGTGTTATAAACTGACAGTTGGAAACAGAGGCCACCGGCCCCTGCCTAAACTGCAAACCCCAGGATTCTATAGGATGTTGAAAGTGGTATAATAGTGCTATAACAGTCTACTGTGGAAATGGCCAGAGACTGTGACAGTACTCCATGGGTTGAGTCATTGGTAAAATGAAATTATAATAAAATCCTCTATTATCTTGCACACCGCCACCAACTTCCAGGTTCCAAACGAGAAACCATCATCTGCATAATAGGAACACTGATTAACTGGAAAGGTTTTATTCTTGATTGTGTGGCACTGGTTCCTATAAAGTGTTGGTGGTTAGAGGACCAAATGCCTTTGGGGGCTGCCTCTTCCTCTCCCTTTCCAAAATCCCCAAAAAATGTTTTGCACCAAAATCCCCCCTTAATGTTCATACTGGGGTTGGGGTTGTAATTTTACCATGTTTTGCCTGCTGAGCTGTTTTAGGCCCATGAGAAGCCTGTTTTTTTAAAATAAGAAATCACCAGAAGGTCAATTTCTGGGTTATTTACTGTTAGAAGAAAGGATCTCTTCTAGGCCTAAAAATATTTTTAAATGGGTGTGCTAAGAGTTTCTAGGGGCCACAGGAGCCTTGAAGGCCCAATAGGGTCCCTGGTGTATGCTTTCCCCACCCCTGCAGCCGAGAATATAAGGAGAGCTCCGGTCAAAAGTGGCAAAATTCAGCAGGTCTCAGCTCTCTTGGTTTTTCTCGCATCCTAAGTAGAAACCCTCTAATCAACAATATGCATGTTTTTCATGCTGCTGTCATCTACGGAAAAAAAAAGACTCCTCTGTTTTCATACATCTTCGAATTTACGACATGGAGATGTTAATGAACAATTTAATACTAGATGGCACAATTTAAGCATCATGAATATACTGATAAACAGCAACTAAAAGCCATTTGCATGCCGTGCACATGGAATGTTGAAGCGAAGTAGGGTGATGTGGAAGACTAGAAGTTCATAGCAGATTGAGGAAGAGAGTATCTCGTGGTTTCTATTTCACATATTGAGATCATAGATCATGTAATTTCCCAGAATAGTCCACTTTGGGATTAGCAGCTACAGAATGTGGCTTCTTCTCCTGGAGTGAGTTGGGGTGAGGTACCTGGTAGCAGCCCATGTTTCCATACAGGGATTTCTTTGTGTAGAAGATGAGGATAATGTAGACATTTGGGATTAGCCTTAGACCAAGGAGTCAGGTTCAAATTCTGATTCAGCTGTGAAAATCTTGGCTTTATAAATTTCCAACTGAACCCAATGTTCCTCATACATTGGGGGATTATTATTATTACAATTATTATCTTTATTTATATCCCACCTTTTTCCTCGAAAGAACTCAAAGCAGCTTACAATAGTTTAAAAAGAAAACATAGTTAAAACTATAACATATAAAAGTTAAAATACACATTAAACGAACAGTAGTAATTAAAACAAAGTTAAAATACATTTCAAATAACCACAACAATAAATAAGAGGATAGATAAAATAGTTTTTCTTTTTTCTGTTTTTTTAATGGAAAGGAACCCAGATCAATGTAAACCTCAATTCCAGGGCTCTGGCTTTATTATTTATTGGTGAGGGCTGATTACTGTGGCATATTTTGTTTGATTTTTCCTGTAAAAGGGGAGAGCTTATGTAAAATTGTCGATGAATGCTAGATGATGCTGGTTGGACATTGTTGGAAGAACTGATTATTACATCCAAAATAATTGGAATTGGGAGATGACCTAGATGGCTACGTGATCACTCCCAAGTGCCCTTTTCCACTTAGTAGAGCTCCTTTGGCCCTGTGGCTTACCACAGAGCTTAGCACAATGAATTGAATGAGACAGTGGTTAAAGTGGCAAGGAAAATTCACTGGGGATCCAATCAACCTTGAGTTCAAAGCACATTCAGAGGCCTGATGATAGTAGTATAGAATTTATCTTTTACACATAACTGCATCTACCCAGTAGTAGCCAATGCAGCATTTCCAGATGGTCCAGGGCCTTGTATACCTTGACCCCCAGGGAAAGGACTCTCAGAAGCCCCCTGGGACTTGTTTGCAAAACCGCTTGTGTACCAAATCACTCACATCCATTCTGAGTTGAGATTTCAGCTAAATAGAGTATGCCATAGAGATAACTTCAGCTGTTCCTCGTCAGGTTTCTTGGGAAAGACGTTCAGTTATTTTCAGGTAGAATCATAAATAAATTTCTTGGTAAAGTAGTACTGGCCATGTGCAAACTTTAAGGCAGCCAGCCTTGACTGGCTGGCTGTGCTAAGAGTTGCTTAGCACAGGGGACCTGCCAAGGGTAGGGCTTTTTTGGTAGCAGCGCTGCAGAGTTCTCCAAAGTTCTTTTTCTGCCATCCTTGTGATTTTTTGAGTACTTTTTCTGTTCACACAGCCGTTTCAATAACCCTCCAACATTTCACATATAAAAACCAAAACGTACATGGGCAAATGACATCAGAGTGCTCATGATGAAAAAAATTATTAATAAAGCAGAACACACAGGGACCAGAAGCTACAGGAATCTGCTTTGCCTAAGCCTACTGGGAAAAGGAATATCTTCCTCTTCTCCTTCCCCACCTGCTGAATTAATTGAATGCAAACTTTTTTTTTTTTGGTAGTTTGAACTCAGTTTGCAGTAATGGAAACAAGCTGAGAATGAAGCAAGAAAGTGGGAGATGGAGAAAGAAACTGGGAAATTTTAAAAGCAGCTGAAAAAGAGGGATGACAGAGGATTCATTGGGAGTGTCACTGCAAATCAGAATACTTGAAGGCTGTGCATAATTGTTACCATAAAACGTAGGTGGCACAAGGGCCACCCCCGATGCCAAATACCTCCTTATGAAAGTGGGGAATGAATTAGCTCAAAGAGGAAGCTTGTGAGAGGGGGTAATTTAATGAAACCTTTTCTACCAGTGTTTACGGGCTCATGCAGGAAAAGAACCAGCCAGAAATTCAAAAGTAGGCTAAAAATGTGTTTTTATTGGGGGGAATTCACTCATGCGTGCACACAAGATGCCCACAATCAAACATTCACACAAGAGCTAACTGAAGGAGAGAGGAATGAAAAAAAATATGGATATAGAGAGGGTGAGGGTTTTTGCGGGGGTTTATAATTACCAGTCCAGAAGGGTAGTGAAGACGGATCAGGATTCAGGGCGACATAGTGGGGTCCAGCATTTCATCTGACTGCACCTGACTTCTGAAAACCAAGGGTTTGTATACTCTAGTTCCCTCCCTGAAGGGGTGTGAGTTAATTGCTCTCCCAGCCTAGTGGACCATGGGAGTTGCAACACAGACAATGGATGATCAACCCGCTAATGTTCACCAGTGTTTGGATGACGAAGTCATAATGTGTGTTGTGATAACTGTCTATTGTGGGTGCTACAAGGCAAGAGGAAGGAGTCCGGGTGCACAGGGGATGGATATCTGTCAGTCAGTGCCCTGGTGGGCTTCTCACAATTGCATTCCCTAGGAAGACTTCAGCTTCTGCTTAAGCCTGTTATCCACAGTAATGGCGTTTATTTGCCTGACAGATGACTTAGTCTTACCCAGAAGGTGTTTAGGCCCATGACCCGCCTTTCTTGTTTACATCATGTTTCTTCCCTTGCTTGGTTTGACCTCTTGGTCACCTCGCAGGCTTGATTTTGATATCAGAGCCAATTAATACAGGTGTTAATCCAGTATGGTGCCAATTAGGTATGGTGCCCACCCAAACCATACTGATATCGAGGACCCTCAAAGTGAGGCCTTACATAATTACTCTTGGCTTTGCAGAATTAAAAATCTACTTGAAGTTGCTGCATTAGATATTGTCCAATATTGTCCTTGTGTCTTGATGAAGATGGCTTCTATATGCTGATCATACTCAGTTCTCGCTGTTTCATTTTTACTTGATCTGAGGGAAGGAGATAAAATATTGAATCAATATGAACTAAAATTAACCCCTAGCGCAGAGCTTTCCAGACTTTTCATGCTGGTGACATACTCTTTAGAAATGCGTCATTTTGCGACACACTAATTCAGTTTTACTAGCAAACCAGAGGTTAAAGTAGCCCCTTATAGGAGATGCAGGCACGTACATAAATTGTAATAAAGAAATGTATGAAGTCACAACATATCTCATGAAAATCTTTCATTTATATTTTTAAAAATATATGATTTATAACTAATAACATACATTTCCAAGGCTCAGATGGGAGGGGGTAATTCTTGGGCCAGGGAGGTGACACACCTACACACTTCAGGCGACACACTAACGTGTCACAACACACCATTTGGAAAGCCCTGCCCTCGTGAGTTCTGGAAACTGGGATAAAAACTTAGAATAATCTTGTGTGACTTCACTATAGATGCCTGGGGCGTTTAATTCATAAGGGCATGGGAGGACCATAGCTCAGTGGTGAAGAATATTGTTTGCATGAAGAAGTTTCAAACCCTGGCATCTCTAGCCAAAATGGACTAGTTAGCAGGTGCTGAGATAAACCTCAACATGTGCCAAGACAGCCGGTGCCAGTCAGGAGTATTGTCTGGCCTGGCATATTGTGCCTACTTGCGTTTGCAGCTTTCTAACTTTGCATAGCCTTTCATTTTTTTCAGTAGCAGGTCTTTCGACACAGCACTGAAAGAAAGTGCTTTGTTTAAGCATTTCCTGGTTTTGTTTGTTTTATATTGATATTGGATGAGAAGGGAAAGGAAGGAGTGGATGGCCTCACTGTGTTTGTGGTTCGTTGCTTTTGTCCTCTCCCTGGTCTCCCCTCACCCTCCTTTCTCTTGAGGAGAGAACCTTTAGTTTGGGACAAACATCAGTGAGGTGAGATAATCCATCACTTGTGAGGCCTGTTCTCCAGTGATGGATGGATAGATTGGTAAAGTAACTCAATAATCTTCATTTTTTTTTCTCAGGTTATTCACAGATCAGTGAACGCTGTCGTTAATAAAGCTATGGAATGCTTTTGTGTCCTTGCCCATATTATTTCTCAAGTTTTGACAGGACAAGACTTTTAATTTGAAAATAACCTTTGTGTTGAAACATTCCACCTAAGCATACAAAGTCCTTTCTGAATGTGGCATTTCCCCAGTCTCTTGTTTAGCAGCAAAATCATGTCTCACAAACCATCCATTCCAGGATGTTTCAGTGTTTTGTTTTGTTTTAAAGTAACCACTGAGTTCTTGTGGAGGGGTACAGGCTCCATGCTTCTTTTAAATACATTGAATGAACACCCTGGGGCTGATCCAGAGGATCTTTCATGTTGGTTACAGGACTAATTTCATTCCTGAAATGAGTGCAGGACCGCGGAAATCGCTTGGGAAGTTGAAGGAGACTTGAACACACTATCAAGGGCTTCCACAGACATTCCTTTCAGTAGATCAAATAGTTTGTGATATGGTAACACAGGGTGCTAGGCTGAAACCATGGGACTGAGTTCAAATCCTCATTTAACGCTGAAACTCAAAAGTAACCTTGAGTCACCCTCTCAAGGTCGTTGTTGTTGTGTGCATGCAGGTCATTTCCAACTTATAGCAACCCTGTCATGAGGTTTTTTTGGAGAGGGGTTTTGCCTTTGTCTTCCTCTGAGGCTAAGAAAGCGTGACTTGGCCAAGGTCACCTAATGATAGGATGGTCCTAATTGAAGAGACTTTGTTCCTTCTGTTCTTGAGTGTATGCTGTGAATGGTGATCCTTTTATTCCATTTGTAATTTCTGCCCTTTTGTTGCTCTTGTTATGTGCTTGCGAGTCAAGTCTGCTTTAGGATGACCCAGTCCTACGGTCTTCTTCGCAAGATTTATTCAGAGGAGGTTTGTAACAGCTTCCTCTAAAGTTCTTGACTTTAGTGACTTGCTCAAGATCCCCCAGTTGGTTTCTGTGGCTGAGTGGCTTTTCAAATCCTGGTCTCCGGAGTGACAGTCCAATGCTCAAACCACTACACTGGCTCATTATTGTTCACGCTTATATCCCAACCCTTTTCTCAAGGACCTCGCTCGCATACATAGTTCTCTCCACCCAAACGCTATGAATAGGCAAAGACTGAGTGAGAGAAAGGGAGAAACTGAGCCCAGGTAAACTATATGGCTGTGAAGGTGTGTAAACCTTAGTCTTTTCCCAATCCAAAACTCTAACCACTATGGAACACACTCACCTATTCACAGAGTTAAAAAGTAAACATTCCCCATTTCTGCCTCAACTCTGAAAGTTGGAGAAAGAGTTCCAGAACATGGATGCTTTAACTGATAGCCATGTCTGTGGCAATTACAGGTGTGCAGACACTTGGAATAGAGTCTTGGTGAAGCATTATTTTGCACAGGTGGATTCATTCTCATAAACTGCAACTCAGATGCACAGTCCTCACAAACTGCAACACATTCCTCACCCTTGCTTTAGGCCCTAACTAACATGGTTTTAAAAATGGTTTTGGTATCATCTGATTAGTTACTGTATAGCTTCAAGTCATTTACAACTTACGGCAACCCTAAGGTGAATCCATCATGGTGTTTTCTAGCGCTGAGTGTGTGTGATGCACCCAAGTACACTCAGTGAGCTCCCGTGACTGAGCAGGGAATTAAACCCTCATTTCCAGAGTCATAGTCCACTGTTCAAACCACTATATCACACTGTCTCTCCATCCGATTAGTATTAGTTACCTCCCCCCCACACTGCATTTCTTTGTTTCTACTTATTATCCTGTATGTGTTGCTTTTGGATCATCTTCTGCTTTGTTTTATTTGTGTTTAGTCCTAAGATGCTGAGATGTGAATAAAGAAGTCAGCAGTTGAAACCTGGTCTCTGCCATGAATTCCCTATATATTCCTAGGAAAGCTCTTAGCCTCTGTTCCCTTGGCTATCATACATTTTGAAGATCCATAATTTCATTGGTGTGGATAATCCACCCACCACCCACTGCTGCAGAACACAACTACTCCATGCATAATTGCCGTGACCAGTTCATAATCTGGTGGCCATTCCTCTGGTGGCAAGCATCTTGTTACTTATGTAGCCTGGTACTTGGAGAGTAGATGTGGAATCTGCCACACAAGGGCTGTGCCAGCTTGGTAGAAACTGCCAGAGCTTGTGGTCTTCTGGCAAAGCTTTCAAGAACCCAGAGTAACTCCCATAGTGTGATGAGGTGTGTGAGTAGGACTTTGTAGAGTATCTGTAATATAAAGGATCTAAGTGCAAGGAATGATAATACCTTGCCATGCTGGCTGGAGATGGTGGAAATGATAGTTTCACATATCTTAAGGGTACCATGTTGGAGAAGACAATCTTGCATGGTTGTTGCAAGGATTGTGGCTAGATATTGCAGGGCTAGTGATGCATAAAGTGCCATGCAAATGTTAATGAAGATTTCAACTGTCTGAGCCAGTTCAGAGGCCTGGATATTTAACACATTTAATGCTCCCACAATTTAATCTCATAGTACAATGAAACAGACAGTTTTTTTAAAAAAAAAATTTGCGCTGAAAATCTAAATATTTGATATAGAGAAACCTGTATTCTCCACACACACCCAGTGCTGGGTTCCAAGATGGTCACATCACAGTATGGTAGTTCTCCTGTAGCAACAGATGCAGCAACCCCGAAGCCTCTTTCTTTCCATGTAACATTACTATTTTAATTAAAGAAACAACCAGTTGGAGGAAGTTACTTTCTGTGAAATGTAATGAAGATTTATTTTAGGGAGTGACCTTCACTGTATTAGCTCCAGCAGTAATCAGTAGAATTAATAGAATAATCAAATTATATACAAACTCATAAATCATTGTGAATGTGCTGTCAAAAGTTCAGCTATTAATGGACTCTATTGTTTTGCAGCTATATTTGAAATTGCAGCTGCTGATTCTTTGCTTTGATAGGAATTGAAATGGCATTTAAAGGCTAAAGATGATGGGGGAGAAAGGGTGGGACTAATAGGCCAAAAATTTTCACAACTGTTAATTTAGCTGTAATGCAGTTTGATGTCAGCAGGGCAAAGTTGAAATGGAGTGCAGAGCAGGCACGATCTTTCAGCAAAACCTGAATTATTGGCAGAGACAGTAGCTAGTTAATTAGAGGAGTATCAGTTTAAACGTCTGTCGTTTAGGGTTAATAGTATCAGAGTTACCTTGTACTTTGGTTTCCAGCCAGATCATCTCGAATACACACAAATAATGTAAAAGATCAAGGAAAAAATAATAATCGTATTGGCATTGTGGCTTTTCATATAGATTTCCATTTCTTCCCCACCCCTAAAGAACACTAGAGAATTCATTCCTAATGAATCTTCTCTGTATTTTATATATTTATTGTACTTACCTACTGACAATGCACTCAGGGTGGTCTACTGTTTAGGTAATGGCATGTATTCAAACAAGATGCAGAGCTTTCAAAAATTTCTTTCTTGGACTGTGATTCTTAGAACCCCATAGCAGCATGGCTGTGCAGGCTAGGGGATTTTGGGAGAGGTAGTCCAAAAAGCCACTTTTCCAAGCTCTGGATAGAAATGTTGGAAATGACAAAAAGTATAGGACTGGAAGAGGAAAATAAGAAAATTTAGGTCGATGTTTTTATATAATGTTCTGGAAGGAGAAGAACCATTTGGTTCTCTCCAAACCAATAGAGATGCTCTTGCTATCTTGCTCCATAACGTGACCAGGTGGAAAAGCAACTCATGGGAGGAGTTCTGGCAGAGGAGGAACAAAATGGCAGTTGGTCCCAATGGAGGATACCTTGCTGTTGGACCCTGGCTCCACGCAGCCAGATTTATGTCCCGTACAACCTCGCCAACATGATGCTCTGTTATATGTCTTCATTATAGGTGAAGATTCCATGTAAAGCAATGGCTACAGCAGCAGCAGTGGGGAATGTTTTCTTGGTCTGCAAGTTCAAATATTTGAAAGGCTGTCATATCTAAGAGGCAACGGGCTTGTTTTCTGCTGCTCCAGATACTAGGGCAAGGAGCAATGGATTCAAGCTACAGGAAAAATGATTCCACCTGAACCTCAGGAAGAACTTCCTGACGGTCAGAGCTGTCCGGCAGTGGAATCTGCTACCTGGGAGTGCGGTGGAGTCTCCTTGTTTGGAGGTTTTTAAGCAGATGCCGGATGGCCATCTGTTGGGAGTGCTTTGATACGTGTTCCTGCATGGCAGAGAGTTGGACTTCATGGCCCCTGTGGTCGCTTCCAGCTCTGTGATTCTAAGTCCCATCATCCCTTATCAGCAGCTATGCCAACTAGACTAATGAGAGTTGCAATCTCACAGTGTCTGGAGGGCCACAAGTTGCACAACCTTTAGATTGGAGTGTTTAACAATGATGGGAGATACAAATCGTCTCACTCACTGGTGAGGTTTGTGTTGTTGGTTCATAACAATTCAGAATAATTATCTGTGGCAGCACTTTTTCTTTTGGTTGAGGTGGTTGCTACATTGATAATCCTTAGAATTGCAAGTCAGAGCAGATGTAATTAAATAAAGAAGAGAAAACAGCCCCTGTGTTGCCAGGTAACATGAAGCATCTGTCTTCTCCCGGCTTGATACATGTACTAGGAGCTTGATCAGAGCTTGGGAAAGTTCTCTTTTTGGACTATAGATCCCCCTAATCCACATGCTAGGTGGGTTGAGCAGAGATTGGTCTCGTAACAGTAGCAGTAGCATCTGCTTTCTAAATTTCCATCCTTAGCTTCAGTAACTTGATCCGTATTTTTCAAAGCCCTGTTTTTAATGTTTTCAAGTTTAAAACTGTAGGTTCTATTTATTGATTCAGCTGGAAGGAGCAGGGGAAAAAAAAAACCTTTCAGACTAATTTAATTGAAAAAATGACCATGTGTTGTTGCTCTTGTTAGATCATCACTTGCTGGTTTATCGTTTCTGACAAACATTTATCTAATAAATACGTCTGTTTAGCTTGATATGTTGAATTGCAAAGCACCCTGTCTGCAGTTATGTGAACAAACAAGTCTAATTGATCTGCCTTTGGAAATGTTTACTCTGTTTATTTTATTTTCATTAAGAAAAACATTGGGACTTCCTCTTGGTTTCAGCCCTTTTCGACTTCTCTGGTGTTCTCCCTTGTGTGTTTCTTTGTAGCTGTTAACTTGCTGCATTTTTTTTGCATTTGGTGACCTTTCTTTGAATTGAGAGGAGAACCCTTTAATAAAAAGGCATCACTCAGGCATCTGCCATTGTCTTTTACCACTTGCAAATGGGTCTGATTTTTGTTGTCAAGCCGTAAACATATGGATGTAGAAGCAGTTGCATGAACGTATTGTTGTCAAGCTGGGAACGGGTAGAAGCAGCTGGGTTTTGGTGCTAAGGAGCAGTGCAAAAATGATTTTTTTTTCTTGGATGGTAGGTAGGCTATCCTGTCTACCATGTTTTATATATACCTACTGTCAGTGACTCCACCTGAGGCTCCTAGAGGGGGAGCATTAAAAGGTGCAGGGGAAATGTTAAATTAAATTCGATAACAGTATGTTAAATTAAATTAAATTTGGGGAAGAAGGAGATCCCAAGGCCTATTGGTCTGGCTTGATGTTAGTAGACTCATGCTTGGAGGGTTCTTTTTTGTGGGGAGAAGTATATAAAGTTGAAATGACTGCTCAGCTTCATAAAGACAGTGCCATTCCAGTCCTTTCAACAGGCTTTGCTTGCTCACCTTCTAGTACCATGAGAATTATCCATTCTATACCAAAAAGAAATGATTATAGTTTCTATACTCATCTCTGGTGCTGCAAGAGGAATTGGACTGTAGCATTTTTAGGACAACCAGCTAGAGACTTCTAATTACATAGAATCTCTCTGTGTGCAAAATGGGTTCCATGATCCTTATGGTAAGCCTGAATGACTGACCAATTTCTGGGGCCATTTCTTGCTTGTATATTTAAATATTAACATCAGGCCAGGATTTAAATACACACTAGTGTTCAGAGATCTGTTACATTCTGGCCGTCAAGAAAAATTTGTAGACCATTCAATAGCCTGCTGTTAAGAATTTGTGCAACCCTTTTCCTGATAAAGTTGCTCAAATCCCTTCTGACTTGGATGCCATAGTGGATATAGTCCTAGAAGATTTAACCTTGGTTCCTGCTTGTCTAATAATAATGGATTCTTTTCAATCTATAGAACCTAAGGATGTGGACAAGATCCTTGGAGAGAATCACTACATGTTGTCCACTAGATCCTTTCTCTTCCTGACTTATTAAAAAGTCTGAAGAGTGATTGCCTGAGTGGGTGAAAGGAGTTGGCAGCACCTCCTTACAACAAGGCTGGGTTCCAGTGTACCAAAAGGAGGCAGTTGCGAGGTCTTTGTAGGGAAAAAACAACAACAAGAAGCACCTTCCTTGGATCCATCTGTATTGG
Source organism: Iguana delicatissima (assembly GCA_948472985.1). Lineage (NCBI taxonomy): Eukaryota > Metazoa > Chordata > Lepidosauria > Squamata > Iguanidae > Iguana > Iguana delicatissima. The sequence continues at coordinate 845,404 of CAOKZL010000010.1, forward strand.
ATAACTATTACAGTGTCCAATATTCCATTTCTGGGCAAAGTAATAGAATGTGTGGTTGCCTCCCAGCTCGAGAGATTTCTGGATGAACTGGATTATCTCGATCGATTTCAGTCTGGTTTCAAGCCTGATTATGGGATGGAAACAGCCTGAACTAGATGGGAGAGTATGTCCCTGTTGGTTCTGCAGCTTTCAATGCCATTGACCATGATATCTTTTTGGGCTTTCTCACTGGGATGGGATTTGGAGGCACTGTTTTACTGTTCCCTTGACAATACATTTTTAACCACAGTTAAGGTAGAGAGATGAAACCTCCCAAAGAAAGGAGAGGGCTGCAGTGGAATGAACGTGCTGCGTGGGATTGGTGCCCACTTTTGTTAAACATGGTTAGCAGGGAACCAGCATCACATTAGCCCTCCCCCAGTGAAAGTTCTCTTTTTCTTTGATAAAATAACGTTTTAAGTGAGTTGGTGTGACAGAAATTGTTTCTGATCTAATAGCTTTTTATGGTTAATTAATCTATTGTCACACTGAGTTTCTTCTTTTTTAAAAAAAGAAGTCAGATGTAAATTGACTTTTGCAATGTAGTTCCTCTGCCTATTTATCTAGAAGTACATGCCAGTGACTGTATTTATTCACATCTTGATTTATTAAACCAGGATTCCTGGTTTAAAGTGATACCCAAACATACTGGGGGTTCATTTTGTAGTTCTTCTGGGGAAAGCCTTAATTGACTGCCATTTTAGGTAATTTCTCTGATTTACTATTTTATGCTTTTAAATACTCCTCCAGCTTTATTGTTTTATGATTTTAAATAAATGATTTCTAGCTGCCTTGTTTAATAGAAAGTAGGTTTGAAAATAGAATTGAAATCCTTTAAATATAACTCCTTGTTTGTTTGTTTTTTTAACTTCTGATTTCTTTAGGATGTGTGCTGTATTTGGTGGTATCTATTGTCTCCGCCACTCTGTCCAATGCCTTGTTGTGGACAAAGAAACGAGAAGGTAAGGACTGCAAGAAGTAACCTTCTCTCTTCTTTAAATACACGAAACCACAAGATGAAAAATGCCGGAGTCAATTTTTTAAAAATGGTTCTTCAAAGATCTTCCTTGGTATTAATAACACATCAACCTTGATTAAAAGTAATTTGTGTGTAGGTCCTCCAGAACAAGGAAAGTGGGTTTAGAATATAGAAACTAAATTAATTTCCCTGCGATATTACTGCAGCCTCCTGATCACCCAAGCTTGGAAGACAAATCATTTCGGTTGCCGGGGGTCTGGTGATGAGTGATGTTAGTTTTCCTTGTGGCCTTACCTACTCTAATTGATTTTCATCAGATGACAACAAAGCCCTCTGTTATTGCATTTTTAAAAATGAAGCTCACCTAAAGACTCATCAGATTAATCTTTGCTGATAATGCATGTCACTCTAAGAGAAAGGGCTTTAATGAGTTTTTAGGTAGATTGTTGTCATAAACTATGCTGCCCTCTTACCCTAGGATGAATTCTTTTTACAACAGTATCAGGCCTCTGGGCAACTTCGTAAAGTTGGAACAAAATCGGCTGTAGTTTTGTTGCTGCAGAGTTCATGCATTTGAATGGGCGTTGCAATGACTGTCTTAATAAATTTCCAGGAAGATAGCCATTGCAAAACCAGCTAGGAGTCTTGTGGCACTTTAAAGACTAACAAATTCTGTTTGGCATATGGTTTAACCATGAAAAATTAATGCCAACTAAAATGCGTTAATCTTCAAAGCGATGGCAGAAGATCTTTTTTTTAAAAGATTTCGCCATCCTCTGTGTAGACTAAACATAGGGTGAAAAGCTCTTTTAAGTGTTTCTGATATACTACCAGATGCTGTTACTATATTTTTCTCTTATTAAACAAGGGCAACTCGTGAATTTCTTCTTTGCTTGACAGTCTCTCAGCAGTAATCATTTATTGCATGTTGCAAGTCCCAAATTCAGTTTCAGATATGTTCTAAGGGCTACCCCCCCGGAAAAAAGGTAGGGCCAAAAATATTAGCATATATTAGCTTAAAGCTTTCATTGCTAGTAACTAAGTCCTGGAGAGGCATTTCTAAGTTGCAATTTTAAAAAGTCACAAAGCTTGGAACAGCAGGTATTAAAATTGATTCAGTAATGTTAATTGCTGGAATTTGTAAATTAATTCACTACCACAAACACTACTATTTAAATAACTAGTTAAATAATTGTTAATTAAGTCATTACTATCTTAATCAGTGTTGGGCCATACCATGAGGTCTATAGGGGATGGTATAGCGGTTGTCAGTGCTGTCTTTAGGAAAGCCATTTTGTTGTTGCCTCTTTCAGAATGGCTCTTTTTGTCCTCTCAAAGTAGCCTTATTCAATCCGAGACTTTTTCTCCAGATGACTACAAAGCTCATTAAAAGATAGTTGCCAGCGATTGATGGGATTCTGACACATCTGGGAACTGTCAGGTTGAGAAAGGTTCTCCCAAAGCACAAGGTCTCATCTTATATATCTCTTTTCTTCCCATCCCTTCCAATGTATACACTTCAGTGAATCTTCAAATATCTAATTTTTAATTGCTTTGTAAGAAGCAGTTTATTTCAGTTATGTAGCACTGATCATCAGAAATAAAGCAATAAGTGGATAGCTACAAAGATCAGTCAGCAAATCAAGAGTGGAAAATGCTTAATGGAAATTTTTGACAGTCTCTGAGCATATGCAGATAAATTTTCTGCACAGCTGAATCACTGCATCCTGTCTGCTTCCTCACTGCCAATCTATGATCAGCAAAGGTCAGTGGTAGAACCCATGACTAGCATGAAAGAGTGAGTATTCCTAAATTCAACCTGTGTCATCTTCAGTCAATTATCTAAGAAGCCCACCCTTTTCAGCACCCATCTTACCTTAACTGGATAATTAAAAAGGAGTGGGTAAAAAAGCAGAATGGGATGGATGAGGAGAGAGAAGAAGCGAGGAGAGAAAGAAGAGGGGTTAAGCAAAACTTTTCATTTAATTATCTAAGTGTGAGCAAGATTACAAAAGGATTCAGTGCCCAAATAATATTGTACAAGGGTGTATGCTGTAGAATGGAAAGCAGTCCATAATATAATAAGTGAAGAAGAAAAAACTTTGATGCTAATTGAGGGAAAGAAGTTTGTAGCATAAGCTTTTATAGATTCAGTCTGCGCTCTCAGATGCATCAGCAAACTGAATCTACAAAATCTTGTGCTACAACCTTTCTTTCAGAGTTGGTCTCGATGGTGCTACACAATCCCATTGTGTGCTAATGCAAACTAACACAGCTGTGTCTCTGAATGTGGCTATAAAGGAGAAGTTACCGAAGGGAGTCACAGTGCGTGTTACCCACCAGAAAGACTCCAAACATGTTCCTTCCACACAGGCCCAATGATGGGGGACATCTACATTTCAAACCTTAAAAAAAATGATGTTTTGAAAGACCCTGGCTTGCTTGACAGCCTTGGTCCCTAAATAAACAAATCCATTCCTCCTACTCACTCCTGTTATATTCCAAAGATCCATTCCCCACCACCCCCTTCTTTCTTATATTTGTTTCTTCTTCTGCCCTACAAAGACAGTTTCTGAGCTCTGGAAATTTCCCTCTTTCTTCTGTCCCTGCTCTCTTACTAAAGAAACCATACAAATTAGTCTGATAAATAACAAAGCCATGTGATGCGGTTGCTCCACCTTTAATATTTCCTTCCTTGAGAGAGCAGGCTTTTCTGTTTTACTGAATGAGAGAGAGGTTGATGCAGCCACTGTAATGATTTCTGTCAGTCTAATTCACCAAAGCATATTTTTAGCTTCAGTTTTAATTGGGGAAACTAGTGAGTTGGGGGGGAATGCTAAAAAAGCTTATTGAATCAACAACTTATTGACTTAATTAGGTTAATTTCAAGTTGTGAAAAACTCACAATGAGAGTGAGAGCCTTGCCCAAAATCTTGGATAGCTAATACCAATAAGAGCCGGGTTGATTTCAATAGTGCTGTCTCATAGTGATAATGATCAGGGTGCTACATTTTTACAGAGACAGATCGGATATTTATAAACTACCAGAACAGGAAAGATCTGGTCACTTTCACTTTTTCCTGAGTTCAAATGTTTTAAAACTTCCAGTTCTTTCCTTCTCAAACATGAAGAGAGAATCAAAATTCAAAATGACCTTGCCAGATCGGAGGGCTGGGCCAAAGATAACAAAATGAATTTCAGCAGAGAGAAATGTAAGGTCCTACACTTGGGCAGCAAAAATGGAATGCACAAATATAGGATGGGGGACACGTGGCTGGAAAACAGTATGTGTGAAAGGGATCTAGGAGTCTCGGTGGACCACAAGCTGAACATGAGTCAGCAGTGTGATCCAGCAGCCAAGAAAGCCAACGCAATTCTTGGTTGTATCAATAGGAGTATGGTGTCTAGATTGAGGGAGGTAATGGTACCACTCTATTTTACTCTGGTTAGACTTCATCTGGAATCCTGTGTCCAATTCTGGGTACCTCAGTTCCAGAAGGATATTGACAAGCTGGAGCATGTCCAGAGGAGAGTGACCAGAATGGTGAAGGGTCTGGTAGCCATGCTATATGAGGAGTAGCTCAGGGAGCTGGGTATGTTTAGTCTGCAGAAGAGAGGGTTAAGAGGGGACATGATCGCCATGTTTAAATATTTAAAAGGATGTCATGTTGAGGAGGGGGCAGGCTTGTTTTCCGCTGCTCCAGAGACTAGGATAAGGAGCAATGGATTCAAGCTGCGGGAAAGGAGATTCCACTTAAACCTCACGAAGAACTTCCTGACAGTCAGAGCTGTCCAGCAGTGGAGTAGGCTGCCTGGGAGTGTGGTGGAGCGGCCTCCTTTGGAGATTTTCAAGCAGAGGCTGGATGGCCATCTATCAGGAGTGCTTTGATGTAGGTTCCTGCATGGCAGGGGGTTGGACTGGATGGCCCCTGTGGTCTCTTCCAAATCTATGATTCTATCATTCTGTGAAGGTTGTGAATTTTAGTAAATTGTTTAAACACAAACTGAAATGAAATTCACTCCCTTTACCCCGAGCCAAATTCGATGAGTACATCCATAGAGAGGATCATTCTGTACCAGCCTTCCATGTAGGTTGTAAAGATAAGGAGTCTGTCAGAGAAAAAAGGTAGCTACCCTGACATGGTAGGACACATAGTAATTCAACTCAGATTTTTACAAGAGCTAAGAACTCAAATAGCCTTGGCTCTGGATGAACCTGTCAGTTTGAGTTTTTTCCAAACTTAGGTGGTTGTTTTTTTTTTTTAATCTCAAATTCTTTCCATCATGTATATGAAGCAATTTGCAAGTCTTGGTAAAGTCATATTAAAAATGCACTGAAAAATTCTCACTGATCCCTCATAAACATGGTCTACATGGCTGCTGTTTCCATCTACAGATAAAGAAAGGGACATGGTTTGAGTCTACTTGACAAATGACTACAGTCAGCCCTCCACATTTGCGAGTTTCACTTTTGTGTATTTGGTTATTGACATTATTTGCTGTCACCTCTGCTGCCTCCCTGTGCCATTTTTAATAGGGACTGCAAGCTTCGTGATACTGAGAAACTGTGAACGAGGCTTATAAGTCCCTATTAAAAATTGTGTGAGGCAGCAGAGGAGGTGGCAGTAAACACCTCCAGCCACTTATTTCTGCCTTGTGAAGGATCCCTGATGCCTCAAAGGAATCCACGGTGGGCTGAATATGGTGACCATACTTTTTTTGTGTGTGTCAAGTATGATTTGGGAGGGCCTCGAGTTATTCATGTTTTTTTTCATTTTCAAGGGCATCCTGTTCCCCTAACCCTAGCGAATGTGGAATGATGACTGTACTTTGTTTTTGAATGTGTTGTCATTCTTATTGTTGTGTGCCTTCAAGTCACTTCTGACTTAATGGTGACCGTAAAGCAACCTTATCATGTTTTTGCGGGGAGCAAGATTTGTTCAAGGTGCTTTGCAAAGAGTGTGACTTGCCCAAGGCCACCCAGTCGCTTTCCATGGCCAGATGGGAATTCAAACCCTGCTCTTCAGAGTTGTAGTCGAATGTTCAAACCTCCGTACCACACTGGCTCTCCTTGAATACGTACAGATATGGAGACAGAGCAGTGTAAATCAAAGAAATCAACAGCTGTGAACATGTTTGTCTCTTGCCATATTGCATGCCTTTGATGAGAATCTACACCCAAATTACAATTTTGACCACATTGGCACATTAATCTACAGGAAAATCAAGGAAACAGGATTGGGCGGTTGTTTTCCAGTGTAAGGCCTTAAGAAGAGATGCCATATGGAATTACATCTAGAGAAATATCTGTAACAGGAAAAACAACAAAACCCATGACATCTTAAAATATGATAGATTTATTGTTCCATCACTAAGGAGAAGACTAATAGCAAACTGAATACATAAATGAAGTGAGACCTGCAAAAAAATGTTGCAGTGTGGAGTGCTGCTGTTCAGGATTTGAGCACATCCAGGCTGTCCCTTCTGATTTTCTGTTTTCCCCCAACAGACAATGCTCCATGGCCTCTGAGTATGTTCAGTTCTCATTGGGCTATTTTAGTGTGTGTTCCCTCTCACCCCATGGCTTTTTTCCCCCTAGATAATATTGTGCTTCTGAAAATTTTGTGGTTTCCCAAAATTGCTGATACCTCTGTCTTGTGCATGGACAATGTCATTTGGTCTACATAAGTTGCAAGAGTCACCCACTGAATATCAGAAGTAGATGATTCCTGGATGAATGACCTTCAGTGTAAAGCTTATTGTTCTTAAATCTAGCTCATTTATTGATTAGATGCTATGTGATATATCACAGGAATAATTTTGAGAATAGTTGTGTCTTATCCCAAAGTAATTAGCTATGTGAGCTTCTGCCTGTAAATCTCTGGAGCTGTGACAATACATGGAAGGAGGAAAATGTCTCTTCTTAACATTAACTAAATCATCAAAACCATTTATATGACGTACTAATGTTGCTTGAATGCACCATGATGAAAGCTAAGAGGGCTGAAGTTATTGTGAGATCAGAAAACCAGAACTGGACGCTGGTCATAGGTGCATCTTCTCACATATCCTGGTGCTCCGAGTACATTGCTTTCCAGATTTTCTTCCCTTGACTTAAAGCTCTGTGGAAGTAAAACTTACTATAATGGCAGAAATAAACCGGCACATGGAAGTAAAACTTACTATAATGGCACAAATAAACTGGCACATGGGAAGACAATGGTCCATATGCAAATGCCTCTTCTATTGACATGAGCAGGGAAGCCTTTGCTGGGCACACTCAGGAGCATTAGATAGCATCTGCTATGCACACAAAGATTCCAGATGCAATCTTGGACATCTCCAGGTAGGGCTGAGAAAGACGTCTCTCCAAAGTTCTGGAAAGCCTTTGCCAGTCAGTGTAGTCAACTTTCCCCAGACTGGCAGTCCCCCAGATGTACTGGACTACTTCCACCATGGTCCTCGTCCAGTTAGTTGGGATTCGTGGAAGCTGTAGTCTAACTCATGTGTAGGGTACCAGACTGGGGGATGCTGGTACAGTCAGTGCTAAACTGGCTGGGCCAACAGTTAGGCAGCTTTTTCTGTCTTGGCGTTTCCATGGTCAGAAGAAACTGTTGAGTCAGGCACATAGTTGTTGGAGGACGGTTTATAGATTTAAGTGTCTCCTTCTCATATTTATCTCTCCAAGTCATAGAGCCCTGAATTGTTATAGATGATGTTTATGTCCTCCAACGTGTGTGTTTCTACTTTTATATCTTGAAAAAAGAATGCTGAAGGGGAAGACTGAAGAAAAGCAAAATTTTCAAATACATACCTCTTCTAGCTAAAATAAGGAGTTTCTTTTTTCTAATGCTTTTGGATAACCCATCAAATTTGTTGTCAGCTTTCTTCACAAATGAGAATCTCTTCATGACTTTTGCCTTTAGGGGGATGAAAATTGAATTTCCCTCCCTATTTGCTTCCTTTCTTTTTTTAATTTTGCCTCACTGTTCCTTTATGCCATGTAGATCTTGCTTATGCAGCTTCACTTGATAAGATTTAAGGTATTTTAATTTACATCTGTATATTTTGAGTGGGACTTACATTAAAAATAATTGCCAGCGTTTTACTTGGAGTACGGTTTTAAGTGCGTTTTCAGTGAAACAATCCCGGCCTCCAACTGAAAAGATGTGACAAATGTAAATTTATATTTCCATAATAAAAAAAGATATAGCAAACACTGTAATTTACATATCTTTCCTGAAATATTGCATAGCGGCTTTGTCAGTGCTGGTAAGTCCATTTCAAGGATGTCACCCTTAGTCCATTAGTTTGGATAATGAGCCCTATAAAGTACATTTATAACTGGTGGCACTTGGCAAGGAGATGGATTCTAATTTTCATCCTTTTATCTAGACACATTGAAGAAGGTCAATGGAGGGTTCTGTGTGATTCATTGTCCTAACACATATCAGATGACAGAGACCTGATAATGTCATTGCATAAGTGTTTTCCTTATTTGAACGTGGCACTTGAAAGAATTTCTTTTGCTGATCATCCTTTTTTTGAAGAAAAAGTAGAAACCGATATTAAAAGACACATGTGCCTATTCTCTCTCTCTGTCTCTTTCTGCGCCTCTGCTTTTGGGGCAAAAGCTGAACAAATGGCTGACTTGTTAGCCATAACAAGTCAGATTAAGAATAATAGAAAAGTGAGCGACTGCTTTGTGCACGTGAGAGCTTCCTTTCGAATGCTCAATGTGACATTTAATCAACCTTTTCCACCCTCCCACTAGAATGTTCAGAGAGAGGGAGAAATTGTTTCACAAACAATAGAAAAGGTTATAATTAGATACGCTCTGTGCCAGCTGGATCGGCTTGTTTTGTTAGCAGCATCTGAATGGAGCGACTTTAGAAAGAATCCAAATTGGTGTGTGTAAATAAGAAGAATGCTTTTTGCATTGCAAGTGGAGTAGATGCCTTGCATGTCCCCTCTACTCTGTTCAGTTCAGTTTCTTGATCATTGCCTTTAACTAATCTAGCTTTTTTAATGATTACATTTGCTTATGTGGCAAAAACAGCACGATCTAGACACGAGGGAGATCTCAGCAGTGTTGGGCGAACCCTGAAGTTTGCAGCAGGACAAGAAATCATTAGAAAGAAAACTTGGAGCAGAAACAGAAAACTCTGAAATTATTCAGTGACCATGAATGCTGATTGGCTAGGGAAGAAAAACAGAAATTGGATGGGAGACAAACTGGAATGGAGTCGTCTGAAAGAAGGCCCTGCCTGGAAATACTGCCCACTGCAACATTTTGTTGTAGAGTTTTGTTTTGTATTTCTGTGTTTCTGTTCCACCCTTTTGCCAAACAGTCCCCAGGCGGAGGTTACAAGAGGAAAGGTGCAGAATCATACAAAACCTGATAAAACCTATAATTTTAAAACAGCAGATTTATAATATAATGCTTGAGAAACTTCATTGGCCTGGGAGGTTGAAACTATCTTCGCTTCACACCTAAAATATAAAACATTAATGCCAGGTGGCTCCAAAACCACTGCAGATGTTGGGTCTCAGAAGAGAGGCTCCCTTTTTGTTGTTACCCCAAATGATGGAGGAAGCAAGAAGGGAGCCTTCACTGGTTATGGGAAACAGATAACTTGCAATAGAGTAACAACAGGCCTGTAGTTCTTGAAAGCTGGGCAGGCCCCAAAAACTTATGTTCTGTGGGGTCCTTGGAAAGACGCCAGGTAGGTGGGGTTGTCCTGGGGAGGTGACTGTGTTTGTCATGACACAGTTGATCTCCCAGGACGTCCTGCCTCCAATGCCTGGCTCTGAGAAAAGATCCCCCAGAACCGGAACCAAGTATTTGGGCCTTGTTGGCACTGTGAAGAGTAATGCCAACTGCTTTATGCAATTGGAGCTGCTGTCCGTAGGCTCCCCCCCCCCATCCCTCTGAAAGCCTCTCATCTTGCTTTAGGTGGTTTGGAAGACTTGGGCTCTTCATAAGCATGACCAATATTGAAATGAACATTTTGCTAATTATGCCTTGTATTTCCCCTTTTGTCTTCTTTTTTAAAAGATGTAAAGCTGTCATAGATCATTTTGGTCAGAGAATAAGTGCCAACTACTTTGTTGTGGAAGACAGTTACCTTTCGGAGAAAATATGCGCACCTGTGTCTTACAGGTAGGTGTCAAAGAAAGAGGGAAAAATAACTAACAACACTTCCTATGTACATCCACTCAGAATCATCATCATCATTATGATAATAATAATAACAACAACAACCAACAACAACAACAACCAGGAATCAGTGTGGCTTGTTGAGATCAACAAGGTTGAATCTAGGATTGCAGCCTAATAAGAAATTGTATTTAGTCCTTCCTGTCACCTGTGAAAATGGCATTTACCCATCCTGCCTCAGCCGTTCTCATATCGAACCGTCTGGACTGTGCTGAAGTTAGTGCAGTGAAAGCATTGGCTGTTCCATTCCTTCCGCTGGTAGCGTGGACTCCTCTATGTTATGTGTTACGCTCCTCTCACTTTAAAACTCAGGCAGTGTTATGTTGTAAGAAGCACTGTAGGCCTCAAAGACCTGACCTCTGCCTTGAATCTAAGACTTGGCAGCGTTTCTTTTTTGGACTACAGATAGCAGAATTCCCACTTTTGGTTCTTTTGTCATGCTGTTTGAGGGATTCTGGGAGTTATAGTCCAAAAAAATAACTTTGCCAAGCTCTTCTTAAATTTTATGTCAAGTTGATTGCAGCATTAAATTCTCTTTCATCCTCCAAGACAGCATCTCGGGCTATCTGATGTGAGGACTGGCAGTTACTCTTTTCCAATGTGCCAGGAACTGGCATTAAATTTGTGCCCATTGGGTGCAGAAGTTTCTTTCTTCCCTGGAAATTTGTCATGGACCAGCAGGCAATAGCTTAGGGACTGGCACTGGTCCACAGACCACCATTTTAAATAGCAGTGCTGTAAGGGAACTGTGTGTGGATAGGACCACATCTCATAAGAGCGAGCTTGCATTTTGGTGTTTGTGCAAAAGTTGGAGCTTAGTTTTCTTTTTCCTTCTCGGGACAGCGATTTCTGTGTGCATTCCTGCAGTTTTATCCAGTGAAAATTGAATAATAGAAAGGTTAAATACTCTTTTCCTCCCCCTTTCTGGCAGCTGTTTTTCAGCTTTGAAAAAGACATCAGGAAATCCAGTCTCCTACATATCATCTGATTTGGTCTTCTCAGTAGAAAACCCCATTTTCTCTCACCTGGAGGAAAAAAATACCAGTGTTTTGTGAGGAACGTAACCAGGGAATCTGTTGTTTCTCCAATCAAGATCCTATGTCGGTTACCTCCTTCCCTTGTGTATCATTGTCTTTTTATATCACATCAATGTTTTTTGTGGCTTTTGTGCCCTTGTTCTGATGCAGGACAAGTGGCCCAGGAGAATATCTTGGATGTGTCTTGATGCATGGATCATCCTGCATTTTACACCCACGCTCCCACCTCAGTCCTGTTCCCTGACTGTGCCTCATTTAGACCATTAACCTTTGCTGAGGCAATTATTAGCCTGTTAATAGCAGTTTAAGAACATTAAAAAGCTGCCATAGTGCTGCTGAGGGTCAAGCCAATGGTCTCTTTGGCCCAGTCTCCTCTCTCTCTCTTTCTCTCAATGGCCAATACTGGGTGCTTCAGAAGGCAATATAACCAAAACAAGGTAATTAGAGGAGTGATCCATCCCCTTCCCTTTATTTTCAGTTCAGCGCCGCACTTCACAGAAAGTTAAGTCTCTACTTGAACTTCGGGTAGCTTTGCACATTATTTTGATGAGCTGAAACAGGAATTAGAACTCTGGCTGCTTCTTTCTGTGCTTGGTGGGTAACAAGAAAACATGAGTTTTGAAAGCTGTTTTAAGAAAAATGAATCATGTTGAAGCCATCGCTAAATGAGCGTAAGCAGAGTAATAGGTCCCGGGTGGGTTCATTTTAGCCCCCCACCAACATGCCAGTTTTAATGTTGTTAGCAACTGAACTCTTTGTTTATTCTTGAGGTTACTTTCATTCAGCATTCTCTCCAGCTGTCTGGCATGGATAGTCCTGATTAATCCTCTGTCTTCCCACTTTTTCATCCGTTTTAAAAATGTCCCCATTTCTCTCTTCTCACTTCCCCCTTTGTCCTCAGCTTATTGCAGTTGCTGCAAACTGACTCCACAAAAGCAATTTGTACACAGTTAATTCAGTAGGAAGAAGAGGAGAGGAGGCTATCCCTGGAGACTTAATGGAATAGCAAACTGTTGCAACCTCTTCTAGTTTGTGTGTTCTTCCTCAGTAGTAACTTTTTGCCATCTTGAATATACTCTGGTTTTGCTTGGCCCCATGTGTCCTGGTTTTCGTCTGTGAAATGTTGGAGGATATTATTTAATTGTACTGCCCCTGCCTTGTTTACTTAAATTTAGAATGCCTACAAGATCCCTAACACAGGAAGATAAGATGATAGCTCTAGGTTTTTAGGGACTCTGTGGATCATCACAGCGGTGGTTTCTATAAACTTGCTCCTTAACAAATAGCAGCTAATTTGCAGTAACTTGCAGTCACCACAGCTTCCTCAAGGAAAATCTAAAAATTCAGGGCTGCTAGGTTGATCCATATCAACAAAGCAGCTACAGCTAGGAAAATTAATTTTAAGACAAATGAATATAATAATATGTTGAAGTCATACATAACTGAGTAAGGATAAGATGATCTTCTGGGTTCCAGAGCATCATCCTACCATTATGAATGGCTTCAACATGCCTTTATCTTCATTCTTCTTAAAAGTTACTGCCTAGGTTCTGAAATATGAGAGATGAAGGAAGAGTCTATCTGGATCATTGCTGAAGGCTTATCTGTTTGGCTTCCTGTTTCCCAGGAGCCAGTCAGATATTCCTGAGAAGCCTCCAAGCAGGACATGAAAGCAATAGCATCCTAGAGGCAGCTTGTATGTAAGTATTAATTGCTGGAAGGCAGCAAAGATTGTGGAGTCCACTGCTGTCTTGCCTGTTTTGTGAACTTACCAGAAGCTGGACTAGATAATGCTTTTGGACTGCTCTAGACCAAAGAAGGGCTCACTGTTCCTAGATGTTCCTTTAGTTCAGGGGTGGAGAATATATGGCTCCTCTGTTATTATTAAAGTACAATATCCATCAGTCGTAACCAGCATAGCAAGAGGTAATTATTTGCATAGCCAGCTTTAGAAGTTTAACAAGTTAATACAGACAGTTACCCATTCCTCACCCTTGCTTAACTTAGCTTTAGTTTGCCATATACCATGAAGGCTTTTTAAGAAAAAGGTAAGCTCACATCGTCCTCAGAGACACACCAACTAATTTTATAGTTCTTTGGATCCTGACCACTGATCCTGTTTAGTACTCCATAAAATAATTTGCTTTTAGAGTAATTTTTATTATGGCAAAAGTTAATGTCATATATTCTGCAAGGATTTTTAAATAGATTCGTTTTGTGTAACAAGTTTTGGCAAGTATTGTATCTGTGTGACTCAAGTCATAATTTCTTAGCTAAGCTGGCCATATGCAGATAGACCATTAACAGTATTTAGGCTAATAATAGTAATAGTAAAATAATATAAATAATAGTAAAATAATATAAATAATAGCAAAATAATATAAATAATAGTAAAATAATATAAATAATAGCAAAATATTAGTAAACAGTGTTGCTTGTTGAAAAAAGTCTGCATCTGTATGGATTCCTTCTTCTTTTGTTTGGTGGTGGTTCATAAGTACTTTTCACTTACAGGCAAATCTCCCGAGCAATTTTCATTACTGACCGATCGATACTGAAGTCAGGCTCAGATCAACAGGTGAGTGCCTCTGTTCAATACTGATTCGTAATTCCCTTGAACAGCTGCTGTTTGTAACAGGAAGGCTTTAATATTCAAATACTCAGAATTCAAACAGACGGCCAGCAAATATAATCAGTGGGTGATTAATGAATTTAACTGCTGATAATAAGTAAAATTTTGTGGGTTGGAGCCAGGTTAAGTTGGTCATGCTTTTGTCTCATTTATAATTGACTGGAGGATTTGATCAAGACTAATTTAGTCCATTTCCAACCCTAGGTCTCAAATACTAAACTGAAAGCTTGATCATGGACTGCTATGTATCTTACAAGCACCAGGTGATAGGACTGATCTCTTAAATATCTCTTTTCTCTTCACATGTTACATCCAGATGTTATATCCAGATCTTTATTTATTATGTTATGTTATATGCAGATCTTTATTTATTGCATTTATAATTCTTACTTTCTTCCATGATGAAACTCAAGGCAGTGTATATAGAGTAGCCTTCTCCAGCATGTTTTGGATTACAGCTCCCACCATCCATGGAAAATATGGCTGATGGTTAGTGATGATGGGGGTTATAGTTCAAAACATTTGGAGGACATCATGTTGAAGAAGGAAATAAGACATATATTTAGAAAGGTTTATTATAGAACTGTATGCAAAGCAAATAAAAGATGCTCTTAGGATCTGGCCTTCCATGATTATTCATATAATGCTAGCTTGATCCTTCTGCAGCCAATGCTGGTTGGCTAAAAGCCTATCTAATTTTCTCAGCCTTGGTCAAAAGATGAAATGAGAGCTAAATACAGGACAGGACTCTGGTAGCTGTAATCGTTAACAGATCCTGGATCAGAAATAAGTGCCATAAAGTTCCATCAGGCAGAACTATGACGCTTTTCCTTGTTCACCCTCCCTAACTCATCTTTATCCATCCACCCCCAAAGCCCATGAAAGTTCTCTGCGTCCAGTTATAAGTACAGAGCTGGATACTGCTCTTTGCCCCATGCCATCCCCACATTCTCTACCAGCCAGTAAATGCTGTGTCTGGGGCTGCAGCAGCTAAAAGGTATCTTGGGCCACTGTTCTGACCAGGAGAACTCCGTGGTACTTCTTTCTGATCCACGACTTGATCTGTTAATTATTAAAGTGCCAGGAACCTCATCGTGCATTCAGTCTGGCAAATTTATCTGAAGAGATCACTTGCTTTCTCATCTCATTATGAAGGAACAATCAAATACTTTCAGTGAGCTCCTGTAAAATTATTTTTTGAAAGTAATTAATTGCAGATACAGTTTCAAGCTGTTTACAGTTACAGGCGCATTTTAAAAAGTCAGCTTTTTATTAATTTTTTTATTTATTATTTATTAGTTTTCAAAAGTTAATTACAGTAATTAAGTTTTAGTTACTTGAAGACACAAGAATGCTACAAGCTGCTGGTCTGTGGTACAAAACCCACCTAAGTAATTAGGCCTCATATACTTTGTGATTATGGAAACAACTAAATGCAGTTACAGTTATGCCACCAAAGAATGAGGGTATCTTTCAGAAAGTTATTAATTTTAATTAGTTATACTGTAGTTACTGCAGAAAGGAATTACTGTGGATCACTTCAGAGCCATAATTAATTGGTGCAGCTGCCCGTTCCTCAAATACGGACCCCAGCTACAGGAGTCCCCAACTTATCTGACAAGTGAGGGACCAGAGCACTGTCAGGAAATGGAATTGGTTGAAAATTAGAACCAACGTACTATACTGCAGGGAGCGTGACAGTCTTACAGAGGCTCACTCCAGACTGACGGAACACATGCTGCTTGCAAAGTCTCTCAACCAGCTTAGCACCCATTTGCCCCTCTCAGCTCACTTTGCAAGCAGTGCCTGTGTGTAAGCAGTCCCAGGCAAGCCTCCATAGGCAAGAAGAATTGATGAAAAAGCAGAACCTCCATTGAATTAATGGAACTTGTTCTTAATTTGGAAGTGTCAAAAGAGCAAATCGTCAGGGGCATCAAAAAGCAGGAGCTTCCTGTAGCTCACACCATCATCATGTTCCTAGTTGCTGAGGCCAGTTTGTCACTTGACAGCTAGGCTTCTGGGATCAGGCTTTCTGGGATCAGGCCTCTCTTGTACTAAGCCAGGCTGGCCTTCAGAGGCTAGAGAGACAAAGTGGTATGCAGGCCCACATTCTAAGCCTTTCTAGATTGTCAGAACCCAACAGAGATCGTACTGACTAGCATAGCCTTTGAGAGCCCAGGATCACTTCCATGCCACAGTGTGGCAGCAGATTAGGATTCGGTTATGTCGTAACTAGGTGTTACAAAGACCTGGTATTTCTGTAATTAGTTACTTCTAAGTTCTGCTCCCACTGCCCTAGCTCTGCAAATACAGTAAATTGTAAAACATATTAATGCAATGGATATTAAGGTTGGAAGAGGTTCTTTTGCTGATACCTGAGATGGATAAGTGCTGTTCTTTCCTTGTCCTGAATAAAAAGGAAATAAGAGTTTCACCAATACCTATGATGACAATGTCATGGTGCCCCATTACTCCACAGGTACAAATCCTGTTGGGTTAAGAAAAAGTCTCAGTAGTGTTTTGACAGACACTGGTTTGAAATTTGGAAAACATGCTGGAGAGAGCCCAAAGACCTTGTATCTCTGCATGTCCAAATCTAGTGTACAAAATAGGCTCCCCAGGTAATCCGTTCTGTCTTCTTTCTAGATTTCGATTTTGACCATCCCACCTATGGAGTTGGGTCAGCCACCCATTTGCCTCATAGAACTCTGTTCCTCAGCCATGACGTGCATGAAAAACACATGTGAGTATTTGTTCTTCTATTCTTTATAAAGCAGGAAAGAGAGTGGCTAAAGTATCTTTTGACTCTTCTTTCTCATTGGAATTGATTTGATGTTGCGTGAAGCCGGTCATCTTAAAGAATTTTCTACCCTCGGGAGGAAAGAAGAGTAACCTACAGCTCTAGCCTAGCAGAAGCTTAGAACTGTGGCCAGCTTCCGACACACACATTTGCTAGTTTACAGTGGTGTGAAAAGGAGATGAGAGGATCTAGGTGCAGAACAGACATTCATCAGGGATGTGTGACCAGTAACAATTTGCTGGCATTGATTTCTCCGTATGTGCATGCATGGAGCAAGTGTGCAGTTCCTTCCTTCCAGATGCTTTTGGACTACAGCTCTAGGAAGCATATCTAGTGGTAAGAGATCGTGGGAGTTGTACAAGAGCAACATCTGGAAGGCTGCAGTTGCCATCCTAATATAGAGTCTTCTCTGTGCACCACTCTCCTAAGCTCTCCTTCTGTTAGTGGTGAGTCCACACCCAGAATCTGGATGAAACAAAAATACAATATCAGTAAGTGAGGTTAATATAGATGTTTATTTACATCAGATCAACTAAAAGAAAAAAACCTTATCATTACAGCAATAAAGCTTTGATTTTTTTGTACAGAGCTTGTGGAAGTATGTAGTAGATAACGTACAGATTAACACATTTCTTTCTGGAGAGGGGAAGGTTGAGACATTTCAAAGGAGAGCTATCCTTTTTACAAGGTACTGTGATTTTTTTTAAAAAAAGTATCACTGAAATACAGATTTTAAAACTCTGAGCAAATACTTTCCAGCATAATGAAATACTGTGTGCATTTGCGTTCCCTTGTCAACATTTACAAGTGAAAGTGCTACTCTAAATGTGTGATAGACTTAAAAAGATGGTGGTTGCAGCTAATATTTCAGTCTTGCAAACTTCTGATTTTGCAACTAACGGTGAGGAATAAGTGAACACTCGGTGAGGGGCCGTTATCACAACAGTATGGTCTCATCTGTGTTGGCAGCCAGCCAGTTAGCCACAGCTTTCTTCTACATAAGCCGTCCACACTTCCCACACTTCAGTTTTATGATTTTCTGTTCCAAGCACATGTAATATTTTGTGATTATTGGGCATCTTCAGTCCTCAGTGGGATGTTTTTGAGGGAAGGGTCGCCACCAAAGGGGGGAAAATCCATTAGGTTTTTTTTTTTTTAAGGAGAGGTAAGTTCTATGCCTGCAAATTTTAGGGTTTTCGTAAGTATGCTGAAACCTCCTCTTTATTTCTTGGTTGCCCTGTTTTCATCCTAGTCCTGTGAATACTCAGATATCTGAGTTTGCTGTAAGAAGGATTAATGTAAATTAAAGTAATGACCAAACTGAGATAGGTTTAACTTGGTTTGGTTGAGCTGCAGTAACACATACAGGATTTCACATGAAACGTGGGAGCCAAAGTTTTGGCCTCTAAGCTATTACCTTGGTTGACAGTGTAATCCAAAATGTTAAACTGAGAAGTGTTAAGTCTTACTCACAGTGTTAAGCCTGTCTCATTGGTCATTCCCTTATTTACTTATATTTAATCAGTGGGCAAGAAAAATGGGCAATATATAATAGTGCAAAGGTGGACACAGTATGGCTCTCCAAATATTGTTGAATAGCAGCTTCTTGTAAGCTGTAACCAAGAGAGCCAATGATGAGGAATGCTGGAAGTTGCAGCCAAAGCATAATCATTTAAAGAAATGAAATGCATATTGGTGAAGTGTTAAAAATACTGTGATTGTTTAGATAAAGAAGAAATCTTGTTCAGGAAGAAGGAACATAATTGGATAAGATGAAACTTGGGTAAGATGAGAGACGTATATAAAATAAAGTTCTCATTTTCTGGAGAAATTTTAAAGTAACAGGAAATTCGTAGTGTTTGATCTAGGGGTGGGACAGTTATTCATTATTATTTGTTCCCAGGTTGAAAAACAGGTTTTTCAACAGTCAGGAAATCCCAGTAAGAATCCTGTAAAGTTTTCTCCTTAGCGTAATGTAGTGGTTTGAGTGCTGGACTATGACTCTGAAGACCAGAGTTCAAATCCCCGCTTAGTCATGGAAAGCCACTGGGTGACCTTTGGGCAAGTTGCACACTCTCAGCCTCAGAGGACAGCAAAGACAACAAGTCTTGCCAATAAAACCCTTTGATAGGTTCACCTTAGGGTCACTATAATTTGGAAACCACTTGAAGACACATAACAACAACATTCCAACATATTGAACTGTTGAAAAGGAATTAATTCTGTGTAGAAAAACACGTGGGATTTTTTTATATGTACACGTGCGCACACACACAGAAATTGTGCAGAAAACAGTTGTCTGCACAGAAGAAACCTATTCTGTGCAGAAGAAACTTTTTCTGTGCAGAAGAAACTTTTTATGTGCAGAAAATCTATCCCATGCAGGAAATGTTTCCCCGCCCCCCAGAGAAAACAGGGTTTTTTTTGGAGGAGGGCAAAACCCGCATGCTTTTCTGTGAAGAATAATTCCTCTACCACACTTTGGGACAATACTGCAGAAGAATATTCATTTTCTTCTGCACTGGGGAGAAAAAAAATACCACAATCATTCATCCTAGCGTGTGAGGACAAAGTAGTGAAAATTCACACACCTAGTTTGGTCATACATGAGGTTGATTTATTTTACTGTTGATGCTGTCCAGATGAGTTAGCATGTTTCTGCTGGATGCTACTGCTTCCTCTAGAAATAGCTGCCCACTTTTCTCCTGAAGCTCCCCCATGCACCCTAAGAACCAGATTCAGAGAGCTGAGCAAAGGACTGGAGCAAGTTTTTGATTGCAAGTGGTCTGGAGTGAGGCAAAGGAAGTCCTGCTCTCATTGTGTTTGCTCCCTGTCCATTGTGGCAAACTTGAATATAGAGAATGAGTTTCAGGTTTCAGATCCTGTGTCCTGTACACGCTTGTGAGACTGCAGTTCCTCCTGTCAGGCTTGGCTCCAGGCCTTTGTTAAGCCCTATCTGGTTGGCGGCCTTTTGCAGTTGTCTCTGGTGGCAGCTAGCAGCAGGACTCTGACTTCGTGTCTGGAGCTGAGAGACACCGTGTGAATTTCCCACAGTGTCCTGACTCAGTACTGCCTTTGGGCATTGTGGAAAACCCTTTAATGGAACCATTTATTTAAAAATGAGGCCTAGGGCAAACATTGAAAACTGTAAAGTTTTCCTTTAGTTTGAAAACTAGCTGTTGTGCGGTGGTGGTTGTTTTCTGTGCATCATTATTAAAAATAACTTTAATAAGCTTTTGTAAAAAGGCTATAATTATGTATTTACACTTCAGGTCAATTGGACAGCAAATGCTCATTCATTAAAATGACAGATGGTTATCTGAATCTTTAAAAACTCTATTATAAGGCACCACAGGAAGCCCCAATCTGCGAGATTTTAATGCTCTGCTTTTATTCTAGTGAATGAGTAAGCAGCTGCATTGCCAAATGGAGGGTAAACCCCATCACATTCCTTGGTGCCCTGTTTGCTCCATCTGGTTGCAACTACTTTCAAAGTATTTCAGCCCACAAGCTAATATAGCCTTCCATTTTACGGGCAAGTTGCTTTGGCTTTACACATGTGACTGCAGTTGCGCTGTCATGAGTACAGCATTCAGTTCTGATACGAGAGATTCAAAGTTTGGGAAAGTTCCTTCTTTGGACTGTACATGTAGGAATCTCTGAACCACCTGGAATATAAATGAAAGTTCCCCAGACACTAGAGAGATTACTGTATTCAAATACCTGCCAGGCCTTGGAATTCATACACTTGTGTTGTTTCTTAGGATACATCTTAGGTATTGAGAGAAGTCAAATAGGAATACTTATTGGGACAAACGCTCCCACTCCATTTTCTGTAAGCGAGAGGGGCAGCATGGTGTTCCCATTTTTCTTGCCCAGCCTTCCAGCTCTTGCTCCTATAGTGGGCTTACTTTAGTGGGTAGGACAGGGTAGCAGTGCCAGTACCACCAATGCCAATACCTTGGAAGACAGAAGAGGACCATTGAGCCATTACCTTGTGCTCTATACCCCATACATTTCAATAGATGCTAACATGGCCTTGAAATTTAAAGATGATCTTGACAACCATTGTCGACAAGGAGATGTGGGCAGGTGAATGAGCATGCTGGCAGAGAAGGGATGGAGTCTCTCCTCTGCATCCAGGATACAGATGCAGGAGGCTGTTGCCCAAGGGAACAGAATTTTCCCTCTCACCCCTCCGTTTGCAGGCTGGTAAACATTTTTGCTGGCTAATAACTAGATTGAGATTATTTGCAAAGCTATTTTAACAGCATCGTTACCTTGATGGCATCAGTTTCCATTTGAGATCATGGAGGTTGAACTAGGACTCTCATGATCCCAGCCAGTGTCACTTCTCCACAGAGGAACATAAGAGAGGTGATGCTTAGTGGTGCTGGTTGTGTCCCCTCCAGTTTAGAAAGAAGGTGGGAAGCCAGCTCAGGTCCCATCTTTAATGAAAAGGTGGCATTTAAATTCAACAAATGAATAAGAAAGAAAGAAAGAAAGAAAGAAAGAAAGAAAGAAAGAAAGAAAGAAAGAGCGGAGGGTCCAAATTTATTTTGGAGGGAAGCAGAAGCCTCCTTGCCCATCCCTGATCAGAGACCTTTTCTTCCCCCACTCAGGCATTCTTGAGATGGTTCATTTCAACATGGGAACTTGCTAAGCTGGTTGGGGGATTCTGGTAACCATGTATTTAGTTTCCTTTTTCCAAGCTCTACATAGCACCAGCTATCCAAGGTTCGAAAAACATGTGGCTTAAAAAAAAAAAGCTCTTATGGGAGCATTATTTGTTTTGGGTTTTTTTCCTTAAAAACTTTTAGAGAAGAATGAAGACTGGGTGAAACTAACTGAAGGCTACATCTGTCAGGTGCAATTAAATCTCACTGATGCTGTTTATAGTGTTATTTTAATTTATGAATTAAAGGAGGCTTGGAGCAGGCCTGGATTCTTACATTTTATGGTGGCCAGCTTCGCCAGTATTTTTTCCCCACCTTTTTTTTTTGGATGTCTTATAGTACTTGCATATGTGATTCTACTGCAGTTGTGGGGAGGGTCTGGTACGGGCCAAGTAGATTTCATTAGGGGTTTACTTATCTCCTTGCTCCCATAATTGTAAGCATTCTCTTAGGTCTGTGATTGTTTATTTTGAAGATGCTGTCCTTATATATTTTTCACATCAGCATGGAAAAATATAATACAGTATCAAAGAGCAGTCTTAAAGATGAAAGCAACAGTCAGACAATGTAGGATTTTAAAAAATAGAAAAGCACGCAGCAGCAGATCAATAGTCAAAAGTTTTCTGAAACTTTAATTGGCCTCCAAAAAGGGACCAGGGAAGAAGAGGGGTTTACCTCTCCTGGAAGATCCATATTACCATATGGTTTTTATTAAACAAACTAGAAGGGCGTATTTTTGACTGGCCTCTTAAAAGCAATACATTAATATGATTTTAGATTTTTTTTTCTTACAGCCAGCACAAATAACTTAGCCTTCTCTTTCCATTAGATGAGGATTCCAGAGCATCAGGGCTGCCACTGAGAAGGCCCAGTTTTGTGGAAACTACCCTGGTCTTCCCTAGAGATAGAATCTTAAGTAGGACTTCTCTGGAAGAGCTGGTGTTGATGGGTTCTTGTGAGGAAGAGATTCCATACAATAATCGGGCCTCAGGCTGTTAAGGACTTTGAAGTTCAAAATCAGTATATTAACAGAATTAAATTATAACTGTATCTGGATTGTGGTCTAAGTATACTCATTTTTTTTTGGTCTTGGATTCCCCCCCCCCCATGACATAAAAGGGCGTTGATTGATCTCATAGAATCACAGAGTTGGAAGAGACCACAAGGGCCCTCCAGTCGAGCCCACTGCCGTGCAGGAATACCCAATTACAGCATTCCCGACAGATGGCCATCCAGCCTCTGTTCAAAAACTTCCAAAGAAGGAGACTCCACTACACAGTGAGGCAGTATATATTCCACTGTCAAACTGCTCTTACTGTCAGGAAGTTCTTCCTAATAGTTAGATGGAATCTCTTTTCCTGAAATTTGAAGTCATTGCTTTGTGTCCTAGTCTCTAGAGCCGGAGAAAACAAGCTTGCTCCATCCTCCATATGACATTCCTTCAAATATTTAAACACAGCTATCGCATCACCTCTTAACTTTCTCTTCTACAGGCTAATCATATCCAGCTCCCTAAGGCGCTCCTCATAGGGCATGTTTTCCATGTTTTGGTCATCCTCCTTTGGACAAGTTCCAGCGTCTCACCTTTTCCATAATTCTTTAAGATGAGTAAACAAATATATATGACCTTGGATCCCATGGTGTAGTTGACAGCCATATAATCAGCTGCAGTGAACCAAACTCCCATCTCTTTACCCTGTACACTGAAGCCATAATGATGGAATTGTTGAAGCCCATTTGGTATGCTTTCCATGGTGGCAAAACTAATAGAGACAAACCCTGGCAACCACTGGTAACTGGTGCAGCTAGGTCAAATAAATATAATTTTTAAAGTATGCACCAGTCAGACTTCAGCTCATAGCACTCAACTGAGAGGTGGTCAGGTAACTGGAAAGTGACATTTAATGATGGCTGCCTTAAAATACATTGTGTGACAATAAAATCTACCACTTTCCTTTCTACCTGCTTCTCTCCTCCCAGTGATTTATCTGCTTATTTATATGTTTGAAACTTTCCTATCTTTTTTATAACTAAACATTCCCAAGACATGTTAGAAGAACAGTTTAAAGAACAGTAAGAGTTAAACTTCAAAATACATTCTCTATAAACACAAACCAGAAACCAAGTAACAAAATTGTCAAAAGAGTTAAAAAAAAAGAATGACACTTAAAGTGAAAAGCTTGGGCTAATTTTAAACAGAAAGAGAAAAAAGAAAAATGTTACTGTTGTATTGTATTGTTATATTTGTCTTCTGCTTTTTTCTCAATATTGGGACTCCGAGTGGTTCACAATTTAAAAAAACAATAGTTAAAATATAGCAATAGCATTTATTTCTGTACTGCCTATCAACTAAGTGTTATCTAAGCGGTTTACAATGTATTTTTAGCTAATTGCCCCCAACAAGCTGGGTACTCATTTTACCGACCCACGAAAGGATGGAAGGCTGAGTCAACCTTGGAGCCTGGCAGGATCGAACTCACAACCTTGTGGCTGCAGTACTGGCATTTAACCACTGTGTCACCTTAGCCCATTAAAATGGATCCCAGACACATTACCTTAGAGCAGTGGTTCTCAACCTGTGCGTCCCCAGATGTTTTTGGACTTCAGCTCCCAGAAGCCCTGAGCATTGACCATAGATGTCCACGGACATCTGGAGACCCGCAGGTTGAGAACCACTGCCTTAGAGGAAAGCATCCCCATCTTTGGGGTACGACCACAGAGAAATCCTTTTTCCAGTTGCTATCTGTCTTACCTCTGACAGTGCAAGTACCTGGAGAAAGACCTTTGATAATGGTCCTAACTGGTGAACAAGTTCACTAGTTGAGGAGACAATGGTCTTTTACGTATCTAGATTGCAAGCCATGTAAGGCTTTGAGGGTAATAGCTCACGCTTTGTGTTAGACTCAGACAGGACAGGGTGCCAATGAAGGCATGTTAGAAATGGTGCAGTATGTCCTGACCAATAATTCTCCATCAGTTTTCCAGCAATAGTATTCATACTAAGCCAATTCTAATTTCTAAGTAGTCTTCAAAGTCTATCCCATAGACAACACATTGTACTAGTTTTGTCTGGACATTGCCATGGCATGGGATGGCACGGGCCAGGCTTAGGGTTGCCCCATTGACAAATGCAGATGGCTTCTGTGCCTTCAGTAGTTTTGCAGAAGAGAGAATTTTAGGTGTTACTTTTCATGCAACCAATAACAAGTAACTCCTGCTGAAATTCTCTTTTCTGTATACCCATTAAAGGTACAGGAGCAGTCTTCAGTTTTTATTGTGGCAACTTTGTTGTTGCGGTGTGCCTTCCAGTTGTTCTGACTTACAGCAACCCTATAGTGAACCTGTCATGGGGTTTTCTGGGGCTGAGAGTGTGCGACATGCCCATTGGATTTCCGTGGCTGAGTGAGGAATCAAACTGTGGTCTCTATGGCCATACTCCCAATGCTCAAATCACTACTCCATGCTGGCTCTCGGTGGCAACTTTAGCCAGGCTTAATATTTAAAACCTTTTGCTCTTACTTATGGTCTCTTATTGGAGTATTGGAGATGGTTTATTTTACGCTTTTTCCATCCAAAGTCTTTTTTTAAAAAGGTGGAGATTGATTTTGCATATTAATGGCTAAAATAGTGGTTAAGAAATTTTACTCTTGAGTTGATTTCCATTGTTCCTGGTTGTTCTTTTAATTGTTGTCACCTGAGATGGAAGTGCTTTTAAATTACAATGCTCTGTGCAATTTTAAATGTAGTTCAGGGTGGATTCACATGACCATGGTTTTTTTTTTTAATATAATGAGCAGGTTTATCATACAGTGCTATTGTTCTCCAACACTGTTGTCCCATGACACACTGGCTCTTTTCCACCCCAAAAAAGGACTGGCAGGATAGTGTTAGAGTATTGCCGTGTGATGGAGAATAAATCCTCATGGCAAGTGTTGTGGAGTTCTGATGGTATTTTGAACCAGTTGGAATAAAACAGATTTTGTCTTAGGCCATTTCCACACTAGACTGTTACAGTGCTATCATTCCACTTTCAACATCCTATGGAATACTTGGGTTTGCAGTTTAGGGAGGGGACTAAGTGGAAGTGGAATAATAGCACTATAACAGTCTAGTGCATAAATGGCCTTACTGTAGCCTAATAAACAATCAAGAGAAGAAACTGATATGCCATTAATACATTTTCCCTTTGTGCCCTATTCACCCCATCTGGTTGCAACAGCTTTTAAAGAATTTCATCCCACAAGTTAATATATTCTTCCATTTTACGGGCAAGTTGCTTTGGCTTTACACATGTGGCAATTCGTCCTCTTCATTCTTCATTCTTCATTCACTAAATGGCCCTACCGTTAGGCAAAGTGAGGCAGCTATCTTAGGTAGGGGATACTGGGCAGCATTCTGTTAATGATATATATGCATCAAAGTGTGGCTTGTGCAGACATTCTTTTTAAAGGGGCACATGGGGCTATTTTGTACTACTACTTAGTGCTTCATCTGAACCCCTTCCCATGTACAGCTGCAAAGCCCCAAGAGGGGTTGTCACTGCCGCTGCTTTTTTTTGTGGGCAGGGGAGGCAATTCAGGCAATGAAAACAAAGCTACTGTGTGGGCTCGCTAGAGAAGGAAAAGGCACATGTATGCCAACTGCGAGCACACCCTTGTTTCTGTTTCTGCTCTGTTTCTCTGGCTTAGAATCCTGGCCACTGAAGTCAAGGTGGCAGCTCTCCCGCATTTCCCTTGAGTCTCTTAACCTACCCTGTGCTGCTCTGCTGAAGGTAGCCTGGGACCCCCAGTTGTGGTGGAGTAAGCTTCCCTTTCACCATGATTAAGATTTGGCTGCTAATCATCTTGGATTCTCTGTGTGGAATGGATGAGAGTGCCATCTTCTGCTTTGCTTCAGGTAGCACAACATCTTGAGCTAGCCCTGATTAAACACAACAAATTGGAAGTATCTTTCAAGAATAAAAATGGCAGTAAATGGAAGTCTTCTTTTCTGGTGAAACAGTAGCAGTTTCTAACTCCAAATGTTCTTGATGGCACACATTTGAACAGATAGGTTAATTTATATGAAAAAAGAATGACAGCATTCAAGTGTCTTAGCTGGCTAGTTTGTGTTTTATAATTCTAGGATCTGTAAGAATTAGATGCAGCTTAACTGGGGTTTCTGACCCTTTGCCTTTTCCCAACCAAATGCATTACAGTTCACTTTAATAACAGTAGTAAATACATTGGATGCTAAGCTGTCAGTGATCCTAACCACTTTTCCATTTGATAATTTTGACAGATTTAGTTCATTTAACTTGTTCTTCTGCTAAAACTGCTAAAGAAGACTTGGAGCCTGCTGTCGGGCAGTTATTCAATGAAGCCACAGAAACAGGTAAAGTATTTTTAAAAAAAATCAAACATGTTAAGTAGTTTCACAGGTTTTCCCTTTCAACTCTTATTTTCTCTCTCCCAAGGCGATTGATGCCCAGTCAGTGTCAGAAGCTCAGTTAAAAGCTTCTGCCTGCGTATGTGTT
Source organism: Iguana delicatissima (assembly GCA_948472985.1). Classification (NCBI taxonomy): domain Eukaryota; kingdom Metazoa; phylum Chordata; class Lepidosauria; order Squamata; family Iguanidae; genus Iguana; species Iguana delicatissima. The sequence continues at coordinate 872,302 of CAOKZL010000010.1, forward strand.
TGTCACCGTTTATTTACTGGAGTGAACATGACTCTCGTTTTAGCAACACGTTAGCAAAACCATAACGGACCTCATAATAGATCTAGTCTATTCCATCCTGTTTTCCACAATCCTAACCTACAATAACTTATCTTCCACTCTGCATACAATGTACTTGGAACTTTGTTTTGTTTTGTTTTCTTTGTATTATATTACATCATATCAATGCAACGATAAAACATTACTAGGATAATATAACTAATACTATGAACATGACACAATACCTAAACTGTTCAATCATCATTCGAATAGATATGACCATAACTAACATCGAGCTTATATGTGTAAGTCAAGATATAAATCAATATTATTTTCAATCAATCAATATTAAATCAAGATATGAATCAATAATATTATTCAGTATTTAACATTATATTTGTCTATAATTGATATAGCAGGAGAAAACAATGATTAAATTACCTAGACTTAAGTTAATTACCATAATCCTCATGGTTTCTAGCTGTTATCCTGAATAATTATATAGTCAGTTTAGAGGTCCTAGTTTATCTAACATTCAAACAAATAAATAAATAACTGGGTAAATATATAAATAAAATGAAAGCGAAGTAGATCCATGGAAAAATAACTCAAAATCTCAACTCAACTCAAAATCTAATTTATAAATCTGATTTATAGTTTATAAATCTAAAAGAAGATCCCCCCTCAATCTCTCTTTCCATACATTTTTAAAGTATTCCATTCTTGATTCACTTTGATTTTTCATACGCATAGTTAGCAGTGTGTATATTGTTATACACACTGCTAACTATTGGGAAGAGCAGATTTCTACCCCGTTCTCTGCTTTCCCTCCACTTAATTAATTGCATGCAAAATATTTTTGCTGTTTGTACCCAGTTTGCAGCAATTGAAATAAGCTGAGGACATAGGGAGAAGATAGGAGGAGAGAAGAGAAACTGGGATTTTTTAAAGGCAGCTGAAAAATTCAGATGACAAAGGATTAATCAGGATTGTCTCTGCCCAGTTGGGACAGTTGGAAGATATACATCTGTCACAAAAATGGTTTCTAACAGTGAAGAAGTCAAGCAGTAGTCCCCCATATCAGCTTCTGAGATTTATCCCTAAAAAATCATCTGGACCTCTTTAGTATCCTGTGTCATTGTCAGTTGAACTTCACATAAAACTAAGTGTTGTTAATGTTAATAATATTTAAAACAACCAGCATTTCTGTAGTGCTTTGGTAGAGTGCTAGTGATTGTAATACTTGTTCATTTATTTGATTTATATTCTGTCTTTCCGACAAAAGGGGGACCCAAGGTGGCTTATTTGATTAGTCACCAAAAATCATAATATTAATATACAATTAAACAAATTATAATATTAAAACACAACTGGATTAAAAACAATTAAAAGTGCCGTAGCCAAAAAATGCAACATCCAGCCGTTGAAATTAATAATATACTCACTGTTATTATTAGGAATGAAAATTATGCATATTCACTAGTTGTAATGTTTGCTCCAAAAGGATGGGAAATCCAAAGTTGGAAATGCATGTGATACATCTGATTGTATCAGATAAGAACATGGTTTCTGTGTGTATTTTGATATTCCTTCAGGTCTCTAGTGGGAATAGTACCAGGTCAGTTACATATGAAGGGGTTCTTGTTTGGGAGTTTCGTGGACTCTCCGTCATAGAGAAGAACAATAGGTCAAGGTTTAATCTCCGGATTTTTTTTTTAGGCTGGCTTTACCCTTCTATTAGCAGACCAGAGAGACCATTCCCATAAATGCTGAAAATCCATTTGCTGTTGCTCCAAATATATCTCCCGTAATGTAACTTCTTTTAAAAAGTGATGTTGTAGAGATCTGAAAAAAATATGAAAAAGCGGTTAGAGTGCCGCTTAGTGTCGCCTTGTCCTCCCTCTCTCTTTTTTTTTCTTTGTTAACATTAATCTTAATGCTTAAAGTGATCTGGTTTTGAAGTGATGTATTGTTTGGAAGCTGCCTGAAATTCTTTTGGAGGAACTCTGTGATCAGAAGGGTCCTCAGGTGCATTGAGGCACTGAGAAGCTAGTTTTCACTGACACATAGACCTTTTTATCATCAAGATGAGGTAGTGGTCGTATTTTAATTAAAATGTCAGAACAAATACTGTTGGAGTTATTGAAAATGAATCACCAGATAAAGTGAGCACTGGGCCATGGCAGGTCAGAGAAGCAAAGTCACCTGAAGGAAGAGGACTCTATTCATTTTCCTGACTAAATGAAGAAGAGATAACTTTTTTTTTTTAATATGAGCAGTAGGAACTTTTAATAACATTTTAAAAAGGACTCCTTCCGTAACGTCAAGCACCACATCTTTCTGCCATCGACATGAAACGAAACAACATGGGGAAAAAGATTTACAAAGGAAAAATTGACAGCACACACCAAGAGGACTGAAACTCAGGTTGATCATATTTATTTATTCACTTACTTACTTAGTAGATTTCCATGCCACACAAATGTCAAATGCCCTTAGGCTGCTTCACAATCATTTAATAAATGAATAAATAAAATAAATTTATAAAATAAAACACACAAAACACTTTATTAAAACCACCAGAACAATAAGACAGCCAATTCCAGTATTAAACTATTTTTTACAAGCCAGCAATGAGACTATCCTTTCTAGCTGCTGCACTATCCAGAATGGTACCCAGTGTTCCAGTTGTAGTTGCACCATGAATTTGTGAAAGAGTATTAATATGACAGGGTTTTTGTCCCCCCAGTTCTCTTTTTTCTGATGCACCGTTATCACTTTTTGGCCAAAAGAGAACTAATCCTGGAAATCTGGAGAGGATGAGGGACACAAAAACAGCCAAACAGCCATTGGAGTCTTAAAGAGACACATTGCCCCTCCCTGAAGTAGACCATGCCTACCAGTTCCCTCATATCTCTACTTTTATTGAAAGAACTCTAAAGATTAGTGGAGAAATAGGAGGTCCGTGGTAAAGAAAAGGTTAAGAACCACTGTTCTATTATTTTTTTCTTTTTTAACCTGTCATTAATTTAAACTGTTTATATTGTTTTGCTTTCAAGTACTTTAAGAATTCCGGGCCATAAACCATCAGGACCAGGTGATCTATTTGTCTGAAATTGATCAGTGCCCACCTCCTAACTCCCGGGCCATGGTTTGTAGTCACAAGTCCTCTTCTGATTTTGAAAAACAGTTCACTCTAAAGTTTGGATCCAACTAAATCTGAATCTGCAAAGTATGACTTAAGTCTGGATCCATTTCCTATATTTTTAAGAAAGAAAAGGAACTAAATATTTCAGGAACATCTGTTTAGAACCAGGCGTTGTGTTAAAATATATTCTTTATTTCATTTGAGTAGATATAGTGCACTTTCCCACAGTAATCTGTAAAGACAGGTAACATACATAAAAGGCTGGTGTGGTGTAGTGGTCTGTGATTCTGGAGACCAGGATCAATAGCTCTGCTCAGCCATGGAAACCCACTGGGTAACATTCGGCAGGTCACACTGCCTCAGCCTCTAATGAAGGTACTGGCAAGCCCTCTCTGAACAAATCTTGCCAAGAAAACCCGGTGATAGGTTCACCTTAGTGTTGCTACAAGTCACAAATGGCTTGAAGGCACAGAACAATAGCAAGGAACAAAACTGGACATAGCATGCATTTAAAAAGATAGATCTAACTGAAAAGCAGTAAAAGGCAAACAAATATAAAGATCAGCAAGAGAGGACCCTAAACTCTTTGTGGCAGTTTTAGTTTGGAATGAGCAAAGAATAGTTACCACGAAAATATCTCCAGAGAGGCAATTCCACACTGTGAAGACTCTATGGCAGGATATCAGATAGTTTGGTTTTTTAAAATACTTTTGCTAGTTTGTACAAGACTGATTTGCCAGCAAGCACTAATAACTAGAATGTTTTTCTCATAATTTCAGGAAGTAAAGGTGCAGGAGAAGAGGAAAAGCCTCAGATTCTCTGGTCAGTATATTTCAACATGAGAGACTCATCTGAGGTAGACAGAGCTTCATATGACAGCTTACCCTCAAATGTCTACGTTTGTTCTGGACCAGATGGTGCTTTGGGAAATGATTGTGCTGTCAAACAGGTGAGGGAATCTCAGATTTTTCGTCTTTTGGCTGAACATTGGTAACAGAGGAAACGATGCAAGCAAAGTGGTTGTGACTCACACTCAGAAAATAACTTTGAAGGCCTGTTAAATTCTTCCTTGAAGTAGTAGTCAGCTTTACAAGCTTGAGAATCAATAAAAGCAATTTGTTAGTTTAAAAAAAATCCAGCCAGGTGCGTAAGGGTGAACGTGCTCCATCAGGTGTCACGGTCCTAAGCCAAGTGGGACGGCATGTAATCAACACAAACGTCTTGAACTTGGCTGCATGTACAATTAGCAGCAGAATTACCAGTTCGCAGTTCCTTCAGAGCTGTTGTAATACTACTAGCTCACCAAACAAAATTGAGAAAAGGAAATTGGGGTGGGGGCCACACAGAGATACCTCTTGCACAGACTGGGTTAGGTTTGGATCTTTAAAAAAAGTTTCTGAATCTGCAAGTGTAACCCTTAAGGAAAGTAACAAAAATTCCATTCAGAGCAAGTAGGCAGAAAAACATTTTTGTGAAACACCACCTGTCTTCTCTGGATTTGGCTTCGGCTTTGGTTCATTTCTTAACTGTTGCAGCCCATTAGTGACTCTGAGTAGCTTTCTGTCTGTTTAATGGAGATGGCCCACATCTCTTAATGCTATTGGTATTGGGATGTCACAAAGGCTTGCAAAACTTTGCAAGACGAGACACAACAACTTCTCCTGATGTCATCTGGTTCATTTGCCATGTTCAAGGGCAACTTGCAACTTCCACTCTAGCCTCAAAAGGCAGCCCCGCATAGAGCATATTGCAGTTATCCAGTCTCACGTTCACTAGTAAGTAGATCACTGCAGCCAAGCTGTCCCTGATCATGAATGATCCTTACTGGTATACCTTCCAGAACTGGGAAGGTGCACACCTCGCCATGGCAGCCAGTTGTAACGGATCTAAGACAGGATGGGGAATCTCCTCCTCTGGCTTGATTCGTGGAGGCCCAAACTGGCTGTCTCAGGTTCACCAGAAAGCTACATGATCTAGAACTGATCTAGAACTGTGGGGAGGGGCAAATTTTTGAACCCATGTACCACAATGGATTGCCTCTCCACATTTTCTGTCAAAAATTGGAACGAGAAGGTCTCTCTGGTCCCAATTTCTAGTTTTGTTGGGGTCGGGGGGTTGAGAGGGTTGAGGGTGGTTTTGACAAAACCATCGATTCTGAAGGTAATGAGGAGCAGGAATTTGTCCTTTTTTAGTTTTTTTTTTTCACTTGGAAAAAGAATGAAAAATGTTAGAGGGGAGGCATATGTGGCAGCTCTGGAGAAGATCACAGCACATCGTGGGTTTGGAAAAAGGAGTTGGGATTGCATACCTCATCCCGATCTAAAGCAGGTGTTACTCAATGTGCTGTTCACTGGAGTAGTGCCGATCCCTTATCCACTGGCTGCTAGTCCCTGGCAAGTTCCCAGGAAATAAACAGTTGTAGCCAATGGACACAAATATGGTGCCAGTTTCTGGCACATTGGGAATAAAATTGCCAGTCTCCCACATCAGATAGCCTAGGAATCACTGATCTAGAGATTAAACAGCTACTCTTTCAGAGAGTGTGCAACCTGATTAGAGCAAGTAATTTTTTTTCTAATTCCCAGACAAGGACTTAGCTATCTATGGTTCCTTTGGGGAGGGTGAGGGAAAGGCCATCCCCCCTAGACTGTCCATGGGAAGAGAGGCACTCCCATCTTCTGCAATCAGTTCCTGCCTCTGGTCTTTATTCTGGCCCCATTTGTTGTAACTGAAGCCATGGAACTGAATGAAACCTGAATGAAGAAGAGCATAGGTAAAATCCAAAGATTAGAGGACAGGAGGCTGGTCCTCAAGAATACTAGGGAAGGGGTTGGCTCCTGTATCCCACCCATTAAATTGTACGGACAGAATGCTGCTAGGGGACGGGCGAAGGAAAGTAATTTTTCCAAGCCACTAGAGAAATTGCATGAATTTTTCAGGGAAAAAAAAACAAAAAAAAAAAGATTTTTTTTCCAGAAATGCCACCAAGCCTAATCCTAGATTTCCTAGAAATCACCCATCTTTAGAAATAAATGCATCTCTGTTCTACTTTAGCTGCCTCAAGCTATTGTACTTTTTTTTGTAAATCATTTATTAATATCACAGAAGGCTTATGCTTCCTAGAAGTCTTTGATCTTCTTTTATCCTCTTAACGGGCAAATTATTGCCTTGTAAAACAAAATTAAGACTACTATTAGCCTTTGAAAATACAGATCAGATGTGAGAGTTTGGGCTGTCTCAGCTGTTTTTCTTAAAAAAGCCCATTGATAACATCTACTTTAAAAAAACTGCAGCTGCTTAAAATTTCTTGCATATATTCTCTGTAGCCTGAGTCATTTAAAAATTAATGGTTGCTGTCTCCTTCTGAGCTTTAGCAGTTGAGAAAATTATCCCTGCATGCCCAGAATGAGGGACAGGGCTTAAAATGCTTTTATATGCTCGTAGCCAGCTCTCAAAGTAAAACTATGCACATTACATTGCTTCTGAATGCTACACAGCCCTTGACTCTCTTCTTGACACATCCAGGGGACTTAAAAATGCTCAATTTTTAGTGACATTGCGTCTGTGGCATTTTTCTCTTGATTCTAATCTTTTAGATTGTTAGAAATATACACAAATGCTCAGTTCTCCTAGGTGTTTAAAAGTTAATAGGCAGTTATGGTGTGCCAAGGCTACTAACACTGCCACGCAGTTGCTTGGAAAGGCTTAGATTAGCCTGTGGCTTCAACCATGAAACAAATGAACCGCATGGTTTCTTTCTTCCCCATCCTCCTTCTTCCAAACAGGCTGAAGCCATCTTTCAAGAGATGTTCCCCAAGGAGGAATTCTGCCCACCGCCTCCAAATCCAGAAGATATCATCTATGATGGAGATGGTTCCCAGCTAGAGGATCCTGGATTTGGTAATCCATCAGAGGACAAGCCAGAAACTGTACCTGAGAAGAACATTGAAAAGGAGGAGGGACCCCCTGAGGAATGAAGCGATGACAAGGCCATAACTAAACCAGTGTCACTATAGACTTTGAGTGAGGTTCAGTCCTTTCAGAAGGATAACCAACTGCTTGTCATTCGGTGGGACGTTACAAAGGTGTTTAATAGCCTGAATTGAAATGGGACAAGATCTTGTCTGCAATCACATGCTGAGATGTATTACATGCTTGGCTCATTTCTCATGGAAGTACATGTTACTGTTCTGTAAATAGGTTACCCCATTTCATGGAGTTTACTGAAGTGAAACAGCAACACGATATATTTTGGGGTTTGATTTTCTTTTAAAAGTAATCTGAAAAAAAAAGCCCAATTCCATTCCCAGAAAACAACTCTTTGGGTGGATTAGAGAGCAGGTTGTGACCTGTTTATAATCAATCTCATAGGAGATCTTCACCAGAAGGAAAGAATTCAGGTATTATGCCATTTTCTTTGGCTTGCTGTGCAGAATGTCACTGAAGTGGCTTTCAAGCTCTGCTGTCATATGCTTGCTAGAAATAAATAAAAAAAAGATATTCTTGCCTTCTTGGAAATGTGTGTCCAGTAGCTCTTTAAAAGGTAAAGACTCGCTCATTTAATTTCATTGAAGAATTTAGCTATAGTTATCACTGATGTTTATGGTTTAAGAAACACTTTACCCGGGTATTCCTTGACGTTTTCAGTGACTGACAGCCTGCACTACAGTCTATGTAGAGGAATCTCCCCAGAATTGGAGGGCCCAGTGCTTCCTCCTCTCTTGGCCACCCACTTGGTGCATCTGTACAGGTGAGCACACTGGCAACGTGCTAGGGAAATCTGGAATTTGCCAAGTGGATGGGCTGTATCTCCAGTTAACCTTCGGATTGGTCAAGGTGCATGGTAGGTTGACCTAAGTGGGACTGCTGGATGGAGAAGGTGATGTGGACATGATCTTCCCGTCTCCCAAGTGACCCTGATGTGCTTCTTGCACATGTGCCAAGAACATAAAGGACAAAAGCTGGTCTGTTGGGCCTTATGGGGATCCCTCCAGGCACTGCCCCTGCAGCTCTGTGGGGAGGGATCATAGAATCCTAAAGCTGGAAGGGGCCTCATGGGTTGAGGAATTTTCAGAAGATACTTCTTAAACAAGATCAAGGTACCTGTATTCCAAATGAATCAGCATTTGAGTGACTGTCTTTTCTTAAAAAAAATAAAATAAATAAGGCAAGGAATTAAGCTGAAAACGGTTCAGCCTGCTCTCATCCCTGGCAAAAACATCTAAAATTGATGATACTTCAAAAGGCATTTTTAATAAGGACTATTTGTCCAAAAAACCCCTTGAAATGATAGCTTATAAATATGGATTTGTAAGTAGAAAGGCATAGTGTGGAACAAATGTGAAAAGACCATTCATTAGTGAGGAATGAAACTAGCCCAGTATTGGCCGTTGTGATGTGGTTTTGACTGAGGAGCATGGGACGTGTTGTGCAGGTGCCTCTTGGAAGGTACTTTGTGCACAGATGTGCATTGCCCCATGGAATCTCTCTCTGATGAACTAGGCTTTCAGTGCAAGGGCTGGAGCGGAGTTAACTTGAAAGCCAAAGGGGCCCAAAACAAAGTTAGGCTTTGCGGGTGTCCTGAGAGTCTTTTGAATTTGTTTAGATACTCTTTCTTGGTGCTCTGAGGTCAACTTCCAGCTGCCCGTTTGGTATATTCCTCAGTACCCTGAGAGTTGAGTTGTTGTGGAGCAACAGCAGAGGGGAAACATGGCCCCTGCAACAAAAACAGGACAGCCCCCCGAGATGTTCATTGTGGTGGCCATCCTTGGGATGCTGAAGCCTGTCCTGCTGCTGAAGGCTAGAAAGTTGGGTTTTGCCTTTGCAACAAGGTTGCTCCCCAAAACAGTGCAATCTGCCTTCCCCATCTAGCTGAATATATTCACTGATATAGGAGAAAGTCATGAGATACATATGGAGCTAGCCAATGGAGGGCTCAGAACCCTTGTCCATTGCAAATACCCTTGTCCATTGTTCTCTTTCATAGTCATGCTAGAGTGGGGTGGGAATCATGAGATCTTCCAGAAGGTATTGGACTTCATCTCCTAGCATTCCTCACCATGGACGCTGCTGGTGCGTATAGGCCAAAACCCTCTGGAGGGCTGCGTAATTCCATCCCTGCACAAGAGCGTCACAAAGCCTGCTGGCAGTTGGCCTTTATAAATATCAAAGGAGAAAAGTTTCTAAGACTAGGAGGAAAATACGTAAGAGTATATGTACATGTACAGGAAATGATTCCATAAGAAAGACTTAAAATGCCAACAAATACATTAAAGGCGGTAAGTGTTTACATACTACTTTTACTATGAACAGCCTTTTCCAGTCTTGTGTGTCCTCTGAGCAATGCTGCTTGGTAGCTTGCCTTTCCCATTTTACAGATGAAAGACTGAGACTGAGAGCAAGAAACTTACTCAAGGATACCCAGATGTGCACAACAATGCATTCTAGCCAACAGAGAGTGTATCAATACTGCATGGCTTGTAGTGGTTTGATACCATTTTTACTCTCTTGGCTCCGTCCTATAAACTCTAGGAATCTGTGGTTTGATGAGGTATGTAGAATTCTCAGCATTAAATTAGAATTAAAGGCGGTTAAAGCAGTATCAAACTGCCATAATAGTGTAGATACACTCTTGTGGCACATTTTGGAAATAGCATCTAGTGGACAGATTCAGGTTGCAGGGCTTAAATTTTGTTGTGTAAAATTAGATGACATTTCAACTACTATGCAGCTTGCTGTACCCAAGTTGTACAATACAACTGCTCGTTAAAAAGCGTAATAGCATTAATGATTAACCTACCATTTGTGAGGGAGACGACTAAATCTCGGCTCCCACGGTTCAGCTGTTCAGCTTGAGTCTCCCTCAGTGATGACTTTGAGCCACAAAAGACAATTTGTTCTCTATAAGCACAACAAATTCGTGCAGCATAATAAAACAAGTGTGGCTGTATCACTGGTAAACAATGTATCCATGCAAACATTGCAGCTCAAATTCATTTTGGCTTTTATGTCGTGCTTCTTGTGATGCTTGCAATTAAGCTGTTGTTTATGGCTGATAACGGAGAGGCGGCCTCCTTTCATTTGCTCTTGCTGTTCTTGTGCATAAATCAGAAAGCATGAAGGTAGCTCTATTATATTTGAATGTTTACCAAATCAATAGAGGAGTCAGAATGTTCTCAAGGCCTTTTAGCAAGAAGAATCCTACCTGGACCTTTTTTTTTTTTTTAACTTTCTATTTTTTATTTGGAAATGACTGCTGCTGTATGAAAATTAAAGATTTGCTTGCAAGACAATTTAAGTGATTGGTTGAAGGTTGAAGCAGGGTGGTGTCTTTGTGCATGCATGTGCTAGTTCTTGTACTCTGTTCAGACATCTCAAATATTTTTAGTGGGGAGATGAAACAGAAAGTGCACCTAGGTCAACAGAAGTCAGCTTTATTGGTGTTTGGAATTCATTGGTGCTCTTCCTGGTTTCTATATAGTAAACAGTGGAGGGTTTTTTTTTTAATCCAGATGACTTTTTTTTTCCTATTTTTTACCTCCAAATTTGTATGTGAATGAGAGAGGTTGAAATTGTCTTCTCATAGAATCATAGAGTTGGACTCAGCCATTGAGTCCAATCCCCTGCCATGCAGGAACACATACTCAAACCACCCCCAGCAAATGGCCATCCAGCCTCTCTTTAAAAACTTCCACTACACTCAAGGCAGTATATTCCACTGTTGAATGGCTCTTACTGTCAGGAAGTTCTTCCTAATATTTAGGTGAAATCTCTTTCCCTGTAGTTTGAATCCATTGCTCCGTGTCCTAGTCTCTGGAACTTGCTCCACCTTCAACGTGACATCCCTTCAAATATTTAAACATAATTATCATGTCACCTCTTAACCTTCTTTTTGTCAGGCTAAATATACCTAGTTTCCTAAGCTGTTCCTCATAGGGCATGATTTCCAGACCCTTCACCATTTTGGTTGCCCTCTTCTGGACATGTTCCAGCTTGTCAATATCCTTCTTAAATTGTGGTGCCCAGTACTGGACACAGTATTCCGGTGAGGTCTAACCAAAGCAGAACAGAGTAGTATTATTACTTCCCTTGATCTTGACACTATGCCCCATTAATGCAGCCCAGAATTGCATTGGCTTTTTTAGCTGCTGCATCACACTGTTGACTCATGTTCAGATGGTGGTCCACTAAGACTCCTAGATCCTTTTCACATGTACCGTTTTCAAGCCAGATATCACTCATCCTATATCTGTGCATTTAATTCATTCTTCCTAAATGTAGTACCCTACATTTCTTCCTGTTAAAATGCATGTTGTTAGTTTTGGCCCAGCTCTCTAATATCTCCCACATAACTCAGTTTAAAGCCCTCCTGATCAGGTTTGTGAGCCTCTTAGCAAAAACATTCTTGCCAACTACTGTCAGGTGAAACCCATCACTTGCCTGTAGTTCACCTTCATGAAACCGCAGACCATGATCCAAGAAGCCAAATTGTTCCTAGCAGCACCATCTGCAGAGCCAGTTGTTCACCTCCACTGTTGTTCTTTCCCTTCCTGGGCCGTGTCCTTTAACTGGGAGGATAGATGAAATGACAACCTGTGCGTCAAGTTCCTTCAGCTTCCTACCTAGAGCCTCATAATCCCTTGTAATATGCTGAAGGCTATGGCTTGCCTTGTCTTTGGTGCCCACATGGACCAAAAGGAGAAGGGGTAATGGTCAGTGAGCATCACAAGTCTTGCCAATCTCTCTGTGACATCACTGATTTTTGCCACAGGGAAACAACACAGCTCTCAAGTCATCTTGTCAGGCCAACAAACCACTGCTTCTGTTCCCCTTAGCAGGAAGTCCTTTACCACCATCACCTGCCTCTTCGGGGCGATTCCATATGCTGAATTTCCAAGGATATCCCCACATTTTCTGAGGACTGACACTGCTGCTTGTGTTGCTGTTCCTCATTATTTCTGATAAGAGAAAGAGTTTCAAATCGATTCTGTGGCTCCAACTCACTGAACGATCCCTGGTCCTTCTATGAGTCACATTGTTCCAAATGTCAGCCTCCTGTGTTTGGGAACTGACCTCCTGCTCAGAGACATCACCTGTGTGTTCCTCTATCAGGATGGTCTGTTCTGCTCAATCTAAGAAAACCTCATGCTCCCTACTGTGTGGAAGAGTACATACATGGGCCTCAAGTTGCTGGAGCTTTTCTTCCAAGAGTGCCACCAATTTGAACCTGCTGCAGGCAAAGCCGTTCATCTCCTCTGGCAAGAACACAAACACACCACAGCTATTGCAGGTGACCACTGTGATAACTGAAGCCCCTGCAGCTGTTGGTCCTGGTGGCTCTGGCTGGAGATGGGTCCTGCAGCTCAGGAGCTCCCCCTGCTGCCATGGACCAAGCAGGCACAGACGTCCCTCTGCCTGCTCCTTTAGAGCAACAGGGATCTGATTCTGTGCCTGCTCCTTTGGAGCAACAGGGATCCAATTCTGAAGAGGCTCTGGGGCCCGGTTCAATAAGCCCCCAGTCAAGGCAGAGACTCAAGAGGGCTGTGCAAAGAGAGGCTTCCTTGGTAAGTGCCTGCCTGGAAGCTTCGCTTTGCTTGTGGCAAACTTCTTATAAGCCCTCCTCTTGCCTGTACCTTGCTCCCAGCGCCCAGTCTCTGATACCTTGAATTGATCTCTGGACCCTTGGCCCTTAGCTTTGGAACTCTGACTATGGCTTCGCTTGGCGCTCTGGTAAATGAACTTCCTTGAGTAAGTGTTTGCTGTCTCCTCCTGGCTGGACTTTGCTGGCTCTCCCACTCACTTCTCCAGGCTGGCTCACTGCCCAGGTCTCTGACCTTGACAACCATGGCAGCTCCCTCATACTCCATATTCAGTAGTCTTAAGTAGGCACTGAAAGAAGTCTGGGCCTCCTCCTCAGAACTCTCGTGCTAATCACCCGCACTCAATGCTGTTTGGCTCTGCCTGTTAACAGAGCTCCTGTTCAACTGCCACTGGCCCACAGGGACTGAACCTGCAAGACAGAGGCAACAGTTATATATTGCTGTTGGTTGCTAGCTCCAACCCCAATCAAGTCAGTGACACAGCAGAAGTCCCACCCACTTAGACCATGTGCTTGACGAGACCACATGGCCAGATAGAAACACACCCACACAAGCCTTTAAAAACACAGAATCAGATAGTCAAGGATGTCCTCCCAAACTCAGCTCACTTTCTGCTCTCTCCTCCGGGACTCTCCTTGCCTTATCTCATGCTGCTTTGTTGCTCTCAGTCACAGATGCACATCTTGTGTCCTGGAGACCATATGCACTGCCTGAAGTACAGTTCCGCTGAGGATGGTCTGACCCATCTACTCCTACCATCAGATCTCGCCACACCCATCCCAGTGGCTGTGCTTTCCTTGCTGCTGCTGCTAGGAGTGTCAACAGTATAGTGTTCAGGTGGAGGAAAGCCACAATACGAATCTACAGGTGTGCACTCTTATTTGACAGGTTAGAGACCAAAGCACTGTCAGAAAACAGAAATCGTCAAAAATCAGAATGCATTGCAAATCAACTCAATGCCAACTTTCTGTTCAGTCTATGTACAGCCTGAGTTGATAGAGAGAAAAAGCAGTGTGTGGTTGCAAATACTGTATGAGAGATGGACTGTGCTCAATTTCTAAGGGATTTTGGGTTGCATCTCAATCTTTTTGTCTTTTCGATGAACAAAAAATGGGTGCTGAGTTTACTGAGAGAAAAAGCAGGGCATTGGAATCCATATATTCCATGTGTGGTTGAAACAGTGGACCACACATCAAATATAGGGGTTCTGGTTGTAATTGAAAAGCGTTGAAAGAGGGGGTCATCAAAAAGCAGACCATTGAAAACCAGGGGATGCCTGTATTCAGCTTTGGTTAGCCTTCACCTGGACTACTGTGCCCAGCTATGGGTGCCACAGTTCAAGAACGATATTGACAAGGTGGAACGTGCCCAAAGAAGAGCAACCAAGAGGATCAAATTCCTGGAAATCAAGCCTTGTGAGATACAACTTAGGGGGCTAGATACATTTAGCTTGGCGAAGACTGAGGGTGACATGATAAATATCTGAAGGAATGTCATGTAGAAGATGGAGCTGGCTTGTTTGCTGCTGCTCCAGAAACTAGAACACAACTAGAACTCTGCTGAGACTAGAGGCTAGTATTGTTTTGAAGCTGGAACAAATCACAAGAAAAGAGATTCCACCTAAACATTAGAAAGAAAGAACTTCTTTCCTGCAAGAACTGTTCAACAGTGAAATAGATTGCTTGGGGGTGTGGTGAACTTTTTGGAGGTCTTTAAGCAAAAAGTTGGAGGGGCATCTCCCAGGAGTACTTATATATTGCTGCATGGCAGCAATTGGACTAGATGATCCTTGTGGTCCCTTACACCTCTGTGGTCTTATAGTACTAACAATCTGTGTCACGATCACAAAAGGAGAGGTGATGATTTCCCTCCCCAGAAATCCTCATGCAAGTCACATTTTGCTCTTCAAGAAGGGAATGGAGATGACGATACTGTTCACTCCTTCCAAACAAGGAAAGAGGCTAAAATGTGGATCTTTGCATGTGTATGCAGAAGAGATTGAAGTATAGAGAAGAAGGGAAGCATGAAAAGCCCACTCTGGCCACTCTATCTTGGAAGAAGAGTTCTGCTTCTCTATCTAGTCTATCTCAGTGTTGAGTCTACCTTACCTCAGCTCTTGTTTACATCAAGGTTGCTGCTGCTGTTGTTGTCATAAAAATCATCATTGTCATAAAATCATCATTGTCATCACCATCATTTTATTCTTACAGTGTCAGTTGGGATGGAGGGAGGGCCTTTCACCTGCTTCTGGGCCTAGTCTTGATGGAACTGTGACTGCCTCTTCTTCTCTCCCTCTGGGGCCAGGTCAAGGGCATTGGGATGGGAAGAGAGCCTTTCCACTGCTTCTTGATTTTCCATGGTCTAGCTTTGCTTTCCCCAACCTGGTACTCTCCAGACAAGTTGTACATGCTGGCCAGGGTCAAGAATGTCTCCAAAGCATCAGCGACTTCCATATTTTGTTCACTTGCCGTATGAGAATCTCATGGGGTTGCTGTGACAGTTTAATACCCAGTGGTTCACTGTGGAGCTAATTCCAGATTACAATCTTCTGATCTTTCCTGTCCCCAGAATTAATGTGTTAAAAATGGGGTGGGATTTTTCTTCTCCTTCTCTGAATTTCATAATTTAACCATCCCGAAAGAAGAGGAAGATTTGCCTGGAGAGGGTGGGGAAAAAAAAATAAGCCAGGTTGGAGAGGATATATTCTAAGATAATATGGCTTTTTAAAAAACTAGTAATTTATCTATAAGATTATTAATCAAGTTTGAGAAAGATAAGGTTAATTGAATTTTTAAACGAGCAGCTGTGTTATCCTTCAAGCACCTTGGAGCTCATTCAATATTCACACCTTTTTATCCCACTCAGAAGTGATCTGATAGGTTTGAATCTTTTTCAGTAATGCTTCGAACATAAACTTCTACTTATTGAACTATTAGCCTTCAGATGGGGGTTCAATCTGGTAGCTAAGTTACTCATATGTAGATCACCTCATTGGCACCACTCCATTTTTAAAATTCATTTTTAGGTAGAAGAACGTAACAAAAGTGCATGGATTTATAAAGATTCTCAATCAGCTAAAGAAATTATAAAATGCAGCATTCTGCAGCCTGTTTTTAAAATGTTAATTCCGTTCAGAAATGCATGTTTTAAACTCCCAGGTAAGTATATGTAGGATTGTGGCTTTAGTAGATTAATTTGCTAAACGTTTGCCAATTAAATTGGCACAAGCTTGCATAAGCAATGGTCCTGAGTGATGCAATTCAGAGGTATTTCTTCCTATGTTATTAGAAATGCTTTTTCTAAAAAGCACTTGGCATCCATTGAGTTTAAGTACTATATTGAAATTAATTACAGGAAGTCCTTTACTTTTGATAACCCCATTATTTGACAACTCATTGTTCTGACACTTCCAAAACTAAGGACAAGTTTCATTAATTTGATAGGAGTTCTACTCTTTCATCAGTTCTTCTTGCCTACAGAGGCTCATTTTGGACTGCTTGCATGCATGCACTGCTTGGAAAGTCAGCTGAGAAGCGGGGGGGAAAAAGGGGATAAGCCAGCTGAGAGACTTTGCAAGCAGCACACGTGCTTGGTCCGAAGTGAGCCTCCAGAAGTCCTTTGCGCTCCCTACCATAGAGGACATGGGTTCCGCTTTTCAACCAATTCCATTTTCTGACAGAAATCTGGTCCTTAACCTCTCAGATAATTGGGGGAAGCCCATATTCAGGCAAAGGGAGAGAACACCAGAAAATCAAAGTAAGAGGTGAATCTTAAGCGTGTGTTTTAATCCGGTTTGGTTGCCCAATATATTTCATCAAGAGGGGATGATCGCTCTGGATTATAAATCTAAAATGTATTTAGATCATACATCATGTGCCTTGAAATTAAACAAATATAATTTATTTAGAGAACAAAGCATTTTAAAAAAAACAGATCAAAAGAGGGTTTTACGAAACAAATTGGTCAAAGGAAATGTTGCAACGCTAGGGCCCTATGGAGGCCAACTTTAACAGTGCAATTCTAGGGTCTCAGCTCAGACATCAGTCCCACGGTAGCCCAAAGGTATTCCACCATGTGGAATATTCTGATACTGACATGCTCCAGTGATTTTTATTTTTAGATGCATGTTCAAAACATGCCTATTTTTGCAAGCCTTTGCCGTGCAGTCCACCCTATTGGTCGTTTCATGAACGATGTCAATACTGTACTTTAATGCAGCGTATTGATAGATTGCATGTTTTCTTGTATAATTCTTTGAAATCTTCCGCTCTTAAGTTTCTACGTATTTGTAGATGAATGAAGGTGAATGCTGTATTACTGGCGAGGGTTGGTTCCATCTGTTAAAATGTTAATGGCTCTTGAACGGCACAACCTTATTCACACTTGAAAATCTGCATTGGGATTCTGCCTTCTTTTCCAACCACGGCATGCCTTCTGTCAGCCAGTAATTGTTCATCTATCTCGTGGAAACCACTGTAGACAGAAAACTGCTACATTAGCTTTTTTCCCCCCTCTGGCCCCCTTTGACAACGATTGTGCTTTGGGCCATTTGACAGGTAATCATTAGAACTACGATGCCTGCAGACTAACTGGACCTTTTCCTCCTATTATTGCAAGGAGGGATTTATGTAGGTAACTCCCATTAATGGTAATGGGACTTGCATGTGTAAATTCTCCTTGTGTCAATGGCAGAATTGACCCCTAAAAGAAATCTGCCATGCTCTGGATGAGTGGATTTCAAAGTGGCTCCAGAGCTGCTGTTGAATTTCTTCCACTGAAAATGACCATTGCCAGGTTTTTTTTTGCCCTCTGTGGTCACTGCGTTTCATTTCACAATGGCTAACGACAGCGAGGAGCTGCAAATACTTTCAAAAGAGATAGCTGTGTGCCTCTGTCCTAAAAATGGGGGTAGAGTGATGAAGGCATTTAGTAGCACTTTAGAGACTAATTGGTTTATTTCAATGTGAACTTTGGTGGCTATTTATCCACTTCAAACAGATTAACATCCACAAAAGCACATGGTGAAATTCAACTGTCTCAATTTTTCAGAAACTGTCCAGCTCAATTCTCTGCCGTCCCACTTTTTCTGCTGCTTTTAAAATGTCCCAGTTTCTCTCTCCTCCTCCTCTCTTTTTCCTTCTTTGGCAGCAACCTACTTCAGTTGCTCCAAACTGAATTAAAGGGCAACAAGTAGATTCCACTCGGTGAAAGGAGAAGAGTGGGGTGGAATCTTGCCCTTCCCAGTACACGCAGGCAAGAGCAAAATGCTGCAAGGCTGTCCTAGCTTGTGTGTTCCTCCTTATTAATAACTTTTTCCATCTTGATCATACTCTGATGTTGCTTGGCCACACATGTCCCAGTTTTCATCTGTGAAATATTTGAAATTAAACGTCTCAAAGGTTCTATGAGCTTCCTTCATCCCACCACTCCTGGTTTTTCTTTTTATGAGGAATTATACAATTTTTCTCTCCTTGTGGTGACTTCTTTCTGCAGAAAAGCAGGAAGAAAGAAAAATGAATGCATGCAATATCCCACCTTTTTCTATATACAGGATCCAAGGCAGCTTGCAAACACATTAAAAAGAAAAGGTACAGTTTTAAAAATCATTCATGCAAAAGTTTAAAAACAATTAAATAGCAGTTCAGTTAAAATAACACAAGGTAAAAAAAATATAAAAATTAAAATAGAGGTAGAGCATCCCTTATCTGGAAATCTGAAATACTCCAAAATCCAAAATTATCCAGATGGCTGGCTGAGATAGTGTCACCTTTGCTTTCTGATTGGTTCAATGTCACAAACGTTGTTTCGTACACAAAATTATTTACAATTTATATACAAATTAAATTAAATTTATTTACAAATTAAATTAAAAAATTGTAAAAATTATTTACAAAATTATGTACAATACCTTCAAGCTATGTGTATAAGATAAATATGAAACATAAATGAATTTCATATTTAGGGTTGGGTACCATCTCTATGGTATCTCATTATGTATGTATGTGCATATGTAGGTATTCCAAAATTGGGGGGGGGAATTGAAATCCAAAACATTTCCAGTCCCTAGCATTTCAGATAAAGGATACCCAACCTGTATAGTAAGAAAAGATAAAAGCAGACAAAAAAAAGAGAGAGAGAGAGAGATGAGAACCTCACCTCATTAAAAGCTCTTTTTGCCACATAAATTATAAGCCAAAGACTTGCTTGAATAAAAAGGGTTTTGCCTACTAGCGAAAGGAAAGGAGAGGTAGAGGGCCAACCAAACCACCCACAGTGGGGAATTCCGTGACCTGGGAGCAGGTACCGAGAAGACACTCTCACGTGCTCTCACTCAATGCACATCTGATAGTGGTGGGACCAGGAGAAAGTCTTCCTTCAAAGATCTTAAAACCCAGCCAGGCTCCTACAGGGAGATACAGCCTTTCATGGCTCTCCAGGGCCAAGGTCTTGTACAGAGGTCCCTCCACTTTCACGAGGGTTTGGGGCACGGAACCCTTGCGAAAGCAGAAAAGCCACAAATAACTCCCTCCTCGCAATCCTTGTCCCATTCCATTCTGGGGCTCTCCCTTCCCACTCCCTTGCTTTTTGCCCTGGCACATGATCCTTCCTTCTCAGGCTTGGGGCCCGAGGCAAAGGCAATGTGAGGGGGAGCTCCAGAGGAGAGAAGGAAGGTGCACACATGTTTCCAGCCACCATTCCCTTGCCTTTTGGCTAGGTGTGCTTGCTTTCCTTCTCCACACCTGGCAAAATGCAAAGGAACAGGAGGAGAAGGTGGAAGGCATGTGTGCACCTCACACCTTGAGGGGCCCCTCCCTAAACTGCAAACCCCAGGATTCCATTGGATGTTGAAAGTGGAATAATAGCACTACAACAGTGTAGTGCAGAAACGGCCTTGGTTGAATGAATATGGCAAGGACCTTTGTAATTCATGGCCATTTCCGCACGGGGCGAGGGAATTGCCCTGCGCTGCTACTTACCGGATCTTCTGGCTCCCCGGTCCAGTCCGGGCCGCTCCGAAGCAGTGTGTGGTCATTGATCCGCTCTGCTCCGGCATCCAAAATGGCGGCTTCTGGTTGGTCGTGGGTCTCGACCAACCACTGAAGCTTGCCAGCCTAAAGCCCACCTTCCGCAGATCGCAGGCTCGCATTGGTGCGAGCCTGTGAATCGGCACAACGGAGCAGGCTCACAGTGGCACCTCCGTGCTTTTGAAAGACCGGAAAAATCAGGTCTTTCAAAAGCACGCTGGAGGACCACTTGGGGTCATTCCAGAGAAGACTGAGGTATGGATCTACAGTAAGTAGTCCAGACCCAGTCCGCTCCAAGGTGCAGACATCCTCCATGGAGGACCCACTGCGCCGTTTTTATTACCCTGTGTGGAAATGGCCTATGAAGGAGTAAAGTTCATCTGCTGAGATGGTCAGCTTCAGTGCATGGAACAAGAGAGGACACCATCTTGTCCTTTACCTCAGGCAGCAAAATGACTTGGGCCATACACAAACAGCCTGTTTGGCCTAAGTAAGCATCCCAGTTAGTCTTTTGTCCTTGACTAGGCCATGGCGGTTATTTTTTTTTAAAACAAGCTTAGGTGCAGTTGGACTTATGAGAGCATTTCATTTTGCTGTGACCATTTTTCAGACTTATTCTGGGATGTCCCTCAAAAACTATTGTCAGCCTTCTGGAATTATGGGAGTCTCGAATCAGATCTATCAATAAAGTCCTGCTGGGTGGGAGCACAGCAGTTCCACTATTATCTTTATTTACAGGCTGGTGGCGGCTGCTTGAAACGGAGGCTCGATTCTCCCGAACGAGGATGGGAAGCCACTCGGGAATGTTGTAAATCCCTGTGGCACTTGAGATTTAGAAAGTTGACAGTGAAGCGTCAAGGAGATGCTGTTTGTTGTTGACTGCATGGGAGGTCTGATCAAAGGAGACTTTAATAATAATAAAAAAAGGCCATGCTTCTCGTTGTCATTACTTGAGCAGACAATAAATTTTATGCCTATTGCATACATTGGCAAGAAAAAGATGGGAAATATGCGGAATGAATATTAAACCCAGATGTGTATACTCCAACAAGCCCTGAAGACTTTGCCTGAAAGGACTTAGTAGAGAGACACTTCTCATAATAGATTTGATCCCTCGGTCTGTCTGTCTCTGATACTTGGTTTTCAAAAGTCTCAAAACACCCAGATTGGGTCTTGTCTTCATTTTCAGTGCTGTTATTTTGCTGTTTTTAACACGGATTCTGGGATTCTGGTTAAGCCTCTCTGGAATCTTTCTTCTCTTTCTTAAAAAGCAGTCTCTACATTTTGGAAGGTACAGATAGCTCTGAAGATGTGAGGAACCTGTGTCATCCCCTCTATTGTTGAACTAAAACTCTCATCATTCCAACACACCCTCCGGCATTTACAGGTGAAAACTGGGACCTGTGTGGCCAAGGAACATCAGGGTGGAGTCAAAATGGCAAAAGTTATTATGAGGAAGAACACACAAACTAGGAGAGGCTGCAGGAGTTTGCTTTTGCCTGAGTCTACTGGGAAGGGCAAGATCCTTTTCCCCCTGCTGAATTAATTGAATGACAATTACTTTTGCGCATTGAACTTGGTTTGCAGCAACTGAAGTAAACTGAGAACAAAGGGGGGAAAACAAGAGGAGAGAGAAACTGGGACATTTTAAAGGTAGCCGGAAAACTGGCATGACAGATAAATAATTGGGATTGCCCCTGCCAAACTGGGATAATAATATGTTCTAGGCAACTGACTGTTCTGACTGGGGCCGATGAGAGCTGGTGCCCAGCAACATTGAACATAGGAAAACAGTCAGCTGCCTTGTACTAACTCTCAACCTTTGTGCATCTAGCTTGATATTTTCAGCTCAGAGTAACCCTCTGGGGTTTCAGGCAGGACTCCTCCTAGACCTATCTCAGAATTGGGAACTGACTGGCCCTCCAGATGTTATTGGAATGCCATCCCCATGAGTCTTAGCAGGCATCTAATAATGAGCTGCTGGGAGCTGTAGTCCAACAGCATCCAGGGGGCTACATGCTTCTCGTCATGGACATCTCTGATGGTCTTCCTTCCATGCATTAATCAGGTCTGACCTTGCTTTAGCTTTGGTACTCAGCTGAGATCTGGGGCTCATTCACACTGCACAATTATAGTGCCATCGTTCATCCTATGGGATCCTGGAGTTTGCACCTTAGGGAGGGTACTTAGGCTGAGCGGCTTTCCAGCTTTTGCGGACCCCCTGTGAGGACATCTCAGCCCCCAAGCTGTTGGTAGACCTCAAGTTAAGAACCACTGGGCTAATGTGTTCTTCTCTCTCCCCCCGAGGCCATTCCACTCTACACTGTTATAGTGCTATTATTCCGCTTTCAACATTCTGGGGCATTCTGAGGTTTGGAGTTTCCTGAGGCCAAAGAGCTCTCTGGCTGAGAATTCTAAAGGCCCTTCCCTTAACTGCCAACCCCAGGATTCCATAGGAGGTTGAAAGTGGAACAATAGCACCAGAACAGTGTAGTGTGGAAATGACCTCACTTTCCCTTTTCAAAAGGCTCTTCTAAACTCAACTAAATTCTAGGGTTTCCCTGTAGAAGTTTTGTGGGTTCTTCCTCATTAATAACTTTTGTTCTCTTGTTGCATGGCCGTATCCTTTCAACCACACGCTGATGTTGATGTTAGCTACACATGTCCCAGTTTTCATCTGTGAAATGTTGGAAGGTACGCATAACGTACATAAATGTTGGGTGCAGTATTGTAGTAGACTGAAACGGTAGCCGCTAGAGTCAAGCTCCTGGTAACCTTTCCACTCAGCCAGTAAGCTGAAAGGGGACTACTGGGAGCTATTTTTGCCATGTCTCTCCTCGAAGTAGAGGCCAACCCAAAGGGTGTGAGTAGGTATGGCTGTGTTTTGCTTGGAAGATGGGATCAGAAGACCTTCGCAGGATTCACCCAGATCTTGCAAACTCCACTGCAGGAAAAACTAGCCTTTAATCAGGTACTAGGTCAGTGGTTCTCAACCTGTGGGTCCCCAGATGTTTGTGGACTTCAGCTCCCAGAAGCCCCAGACACTATGGTCAATGCTCAGGGCTTCTGGGAGCTGAAGTCTAGAAACATCTGGGGACCCACAGATTGAGAACCACTGTACTAGGTGATCCACCAGTGAAGGACCCAAGCTTTGAGGTGTGTTCAGAGCAAAGCCTGGAAAAGTTACATTTTTGTGGCCATGCTGGCTAGGGAATTTTGGGAGTTAACAGTCCAAAATGTAAGGTTTCATACCTGTGATTCAAGGATGTAAGGGACCAATGAAGACAAAGGCCATGTCTGCACTAGACTGTTATAGTGCTATTATTCCCCTTTCAACATCCTATGGAATCCTGGGGTTGCAGCTGAGGGAGAGGCCTCAAAGGGATCCTCAAAGGCCCCTCCTTAAACTGCAAACCCCAGGATTCCATAGGATGTTGAAAGCAGAATAATAGCACTATAACAGTGTAGTTGGAATGGCCAAACTTTCAAAATGCAAGAATTCTGAAAGATTATTCTGGGTTGGAAATGTTTACCCACATCTGTTTAGCTTGTATCCTTAGAAAAACTAATGTGATATATTAAATAATATGCTTAGGAAGGGGGAAAAGATTAATAAAAATAAGAAATTGTTCATTAATGCTTTTGTGTGTCTTTCGCGGGGAAAGAAGTCTTTAGAAAAGGACCATCATGAATTAAGCACTCTGTTTTAATATGTGTGTTATAAAAATCTGTGAATTCTTTGCTGACTTGGGGGAAAAATTCTCCACATCTATATTTTAAGCAGCCGTATTTCCTTTTACTGTAAATGTAAACTAGATGAGCTTCAGTTAACAGATTCAAATGAGTGAGAAGGAAAAATAAATTCAGTAGAAAATATTGTTTCCTAGTCAAGGAACTTACATTATAAAATTAATGTTGTAGGGGTGTATATGCACAAACACAATAGATTTGTTGTTGTTGCTGCTGGGTGCCTTCAAGGAGTTTCCAGTTTATGGGAGTCTTAAAGCAACCCTGTTGCAGATTTTCTTTGCTAGATTGGTTCAGAAGAGATTTGCCATCGCCTTCCTCTGAGGGTGAGAGCATGTTACGTTCCCATGGTCACTCAGTGGGTTTCCATGGCCAAACAGGGGTTTGAACCCTGCTTTCCCTCAAATCATTACTCCGTGCTGGCTCTGAGTTATAGGTTACACGCAGCGGCAGAATTTGGAGTACGTGGAGAGAGGTCAGGGGGCGGGGCTATGGCACAGGGGCGGGGCCACTGGGGCGGGGGGCGGGGCCAGGGCAGGCAGGGGGCATGGCTTTGGGCCAGGATGCCCCAAAAACATTGCCACCCAGGGCAAACCTCCTCCATCACCCTCCCGTCACTATGCAACTAGTTACATGTATATAATCGTTTTCCTATGATATTTTAATTCTATTTGTGGCTTCGGTGGTTTTTGAGTTGCAGAGAAGAGGTGTGTGCGTGTGGGGTGCTGCGTGCGGGGTGCGGTGTGTGTGTGTGTGTGTGTGTGAAGTCTCCCAGTGTGTCTTTGATATAACATACTGCTACTTGGAGCAGTTATACTTTAAGCTGATTGTTTTATTTATTACTCTGCTCTTCCAGGTTGGTCTAATGAAATGTGGCTTCTTGAAATATTGGTCCTTCGGTTTTACAGGGTTTCAGTGGTCCTTGTTGCCTCCACTCTTTTGTTCCATTCTTCTATGGGATTGTTTGTAGCTATTTCTTAGCTCTGAGCTGGCTGCACCTCCAAAAGTTATTTGGGGTGTGATCTAAAAAAATTTGAATTTATTCTTTGATTTTTTTTCTTTTATTATTTCATAATACCAAAGCAAAACACAACTACAACATAGATACTCAATGACTTTAACAATAAATTGACTTTTGTCATTTGCCGTATTACCACTATATGAAAAAAAAATTAAGCACCTATATATTTGTACGGGGGAAAAGTACTGAAATATCAATAAAAATTACTTAATATCTGTTGTCTGTAAACTATAATTATTATAGTTGGAGTGCTGTACTGAAAAAGTGCCATTTCGCTCATGTTCTGATGTGTCTCAGAATTAAAAAGGAACCCACTCAGGAATGGGAGTAAAATGTTGCAGCTGGTGCTGGGAACTGCCAGAAAATAATCCAGAACAACAGAAATTTTGGCTTTCTTTCTCTATTGCAGTTACAGATTTGTAAACCAGATTTATGGATCCATAAGTGCTCCATGTTCAGTAAGAGTGCATAGTCATCCTGTAAGACTACATAAATACCCCCACAGCCCACCTGAACAGCCAGCAGCACCATTGCATAAAGGAAATCTGGTCAGCTGCTAGTTAGGGTTCAGGGAAGACCAAGTTCCCAGTCTCCTCCCAAGAGAAGCTGTGACAATCATAAGCAGGACCCCATCAAAATTTGTCATGGTAGCCTCGTTTGCTGGCAGGAAATGTGATCTTCCTTTTGCCCTAACCACCTTCTGAATGGACCTCCTTCACCTGGTGGAGATGCTGATTGTTAAGGTGGGCTTGGAAGATGAGGTCAGGAGATGTTTTTAGGAACTTACCTCACTACACCACCATCCCACGACGTCCTGGCGTCAATTGGCAGTGCCATTGCCAGGATGGGAATGCGTCCTGGATGCTCCCCTCCACACTTGGCCAGCTGCAGGTAGATGGTAGCATTCAGGACACGCTCATTCCTTTCCCAGTGCAGCTGGCCTCTTCTGGCGCTGCACTGAGGACGGAACATCCTCCCTGCACGGCCCCATTGAATGCAATCGCACGTGAAAGGGGCCTATTATCGGATTGGTATAACGTGTGATCACAAAGGCTGGGGATACAACAGGAGTGGGACTGCGAGAACGTCATGCGGTAACACGTGCCACGGACCTACTTCAGTGCATCCTCATCCCAGGATGAGGCTGTAGTGCGGTAAAGGCCGTAGGCCATTTGCGCACTACACTGTTATAGCGCAATTATTCCACTTTCAACATCCTATGGAATCCTGGGGTTTGCAGTTTCGGGAGGGGCCGGCTGGCCCCTCCCGAAACTGCAAACCCCAGGATTCCATAGGATGTTGAAAGTGGAATAATTGCGCTATAAGAGTGTAGTGCGCAAATGGCCATAGTTACACAAAAGTGATTAAGCAGCTGATACAGAATATTGGCAGTAATCTGGATATTTAAAAAAAAACACCTGCCAACTATAGCAAAAAAACCCAACAACATCTCAACACATTGGTCCCATCTGGAGGTGCTTATAAGTTATCCTGGGCAAATAGTGTGTGGAAACCTGAGGTACAAATTAATTCGTACCTTGGCTTTCCACACAGTGTGCCCGAGATAGTCTGTAAGAACAATTTATAATGCAATTTTTTTACAAAAAGCATCGAAGGCAAGTAAAAACTGTAACTGAAAATACAGTGGAAAAATCAGAAGCAAAAGTAGATTCGGGCAGCAACCTGGTACGCAGCTGTAACAAAGGAGCAGCAGTAGCAACAGCCGCGATGAATAATGGTATCAAACCAGATGTCTGTCCTAACAAGTAGATTTTCCTCCGCTGAATGAAGAGCAACCTGAAGTACGAAGACAGCCAATTAGTTATTTACACAGGACCCAATGCTGGTTACAATATGAAATAAACCAAATATAGCTAAAATTCAGAAAGGCAAGTCTAAACTCTCCCAAGAATCCAAAATGACTAAACCGAAGCTGCCATACGTTGAACATGTCATGAGAGGACATGAGAAAAGACAATGATGCTTGGTAAGATTGAAGGTAGTGAGAAAAGAGGAACGTCACGTCATTGGTGGATAGGCTCAAGGAAGGAAGACACGGCCTTGAGTTTGCAAGACCTGAGCAAGGCTGTGGATGTGGCCGGGGGGGGCTCATTGGAAGTCCCTCATTCAAAGGGTCACCAAGGATGATTTGATGACAATTTAAACATAAATAGCTAAAAACCATCTGCTATTAGAGAGAATTTTTTTAAAAATTACATATCCTGTTAAACTCAAGTGCCGAATTAAAACAATTTGAAAATATTTTGTAAAAACATGCAGGGAAATAATGCAACAGCCCCCCCTTCCCCATGAAAACACCCTTCTGTGTGAACATGATTGCCTCACAGGTCTGAATTGCTGTCTGCTTGTGCCATGTTTGGCACATCCGCTAAATTGCAGTGACGACTGAGCTGGGGCAAACAACTAGTGGCCTTTCAGATATGGATCCTCAGTTCCCATCAGCTCCATCCTGCCTGGTCTGTGATGAAGGTTGATGTAGGTTGTACTCCAGCAAAAGCTGGAAGGGCCACACTTTGCCCTGCACAGCCTAGATCCTGAAGCTAAAGAGTCCTCAAAGGAAAAGCAATGGTGTGGCAACTGGAGTTGCAGACAGTGGCCAGTAAGTACAGTGTTCTGTATCAGCTATTTACCCTAAAGGCACCAGATCCCATCTGATCTCAGAAGCTAAGCAGGGTCAACACTGGTTAATACATGATGGGAGACTGCCAATGAATACCAGGGGCTATAGGCTTTATTTTAGAGGAAGAAACTGGCAAAGCCACCTCTGAGGATTCTTTGCTGAAAAACCCCATGAAATTTATGGGTCACCATAACCCAAAGGACAACTTGAAGGTACATG
The DNA here is from genome assembly GCA_948472985.1 of Iguana delicatissima. NCBI lineage: Eukaryota > Metazoa > Chordata > Lepidosauria > Squamata > Iguanidae > Iguana > Iguana delicatissima. Next base: position 899,720 of record CAOKZL010000010.1, read on the forward strand.
CACACACATGCACACACACCTAAGTAATCTCACCTAGCCTGATTCCCCTCAACCCCAAACTGATAGAAACATTATTTACCCATGCTCCAATCACCAACAGAATGGACCTTTTTCTCCTCCTGCACTTAATGCCTGGTAAAGTAGGTGGCATGCCTTGCCTTGGAGACCCTGGCAGTGAAGAACAGGATTCTGAATCTGAGGCAGAAGTTTTCCCAGAAGTTTGCTCAGTTGAAAATAATAACCAACAGCAGGAGCCCGAGTAGGGGCAACAAGCATCAGAAGATGAAACAACACAGACTCTTACCTTGTTGGAGAGAGGACATCATAAAGAAGATCTCAGCCATTCAGCTCATTTAAGTAGCAAACAGGCTTTAATGAAGGAACACCTGTAGTAACATCATTAGCCTATAAAAGGCAAACAGCTGGCACCTCTCCTCCCAGGATTGATAACTGATCTTTCTGGTGGTTGAAGTCCTGTGCTGCCCTGAGTGTTTTGGACCTCTGCTTGTTTGATGCTGATTTGGATTTACCTTTGTGGATTTGTTTGCCTTTGAACTTTCATTCTTGACCTGAACCTTGTTTGGCCTACTCCTGCTTTTGCCTCTGTGAGTAAGCTCAGCCCTGCGGGTTTGCCAGTTGGTTGCCTGGTCTGCTTGGGACACGACAGAAGGTTGGGAAGGGGAGTTATGATAATGACACGGTGTTGCAACAGTGAATAAGCAGTGATTGTGAATACAAAACAGTTATCTAGATGTACTTATCCATAACTGTTCCATATTCACAATATGCTTAACAAAGTGGTTGATACCAAATACTGTCCTATAGCTGGAGACAGTCATGGTTCATATTCTTACTCAGTTGTAATGATCAGTGGGTGGCCTTAAACCTGTCTCTCAAGCTAGCCTACCTCACAAGGTTGTAGTGAGAAAAGAATGATTTGGGGAGAACATCTCTACCACCTTGAACAACTTGGAGGAAAGGTGATATATTAATTCAACAAATAAGGATGTAGTGTGACCAGCAATTCCCAAATGCACTGTTTCCAGGGAACCCAGAACTGTTTTTACAGTGGAGGAGGGGCTCAATGATGGAAGCCAGATTGTTATTAATTTTACCTCCTTAACAGGTGCTTGCAAGGGAAGGGAAATTACTTCTCTCATTTGTTGTCATCCAAGCATACTTAAATATGAAGATAATAAGGCTGTATTGAGAAGTGTCCTCCATGTGTTCAGTATAGCTTACTCTCAAGTAAATAGTCACAGGATGGTTTGTATCATTGTTTCTTGGAGGACTCAATGACAAATACTTGTCTTAATATTTCTTAATGCTGCTCATCTGGTTCACTTCTGAACAATAATTCCCAAGGAGGCTCAAATACATAGCAGTTTTGGGATTCTAGGTTTGCAAGATCATTCTGAAGAATGGGAGTCTCAGCCTCCAAACCTAAACTTGGGAGGTCAAGCCCCTCTGCTTCCCTGTTCCAGAATACATGTCTGTTCTGGAAGATCCTTTAACCCAACATTTCCATCACAACACTAGAAGTATCCCCACTAGCTGCCTGGACACCAGGACAGATGCCAAGGACCCCTGTGCCCCATGGGCCCCAGGAATAAACAGGACAGTGAACTGATCTATTTTACATTGAGGGGTGGAAATTTAAGAGTTGACGAGGAGATTCTGGTAACTGTAGCAAAAAATAGTGGTTGAGATCCAACACTGGGAGACACAGCTATGACGACATATGCCTGTAGCTACCTCCCTGGATGCTACCCCACAAAGTCCTACATTTTAAGCCCTGCAGCACCGCCCTCCACACACACACAGGAATTGGAGAGCAGGGCAGGAAGTGATGATGTGTCCAGCCCCCTCTCAGTAGCAAGGTGTACTAGAACAGGCAGATACCATCACTGTGATGGTACAACAATAGTAGAAGTGAATTGGTGTAATTATTGTGTAACATGGACTTACAACATTGTAATTACTAAACAGCACCGCATCTGGTAACTTTTCTGAGCTCTGATCTGGAGGGGGTCCTTTTTTTTACCCTAGTCCTTGGAAAAATGAATCAGGATAGTTTGAAAACTTCCAAGAGATCTCAGATGATTTCCAAAGGTAACCCTGGAAAAGCTCTTCCATTTCATGTTTTTTACGGGGCTTATAAGAAAAGAGGGAGGAAAAGTTAAAGCTTGCATATACTGACCACAATTTCGCCATTCAACATCATTTTGAAATTTAGTTGGTCATATGGGTTTTTTGCTTGTGAGTCTATTGCCATGTTATTCTCCTGTCAGGCCTGAAACTAAAACCATTTCCACACTAGACTGTTATAGTGCTATTATTCCACTTTCAACATCCTGTGGAATCCTGGGGTTTGAAACTGAAACTCCAGGATTCCATAGGATGTTGAAAGTGGAATAATAGCACTATATAACTTCTGACATTGGATAACAGTGCCAGTTCGATGGTGTGAAGTGGTTAAAGCAACCAGGAAGTGTTAATGATATCCTGCAACCAGGTACTGCAAAATAAGCTGAGGACAGGTGCAAAAATTGCCAGTGTGGATAATCAAGGATCACCATAATGATATGCAATAGTAGATGTCTTGCAGGCCAATTCTGCCTCTCCCTCAAATGCCTACACAATATATTTTCTCTTTAAAAATCCAGATACAAATATCCACCTTTTGTTAGCCCTTTTTAGAAGGAGTGGAAGAAGCAAGGAACTGAAACTTTAACATAAAACTCCATTTTATTGAACTGTGTCTCAACGTGGGCAAATGTTCCAGCAACAAATCATAACATATGTATTACTTCATTGTTTAATTAGAACTTAATGTTAGTGCCCTTAACTTTTTGTGTGTTAATCTGCAGAGTTGGCTATTTATGGGCAAATAATTATGGGAGTCATAATTTTTTTTTTGTAGCAAAGGACTTCTGACAGTGCAATTTAATTAAAAGTGATTTCTTAATTAACCGGAACCCAATACTCTTTCTCTGTTTTTTTAGGGATCGAGCATGTTCAAGCAAATTATTACCATCTGTGTGAACTAAATAGTAGTAGTAATATGGGGTGTGTGTGTGTGTGTGTGTACTTTTGCTCTGAACACAGTCTATATTTCTTATGTTTATTGTTCTAGTTCTCTTTCTCTAGAAAGAGCTTAATTAATGAAGACTCTGTCCATTTCCGCACTAGCCTGTTATAGTGTTGTTATTCCACTTTCAACATCCTATGGAAAGTTTAGGGAGGGACCTCAAACGCCAGGATTCCAAATGATGTTGAAAGTGGAATAATAGCACTATAACAGGCTAGTGTGGAAATGGCCTCTCTGACAGAGTTCCAAAAACCTGACTCCCTTCACTTGGTCCCATTGGCCTTCAGAGCCATGCTACAGGTAGTGGCATTGTGGGAAATTAAAATGGCTGCTGATAGCAGAGCTGCTACCTGTTGTTTCCACTTCCAAGTGATTAGTCCTAGTTTTTTCTTTCTTCCTCCCGCTTTCTCTCCCTTTCTTCAACTGGTGCAAACTGAGTTCCAAGTGCAAAAGTGGTTTGGATTCAATTAACTCAGAAGACAAGGAAGAGATGAAGGGGCAGAATCTTGCTTTTCCCAGTAGGCTCAGGAAACAGCAACCTGCTTATCTATTCTTCCTCACTAATAACTTTTGGTGTTGACACATTGCTGGGCCAAATGTTGTTACCATACCCTAACACCCCTCTTACGAGATATGCAATTTTCATAAGTTGGAAGTATTAATGACCAGTGAACATAACTGGAAAACCTCAACACAGAGGGGTTTGTGCTAATCACTTCATCGCTTCTGGCTCTTGTCATTCTTGAATACAATAAAAGACAAACTGCTCAGATTGGTGAGCAATCGGAGACCATTCCTTGATCTTACCCTACTAAGATCCTCCCTATACACCCTACTTGACAGAACATTAAGGGATTGTCATGAGTCCCATCAATGCTTTTTCACTCCAGAGTTAAAGCAATCAGCCCATTCCAGACCCCTTTGGGAAAGCCATGATGGCTTTGTCAACATGCCCCCTCCGGGAATAAAAACACAAGCTTCAACCCCAGCCAATTGTAGTATGTAGAATGTAGTCCAGAGGACGTAGAACGTAGTCCAGACTGCCACCCTGATGCTACCCTCAGATGCTGTCTGAACGCCTCTGCTGAGACCTCCTCCAAGATTGGTAACCAGCACCCTCTTCACTCCCAATCCCTCTCTATCCAACCTTTCTTGCCTCACTTTCCAATAGCCTTGTATCGTTCTTAAGAGTGTCTGATTCCTTGTGTGTTTGTCAGTTCAGATAAAATAAGTTTGTTTCATTTTAACTCAAGTCCTCTCCACCATTAGTACTGGTATACACAGGTACATAAAGCCCTGCTGTTACCTTCCTCTTGCCTCCTTTGAATTCCCCCCAGATTCTCAGGCTACGCTGGCATTGTGGGTGGACCTCAGTGTCCCCCCTCCCGCTTAGGGTAACAACGTGCCCCAGTTTTCCTCTGTGAAATGTTGATGGGTATGCAAGGTGCTATATAACATTTTGTGTCATGCTTTAAACTAATGTTTAGTTTGGCCTTCAAATTGCCAGACATCAATAACCTACCATTTGATTTTACAGTAATTCTGACACAAAAGCAGGATTACGAGTTAGAGAGAGAGAGAGACTCATTTTTTGTCTCCTCAACTTGTAGTCCAGTCCGGCCAGCCCCAGGATTCCATAGGAGGTTGAAAGTGGAATAATAGCACTGTAACAGGCTAGTGCGGAAATGGCCTCTCTTTCTGTTACACAGACAGAACGTCTTGCTTTCTTCAACCATTTCAGGAAATCCTTGTTCATCCTCTTATCTATGACGCCAATTGAGAAGTTGTTAAACTGAAACTTTACAGCTGTGTTATGTCTTTTCATTTATTTTCATGAAAATTGAATTACGGCAGTGTACCTGTCTCGGGCATATTAACAAAACAATTCATGTATAGAGATAGCTTAGGAACATGTGGTTCTTTCCTGCCAAGAATATCATTTTTTTAAAAGCATAAGCAGGAAGGATAATTTTTTTTCTTCCTCAGAGATGAGTATATCTCTCAGTGTAATGTTGCATACAGACTGGAGATTGCCTCTCCTATTGAATTGTATAATGAAAAATCAATCAGTTTAATGGTTGACAAACTTTGACATTCAAATAAAAATGTTCCTGGTATTTTCATCAAAGACCTGTAGGCAAAAACTAGATGCAGTGACTTTAATTTATGCAACAGTGGATGTCTGCCAAAACATTGTACAAATGACTGTATAATGAAGCAATAATAACCATAAAGGAAGAGGGGTGCAAAAAAACCTAACGAAAGGCCAAGCTTCCTTAGTTTTTAAGTGATTATAGAAATTTGCCAAGCTCTACAGTATGAAAAAAGCTCACTTTTCCTAGTGCTTTCTTTACAACTCCAATCTTATTTTGAGAGCAATATGTCCAAGCCATCAGACATGCATAATGTGATAGATTGTGCCAAATTATAGTTGGTTGTGCTATTACATACAGGGTTCTGAACACCTTGCAATAACCAATGGAATGTTCTCTCCCATTTGTACTGTATTTTACATAAACCGAGACAAGGGGAAATGCATGATTGTTTAGCGCCGACAGTGCAATTCAGAGTCCGTTCAGGTCTTCCTTTGCCTTATGAACTTCCTGTATAGAATTCCTCATTTCCTCCAGTGGACGGAATAGTTTGAGTACCAAAACCTATCAGGTAGTAAATGCAACGGATGAGGGAGGCTCAAGAATTTCATTTACCCACATTTAAAAGTGTACCAAACTAGTCAGATTCTGTAGTTATCTGAGTTTTTGTGGCACATCTTCCAGCTTAAAAAACAGATCAAGATGTGTTACTGAATGCATGTTTTACAAAATAAAATGAAATAATGCACCCTGATTGGGTGCTCTTTTAATTGATGTATATTAATGAGAATCAGCATGATGCAGTGGCTTGAGCACTGAACTATGACCCTGGAAGCCAGGATTCGATTCCAGCCATAGAAACCCACTGAATAACCTGGGGCAAATCATTCTCTCTCAGACCCAGAAAACCCCATGATAAGTTCATCTTAGACCATTTCCGTGCTAGCTTGTTGTAGTGCTATTATTCCACTTCAACATCCTAGGGAATCCTGGGGTTTGCAGTTTAGGGAGGGGCATTTAGAATTCTCAGCCAGAGAGCTCTTTGGCCTCAGCAAACTACAAACCCCAGAATTCCACAGGAGGTTGAAAGTGGAATAATAGCACTATAACAGTGTAGTGCAGAAATGGCCATAGGTTTTAGTTTATATGCTTTGAGCTCTTCATCCAGATAACAAAGCAAAGGCTTCTCCCTAAACTGAAAACCCAAGGATTCCATAGGATGTTGAAAGTGGAATAATAGCACTATAACAGGCTAGTGCAGAAATGGTCCTATTGTCACCGTAAGCTGGAAATGACTTGAAGGTACACAACAACAACAAATTATATTTTAAATTATTTTTCATTCTTTAATTGTATTGTTTTTGTTAGAGTTTTGTTTTTGTTAGCTGCCTTGACTGCTGTTTTTGGCAGAAAGCTAAATAAAACAGGGAAATGAACACAAATGTGGATTTTTGCCATAATATGTTTATACTACCACAGTGCAAATGATTTTTTTTTAACGTCTGTGGATTTTGAACTCATGCAATAGGATGGAATATCTCCATCACTCTGATTGCTGTTGAATTTGTTCAAAAGTAGACCTACAGGGTAGTTCTGCTTGCAAGATCTCTTGCTAGGTGCCAAGTTCTTGTACAATGTCTTAGTATTTCATCACAATTTTGCAATTAGAGTTTTGTTTTTATAAACAAGGGATTTCCTGCAGCAACAAATATCCCAACAAAACTAATGACATTTGGGCATGATGTCATCGTCATCATCATCTTCATCTTTTCCAGGAATGTAACATATTGCTGCAAAAACATCCTAACACTTTTGGTGGGGGGATATGATGTAAAGAAGCTACAAGAATCTGGCATTTAGTAGGTTGACATCAGTGTTGGGTTTTCATCACAGGTGCACTGGAAGAATGGGTTAGAATTACAATTACAAGGTCAACTCAAATTTAACTTCCTTACAACAAAACTTACCTGAGTTAAATAAATTAACATTTTTGTTAAAAGTTAATTCCATTAATTTTTCTATCCATCCATTTATCATAAGGATTTTTTTTAATTTTTCCATTCTTTTTTTTTTTTCTTTTTGCTTAAGTTCAATCTTGTGGCTCTTATCACGTAACATACATCATGATTTCCTTCCACTGTATTCTCATAGTCCAACATATTTAATAGAAATTATTCTGGTCTGAACTTTAATTTGTTTTTCAAAATTCCATGACAAACTTCGTTTTCAGCCAAAATTTTAACAAACAACAGCAAAGACTCCTGCTCACCTAGGATTCTCCTTTGTCAGCTTCCGATACTCAAGAAACCTGTTTTCTGACCATTTTTAATATTTTTGAATAGCTTTCTAACCCTATTTGCCTTTCTGCCTTATTGAAGCCAGATGCAAATTATTATGGTTTTTCTGAGATGCAGCCCACTGGCCACTATGCGAAAGAGGAAACTTTTTGCTGATCCCTTGCATTTTGTGACAGCATGCTATTATGGAGTTTGGTGGAGTAGCTACCTGAGTGGCGGAGAAGCCCAGCAATGGCTTACCAGGCAGCCAGAATGGCCACTCAAGGGAGAAATTCGGCATATGAGTGTGAAGGAGGGGTTGGTGGTCTCAGAGGGAGGTGTATAGAAGGCACACTGAATTAATTTGGTCAGATTTCAGGGAGGAACAGCTAAGAGTCAGTCCTTCAGCCACAGAGATTCTCCATCAACCAAGGGGAGTTGAGTGGGAGAGAGTGTTTTTTCAGGCCATTTCCACCCTACACTATTATAGTATAATAGCACTATAACGGTATAGGGCAGAAATGGCCTAAATCCTAAATTTCACTGCAGAAACTGTGAGAATGTTTTACTCTTGTATGCTATATCACTGTCCTATTTGAATCAGAAAAAATTGTAGGTGAGGATTTCATGCCCCTATTGCCCTGTTTCATGAACTGACTTCTATGGGGGCTTCATACAATATCCACATCCTGTTGTAACCCTCCCTTGTTTTTCCACTAATCCTTTTTTTTTTCCCCTTATGGGAAAAAATCCATTAAGGAGAAAAAAAAACTATCAGAAAACTAGCACAGTGCCTTCTGATTGCTGGTGTGAAGAACCCTCTGTCTGGAAATGACCACAAAGTACATTCTGAACATTTCTACTCAGAAGGAAGTCCAGACGAGTGACATGATGCACAGGATTACAGTGCTGGAAATGTGATGACAAACCAACTGAGAGGTTTTTATGGCTCTCGCCCTTTCTTTCTGTACTCTGGAGTGTGCTTTCTCAGCATCAATACTCAGAACTGTTTGCTACCCTCCCTCTGTGTCAGCAGCAAAACTGGAAGGATTTTCTGTCACCTGCTTTGCTGTCAGCAGAACGAGGGGGGGGGTGTTAAAAAAGAAACAACCCCAAAAGTACAGAAACATAATTTCACTGCTAACATAAGTATCAAAATGATTTACCTGTCTGTCCTGCTTCACTTTCATCTCAGCTTCCAGGGCCCTCATTCATCAATGTTTTATTTAGACCCATATATCTCATTTTTACAGAGTTGCCTTCTCCCGATCTCTCCCCTACCAGATGGTTGTGTTGCCTGTTTGCTTCTTCATCCTGGGGATGAGAAATATGTCCAGGCTGCCGGTGGGGTTTGGGTTTAACTGTATTTCATCACTGTTTTTCTAGGCAATGGCCTCTGACCCTGTAACAAAGAAGGGCAAGGTGAGCCATGGGTCTGGGCTGTCCAAGTGCCATAAACTCTCCAACTGTCCCGATTTGGCAGAAATAGTCCCAGTTAATCCCCAGCTGTCTCACTTTTTATCTGATTTTCAAAGGTCCCAGTTTCTTCTCTCCTCCCACTTTCCCCCTCAGCTTACTTTAGTTGCTGCAAACTGTCTTCACAGTGCAAAAATAGTCTACACCGGTGTTTCTCAACCAGGGGCCATATGGCACCCTGGGGGCCCCCAAGATATTCTAAGGGGGCCACAGGTGAAAATTGTGTAAAGGGGGGGGGCACAGCATGAGACTAGGAGGCCACAGAGGGAAGTGAAGAAAACAGAGAAGTGACTGAGAAAAGAAAAGAAAACAGAGAAGTAAAGTTACTGTGCTTTCCAGGGGATGGGTCGCCATGCATGCTCTGCGGAAACGTTGCTTCTGCTTCCTTCTCCCCCCCACTTCCACACTCTATTGCTGCACGCACTAAGCTGTCCACATGTCATTTGTCATAGGCAAGATGCATGGCTGCAACAGTGTTATTTTGTAGGGTGCTGTCTCTTCATGGAGGTATTACTGTGAAAGGAGATATGTTGCTGCATGCAAGATACCTTGCTTGTTTCTGGTCATCAAGCACAAGGGTCCCGCTGATCGAGAAATACTTAAAGTATAAACTTTTATGTAATAGTATTTTGTATAAATTATAAATGAAACACGTATTTACAAACAACATTTAAATAACTACCTTTCTACAAGTAGGACGAGGGGGACACAGGAAGGAAACAAGGTCAGAAGGGGGCCACAGTTGGAAAAAGTTGAGAAACACCAGTTTACACTCAACTATCTCAGTAGAGAAGAAAAGAGAGAAGAGGTACAAGATTTTGCCCTTTCCATGAGTCTCAGCCAAAAGCAAATTATTGCACCCTCTCTTACTTTGTGTGTTCTTCCCTATTAATCACTTCGGCCATCTTGACCATGCCCTGTAGTTGCTTGGCCACACAGATTCCAGATTTCATCTGTGAAAGATGAGTATGGTGGCAGGCTTTTCAGAGGACAATTCCCTGTTTGAAGGTCTCCTGTACTGATTGAGCTCTCCAGTTTAAACTGACTACTGTCATGCCCGGCCTTGGAGACCCTGACAGTGAGGAGAAGGAGGAAGATTCTGAATCTGAGGCAGAAGTTTCCCCAGAAGTTTGCTCAGTGGAAAATAACAACCAGCAGCAGGGGCCTGAGCAGGGGGAACAAATATCAGAAGATGAATCAGCACAGGCTCCTACCTTGTGAGAGAGATGATGCCAGAAAGAAGGTCTCAGCTGTTCAGCTTGTTTAAGTAGCAAAGGGGCTTAAATGAGGGAACACCTGTGGCAACACCATCTAATGTATGAAAGTAAAGTTTGTGAATTTGTCTGTGTCAGGCAGGTGAAGACCTCGTATGACTGGCTGTGTCAGGTGAGAAGACCTCATATGATTGGCTCCCTGTGAAGATTCTATGGGATCCTGGGGTTGGCAGTTTAGGGAGGGGCCTTTAGAATTCTCAGCCAGAGAGCTCTTGGGCCTCAGGAAACCCTAGAATTCCACAGGATGTTGAAAGTGGAATAATAGCACTGTAACAGAATAGGGCAGAAAGGCCCTTAGTCTTGTGAAGTGTACGGAGAGACTGAAAACACAAGGAGAGACCTGTAAGTCCCTATTAATACTGGTATAGGGCAGCAGCAAGTAATCTTGTGAATAATAGCAAATTCATGAATGCTAAACCCATGGATGTGGAAGGGTGACTGTATTCATATTCCGTGTTTTTCTAGACCAGGCAGTGTACAAAGGCAAAAACAGATGCAGCTTTAAAATTTGCATTACATAAGAGATAAAAATATCATTAAACCATGAACAGAATTCCAAGCAGTTAAAAGCAGGACAATTGAAAAGAAAATTAACAAATATACACAGTGCAGCTCAACAGGCCCTTCCTCCATTGCGATGCTTTCAAAGACCTGCTGAAACAAAGAGGTCTTCACCTGCTTGTTGAAGGACAGCAAAGATGGCACCACCATAATCTCTCTTGAAAGGGAGTTTCAGAGCCTGGGAGTGGCCAGTAAGAACGCCCTCTCCCATATTTCCAGAGTGGTGGAACAAAGAGAATGGCCTCTATGGAAGGCCTCAGGACATGGGCAGGCTTATATGGGAGAGTATGGTCCCTCAGATTACCGGATTTTTTTCTGATAATAGTATACAGCACAATCGCAGCAGCTGGGAATGCGACAGAGTGGGACCTCAATGGTGTCATGTGATGGCACGCTTCGTGGACAGGCAGCAATGCATTCCCATGCTAGGATGATGCCGTTGTGTGGAAAGGACCTATGTTGTTCTGTCTCTAGTTTTAAGCCCCACAGAGGTTTATGAATCTGCGTCTCCTGCCTAGAGCTCAAGAGATGGAGTTATGAGTGGATTGTGCTCATAACATGCTCGTCCGTCAGAAGGCACGACGAGTGACAGGAGAAGAGTAAAAATCCAAAGCTGAAGGTGTTAAGAGTTCCTCGACACATTTTCCCAGAGCATTCTAATAGGATATGAAGACAGTTGGGCATCACTTATACTAAGCCCAGAGAGCGAGCCATGATTTCCTTGATGGAGTGTCCTCACCAGGTCATCTGTGGCTTCGCTTATGGTCTCTGCTAAGAAAAACTACCTCTCTGAAGCTGAGAACATTCCTAGAAATGAATATGAGCTCTTGCAGCATAGAAATGAGGATGTTCAATTGCCGTGGTACCATTTTTCTCTGCCCTGCAAGAGAGGAGCTGTGGTGATAGATGCAAGTTACAAAACCAACACTTTCTCCTCAAGTCCTGTGTATATCGACAGAATACTGAAATGGTACTGTGGGTGAGGTGCAGGATTTATCTAGCCATGTGGCTGTATTGTTTTTTTGTGTGACTCTGTTATGCAAGAAAGCTTGAAAACAAAACCGGCGCAAGTGCATGGGGTGGTTGTTTAACATTTCTATATATGGGAGGTTTTCTTTTTTTACTCTTTACAAAGATTTGCATTTACTCTATTGCTGTTGTTGTGTGCCTTCATGTTGTTTCTGACTTATGGCAACCCCAGGCTCATGGGTTTTTGGGAGGCTGAGAGTATGTGATGCACCCAAGGTCACTCGGGTTTCCATGGCCAAGTGGGTAATCGAAGTCTGGTCTCCAGGACTGTAATCCAGTGCTCAAACCACCGTGCCACGTTGGCTCTCTAGCCCTGATAAAATTATTTCATGCTACCTTCTCTTGAGCTCTGTGTAATATGACCAGCATTGTACAGAGGATAGAGTTGGTCTAAGACCTGAGAAATCCTGGTTCTAATCCCTCTGTCAGCTTGACCTATCTTACAATAAGAATAAAGAGGAGAGCAATTTACACTGCCTCAATCTCACTGGAGTAAAGGTAGGATGCCAATTTAACAAATAAACTAGAGGGTTCTTTCAGGTTGGTTTAATGAGGCAGGAGTTTTGGGCAGAGTTTTGCTGGTTGTTGCTTCTGTGTGCACTTGTTCCATTCTTTTTGGGGACAGATTATAGTAATTTGTAGTAATTTCTTGGATCCGAACTAGGACTCTTCCAGAGGTTTCCTTTCCTTTCTTTAAAAGTCAGATCTTGGTTTGCTGACATGGTCCTATGAACTGAAGGGAAAATTTCCTTTTCCTGCTTCTAAAACGAGATCAGGGAATAACACGAATTGAACTTGTGGGGATTCCATTCCGTAGCTTTGGGGACACCCCAGAAAAGTCTGTTCCTGGAAGATGACAACTTTATTCTAGAAGATGGAGAAAGATCAAGGTCAGAATCACTTTATGCACACACAGACCTTGTCTGAACCCAGCGCTATTCCAGGCAGCTGCAAAGGCCTGTGGGTCCATGACTATGATGTAAGTGAAGAAGGTGACCTGGTAGTAAAGAGTGACTCCCATGCTCTTGCAATTTGTGCATGAGAGAAAAACAATGATGTTACCTTTGATGGAACAGTTCCATTGGTTTCCAGGTGCAATTCAAGATTTTATTTGCTGTGTATTTCTAAATGCATATTGTAATAAAATAGCATTGCGATGCTCTATTACACAGTAATATTTTGATGTACAAATCTTTATCAGTCTTTCCCTGTTACGTCGAGAGCCAAATATGCAAGCTAAATCTCAATATGTAGATTACACCACCTGTATTGTATCTCTTCAGACCTCAAACAGCATTTAGTTCATATTTTAAAAACCCTGCAAGGTAGCATGTAGCTTTATGTTTGCTAGCCACATGTGGAAAGCTTGCACATCAAGGAGGCAGATTGTGGTGCCCTGCTTGATAAACGAATCTTGAGTTTCTGGAGGGGAAAGTAACAACATGGCACAAAGCCTACGCTTTCAAAAACCCAGTTTTCAGAATGAGAAATAAGCATCTGAAAAGTTAGATAAAAATCCTAGGATGTGTTAATATCACTTTATAGACCTGACCTTTGGCGTGTTATGCTTCATTCCCAAAACCATGTAATGATTGTTGCAACATCTCCATTACATAATTATGACAAATATTTAGCCTGGATTAACACACAAGATTGAACCGTCAGGTGATCTAATTCACTTAAATGTCTAGGAGCTGCTCCAATATCAATCCACTAATGGAATTTGAGATCCTTTACTTAATCAGTTGTTATGACTCCTGATTGCCAAGCAAATTGATTCTGATCACTGCTTTTTTTCTTCTTAAATGGGTGCCTTTAAGATGTCATCACTTTTTGACTCATCAGGTAGGTAATGCAAAGATTTTTAAAAATGTAATAAAATATTAAATAGGTTGAGGATCATAGCCCTTGGCTAAAATGCCCCCCATATGTACTATGTGAGAGCTAAGTCCTTGTGAGTACAAAAAAGATATATTCCCTAGTAATTGCATAGGACTTCAGTGATTTCTGTCTTAATACTCTTAAAATAACCTATTCACCCTTTGAAAGTGGAGTTGTGAAAAGTAAGTAATCTCAAATAACGTTGAGTGGAGGGGTCCTAAAACAAAACATGGCTGTTTTCTTTTCAGGATTCTGGCAAACCGATCATTCATGCCCTTTCCCAGGACTTTTTATTCCATACTCTGTGTCTCCCTGTCCCAGGTCTAACAATCCACATGCTCATATCTACCAAGTTTGCTCAATTATTTTTTAGGGGATTTGCCCCATCAGTATTTTTGACCTGAAGGTTGTGTCTGTGCGTCTGTGTTTCTTCAAATGTATGTATTTGTCCAAATCTGCTGATATCTCCCACTTGCACACGGGCACAGAAAGATTCACCTGCAAAGAATCAGTTTCCATTACCATATAGGACAGGCTTCTTTAAGCTGCGTCCTAAATGTGCTGGACTACAATTCACATCATCCTCCGCCACCACAGTGTATCTTCACTGTGATCATTCACAGAAGAAAAGGCTTACAAATTCTGGCAAGTGGTCGTTCTGTGGAGGCTTATGGGAAGTTTCTCAGTTAGAGGATCCTGTTGTCCTGTGGCTTGGGGGTCCCGGGAGGGGCACCCAAACAGCCAAACCAACACAAACAAGATGGAGAAATTAACTCGAGCACTCTCTTAAGCTAGCGAGAGGCAGGGTAACTTAGTGGGGATCTTTTACCCAATGTATACAGCGTCAGGTCAGTGAGCAGTCAGACAGTTGGAATAACAACAATAATATTTATGCTAATATTATATTATAGCAGGCAGGCAAATTAACAAGAAAACACAACCTCATTATTAACTAAGAAACAGAAAAGAGAGTTTTGGGGAAAATGGGCGATACGTCACCTTTCTCGCAGTCCTGTAGAAGCCAATTGGAGAGAAAGAAACCCGGCGTGGTGGCCGAGGGGGTCTCGCAGAACGAAGCGACGGCAAGGCTGGATAGCACTCTGGAGCGGTCCGAGGCAGCTCTCGGAACTGGGGGTTTTTATTTAGGGAAGGTATGACCATGGGCTAGTCTGGTCTTGGGTGAAACAATGAGTTTTGGGCTGGAGACAATGTCTCCGAAAGGTCAGGATTTACATGATTGAGTTAAGGTCCGAATTGACAATAGTATGGCCAGTATGCAAAGGCAGCTAGCTTGGCAGTTGAGCACCCAACTCGCCAGGGTGCCCGCTTGGGGCAGAGGTCTCTTTGCGTACCTTGATGAAAGTGTTTGTTTCGGGAGGTCTCCTAAAGTGGATCTGGCAGTTTCTGGCTTGCTTAGGTGTAAACAGAAATGATTCAGCAGTTAATAGCCATGCCTAGCTTCGCGCTTGTTCGGTGGCCTCACAAACACTTGGCTGGTGGCAGAGCAGGGCCGAATTATGATATCAAAATGATATCTAAAGGTTACCAAAGGCCAGGCCAGTTCACGGTGGTAACAATCCCTTAACAGAAAATTTATGATTCCTGGTCTTTACCATTTGTTTATAATACTGACATTTTTGCTTCCTGCTTACAAATATTTCAAGACAGATTACATGGACCACACCCCAACCCCACCCAGTTTCTAACCACTCTGTTGGTTAGAAAGTTGTAAGGGGCTTGGGAAATCCAGATTAAAAATTCCTACAGAGTCATGAACTTCACAGGGGAAGTCATTAGAAGTCTGATCTACTCCATAAGGCTGTTGCAGGTATACAGCAGAAGGGCCACATAGATCATCTTGAGATTACCAGAAGAAAAGCAGGAAATACATGTAACTAATGTGAAAAAGTAATAGCAGCTTCAACTGTTGTTGGGGCCTTGCACCCCTAACCCCAGTGAATGTGGGGGAATGACTGTATTTACTATTATTCGTAATCAAGTTTGGTTTTGACTTACGATAGCCCTATGAATTGGAGACCTCCAAGACATCCTCTCATCAACAGACCTACTCAGGTCTTGCCGACTCGGAGCGGTGGCTTCTTTGATTGAACCTGTCCACCTGCCTTCCTCTTTTCTTCTGTCTCCCACTTTACCAAGCATTATCGTCTTTTCTAGTGAGTCATATTGTCTCGTGAGATCTCAAAAGCCTCAGTTTAGTCCTTTTGGCTTCCAGTGAGAGTTCAGGCTTGATTTGCCATAGGATCCATTTATTGGTCATTTTGGCACTCCATGGTACTCACGGAACTCTCCTCTGGCATCAGATTTCAAAGGAGTTGATTCTTTTCCCATCAGCCTTCTTCATTGTTCCGCTTTCACAACCATACATAGAAATTGGAAATATGATGGCATGGATGATCTTAACTTTGGTTTTCAATGGTATTGTTAGGCTTAAAATTTTAATGCTTGGTAATTTGCTATAGAATTGATGTATGTTAACAATTAGCTATGGTATTAATTAGTTTTAGGCACTTGTGGCTCACCAAATAACCTTTGCCTTATAATTTTTTGCTCTGCCTCTATATTAGTATGTACAAGGGAAGGACTCTTGAAGCGACGGATGCTTGAAGCATCAGAGGTGTCTTTGGAGATGACCCAGGATATTGACAGGGGCAGGTAGACTCGAGAAGATAGAATGTAACTCATGTACAAACTGTAACTTTGCTGGCGCTGATGCATGAATCTTTTCTTTCATGTAAACAAAGAAATGATATGAAAAGGGATGTGTGAAAGAAGTCAGTAGTGATACTTGTGTGTGTGTCTTTCTTTTTCTATTCTACCTTCCTACCTTGCATTTGGGAGTTCAGTTCAGCTCCGTGTCCACCTGAGATAATGTGAGGTGTAGTTTGTTTATCCACCCTAAGCAATATAAAGCTACTGGGAAGCAGCAAAAGTCAAGGATGACACCAATGGAGGATTTCTTAGAGACCACAGCAGTGGCATTTAGCTGACTCTGGTTAATTTTGTGCAGAAGGAGGCACCTGCAAGCCACCTTCTGAATGTCTTTTATCATGAAAAGCTCATGATGAGAGAAATGGCTATAAATGGCAGCCAAATCTGGTTTCTTGTAGCTTCCATGCCTTCATTCTGGTTTCCTGGAAAACCTCGTTTCCCTTGGCTTCCCCACCTTCAGTTCGGTCAAGGAAGACGGACAGCATATTGGATGGATGGATGGATAGATTAGATTAGATTCTAATCTTGTCATCCAGAACCCAGAGAACTATAAGTGAAAGAGGAGGACACATCTATAGAAGACTGCCCTGAGAATGGGCACCACCCAAAATATTCCCATGCCCCAGGTTTCTTAATTCATATATTGTCTCTTTTGAGTTCTCAGTTTTCCCCATGTGTAAGCTACGTTTGGGGAGGGGGGACAAAAAACATTGTTTTCAGACAGGGGGAAACTCTGAAGATAAACTCATTAATTCAGACACCATGGCGACGATGAGCATCATTCAAACAGCAGCAAGGAAATGAATGGTTCTGTAGCCAGCTCAGGGATTGGATGATAAGATGTGGGGACCGCATAGTGAATGATGAAGATGAAAAGAACTATTGAGCAGCTTCCTCATTCACTGAGCATCATCCATCCTCAGTTCTGACAGGCAGCCAAGGTAGCACTGAGGAGAGGTGGGGAAGAACTAAATTGAAATGGAAAGTTATCATGCAATTAAGCTTCATTTAAAATATACACATGGAAGCAATTCAGGTTCTAGGCGGAGAATGCCCAAATTTCACAGAAGGCAGTATTTCTGAAATGTTTCTTTTTCTCTAGAAAGAGAAGGCCACCTTACAGAACAGTCTCTAAATATTTTCAAGTGGCAGATGCAATTCCTCCTTTCATTAAATGATATTGTGGAAGGATGCTAGGTCCAGGGCCTTGCAGAAGATGCAAAATGGTGGCCCCGTTGCTGCTGTTGATCTTTGGCTGCCCTACCAGGCCAGTAAATGTTTAAAAGGTAGTTTGGTGGGGTTGGCCATTGCACAATCAGCAGAGAATTTCAACTTCTGCAAACAACCAAAAAGGTGAATGATGCAGGTGTAAATTAGACCCAAGCTTTCATAAGTCACTAACAGGACACTGGCTGATGACTGCAATCCTATGGCACCTGAGATAGCATCTCAGGAGCTTTAAGATATACCCTGTCCTCCCTTGGAATGAGGCAAGGGGCTCTGAGCTCAGATTCCTTCCTTCCCTGCCCCTTTGGAAAGTTTCTCATTGTTTGCATCTTCAGCATTAAAGCTCCAGCATCAACGTCGGGAGAGATAAAAAGTGGGCGGGTGGAACTTGAAAGGTAGGATTGCCCTGTCAGGGTTCTTAATGTTGGCTGGACCGTGCTCATTTTTCTCACTGACAGAGGATGTCATTCCCACAGTGCTTAAGGCAGGAAACCCAAACATTAATAATGTCAGGGAAAAGTAGCCTTCTGCAGCTGAGATAACATTTTAAACCACTTGGTGGCAACACTTCAAATTGGAACTTCAAATATTTGAGGCTTTTGAAATTTGACTTTGAAGGATTGTTGATAAAATGTTAGGCAACAATGGGAAACATCCACTTGCCAAAGGATTCTTGGAGTATCTGACCTTTACATATTTCCACTCAAGCTTACTTGATTTAGAGCTCTCGGATTAATGTGTGGATGAGAACCCAAGCCACCAATGAATTTTGCTTCTCTTTGAATGCTACCATTCAATTCATGTGTGCTGAAACACATACGTCTATGTCTGGTTTAAAGTCAGTACTATAGGGAGCGGTATTGTACAACAATTCTACAACAAATATAGCAATTATTTCTATTTTATATATGTATGCACTTAATATATTATAGCCCCCTAGAAACTCTGCATATAAATCAGCACAAGCAAATGTTATGCAAATGTATCTCCCCTTTCCAGGGATGCATACAGAATAGCTAGCATATTGTAGTGGCTTGAATGTTGGACAAGGACTCCTGAAGACTAAAGTGCAAATTCCCTGCTCAGCCATGGAAACCCACCAGTTGCCACTGGGCAGATCACACTCTCTCAGCCTCAGAAGAAGACACCTCTGAAAAAATCTTGCCAAGAAAACACAATGGTGAAGTCACCCTACATAAGAGTTGACTCAAAGGCAATGACAACAATGAATGGATGATTAGCCTACTGGAAGGGAATGACGATGGCCATTTCTGCACTGGACTGTTATAGTGCTATTATTCCACTTTCAACATCCTGTGGAATCCTGGGATTTGCAGTTTAGGGAGGGGCCTCTGAAAGTGGAATAATAGCAGTATAACAGTCTAGTGCAGAAATGGCCTATGGATGGACTGGAAGGAATTAGTGACTATAACTGCTCAGCCAAAGATATCTGTAGGCTGAGCACTGGGCTTTCATAAATACACTGGAGCTGTTGCTAGGAGCTGCTTTCATTAACTTAGTTGCATACCTAACATATTTGACACTCAGTGTCGACCCCCCCCCCCTTATTTCAGTAATAATCATGAAATGAAATAAATAATAGTGGCCAGAAAAGAAATGCAGACAGCGAAAATTCTCTTTTTGTTAGCCATTAATTTGTTTTCTATATTTGTTGACAGATTTTAGCTAGCACTTGAGTGCTTTCTATCTCTGTAGCTTGAAACAGCTCAATTGGTATACCGTTTCTCTTGACTTATTTCTCCCAAGTGCTTTGAGTGCAGCTTCCACATCACTTTCTGAAATTGTGGGTTCATCTTCAAATGTTTCTTCCTTGAATGAGCCTGTCATCCTTTCATCTCTTGTACATAGTTTTTCAGTTTATTGTTCCCATTACCTTTTTATTTCTTCTTCACCATAGTGTATTCTCCTCATGGTCCTATCACATCCCCACTCTCCGTATAAATTTCCCTTTGATTTTTCAGATCCTGCAGATGAGGTCCCTTGTTCTACCTTTTTTTGTTGTTGCCATCTTCTATTTCTATGCATTGATTATTATAGTAATCCTTGTTCCTGTGTACAAATTGCTGAACAGTTGTGCTCAGGATTCTGACAATATTTCTGTCACGTTTTTCTTTTGCTTCTTGTCAGGCCTTAGTTGTTTGAAGAGTTTCATCTGTCATCCACTGAGGCTTCTCTTTCTTTTCAGCTGCCGACAGAGTCTCTTTATATTCTTTCCTGAGAATATCTTTGGCTTCACTGAAGATTTCTTCTGGCTTTTGGTCAACTAGGCGTAATACTACAAATCTATTTTTACATAGTCTTTAGATTCTACAGGGCTGTGCTTCAGGTTGCATTTTGGCACAGGGATTGATTTAGTATTCTTCTTCAGCATTACTCTAATTTTTGATAGTAATGGTTCACCACAATTTGCTTCTGATCTTATTTTTGCAGGAAAGGTAGAACTTCATCTTCTGCTTTCAGTTATGTAAGCTAGTTGTAATTTTTGCAACTTTGCATTTTCTACCTTATTGGTTTGATTTATTTAAAATATGTGCCTTCTGTAAAAGATGGGGAAAATGTAACAAGTCACCCTACCAATTAGTAAACACTCAGCTTTAGATGCCAGAAGAGAATTCCATAAGAACCATCTCCTTGTATCCATCTGGACATGGATTCCTAGAAAGATGACATTTTGGACTATGTTCTACAACACAGAGTTTTGGTCCAGCTTACTTTGATCTTTTTTTTTTTCTGGCTGGTTGCATCACTCCCACTTTTTTGGAGGACAGTGGCCTCATTTTGCCCCCCTTGCAAGAGCTATGCCCCTGTCACCATCTAGTATAGTGAACGCTGAGCAATTATGGAAACCAAGGTCCAAAGCTTTTGCAGGGCAGAGCAAAAAGCTCACCATTCTGCCTGACACCAATCCAAGCTGGGCCAAAACTTATTTTGAGCATTTATAAGATCATTTTTCGTGTGCGTGTGTGTGTGTTAAAGCAAGTCACAAAGTCAGAGTTGTCCCCTCTCGCATACGATTATGGCTTTGGGGGGGTTTTTTTGAGATCATCTTTCTCTCTTCCTTCACAAACGCAGCTTCTGTAGTTTCTGTTCGAATTCGCTTTTGCTGACCCCTGCTGGGAAAGACAAAACATTATCGTTTTCTTTTCCTTTTCCTTCCATATCTGTGGCTTATGATTTACTTTAACCTGTAACAATGCCACTCAAGTGAGGCCATCCTGAGCTGATGTATGCCGAATACTTCAAGACGGAACCAAACCCCACATCTTTCACTATCGATTAGTTGGTTTCAAATTTGTTGTTGCTGTTTTTGTTATTGCTACATCTCATATATTTAAGTCCTGCCTTTGTCCCAGTTCAGAACTGAAGGCAACTTGCAACAGTTGAACACAGCTAAAAATTAACAGACAAAAGTTTAAAACTGAACTAAACTATAAAAAAATGAAAAACCGTTAAACACAGAACAGCAAATATGAAATCCAGCATGTGAAGCAAGGCCCATTCCTCTTGAGCAATCAGTCATCCATTATACACATGTTCTGATTTCTTCGTTCTTAGTTTTGCCATTGTATGTCTGTATGTATTGGCACATTTTAGCAGCCATCTCCTCCTGCCTGTTGCCACCTTTTCTAAGAATGTCCCTGATGTGGCATCTTTAGGGGCATTCAGAGAGAGAGACAAAGCCATCGTTTTTGGGATGACCGGTATCCCCACCTCCTTAAGCCCCACACATGAAAGATTTGGGGCAATTGAGAAGTAAAAATAGCAGCTGCCTGGACAACCGTGGCCAACTCCAGACAAGTAAGCCCACAAATTGATAAAGTAGGAGCCACAATTATACCGGTTCCTTGCTTTTTCCATTCATTGCTTAACAGGTGACCGTTCAATCAGCTGGGACCTATTTGGTACAAGAGTTCTCGTTTTACTAAACAAATGCACACAGTTCATAGTTCATAAGCAGGACCAGCAGAAGACAGCCAGTGCCAGCCAATCTCATTCCCTGTACAAAATTAAACGGCAAACAGCTGAAAGCTTCTTCAGTACCACTCATGGTAGGACATTCTTCATCACACATGAAGGAAGCAGGTTAGCTTAAAGGATGTTGGCATAGGCCCCTAGAACTGGGGGAGAGGTCAACATCCCACAATACTAGATGGGGAGCTGAGCTCTCCCTCCAAAAATGATCTGGCAAAATTAGACCACCAACCTTCCTATATAGGCCGTTTGCACTCTAGACAGTTATAGCGCTATGATTCCACTTTCAACATCCTATGGAATCCTGGGGTTTGCAGTTTTGGGAGGGGCCGGATGGCCCCTCCCTAAACTGTAAACCCCAGGATTCCATAGGATGTTGAAAGTGGAATCATAGCACTATAACACTCTAGTGCGGAAATGGCCACAGTTGAACCTCCTCTGGAATTATAAATCAGAAGTGTACTAAATGACCAAGCAGTAAGAAAGGCTATGACAGCTATTGTTGCTGACCTGTCCAAGAAATAATAAAGGGCTGCCTGCAATCTATCCTGCATAGCCTTTCTTTGGTGTAAAGTCCACTGAACAGATGGGAGGCATTTCTAAGTACACATTGTGCTTGTGAGAATTTTCCTACCTAAGGATTACAGAAGCATAGCACCATAGATGGAATCTCTTTTCCATTGTTCCATGTCCTAGTCTCTGGAGCAGCAGAAAACAGACTTGCTTCATCTTCCATATGACATCCCTTCAAATATTTAAACATAGATATCATGTCGCTTTCTTAACCTTTTCGTCTCCAGGTTAAACATACCCATAAGGTGTATGTATGCTGCTCCCCATAAGGCATAGTTTCCAGGCCTTCTACCATTTTACTTGCCCTCCTCTGTGCATGGCCTAGCTTGTCAATATCTTTCCTGAACTGTGGTGCCCAGAATTGGACATAGTGTTCCAGGCGGGGTCTGACCAAAGCAGAATCAAGTGATACTATCACTTTCCTTGACCTAGATGTTATACTCCTACTGATGCAACCAGAATTGGATTGGGTTTTTAAGATGCTGCATCACACTGATGACTCATGTTCAGCTTGTGGTCTGCTAAGACTCCTAGATGCCTTTCACATGGTTGGTTGATGATAGATGGCAAAAGTGTTTGACCCTCCATCTCTAAGTAACTGCAGCTAGGCAAAAGGAATAAAAACCTGCCTGTCAGTGTTGACTCCTCACATCTTAAAAAGAGTTCCAGGGTGCCTGAAGGTAAGACAAGTCCCATGACCCATAGATGTCTTCTCAGATACTTTACTGAAGCTTCCCAGCATCTGATGCCTGAGATTACCACCTCGCTCCATCTCATGATGAGATCAGGTCTGTTTACAGTACTTAATTTCCCATATAACTGTGTATGCAGGAAGAAGCCATAAGCACCAGGGATCAAAGCAAAATCATATTTACATACTGGTATTGCACCCAGCAAGACACCGTCTGCTGCACCAACCCCTTTCACATAAACAAACTCTACATTCTGCCGGCTGTACGTTGTTTTCATTGATGCTGCCTTCCACAGTCTTGGAGCCGCTACCAAGAAGGTCGTCTTCTATGTCTTTCCCAAGTGTACCCAAACCAACCAGGGTAGGCAAACGAATCAGAAACGGCTCATGCTCTGTCTGCTTGAGCTTGTTATAGAATAGTTACAGAATATTTTGCAGCATCTGCTATCTGTAGGTGGTTAGAACTGGGAGGAGTGTAGAAAAAGGAAGTCCTTGTGACAAATTTCTGCAAGACAGCAAAACAAGATAAGAAACAGGGGTTGTCTTGCGGTAAACAGTTGCAGCTGGATCATAAGAGAAGGAGTCCATTGTAGAAGATCTGTGGTTCATGTTCAATAAACAAATAGATCAACAGAAAACAAATGCATCTTAACTGCATGAAGAGGTCCATAATGCAGAAAGGCCATTTAAAAACACCCCAAAAGGAACAGATTAAAAACTTTATTCCAGTAGAGGGAGCTATTTTCCTAGTTTCTTTTTGCTTTACAAATCATCTTCTCTTGCATACCCAAATTAGTGTTTCTGAGTCTGAATTAGTTATACTGAGTTGGGGGCTGCATCCTTCTGGGATGACTCTTTAGAATGCACCCATTGCTGTATCTAAAGCATCACTTTAAAATAGAAGCATGACCTTTACAGTAACTGCGAGAAGTGTGCAACCATCTTCCCTCTAACTCCATGAGTTTATACGACGCTATGCTTGCAAGATCCAGTATGAACTTGCTTTCTTCCCTTAAAACATTATGCAGGTTTGAAAGTTTAATCTGTTTGTGTATAATAATATCTTTTAATCTGTATTGCATATCATTCATTTAAGGGTGGTGCATTCAAATTTTTGTGATCTGCCCTGAATGCAAACGGATGAATTCCCTTCTCTAAACTTATCCTACATTGACAGACAATTGGACTAGATTGCCTTTGAGGTCCCTTCTGGGTCTGTGATTTTGTGAATTTATGGGCCCTCTAATACTCAGTCACAGAAAATTTTTCTGTTTATGACTTCTACAATCTTTTAAAGAAAAGATGATAATGCTCCGTAAAGTGGAAGACAATAGGAAAAAGAGACCATATTGCAAATAGATTGATTCAAAGGAAATTTTGAGGCCCCTCCCTAAACTGCAAACCCCAGGATTCCACAGGATGTTGAAAGTGGAATAATAGCACTATAACAGTCTAGTGTGGAAATGGCCAGAATCAGCAAGACTTAAAATAGGGCTGCTAATAACAGGGTCTCTCAGAAGTCTCTCATTCATAGAGTCACCATGAACCAAATCTAACTAAAGGGCAAACAATGACCAAGTCCTTGAATCTGTCCTTCAGTCTGGATATTATTTTATTTGATTTTCTTCTTCCGGAATTTGAAAAACCCCTATTTACTATCTGAAAGTCTTGCATATTATTTATTGCCACAGAATGTTTGTCATGTGTAATATTTGTTCTCCCACAGAGCTTTGGACAATCAAGCATAAGGGTGTGAGCGTATGAGTGCCGGAAGGGGTACCAGAAGAAAACCTGAAAAGAGGTAGATGTCTGCACTTGACTGAGACATATCTTATGGTAAGAATGATTTGTCTCCTGTTTACATTCCTATTTCCAGGCACCAGAACTATGACAGAGCCAGGCAATGATGTCAAAAGAACTGAATATGATTCATGGTTTACAGATGCATGAGAACTTTGCATCACAGGGGTCAGATAGATAGATAGAGAAGACTAAATAGATAGATAGATAGAACTGACGTCCTCTACAGTTTCCAAAACAGAGATGCAAATGGATGTCGTTTGTTCACATTCTTCTGAACTTCCAATGGGGAATAGGAAAGGATAGTATGGACACATTAGAAAAATGTGCATAAACAGCTGTGTACATTCCTAACTTATATAAAAGCAAACTTCCATGTAGGGCTGGGCAATTGGGGAGACGAAGGGACAATTCCCCTCCATGCACCCCTGCATGGGCTGTACTGCCTTGTTCTGGAATTCTGGATGGGCCATTGCATCACCTCTAGCCATGATTTTGGCTATTTTTTCCCTGGGGCTTTCTTGGAGTTACGAGGGCAGGGGAAGCAAACTGTTAAGTTCGTAGCCAGTTTATAGAGTCGATTTGCAGGGTCAATTGGGTTGACTCACCCTTCAACAATTGACTCAATGGATCTAGGACTAGCCAATACTTTTCAAGCTGCTGTGTTATCACTGTGTGGTTCAGCTTCCCAGTAATGCAATCCTGTGCTCTGTGCCTTGTGGGAACTACTGTTTGGAGCTTGTTCAAGCTGATATTTTGCTTGTGTGCTTTGGCTGCCTCATTTCAGGTTCTGAATTTACTTTTGATCCTGCTGATATTGCCTACAGATGTTTATCACAATGTTCTCTCAGGATGGCCCTCATTTCTATTCTACACACCCTGTGGCCCTTTACTTCATGCTGACTTGTCAGAAGACTTTGATCTTGGCACAGAACAGAACACATTGCCTAACCATTGGACCACCAACTAGCCATGTATCAAGTATGCGAAGACTACCTCTGGTAGAACCATCTTGGAAAATGGCATTCAGAATCAGAATAAGGTCAAATCTGTTTCTTTGGCACAAAGGTACTAAATCCATAGCCATAGGTTCATTTTTTTGAGTGCAGAACTAGGATCTCCAGAATAGTTTATCTCAGATTATTTTAGTCATCATGATTTTAGTCTTCATGTGTTAAATCAGAGCTTGGAAACACTGGCTGCAACCCTGCTAGGCAGATACGAATATGTAACCTAAAGTTGCACATTCCATATGAATACATAACCTACTATTAAACATTCGTAACTGCTATGTATTCACAGTCCCTATTTATCCCCTAATTTAGGGGCTATGCAGGGATTGTGAAAGTCCTCCAAAACCCACTTACCAGTAAGCAGCTGCTGGGATCAGGAAGGAGGTCATTCCCCTATCAATTGAGAAGTGGCTACCTAATGTCCACCCCCCATGAGCAATCTCCAGCACAAGGGAGATTTGTAGCTGGGGTCCTTTTTCTGCCCATTGTATCAGAGATTGCTCATGAGAGGGAATGTCAGGCGTCTGTTTCTCGATCAAAAGGGGAATAGGCCACCATTGATTTCAGCGGCTTCTTATGGCTAAGTGAGCTTTGCAGAGGTCTGGCTGGAATCCACTACATAGCACCATAGTTATGGTGCTACATAGTGCATAATGGTTATAAAGGATTATGGCAATTACCTTTATAGATTGCAGCTCTCAGAATCCCATGCCTTTATGCCACTTCAGCAGACTCCCCCAATTATGGAAGCTGTTCTCCCAAAAAAGTAGTTATTCTATACTATGGATTAGAGCTATGTTCAAATATGTTTCAGGAGGCTTCAGCAATGTGGTTGAATTTTAGTTTATTTTATCTATGGCACTCCCTGGATTAAAATCCAGTACAATTGAGTAAAGCATTCTAGATATTAAACGTTTCCCTCATTGATTTCTCAACCCTGAGATCCTCCTCCCCTCTCCTCCTCCCCACCAAAAGAAATGCAGATGCAAAATAATAAGTGAATGGATTCCTTGCAGAACCACTCCTAAAGATCCACACCCAATTTCACAACACAAATGAGGAGCCAGCATGGCACTCCCAAAAGTTTCTCATTTTGATATGGAACTTCTTGACATTCAGTAAGGAGAGAAAACAACATTGTGGTCCTAAGTATGGTGCAGTGGTTGGATCGCTGGAGTAGCAAACCCACGGGTGGGAGACACCAGTTCAAATTCCAACTCAGCCATGAGGCTTGTTGGGTGATCCTGGGCTGGTCACAACCTCCCAGTCAAACCTACTTCACAGGATGTCCTAGGGATTAAAGTGGAGGAGGAGGAATGAATATACATCAGGGAAGGGGAGCTTCTAGCCTGCTTGTCTAATTTGACCTGCAAGATTACCAGTCCAGCCTACACAGTTGTTCTTGCTGGATCTTCTCTCTCACTTCATGCAGTCTCCCCACCCTTATTGGTATGGTTGGTGGGTTCATGAAGTAGGGCCTTCTCAGTGCCTCCCCCTTGGCCCTCAACTCCCTCCCTAGTAAAGCTAGAATGGACCCCTCCTTGCTTTCCTTCCACCAGCAGGCAAAGACTTTTTTAAAAATTCTGACAGGCTTTTACAACTGAAGGTTTTTGAGGAAAAGACTTTTAAGGGGGAATTGTTTTGTTCTAAAATCACACTACAGTGGGCCCTCCACTTGTGTGGGTTCAGCACTTGTGGATTTGATTATTGACAGATTATTTTATTTATTTATTTATTGAAAAAAGTTCTTACTCTATTTGCCCCTGCAATGGAAAAAATATGGTCTCCCTAGGAATCTCTAGGGCCTCCAGCAGAATTTTATGGTCCACTTCTCCTGGAAGTTTGTGCTGGAGGACCTTGAGATTCCTAGAGAGAACACTTCTCCAGGTACTGCTAGGTCCTCCAGCATGACTCTATGGCCCTCTTCTGAGAGCTGGAAGCTCGAGAGGTTCCTAGAGAACTGTCCGCAAGTAAAAAAAAAAAAAAAGCATTCATGATTTTTATTTTTATTTGTGTTTTTCCAGTTTTCAGCAGTCTTGCATCCCTATCCCTCACAAAAGTGAAGGGTTCATTGTAATTTTAACTGCCTTTTGTCCTTTAAATGGTTGGAATAGTTAATAGTTTAATTCTATTTGTATATTCTTAATTATATGGTATTCATCTGGCATTCATTTTAATTTGAACACCATTTTGGGAAAAGCCAGCTTAGTATTTAAGACACTCCTTTTGCTACTCTTTAGTGAAATTCACTTGCAAGTGAGCTCAGCAGAATTCAGTGGACTTCTGTCTATTCAGAGAAAATGTATGGATGATTGATCAGTGTTGCCTGGAGGCTCACTGGACATACATATATAAACCCAGGCACGCAGCTCAGTTTTGTTTCTGAGTTATCCACATACATGCTGGGCTTTCAGAGGTAGAGTGCTAGTGCTTTTTGATTAGCTGGGATGACGATGCCGGATCTTCTACCCATTTTGACTTTCTTGTTTCTTTTAAGCTTAACTGCATCATCACAGTAGTTGTAAGAGGGCACTGGATTCTCTCAGGCTGGCATCCTGTTCAATATTTACATTCTAGTGGGGCAGACTTGCAGCACTGTGATTATTAGAATCCATATTTATGGCCACTGGACATTGTGAAAAACAAAAGTGTTCCCCCACAACCTACCACTGAAATTAGGCAGCCTCCCCAGAAACATTTCCAAAGTGCTAGAGAGCCAGGTGATGAGCAAAGATGCATCCTTCCCTTTCCTGGAAGTGAGATGCAATGTGACAAGTATTGGCAGCCATTGCCTTTCACATTGCACCTCACTGCTGGGAGAGGGCTGAATGACTCATTGCTCAGCATCCAGCTCTCCAGTGCTGCAGAAACCCTTCCGTTGGGAGAGCCGCCTGGCTTTAAAGGTATGTTTTGGGGCATAGCATCTGGAGACACAGGTATGGCAACTATACTACGTTATCACAGCTATGCCTCCTGATGCAGAATCTCCGACCGATACATCTTACGACTTATTCTTCTTGGTCTTAAATTGGCAATAAAGATCCACTAGCTTCACAAAGTGTAGCTATGAGGATTGTCATGACCTAGTCCTAGCACTGTGTAGTGGTTTGTGCATTGGACTACAACCCTGGAGACCAGAGTTCGATTCCCCGCTTGGCCATGGAAGCCCACTGGGAGATCTTCTGTGCATCACACACTCTCAACCCCAGAAAACCCTAGGATAGGTTTGCCTGATGATTGCTGTAAGTCAGAAATGATTTTGCAGGTACACAACAACTATTGCATAGCAACTTTGCCTCCACAAAAAGACCAGCTACAGTTCATCTAAAAAATGTTGGCAGGGGCAGGGAGACACATTCCTCTTTGAGGTAGAAGCTACAGCAGAAATGATTTCAATGGAAGTTCAAGTCTGAATAAATGTATTGGTGTTTCGGGTTGGTATGAAAAATACAAACTTATTGGATGGTATTACCATCCAGACCTGAAAGAAAATATGATAATTAGTGTCTTGTTTAACAGAATACTTTTTCTCATTTGCTATTTGACTGAAGGGCAGGAGAAGCCCAATGGCTACCCTCAGGATATGAAAAATATTACATTATGTAGAACTGTCATAGAAATGGGTGAAGATTCAATTAGAAGCTATACATTTTCATGACGGGAGGATGTAATGATGCTTGTTAACCAACTCAACCTGTTTTATCAGATATTTAGGTAAGAAGTTCAGCTGGTAAGTGCAGAGCCACTGATACTACAGTGCAGGGCTGGCCCAAGACATTTTGCTGCCTGAGTCAAAGCAAACCCCTCCCCACAAGTCATAGTATCCAAAGCTCATTTTGAGGAGAGGGCACCTGAGGCAGAAAATTCATAATGCCTAGAACTGGACACAGTATTCCAGGTAAAGTCTGACCAAAGCAGTTTATTGTTCTCTTCCAGTAACTGCTGTCTGAGGCAACCGCCTCACTCTTCCTCACGGACAGGACAATCATAAGACTAGCACTCAGATGCAGAAAACATGCTTTGTGTTCTGAAAGCTCCATTTTCAAGTCTGCCTCTTGGCTTCTACAGGGTAAGGATTTCCAGCAGGAAGTAATCAGATAATGTGGAAAGCCACCAGTTGAAATGCCAGAGAGCCATTTAGTCCATTTGGACTGAAGGAAGCTGAGCTCAGCTACGTATTCTGTCTATTTCTCAAAGTGGGGCAGCATGCATTTCAGACCCAAAATGATCTGGTGGTTCTGGAATTTCGTGGGATCTGGATTCCACCTTGATCTTACTGGGGGAAAGTCAGGCCATAAATGCAACTAACTAACCAGGTAATGTGCTTCTGTCTGTGTTACAATAACCAAGTAATAAGCTTTTGCTGGCAGGGTGTTGTAATGGGGAGGGCAAAATGAGGGCAATGAACCCTAAATGAAAATCCTGTCCCCCTGGTGAAATTTCCCTTCAGTCCTCAAATTTCTAACATTCCAGAGACTGAGTCACTAAAAACTGTTTACACCTGGAGCTCTTCTACTTGCTGTGGTTGCTTTCCCTTGATAACTTTTCCTGGATGCCTAATCTATATTTCTAAATGCTAGGCTGAAGTTTTAAGTTACTGCAGTCCTAGAAATTTGGGGGCTAAAATAAAATTTAATGGGAAAGGGCAGATTTCTAATTCTGAGGGGCAATGCCCTTCCCCACCCATGGGAATATTTTATCTTCTGTGTTCTGTAACTGCCACCAGCATTCCTTGGTTCTTACTGGGCCGACTTCTTACCAGGGTTTCAATGCCCCAATTTGGTCCCCTCCATACTTACACCCCTGAGGTGGAGTGTTCCCTGTGACAGGAATGCCAAACCTGTTCTCTGATGGTGCCTTCTATTTTAATCCAGAGATCTGGGTGAGGGCACACTTTGAGCTGTGTTTCATCTTTCTTCAAACAGGAATCAAAACGTAATTATGTTTGGAGAACAATTTTTTGTAAAGCAAAGAAGTTGGGAATTACAAATATGGACTGATCTGAGCCAGGCACTGTGTGGTTTATCACTGTCTCCTGATCAGCCAAGGAGACGTAGGAAGGAGGCCAAGATCCCCAGCTCCCCTTGAGCGCTGGGTGGGGAAGACAATGAATCATCTCCATCTGAAGGATCTTGTCACTTGGGGTTGCCTCCCTTTTCTCTTGCAGACATCGACATGCCAAGATGGCAGGTCCTTTGATCAGTTAAATTGGAAAGATGACTGCCGCCTTCTCATCTTCACCTACATTTGTCTCTTGCATCTGTCAAGAGTCTTATAAAGACTGCTTTGCAGTGCAGCAGCAGCAGTTGACCGAAACATTGGCCGCCAAGAACACTTTTTCCTTGCCCTCTTTTGCCTGAGATGTGCCGTAACACCACCACTCTATCTCTGCTACCCACCATGGGTTAGGCATCTGCCTGCACCATGCGTCGTCTACCCTTCCTTTCTTCCATCCATCCATCTCTCATTAGTGGTGGAGCAGCACTGTGTACCTAGGTTGTGTGAGCAGCCGTACACCTCCATGCGTTGATACGGTCTAATTGGCAAATATTAATTGGCATGAAATTAAGTTATATCCACTTATGGCTGAAAGGCCATGAAGAGAAGGGACACTGACTGGGAAGATGTGCAAAAGTAGGTCAGAGGTGAGCGCAGCATAGCCAGGTCATAAGTTTGGTGTGGATTACCTAAAAAAACCTGATTTAATGGCTCTAAGCTAATCCTCTCAACTGCCTGACCTCAGAAAACAATAGTCAAGCTCAGGCATAGCAGGCAAGCACCCCACTGTGTGCATTTCCTACTGAAACCTTCCCCAGTCACATTACCCAACCGAGACACTGAGAAGCTATCAGGACTCCCACAGATATTTCTGCCACCTAACAGTTTTGCTTTCTCACCCTCTGGTGGTGGGAAATGTGCAGCCAGGAGTAACAACACATCTCGTATTGTGACACAGTAAAACCATTAACCCATTCTGGACCTCATTGTATTGGTTGCAAACACCTTTATTTACTCGGCCAGAGAGCCATTTACACCCATGCCCTCAAGGTGGGAATTGGGCATAAAACCCCTTGGTTTTGAGCAGTCAGATGCAGTACATCAGATTTAATAAGGACTTAAAAAGAACCCTACTATAATAAACTTAAAGACAATTGTGACAAAATTGTTTTGGGTGATAGCTATTTTGCAATGCCTGAGCAACTTGATGGTTTGTTGCTCGGCAACAGGAATAGCACCTCAAGAATGAAACCGAGCACAGTGGTGTGTATGGGAGGGGCTTAAGGATGAAATGAATTCTATATAAGGCAAAGTTTCTGTGTCTGTTTTGAGCCTTCAGTGAGAACTAGCCAGAGAGAGAGTGGTTTGAGTGTGATTTTGAGCTGAGGAAAAGACACAGGGAGTTGGTGTCTGAAGCAGGAATTTAATGACAAAGGCTGTCAGAAGTTTAAATGTGTCAGCACTGTACTACAACTGAACTCTAATAAGATACTTTATTTGCACTGTTACTATAATAAATGTTACAGTTTGTTTTATAACTGCTTAATCGGTCTGAGTTATCTAAAGTCACGATAATAAAGAGAACACGCTACCTTAAATAAACAGTTTGGATCTTAGGAAAAATTAAAACTCTAGCCCCGTTACACAAAAGTTGTGATAAAAGGCTTGGGTCAGGCAAAATGATATTGACAATGTGCCTTACTGGATTAGAACTGCTGCACCAATCTAGGGGAGAATAAAGGGTCTATCACACCAACTTATTCCAGTAACCTGCCTCCCATAGTTGCCAACAGGATGCCCCATAGAAGCCAATGAGCAATGGGATACTGGAGAGCAAATGTGGAGAATACAGGTCTGCAAGCTTCCTCTCCTCTCCTCTCCTCTCCTCTCCTCTTCTTGGAAAAACTCCAAGGAAAACTCCCATTCTATTCAGCTTTTGTGAGTGGAATGGCAGAAGAACAATTTTTTTTTCTCCTCATATAGCAAATGTTTGGGGACATCACTGACTTTGCAGATGACTGGGTCTTGGGAAAGAGGGGGGTCTGTTAAAATATGTGTTTACTTCAATGACAAAAACAACACCCCTCCCATAAAATAATAAACATGATTTATTCAAAAATCCAAGATATAATCAGTTTTCCAGCATAGTCTAATATATTTTTCTTTCCTTTCTTGCAAGTGAATAATCCCAGATCATCAGTTTCCAAAACATAAAGTATTAGAGGTCTTGTAACAAATATTTCCAAAATTTATGCTGAAACCTGATGGTCTCTACATTATTTGCAAAAGGAAAGAATGGCTGCCATAGACATGTTCAATCTAATTTCTTCTCAGAGAACTTCATGCTTAGGTGTTATTTTTTCATGTAATGTCATCTCCCATCCATTTCCTCACCAGATAATGAAATAGATACAAAATATTTATGATGCAAAATTGTATTATTGTTTGCAAAAAGAATGCTAGCAATAGTCTGTCACCATGGTTCATATGCTGGGAGGTGACTTTGCCTGTTAAGAGCAGAAGGGTTGATGACCGTGGAGATCATTTAAAAGATAATGCGGGAGAGGCACAAATCAAGAATGGGGCAGGCAAAAAACTCACACAGGTCCACAGGTGGGAGGCAATGTGCCATTGCTGGAAGCTGTGCCTTCCAACTGTCCTGATTATTGATAAGGAGAGTTCCAATTAATCCTCTGCCATCCCACTTTTTCAGGTCCTTTTAAAAGGTCCCAGTTTCTCTCTCCTCCTCCCACTTTCCCATATTGTTCTCAGCTTACAGTTGCTGCAAACTTGAGTCAAAGTGCAAAAATGTTTTGCACTCCATTAATTCAGCAAGTGTGAGAGGAGTGAGTGAGGCAGAATCGTGCACTTTCTGTAGGCTCAGCAAAAGCAAACCACTGCGGCCTCTGGGCTTCTATATTCTGTCCAGTGAATATCTTTTCCCGTCCTGACTGTGCTCTGATGTTGCCTGGGCACGCATGCCCCAGTTTATCAGTTTATTCTGTGAAATGTTGAACCTTAAGAGAGTGAAAGCAGAACCAACTTCCACATATTCAATTTCTTTAGCTATGGATATCAAAACAAGGAAAGCCAGTGTGATGTAGTGTCTTGAATTTTGGACTAAGACTCTGAGAGACTAGGGTTTAATCCCTGCTCAGCCATGGAAACCCAATGGTTAACACTGGGTAAGTCACACTTTCTCAGCCTCTAAGGAGGGCCAAGGCAACTTTCCTCTGAACAAATCTTGCCAAGAAACCTCCCTAATAGGTTCACTTTAGGGCTGCCGTAAGTCAGAAAGGACTTGAAGGCACACGACAGCAATAAATCAAGTGAAAATTGCTGAACCATAAGAAATACTGTTGTGTTCAGTTTGGCATATGGTTATATTTTTCTTCAAATAGATCCTTTAGTAGCAACTTACATTGCTCCCAGCAGGCCCCAAGAGTGTGTTGCCCACTCCCCTGGAACTCAGAGGAGAAGACTTCCCTTAATTAGATTTGAGTAGAATTATTACTGGTCAGAATTATTCCTGGAAATGCCAATGAAAGCAAACAGTTTTACATTCCAAATCAGTGTCCACAAATATCCTCTAGGAGCGGTTACTGTGACTCATTTCTTCGCATTCTTTTCATCCATAAAAATGCCTGGTTAAAATGTGTCCCAACAATCCTTTTTAATGACTACGGAAAAAATAAAATGTAATGGCAGCTTCACTCACAAGATCAGCACAAGTTAGAATGTGGTTTAGACAAGCTAAGACCCAATATGCACTTGTTGGGAAAGGACTGAAGCTCCATGGGGGACTTCATGTTTTTGAAGCAAGTGGTCCTATGTTCAGTCTCCAGCATCTCTGCCTAAGGTGGGGCAAGACCTGAAAACCCAGACAGTTGCTGCCAGTTATTATAGACAACAGTGAGATAGACGGATGAATGGTTTAACTCAGGATTCCTTCTGATAGCCAATAGTTCCAACAGATGTTGGGCTATTCTGTTTCTCGATTGCATGCCTTGTAGTGGTTGTTCCCACCCCTGCATCCAATTATGCTTTAAGTTTTTCATTTTTTTGTTCCTCCTCTTTTCCCTGTTTAAGGTGTCATTAATCATGTTGTGAATGAGGTTCCCTTCCTTCCTTCCTCCCTCCCTTCCTCCCTCCCTCCACCATGCTACAGATCATCCATGGAAGCTTTCAGACCAACCAGAAGTAAAAAAAGAACCAAAACACATATGGGAAATCAACCCCTGGCTGCCTGAGTAAATCATAGGGTCAGGGAAAAAAATCCATTATCTGCCTGGATTTGAAAAGTCATGGCTCACAACAGGAAATTCATGGGGCATAAACTAGCACAAGAGCTACACTGTTGGGATATTCTTTTAAAAATCCAATCAGAACAGTATGATTTGGAACTGCATCAATAGGAGTATAGTGTCTAGGTCAAGAGAAGTGATAGTACCATTGTATTCTGCTTTGGTCAGACCCCCTCCTGGACTACTGTGTCAAGCTGTGGGAACCAGAGTTGAGGAAGGATATTGACAAGCTGGAATGTGTCCAGAAGAGAGCGACCAAAATGGAAAAAGGCCTAGAAACCATGCTCTATGTGGAGAGGCTGAGACGACTGGGTATGTTTAGCCTGGAGAAGAGAAGGTTAAGAGGCGATACGACAGCTAGGTTTAAATATTTGAAGAGATGTCATATGGAGCATGCAGCAAACTTGTATTCTGCTGCTCCAGAGACTAGGCTTCAGACTTCAGGAAAAGAAATTATGTTTAAACGTTAGGAAAAATTTGCTGATGATAAGAGCTGTTTGGCAGTGGAATATGCTTCCTGGAGTGTGAGAGCGTCTCCTTCTTTGGAAGTTTTTAAACAGAGATTGGATGGCTATCTGTTGGGAATGCTTTGATGGTGTATTCTTGCAGGGCAAGGGGTTGGACTTGATGGCCCCTGTAGTCTCTTCCAGCTCTATGATTCTCTGTTCCTATGGTTCTAGGTACAACATCTGCCAAATCCTGAGGCTTTTTAACAATCTGTGTGAACTTTCAGTATAAGAATTCTTCCTGTACTATTCCATTATTGATATTGCTGATTTGCTCATGGCCTGAAGAGGTTGGAAAAGTTATTTCTGGACTATAACACCCATAATCCACAAACAATTTAGAGGAAAATGCTGGGATCTGTAGTCCAAAACATAAAGTTTCCACATTCTGGTGTTTTTTGTCTCAAGTAGATACCTCCCCCCCACACTTGCTTTTTAAATACACTTTTAGTCTTTCAACTGTATGCTGCTTTTTAGGTTTTGTGGTCCTTCATTTAATTTCCTTACATTGCAATTATTTTATTCATTCTTGTAAACAGTTCTTGTGTCATGAAAACTTTCAGAGGAATAAATAAATGGGGGCACAGATTGGTGTGAATTCCCCAGACTAATTTAATTGGTTTATGGATTGAATTATCTGGGAACTGGATAGAATGTTGTAACCACATTTGTTTTGTAAATATTATTAAACTGATGATGTGACAAATGTAAAGTGTTCTGGACAAACACTTCTGGGCAGGAGAAGCTGTTTTGCATTTTAACATGCACAAGAAACATTTATACATTAAATCAACAAATCTACTTAGGAGTGGGACGAAAATATCACTCCAATGTGCAGTGATGTGTTTTCATTTGTATTCTGTATATGCAAAGACGCCGCTTAGGTCAACAGTCAGACAGTAACAGGAGACTGCGGCAACATGGAATTTAATGCACAGAATGTTCCTTCATTAAGGCTACAATCCACTACTTACTTACCTGTGAGTAAAGCCATGAAAATCAATAGGACTTGAGTAGACATAGGCCATTTCCGTACTATATTGTTACAGGGCTATTATTCCCCTTTCTACCTCCTATGGAATGCTGAGGTTTGCAGTTTAGGAAGTGGTATCTAGAATTCTCAGCCAAAGAGCTCTTTGGCCTCAATAAACTACAAATCCCAGAAGTCCACAGTATGCTGAAAGTGGAATAATGGCACTATAACGGTATAGTGCGGAAATGGCCATAATGACAAGGGCTGGAATTCATGATCACAGTTATGAATGCACAACCAAGAGTTATGCATCTATAACTGCTTCACATTCACAGTCTCTATATATTCATCAGTATCTAAAGAGGATATGGACTTCTGGTTGGAAATGGATTGTAAAAATCCCCCAATCCTGATTCACTAGGTATCAGCTGCTGCAAACAACTGGGGTCTGTTCTCCTGTCGATCAGAACACTGCAGATTGAAGTTTCCACCCACTCCTGTAAGCAATCTCCAGCATGATAGTCAGTGTTGCAGTTCCTCCTCAGGGGGGTAAAAACATCAGCCTGTTGCATCCTGAACAAGAAGAGGACAGAGCCTTGTCACCTACAGCAGCTGATGCCTGCTAAGTCAAGAAGGGAGAGTAGGACTAGGAGATGCCACTTAGCTAAGTCAACCATGCTTAGCTAAGCAGCAGATCTAGAATCGTGTCCAAGTTTAATGACCTTTTTGACTTTTGAGAAT
This sequence comes from Iguana delicatissima, assembly GCA_948472985.1. Lineage (NCBI taxonomy): Eukaryota > Metazoa > Chordata > Lepidosauria > Squamata > Iguanidae > Iguana > Iguana delicatissima. The sequence goes on from CAOKZL010000010.1 coordinate 936,950, forward strand.
TATTTTGAGTATTCATTTTTCAGTTTTATCCATTTGATCAATAATTCCTCTCTGCAATTCTCGACAGTTCAATTTGCTGATCGGTAACAATCAACGCTGCTTCTTTTTCTCAATTTCCCAACATACTCCTTCATTTTTTTTAAAAAAATCCAATACTACTGAAAAAAAATGCGATCGTTTTCAGTTAGTGATCCATATATTTCCTTTTCTATGTTAGTAGTTCCCACTGATTCATCTTCAGTCTCACTGTTTTGTTATTCCTTTGTTCTTTTGCTTTGTTGGTGCATCTAAAAAAAACCAACAACAACCCTGAAATAATATCTCATCTTTGGTACATAATTGCTGCTACATTAGAGTCTAAGAACTTTTCTTTGCACATGCTATACATTCTTTTTGGGTGACCTTGGGCTGATGGATTTGCTTTATAATAGCTCTCTAATATTAATCTGTTTTGTGCTGTAGTCCATTTCTTCCACTGTGGTTGGTCTTCCAGTAGCTTCACAGCATCTTGCCTTGTTTGCCTAGCAAAAGTTTTTGAGTCCTGTAGTCCTTTCCCACCTGATGTCCCAGAACTCTGATATCTGATATGGTTTGTGTTGATCCACGATGATAGAACCAGGACGGAATTTGTTTTGATTTTTCATCTCATATTTAAGGGGTTTTGGTTCATTTAATCTGAGATCTTTCATTACTTCAGGGTGGCCCAAATATCTCCTTAAGCAACCTGACTTGAAGTCACATACACATACATACCAAAGCAGTACTAGGTATGTATTCAGTATAGGGGTTGTGTAAAATAACTCCACTGGCAAATATTTGTGCCACGCTGAAGTGATGTAAGTAGTATTAAGTATATGAGAGCCAGCATGGTGTAATGGTTTGACTAGGATTCTGGAAACCAGGGTTCAGTCCCTGCTCAGTCATGGAAACCCACTAGGTGACCAAGTCATACTCTCTCAGCCTCAGTGGAAGTCATAGCCAACCCCTTCTGAAGAAATTTTGCTCCCTCCAAAGGAAAAACATGATAGGCTTTTCATAGAGTCACCATTAGTCAGAAATGGCTTGAAGGCACACAATAATAACAACAACAGCTATGTGACTCGATTGTCAATACACGTGGCTGAGAACCCATGTGCAATTGCAATGTGCAGTGCCTATTCACAGAGACAATGTGGATGCACGTGCTACTCTGTGCACTTAATGTGCTACTGCAGTGTAATATTCCACAATGTACCCTCGTATGTCACCATCATTCAGGTACAACTGTTGCACGTTGTCAAAACTGTTGCACATGGTCCTCCTGTCAACAGCAGGATGCCAGCCTTAGTCTGGTTCCCTAGCAAAAACCTGTCTGTCTTGGGAGACCCTATCAATAGCAATGCTAACACTGACACAGGGCTCTTCAATGCAGACAAAATGTGTCAACAGGTGTGGTAGTTGTTGCTGCATGTCCCACTTTTTTTTTTTAAAAAAAAATCCATATCAACTCTTAGGATCATTGGGTCCAAAATCCAGATTTTGCCCATCATGTGGTATTTCATGCTATTTCCCTCCTGTTGCACCAAATTCTTTGTTTTGGTCTGATCTGAAAGTTGAAGGGTTTTGAAAACTGACATATTTGATCACCATATGAATTAAGACAATCAAAATGGGGCTGTTTCTTTCCTATGCTCTTCCCATTGCTGATATGCCTCCTTTTATGGTTTTATTTTTTTAATCTAGAGCCCTTAGTGATAAAGCAGTAGATTCCTCCACTCAGAAACACCCTCTGATGTCAGATACAATCCTCTTGGAGACTTGTGTCTTTGTCAATGGTCATACAGTCTGCAGGAATTAGAATTGGCCATTCTATAACATCTGTATCCAGGACAGGGCTGCTGTTATGTTACCATGTGGGAGAGCCAGTAAAGTGATTAATGTGCCTTAGGATCGATGTGCATCGGTGTCATTGTGCATTGTTCCCAATGCACATTTTCTATTGTGCAATGAGACACCAGCTACAAAGTGCCAATGTGCATACAGACACTCTTGCTGGTGTCCCATTACACATCTTCACAACTTACTGAGAGGGTTTCTTAGCACCTCTGCTATGTAGCTAAGTATACATAAAGATATGTAATGTGCACCATGATAGAGGATTCTGGCCATCAGTTTCGGCTTAGGTTGAAACTGTAAGATTGGGTGACAAAGACTGGAGGATATCAGTGGAATCTTTCCTCAGCTTGACAAGGATGGGTAGCTAAGTGATCTTTCTGAGCACAGGAACCTACTCCTTTTGTGCTAAGGGGCTAGAGATTTCCCCCCAAAAAACTCTCTAGTGATATGATGAGAAGGTGGCAAAGTGTCATCGTCAGAGGATCATAGAACTTGAAGTGACTATTAGGGCCTACTCTGGTACTATTTCTATATTTGTATCTTTGGAGCCACATCACATACACGCCTCACTAGCTGGCATCCTGTTGATCACATATACATGCGTAAGCTGAACGACACATGTGAGGTCCATAAATCACCATTGTACAATGGATCTATTCTGCTGACAGTGCCACAGGTGGAGTTGCACAACGCCAGACGCACAAAGGCTGGCACTCACTTAGTAATGTATGTGTGCCGAAGTCCTGCTATCATGTAGGGTGATTTATTCACAATAGCGCAACAGATCTTTCTGCTGACAGTGGGGGAAGCGGAGCTGTGAGCACAGCAATATTTCACACTGTGATTTCACAGTGTGCCTTGTGTGTGGCAGTTGTGCACTGTGGTTGTGCTTTATGCCTTGCACTCTGCACAATAGGATCCAGTCATTGACAGTGGTTGTGCACTGTTGCTATTCTGCATGGCAGTTGCGCAGCCCTGGCACAGCATATCTGCATGTGGATATTGGTGCTATGTTGAGAGCATATTGTGTTGGATTGCAGTTAAAAGCCACATTGCACATTGCAAAACAGAGCCTGTTCCTTGACATGTGTTCTACACTGCCTCTGTTCATTACAGAAGTTGGGTAAGGATGACATAGTGTATCTCTGAAAGCACATATATGCATTGCACTGAGGGGATTATGGATTATGGCCCCTGCACAAACAGAGGCATTGGACTGGGCTGTTTACTGAAGGAATGGAGGGATGCACGATTTTGTTCAGGGGAAAGAAACAAAGCAATAGCACCCTTGTAGTTAGCTGCTCTACAATGATACCTCCACGGTAAATTTTTAAAAATGAAATTTAAATTAAGGAGTTAGTGGGGCAGAAACATAAAGAGACCCTGTGGGGACAGCAACCATCTGGAAACACCATCTGGAGAATTGGAGGGGGCTGGATATAGTCACATCTGACCAAAATGCCCACAAATGAACTGAAAGGTACTGCTTTTCTACTGAAGATTTTTTTTTTCTTTGCAAGCCAAGAGAGTGTTTGAACAGGGAGAAGATAAGAAACAGTATTAAATGGTGTGATACAAATTGGCACAAAGTCACAAGTCTGAATGAGCCCGTAATAGCACAAAACAACAGCAATGACAACAGCACAACAATATCAAAAGAGAATTGAACATAAGCTGGTAAAAGCGGTTTGGTTGATGAGTAATGAATGCTCCTTCACTCCCTGTCCAGCTGCTATGATGTCCGATTCAATTCAGGGCAAAATAGAATCACAAACTTGTCATTCCAGAGGCCTGAAAATATATGACTCCAGCAGTTGTGCTGTTTGGCAAAAAATACTCTTTGGTGTAAAGGGCAAAAATCAACTATGAATGGGATTCTTCAGAGATTGTTAAGCGCCACAGTGAGCAGATATTCAGATACAACATGCATGCATACATATGCATATAGACACAACATTGAAAAGATCAAAAGGTGTAATAAGCTGGAACTTGCCTGGGAATGTCCCCAAACTTCACCCTTTGATTTGTGTTGTTGGAGGAAGCTAACTGAATGCTGTGACTCATGCGTTTACACGGAGGGAATGGCACCTCCCACCTTTCTTTCGGCCAAGAATTTTGATGCCCCAGGTTCAATATCAACACTCCCCAACCCCACCCTGGGTCTTGGAACACCTCTGAGCTTTGGCTTCCCTTGGCCTATCCCACTTGGCTCTCTTGTCGAGTCCTGGTGGAATGTCTTTCTCCTCCTCCAGCATTCCCACAACGGCACATGCAGATGCATCCGGAAGGAGATGGTGCCAGAAACGTGATCTCGTTTGGACAGTTTGCTTTTTTTTCATTCAGTGGTGTTATTCAAGGTTTTTGTTAAAGGCTCTCCAGTTACACAAATAACCCATCAGACATTTCACACTAACAAGAAGAAGAAGGAGTGGAACACCCATTGTGCTTTGCTCCTTGGTTGTCGTATTTCTCGGGGCTACTTTCTCTATAGACGTCAGTAGCTTCTGTATATTCTACAGTAGTAATTGGAATGACAGAACTTGAAGGGAGCGCAAGGGAAGGCCATGCAGAAATTCATAGCTAAAGCACTCCGAAGAGGCAGCGATCCATCCTCTGCCTTAAAAACTCCACAGAAGGAGAGCTTAGTACTTTCTGCAGTCTGTTTCACTGTCGAACAGCTCCTAATGTCAGAAAGTTCTTCCAAAAACAGTAGTCCCCTCCTCTTACCCAAGGTTTTGCTTTCTGCAGTTTCAGCCACCTGCAGTCAACCTGTCCCCTCACAGACTCAGCTTCTTCCCTCCCACTCTTTGCCCCAATCTGTCCCCTGGAGTCCAGGCGATGGCACTCCCATGGCCTGCTCTGGGTCCTACCAGATACACCTTGCCTGCCTGCTCACCCCCTACTTTAACCATGCCTCTGCCAACACTGCTTCAGGAAATGACTCTGGCAACGTCCTCTAGCTTTGCAGGGACCACGGTGAGGCTTCAGGCTATCCAGTAGTATGCAGCCTCTCTATCGTCCCTGCAAAGCTGGTGGGGTTCTCCTGGTGATGCCAGGGACATGTCCACCTTCCCAGGGACCATAGAGAGGCTTCATACTATGCAGTAGTTTGAAGCCTCTCTATGGTCTCTGTGAGGCTGGGGGGTTCAGTACTATCCACAGTTTCAAGTATTCATGGGGAATCTTGGAACACATCCCCTGCATATAAGGGTGGACTATTGCATTTCAGTGGAATTTCTTCTCATGTAGTTTGAACCTCTTAATTCATGTTCTAATTCCTGGAGCTACAGAAAACATGCTTCTTCCATTTTCTACCTGATATCCCTTCAGATATTTAGAGATCGTTGTCATCTCACCTCCCAGCCTTCTCTTTTCCAAGTTAAATACAGCCAGCTCCTTCAGGCATCTCTCACAGGGCTTGATTTCCAGACTGTCTACCATCTTGGTTGCCTTCCTTTGGATATGTTCCAACACATCAATATCCTTCTAGAAAAGAGGTGCCCAGAACAGGAGAAGTGGTACCCAGGACAGCATTCCAGGTGAGGTGTGGACAAAGCAGAATACGGTGATACTATTACTCCCTTCAGTCTGGAAACTATACTCTTGTAGACGCAGGCTAGAATCGCATTCCTGAATCTCCCAATGCTTCTGTTATCATCAGCATATTGGTCTTACTCGAGTAGTTGAATAAAAATGCATGATACCAGGTTGTTAGTCATACAAAGTTGCAGAGCTGAAAATGAGTTCACGTATGAAGATTTTTGTAATCCTATTTCACCTTTTTTAGAATAGGTTACACATGTTCAGAAAGGGGACCCTGTTTTTGCAACTGCTCCAGGGTACATCCACCTTCATCCAGCCTTGGGTTTACAAACAGATCCTTTTGGCCACCCTTGGCCAACATATGGTCCATTAGAAACTGATCGTTTGTAGATTATGATCTCTCCCCTTCCTCCCCACTATACTTAATAAATCTGTGACCCTAACAACTCAAATGGAGGGATGTAAAGCTCCCAGAAGTTTCTCTATCTTGGCATAGAACCTGATTAACTTCAACTTGGTGGCTGCATCATGCATTTCCAAACCACACCATGCTTTTGTGCTCTTATTTTATGCTTGCTGTATGAGCTGTTTTGGACTTCCTTTGGGAAGGAAAAACGATTTCTACATCTAATCAGGCATGCCTACCCATTTTAATTACTACAATAATTAAATTCCACAGGAGCAGGTTTTATGACCCACTCTGCCTGAGAAGAACCAGGGATGATTTGCACATGGTGTGAGGGGTGCCTCCCATCCACAAAATTTGCAAGGCCAAACTTGCTCACTGTAAGCAGTAGAACTGCATCAAGTACCTTAAACCCATTCTTGGGAATTCGTGGATTTTAATTTTAATTGGTGGGACAGATAAAATTGGGAATTGTTTGCTCAGGCTGGCAGCAGCTTTCCTTGCTGCTGGACATGAAAGGTCTTTACCTATCACCTGAAATCTTTTTAAAAATGAAGATGGCAAAGACTGACCAGGGAACTTTGTGAGCACAAAATATGTACTCTGTCATTGAGCTACAGGCCTGCCTCTAATAAAGGAGATTCCCTTCTGTCTAGAGATGTATTTCTTCACTAAGTTTATTCTCAAAGGAAGTAATGAGTACAATAATTTTACCTATTTTCTTCCTAGTGTGAGAAAGTCTTTGGAAATTACACAGTTTTTCAGGACTATTTCGTGTGGACTCATTCAACACAAAATTTGCCCATGCCATTTTGGAGCAGGAAAAAAAATATTTCTGCATAGCAAATAGTAATTTCTGTGCAGAAAGTAATACTTCTGTGCATGGTTATTATTTTTTGCACACTTATTATTTTCTGCAGAAGAAAATGTTGTTTAAGAAAATGCTATTTTCCGTCAAGAAATATCATGTGCAAATTTTGCACAGAGTAAGTCCTAAATTTCAAAAATTCTTATGAGTCCAGAATTCTTTTCATCAGAGTGTCCCTGTATTCCAGAAACATGTTTTTCAACAATTAATTTTTTTCTTCAAATATTTTTCTCATCTGTACTTCTTTCTTCCACTGCACGGATTTGTACAGGAACTTTAGCAAGGTCCTACTATAGCCAGAGCAGTAAGCATACCCCTAAAGCAGGCTTTCAAGTGCAGGTGTAATGGACTAAAATTCCCATCATTCCCAACATGGCCATTGCTGTAAATATTCCACTGACCATCCTGGCTGGAGATTGTGTAGACTTGAATTACAGATAAGCACACATTTGTTGTACGCAGGCATTCTTGGTTACAATTTTTTTTTTCAAGAATGGAAAGTAAGGTGTGCAACAGAATATATTGCTATGGCTTCTGCACGAATGCACTAGCCTGCAGTTTGGAATACAGAGAAAGAGAGAAGGAGCAAATCGGGAATTAGATGAAAGGTACAGCATGGACTATCTCTTTATGGCAGGCAGGCCTTCTCAGGATGGATAGATTGCAATTCTCATTAAGCCTACCCAATAGTGAGGGATGATGGGTTTTGTAATCCAACATCTGGAGGGCCAGTGGTCATGCTAGTTGGGGACGCTAGGAGTTGTAGTTCAAGAAGCAACTTTTCCAGACCCAACCCTGGACTTTGGAGATCTGAAGACAGTGCAGCGTACCCACTGCCTTGTAGAGATGTAAGTCTAGTAGATATTGCAAAGATGTCTTAAGACGTTGTAGCTTTCCCATCCAAAATAAAGCAAAAGTGAACAATTCTACCTTTGGAAGGTGGTGTTTTCATTCTTTACACAAAGCTTAGTAACTCACTCCATTATGTTGCTTGTTAAGCCAAAAGACTCCATTTTGTGTAACGTTTTGGAGGACAAGCGGAGGCTGGAAGAGACTAGGTTGTGCAGGAATAGCTAGATTGTATCACAGGCAAGATCTTTCCCTAACTCCTCTGCCAGATGCCATTCCTATCCTTTCTAACCAAGTTTCCTTTGCTATTCCCAAAGGACTGGAGGTAAAACTGGGATGGAATGACTAAGCGCAGGTCTAATTTCTGGTTTTTTGACAGTGCAAGATGTTCTCCAGCACCAGCAGCTATGGACACGTTACAGCATGCCCTTAATTATATCTCACACAAACATGTTGCCATTGAGTTTCTATAGGCATGGTTCCAAGAACAACATGGAACAAAATAAAAGGCACCAGTGAAATGTGAGAAGAAGAAAAAAACAGCATCTGAAAGAAAGTGCCCTCCTTCCCTTAGTAAGAGTATCACATGCTGCTAATTAAGCATACAAGAAAGCAGGAGAAATGTGTCTATGAACTAGCTACTGAGATAGACAGGCTTCAAGGGAAGGTTAGCAAAATTTCAGTAGCTACGCTTGGTACATCAGCCTAGATACCCTCAACTTCATTTAATCCATTCCATTCACTTTAATCCTAAAGAGAAGTTTTAGTTTAGAGATAGAGTTCATGCGGAAGGTCCAACTTTCAGTCCTCAACATTTCAAGATAGGACTGGAAAAAATCCTTTCTGAAATCTCTCCCAATCATTGCTGAAGTTATTAGATGAGAATCTAGATAGACCAGTCCAGATAGATCAGCCTACTCATTAGATCAACCTTTCTCAAACTGTTCACCTTAAAGGAATCTTTCAAATAATGCTTAGGTCTCAGGAACTCTTTGTGTAAAAATTATTGTATCTACATCTTCTAAAAAAAGACTTTTTTCCCCCAATCACACTTTTTCATAGAACGCCTAGTGATTTGTAGCAGAGATCTAGGCTTCCAAGGAAACCTGGCTGAGATGGACTGCACTAGATGGACTGAAGGAGAGATTTGGGATAAGGTAACTTCCTATGTTCTGGAGAACTTAATGCCCTCCCACACCTGCTCCAGATTGCTTTTCCTTTGCTGCTGCTACCAGCATGGCTATTGGCTATTTCAGCTTGGGTTATCACAAAAAGAGAACAAAGGAAGATACAGATTTGCACATCATTTGCATGTGCTAATTTATGCACACAGATGGGAAGAAGTAAATTTAGAAACTACAGCTGTTATGTAAATAGAAATACAATTGTGTTGTTGTTATGGTGTGCCTTCAGGTCCTTCCTGACTTATGGTGACCCTAAGGCGAACCTATCATAGGATCTTCTGGGGGCTGACAGTGTGTGATGTGCCCAACATCACCCAGTGGATTTCTATGCGAGAGTGGGGAACTGAACTCTTGTCTCACCATTCTGGCTCCTTAGAAATACAATATCTCTCCGTATTATGGCAAAGACTTTACCAGGAGACCTACATGCCTAGTGCTCAGTTGAATGCTCAATGCATTGATGAACCCACCACAGCAAACATTGCTATCTCTTCTACAGACCCCTTATTTTTTTTTGGACTGTACTGGACAGTCCTTCAGATATAGGACAACTTCAAAAGGTAGATTTTGTAATGTTGCCAGAAAAGTTTTTTATGGTTATTATTGATAAAGAATTGGATAATAAATATGGATTACTTTTTCAATATACGATAGCAGCAGCAAGAACATTGTTTGCTGCAACCTGGAAATGGGCTGAAACACTGATGATGGACGAATGGATTGTTAAGGTTGCTGAGTGAGCTCAAAATGCCAAACTAATGTTGTTTCTAAAAGAGAAGTCAATTGAAGATTGTTTGGAAGATTAGTAACTGTTAATGAGCTTTTTGAGCACGAAGAAAGCTAACGATGCAATAATTTTTGGCTACGGTTACTAGTAATTCTGGTAGGATGACTTAGTTGGATCTGTTATGGTAGAATAATATCTTCCCCCATCCTCACTCATTACAGTTTGGCTTGCGCGGCTCAGAGCCCTTTGGTGTTTTAGTAAGTCAGTGTTCAGTGTTTTAATTTGATGAGTTAGTATTGTGTTTTAGTGTTTTTCTTCTTTCCGCTTTTCCTTCTTTTTTTCTAAACGTGTACGTCTGTGATTCTTTATCATCCATGCAAGGCTCAAAATCTCCTCAAACCCACCTTTAAAGTGACACAGCCCTGCAGCCCCACGTGGCCATTTCTGTGTTGTTGGAGAGCGAGGGGATGAACAGAGACACGTGCAGCTATTTCCCTGTATCTGGATGCACTGCACAAACCTCATCTGCAAGGACCTCTTGAAACCCCTGGGGGTTCGTGAGGATGCCTGTTGCAATGTGTCCAGCTACAGGAAAATGGCTGGTTTTTCTACTCCTCAGCAACACAGAAATAGCCATGGGGTGGGGGTGGGAGGTGGACTGCATTGCTTAAAAGATGGGTTGTAGGATAGAATTGGGAGACATAGCTATGTGCCAGATGTATGTCTCCTGATGCTTAAATAGCTGTTTGCTATTTAATGTGTTGTTATTATACTTTCTACTGACAGGGAGGGGTGCTTGTGAGATTTTGTGTCAAACTGGGGGGCAGATGCCATTTGCTGCTCCCTTTCAGACAGGGAAATGTCTTGGACCGGATCGGTACATACCAGTCCTAGACCATGTTACGTGCCACTGGACTTTCAGACTGACAGACAGAGAGACTCAAGAGCCACAAGATCTGTCTACTTGGGAGACTGAAAATTGTACAAAGCTCTCCCCTCTTGCCAGGGTAGGAGGAAAGGCTCCACAGAGTGGCAAACCACGTGGCACATCCTAGGCCTTCCAAACCCTCTGGAATTCTTTGGCATCTTTGTGCAAACATATTTATCCTTTGGAAACATCCTGGCAGCTGACTTTTTAATTAAGAGGTTGTTGATCTTTGGACTCACCCGACTATTAGGGATTGGCTTTGGTTAAATGAAACAAAACTCTGAATCAATGGTTACGATTGGCCTTTGTCAGTCACCTGCAATTCTCTCACGTTTATCCAGTAAGTGAGGGTAAGGCCGTATTTCAACCCGATTGACCATAGTAACCTTAAATGAAAGAGAGGGCTGCGGCATCTAAATTCTTTTTTTAAAAAATTCTTATTTATTTGTTTGTTTTAAAACAACTAACCAGATTCACAATTAAAGTCACAGTCAGAGAAACATACATACAAAAGGAAGAAAAAACACAGCCCTAACACCGTAAGCTAAACATGTGGAATGCTGACTAACTAAAGCCCTGAACATTAATTTACTAAAACATAAAAGGACTCTGACCCCCTAAGCCAAACTATAATGAAAGAAAAAAAAAGATAAAAAAAAGAATAAATGTATTGCTCTACCATTACAGATCCAACTAAGGAACCCTACTAGAATTATTAGTAACTGTTGCCACAAATTATTGCATTGTTAGATTTCTTATTGCTCAAAAAGTCCATAAATAGTTTCTAGTCTTTCAAAAAATAATCTTCAGTTGGCCAATCCTTTCAAACCCACATTAGTCTGGCAACTTGGGCTAACTCAGCAGCCAATTCTTCCATCGTTGGTGCTTCAGTCCATTCCCAAGTTTGAGTGAACAAATCTTCTTGCTGCTATTATCATATAATGAAAAAGTAAGGCATACAGAAGTTGTTCTTATTGCGGTCCTCCTCCCCAAAAGCTTGGGTTCCTCATTCATGGTCTCCCTCTCTCATTTCCACAATGACCCTGTGAGGCAGGTTAGATGGACCATGAGTAGCCTTGAGGTTAGCCATCAAGCATTATATCCAAGCAGAGCTTTGAACCCAGGTCTCTATACAGTTGAAATGAGGGGAGGGTAACGGCAGAGCTAATCCCCACCTGATCCCGTGGACAATTGCAACCTAGCTTAAGGTAAGATTCTCTCAAGCCCTGCCACTTATCGGTCACAGGGGACAAGAGGAAGAACTCCTGCCGTCATCTCAAGATCAGCTATCAGTGATAGTGAGGATTCTACTGCCAATCCCTCCTAAACTGACCACTACAACTACTACTGGCTGTTGTTCACATTGCTTTCTGTGTGTAATAGTAGTGTATTATCCTATGTTCAGTTACTTAATCTGTTAACCACTGTCTGATCATTCTGACTTGCAGCAAGACAGGGTAAACAAACCATGGATCTTCACAGTTGCACAGGGATGGGGGGCGGTTCTCCCCGGGCAGCAATGTTTATGGGGCGTCCTGGCCCATAGCCATGCCCCTGCATGCCCTGGCCATGCCCCCACACAGTGCAGCCATGTCCCCACGCACAGTGGCCACAACCCTCACACCATAGCCCCGTCCCCCTCCCGTCCCCCCTCCAAGTTCATTTCCAAGTTCCGCCACTGGATCTTCAGTCTATGAATTTTTTAGAGTGATGTCTGAATCCACCTGCAGGCGGTTGTGCATTGCACACCTAACTCTCCTAGTTAATCATTTGCTGTCTCACCTGCAGCAGTTTGATTTTGCCTGAGCTTACTGGGAAGCACAAGATTCTGCCCCTCCTCTCCCCTCCCCTCTTCTGTGTTAACTGAGTGCAACCAATTTTTGCACTTGGAACTCAGTTTGCAGCAACTGAAGTAAGCTGAGGACAAAGGAGGAAAGTGGGAGGAGAAGAGAGAAACTGGGACATTTTAAAAGCAGATGAAAAGGTGGGATGGCAGATAACTAATCAGGACTGTCCTTGTCAAACTGAGACAGCTGGAGGGCATGATGATTCAGTTGAGCATTAAGATATACAGTTTAGGCATCCAAAGCAAAGGAGCGAAGTGAGCAAAGAAATGCAAGTATGAGTTCTAGGTGTGAACACTTTTCAGTGTCTCACTCTGTGCAATGCTAGAAATGAAGGGGAATTGTATGGGGTGGCAGAATTCTTATTTGGGGTGGGCAATGCCCTCCTTTTGCCTCTCCGTAGCCCCACCCCTGGGAACAGCCCAGCAACAGAAGGCTTCCTTCCTTCCTTCCCCCTCTTTTCAGCAGCCCAGAACAAACATGCCCAGAGCAAACAGGTCCATTCAATCTTATTTCTGGCCTCCTGTTCATATCTTCAGCCTGCTTGCGGTGTTTTTGGTCTATGCTAAGTTAGATATTGACTGTAGTGATGTTTAGGCCTTGTTGGGATGGAAGTTAATTAACTCTCTAAATGGATTAACAATAAATTTGTTTGTTCTGATCTCTGCATTAATCCATACCTGACACCCTTTTCTTGTTTTGATTTACCCACAGGTCCTAACCAAAGAGATAGGACTCTGAGATTAAAATTTGGTAATCCTTCCAGCAATTGGCCTGGACAGAAGTATCTTGCCCTCTTCATTTTCATACATATTGAGCCGTTTGTTGTTCTGGAGGAGCATACGTGTGTGCAGGGACATGGGGCCTGACTTTATCAGCAGTGTGACTGGCAGGATTTATTATACTTGCCCTTTTCCACATGGCTGCCCCACTGTCAGTGATTTATGATAGTGTGAGCCCAGCTTATGCCATTGCAACTCACTTTTCTGGCCTTTGACTTTTCTCCGGCCACACAGGGACCAAAAGCGTCGCCAAAGCCTGCCTTGTAAGCTGCACCCCCTCTTATACACACACGGCCATTTCCTGGTTGTCACAGACCGAGGGAAGCAGCAGCGACGTGTTCAGCTGTTTTACTTTAGCTGGATGGGCTGCAAAGATGTCATCTGCAGGCTCATTTCAAGGGCCGCTGAAGATCTGTGCAAGGGCCTGTCACAGTGTGTCCGGCCAAAGGAAAGTAGCTGGGTACATTTTTGCTGATCCTGCACCCATTTTCAACCCAAAAATGGCCACGTTGTGGGTTGCTGTACAGCTTACAAGGTGGGGTTTGATGGTGGTAACATTGGGCAGTGTAGCTAATGAGACATACCATATTTGCCGGCATATAAGACACACCTGTGTATAAGGCGCACCCCATTATACACTGGCAAATGCTATTTGCCAGCATATAAGACACACCGCGTACAAGACACACCCCATTTTCAAACAGTATTTTTGGGCGAAAAAAGTGAGTCTTATATGTCAGCAAACACAGTAGTTACATGAGGCACATCCGGCTTTCGGTGCAGGATTCCAGTTGAGTGAGTTTTGCAGTGTTTTATTTCAGATTTAATATTTGTTAACTTTAGTTCAGAGATGCAAACAGACTAAGTCACAACTATGGGGAGAGGAACAAAAGACAAGGAAACAAACTATACATGAACACTATACATGTATTACTAAAGCTAAATTACACTAAACTAAAACTAAGACATAATAACAAAACCTGTTGCTAAAAGACTAATCTGTTACACTAAATGCATCCCACTTACACTAACTAAAACACAAGAGACCTCTGATCCCCCCATAAAACTATAAGGAAAAGGGAAAAAAAATTAATATTCCATATCTTATCCCATATTTTATTCTGAGTTTTAAGATCATTGGAAGAGGACTTTCTCTCAGTCCCCCATTATCACAGGCCGGCCTGCTGAGCACACAGGACAGCGCCTTCTCCGTGGTGGCTCCCAGGAATTCCCTTCCATGGGTGGTCTGGCTAGCCCAGGGCTTTCCAAACGGTGTGCCATGACACGTTAGTGTGTCACCTACAATCTTGGAAATATATGTTATTATTTATGAATCATACATTTTTAAATATATATGAAAGGTTTTCATGAGATGCGTTGGCCTTTTCCGCACTTTGATTTAGCGACGGGGCAGAGTGTCCTCCGGTGAGGACATTTGCACTTAGGGGAGGACTGGGTCCGGACTACTTTATGTATGTCCGGACTTCAACCTGCTCCGGAACGACCAGAACTGGTGGTTTGCCGTGCTATTGAAAGACCACTTAAAAGAGGTCTTTCAATAGCACAGCGCGCCCCACTCCGTCGCTGCACTAATGTGTAGATTTACAGGCTCGCACCAGCGCGAGGCTGCAAATCTTCTGGGGGTGGGCTTTTAGGCTGGCGAGCTTCTCTGGTTGGTGGAGAGCCCCCACCAACCGGAAAGCGCCATTTTTGTCCCCGGAGCAGTGTTTAGCGCGGCCACGCACTGCTCCGGATCAGCCTGGATCAGCAGAGGGAGCGCACCAGCCCGGTAAATATCAGAATGCCCTGTTTTTCCCCCAAAGTGCGAAAAAGCCTGTTGTGTCCCCATACATTTTGTTATTACAATGTGTCTGTATCTCTTACGAGGGGTTAGTTCAACCTCCGGTTTGCCAGTTAAACTGAATTACTGTGTCATGAAATGATGCGTGTCTAAAAAGTGTGTCACCAACATGAAAAGTTTGGAAAGCTCTGGGGTAGCCCCTTCCCTGCTCTCTTTCTGCCCGCAGGCTACAGCCTTCCTATTGAGGCAAGCCTTTGACTTTTTTAAAGGCAGCATGGTGTTTTAAAGCAGTGTACCATTGTCTTTTATCTTGTATCCTTTCAGTTACATTTCGAATGCATTTTAGAGTATTTTAACCATGCACTTTTTTAACAGAATTGTTAATTTTTAAAAACTTTCGTAAAGTACATTTTTAGTTAAGCTTTTGCTTTAAATTATTGTAAGCCACTTTGAATCCCATGCTGGGAGAAAGACAGGGTATAATCTGGATGAATGGATGGATGGATGGATGGATGAATGAATGAATGAACGAACAGGTTTGCATTAATCTTCCTCCCTGCCCTGATTTGTTTTTCCTTTTAGCAGAAACTGACCCAAATAACAACTGCTTCATAAAACTTGCTTCATAAAACCTGCCTCTTTTGCCAACCACTTAAGGACAAATTCATTGTCGTGCACAAAGGCTTTTAATTGCATTCAAATTTTAGGCAATATCAGTCCAGTTTTCACATTTTTGAATAAGGAGGTGTGAGCAAAGAGGTAACATAGGCTATTACTGGAGGAGCAAGTGGGAAAAAGATCTAAGATGTAACAAAGATGATGGAATCAGCACTCTAATGGAACTAGGGGAAGCTCTTTTACAGCAAAGCAGAGAGAACATTCAGATTAAAAGGCATTTTTTTAAAAAAATTATAACCTAATTTAAAGGTTTTATAACCTTGGACAAGGAGGAAACAGAATGATACATCATATGCAACACAGGATTGCTACCCAGAACAGTAGACTTAAGTCAGACTGTCTCTGTAACAATCTGCAATGTGGTAAACTTTGAAATATATTGTGACAGTATAGCCACAGATCCCAGGAGGGACCAGAAAATTCAGCCGGCTGTGCTGATCCAACTTGACAAGCCATTTCTAGTGCTTCTCATCACTTCGAGGAGCAACTCTTTTGTAAAATTAATGGTTCTTAAAGATCAGTTCAGGACCACAGTCACTACTTTGTATTCCAACAGGGATTGCTCAGAATAGATAAAGAGTGTGGTTTAGTACTCTGAGTGTTGGGCCATTTCCACACTAGACTGCTATAGTGCTATTATTCCGCTTTCAACATCCTGTGGAATTCTGGGCTTTGTAGTTTCCTGAGGCCAAAGAGCTCTCTGGCTGGGAATTCTAAATGCCCCTCCCTAAACTGCAAGCCCCAGGATTGCACATGATGCTGAAACTGAAATAATAGCACTATAGTAGCGCAGTGTACAAAGGCCCACTGTTGCAGTGGTTCTCAACCTGTGGGTCCCCAGATGTTTGTGGACTTCAGCTCCCAGAAGCCCCAGCCACTATGGTCAATGCTCAGGGCTTCTGGGAGCTGAAGTCCAAAAACATCTGGGGACCCACAGGTTGAGAACCACTGAATCACTTGCCCCATATTACGATAACAGTGTCACTACCCTGATCTTTCCCCCCAGCTTTGATCGACAATGATTATAACAGGCAATAACAGGAAAATTCAGAATGTCATGACATAATAAAATCAGCTACGTAATCCTACATATTCGAGACAAGCAAGAAGTATTTGAATTTAAAGTATAGATCCACCTCAAATGGTTTTGGGCTTGTTATCTGCAACTGCATACCTTCCAGATGTCCTGATGGGGCTGAGGTAGTCTTGATCAAGCATCTGCCATCCCGCTTTTTCAACTGCTTTCAAAACGTCTCAGCTTTTGTCTCCTTTCGCTTTCTTCCTTTGTTCTCAGCTTCTATCCATAGAATGATAGAATCCTAGAATCCTAGAGGTGGAAGAGACCCCAGGGGCCGTCCAGTCCCACCGTATTCTGCCATGCAGGAACATCCATCAAAGCACTCCCAACAGATGGCCATTCAACCTCTACTTAAAAACCTCCAAAGAAGGAGACTCCACCACACTCCCAGGCAGCAGATTCCACTGCCGGACAGCTCTGACTGTCAAGAAGTTCTTCCTGAGGTTCAGGTGGAATCTCCTTTCCTGCAGCTTGAATCCATTGCTCCTTATCCTAGTCTCTGGAGAAGCAGAGAACAAACCCACTCCCTCCTCAACATCCCTTCACATATTTAAACGTGGCTATCATGTCCCCTCTTAACCTTCTCTTCTGCCAACTAAACATCCCCAGCTCTCTAAGTCTATCCTCGTAGGGCATGGCTTCCCGGCCTCTCACCATTTTGGCCACCCATGGCTGCAAACGGAGTTCAGAGTAAACAAATAATTTGCACTTAGTTCAACCAGCAAGGGAAGAGGACAGGAAGAGGAGAACTCTTGCCTTTTGCTGTAGGCTCAGGCAAAAGCAAGCTTCTGTAGCCTTTCCTGGCTTGTGCATTCTTCTTCATTCATTATGTCTGCCACCTTGGCCATACTCTAATGTTATTTGGCCCATGTGGCCTATTTTTCATCTGTGAAATGTTGGGGGGCAACTGATGCTAGCGCAGACCACTCTATGTCTGAGGGCTGTGGTAATACTGAAAACTTTTCCAACCTGAAAAACTAGAACTACAGGGGGGGAAAAGCAATAATTTGATGGGGGATTTCCTTTGCTTTTTTTTGCAATGCCATTATGTGCTAAAAGATTTCAAGTGCAAAATTAAATTTAAATATCCCAGTGAAGTTATCCAATTTCATATTATTTTCAGCAAGCTCAGTCATATTTTTATTTTTGCAGGTTTTATGCTATGAGACTTTTATATCAATTGCTTATATGTATTTTTTTTTTGCATCATTTACTTTCTCTGCATAGCGTAAATTTTGTATTCAATTATTTTCAGTTTAAAAAAGGAGCAGACAGTGATAACTGCAGTTTTGATTGAAATGTCAGCTTTTTGCTGGTGGGTGGGAAATGGCATTATTATTATTATTGTCTCAAATGCTGTCCATTAGATGAAAAACACTAAAGGAAGATAATTTTGCAAGACCATAATGGAAAATGGATCTCACTGAGCGAAATAAGTCCCTAGAAGATAATTCATGAGATGCAATTTGTAAAGTGCTCAATGGAGGTATAAAGAAAAGTACACTGAGATCCACAATATTTTATATTTTTAAAAATCTAATAATACTAAGAGAATAAACAGAACCATACAAAGTTGTGATTATGAGACTTTATATCTAATTACTATGAATTATTGCATGAGTAATAGTTTCAACAAGAGGGTGTTTTTTTAGAAATGAGAATGCGAAGACAAAACAGGATGTAACTGAACTTTTTCAGGATGTATACCAATTGGAATGGTTCGGTCAAAGGCACTGGAGTTAGTTGTTGGTATGGAAAACAAGCTCCGTGAGGAAAGAATGACGGAACAAGGCCTAGAGAAAATAAAAGGGGGACGTAATAGCATTCACATGGTAGTCACATAGAAGAGGACAACTTGTTCTCTACCATCTCCTCGGACTACAGGGCCCTTTCATACTACACAGTTATGGCACTTTTATTCCACTTTAACTGCCATGGTTCCATCCTATAGGATCCTGGCATTTTTAGTTTGATGAAGCACTAGAGTTCACTGGCGGAGAATTCTAAATACCCCTCCCTAAGTTGCAAATCCCAGCGTTCCATATGATATTATTGCAGCCATTCAAGTGGAACCATACAGCTTTAACTGTACAGTGAGAAGGGCTCCTAGATCTTAGAGTTTAAGGCTGTCTCTGCATGGTGTCACCATCCCACAATGGGGATGGGATGGCAGGGGTCTGCGAGTTGTGCTTTTGTATGATGTTGCTGCAGTCCTGCTGCCATTCTGTCCCCATCCATCATGTTTGTGGGATATTCACTTAGCAGAATAAATCTATTAAGTGCCTGCAATCACATGATGCTCCCGTCACTGCAGACCACGTGCAAGAGGCAGAAGCACACTGTAGGTGCTTCTTTCCCCATTGCAGCACGGGAAAGGGGCTGGCTGAGCTGCGGAAGGAAGGTGACTGTTGCTCCCGCTCCCTTCCGCAGGGAGCTGGCTGGGGTTGGAGGGGAGTGTTCACGTCATGCTCCCATCCTGGCAAATGCACTGTTGGGACCACAATGGGGAAAGTGAGGAAATGGCCTTAGTTACAGGGCTTAAGTTACAGGAGGACAGATTTTGGTTAACTAGGGAGAGAAATGTTTTAATGGGAAGAACAATTTGATAGTGGATCCAATTACCAACAGAGCAGGTGAACACTCCCTCACTAAAGGTATTTAAGCAGCAGTCCATTGGGGTTGGTTCCAGCCCTAGATTTCCTGTACCAAAAGGGGACTGGACCAGATAACCTACAAGAGATGCCCTCTAACTATACAGCCATAGGACTACCTGGTATTAAATTCATGTGATAGGATCAGTATCACAGGGGACCTGCCAGTGCCATTCCTTCCCACTACCAATCCCCAGGCCCAGAGCCTTCTGGTCTTGTTGCTTTTCATCTCTGCTCTCTGCATCTGACTGTCTCTAAGCATGGAAGCAGTAACAGGAGAAGATAGAACACAGCAACTTCCATTTGCTTTGAGTTTCCTTCTCTTTGTCCTCATTCCAGTTGGGCAAGTCCCAACAGCAAAGACTTGACAGTCCAATGCTGGCCCAGGCAAAGTTACAAATAGCATTTGGGCAACCGAGGCACAGGGAATCCCAAAACAGAGTCCACAGGCAAGGCAGACCTCAAACCGAGCCACTAAACCAAGTGAGGGTGATCCAGACCCAGATCAACCAGTACTTTGGGGTCCAAAACCATGCAAATGCAAGCAATAACCAAACAAAGGTGGTTAAAAAATAAGTAAAACCTAGTTCAAGGTCAGTGACCAGCAGTTTCAGTCATAACAAGAGACAAGGAACAGAGGACTAACCAGATGATAAGGTCTAGAGATGAACACTGATATTGCTTCCAGAAATTCTTCTACCTTGAACAGAAGCTTTTGTAGCTGATCTATCTCAGCCCCACTCTAGGTATTTCAGCAAAAGTTTTCTGCAGACAGCTCTCTTGAAGACCTCCCATATGCCCACACATGCCCTTACTTCAAAGGAGTCCTCAAGTTATCTGTTCACTTACTGTGACACCATGAGTTTCGTAGGCTCAGCATCAGTTTCTCATAGGCAAGAAAGGCTCAGAAGTGGTTTTGCCAGTTTCTTCCTCCAAAATACAGCCTGTAGCACCTGGGATTCATTGGTGGTCTCCCATGTACGTACTAACCAGGTCTGATCCTACTTAGCTTCCAAGATCCAGCTGGATCTGGTAACTTTAGGGTATTTAGGCAGAACATCAAAACATGATAACAGCTGCAGTGCATTTCTTATCTTTAGTATTTTGCACTATCTCGTAGGTAGATCAATTAAGGACTTATGGTGAGAAAACAAGAAAACAGTAACTCAGGTTATGTCACAGTGTGCTGTTTCCAGAGCAGGATCTAGGTCAATCAGTCTCAGCTGCCAGAAGGAGAAAAGGTGCAAAAGATCTGTATGTGCATCGCAAGGCTTATATGTTTTGAGAGGGACTGATTTCATAGTGAGAACACTATCATCTGTAACTGAGAGGCAAACTTCAGAAAGCTTGAGGAGAACTCCAAGGTTTCCAGAAATCACAAAATATTTCAGAAAAACTTTTGAAGATGACACCAGAGATAGACCAGTGAGGACTGTGTGTGTCCAGCCGGCCACAAATGCTGATTGACTGTTGAGGGGGGAAATGGAAAAGGGGAGATGACATGGAGCATTCCAGAAAAGGGTATGGCTGGCAATTCAGAAAGCTAGAAGAGATGGAGAAAGAATGGAATAAAGCAGCTGGAATCCTAAACAGCCACACCCCAGGCTGCAAAATATTATTGCAGGCTCAACTTGCTTCTATTACAAACATATCCATGGTCAAATTATTTCCTGTATGAAATAATTGGGCAATATGCACCAGCAAGTGACATTGTTGTCTTCCAGCCTCACAATAATCCCCAAAGGGTTGGGTCAGATACTTTCTGCTCATAATGGCTCTTTGCACATGTCCATAGGATATCAGCCGCAAGAAGAAATTGGGGATTGCTAAAGACTTCCCTGAAGGATGAGGTGGCATGCAGACTTCCAGGCTCTCCTCATGACAAATGACTCGAGGCACATTTACTCCACCAAAACAACTGAGTGGTAAAGTCTTTTCCAGGACTGCACCACCTGAAGTTCCTGTACCACTTAGATGATCCTAGATGGAGGGCTCTTAATTCTACTGCTTTAAAGGTATTGCCGAACTATTCCTTCTTTCCCTCTCTAATTGGCTTTTCTATGGAAAGGAAAAAGATGAGTAGGCAAACATGAGAGGGTGACAAAGGGAGGTTTACATTGTCCGTACCCTCCCCCCCAATTTTGGTGAGTACAGCAACTCTTTGTTGGGAATTATCCCACTAGGGAGAAAGGGCTGGCATAGTTGTAGGCAGGTGTTGCTAACATATTCTCCAATTGTCCCAGTTTTTCAGGAACAGTCCGGATTAATCCTCTGTTGTCTCATTTTTTCAGCTGCTTTAAAATGTCCTAGGTTCTCTCTCTGCTTCCAACTTTCCCCCTTGTCCTCAGTTTACTTCAATTGCTGCAAACAGGCCATTTCTGCATTACTGTTATAATGCTGTTGTTCCACTTTCAACATCCTATGGAATTCTGGGATTTGTAGTTTACTGAGGCCAAAGAGCTCTCTGAGAATTCTAAAGGCCCCTCCCTAAACTGCAAATCCCAGAATTCCATGGGATATTAAAAGCCCTTCCCAGTAGGCTCAGGCAAAGCAGACTGCTGCAGCTTCTCCTAGCTTGTATATTCTTCCTCGTTAATAACTTTTGCCATCTTGACCGCACTCCAATATTGCTTGGCCACATGTGTCCCCAATTTTCACCTGTGAAATGTTGGAAGGTAAGTGGTTGCCATTTTGTGCCTTAAAGTTTGTCTGCTTTTCACCCAGGAGGAGTCTGAGAACAGTTGTCCCAGCCGCATGAGTGGAAGAAAATAATTGTATAATCAGGAGTCAAGCTGGTTTCGCAGAAACTCCACCCACTAAGGATCAAAGAATAATAGACTGCACTCATCATCAAGAGAGAGAGAATATAAAAGGACCTACACCTCTTACATAATGCATGCTTGTTGATTCATATCTCAGAAAATAAATTACCCTAAATCCATGAAGTGATGCTTATACAGCATTGCAATGCAAACATAATTTGCTATACCACTGTAATAAAAGTCTGTAATTGACCTTACAAGGTTATAGCTTCTGCTACAGCCTAAGCAGCACACAAATGGGAAACCCACAGAAACGGCTGAGTAAACAGAAAAGGAGAAGTCCAGTGTCTTGTTTAGTTTGTTCCACAATCCGGCTAGTTTTCAAAAGAATTATGGGACAAATTGAGTTATCTCTTGCACAAGAATGTACTGACTGTACCTGTATGCCACTGTATGCAGAGCTTGGAATGTTTTTCTATTTTTGCACTACAACTTCCAGAACCCCCAGCCAGGGATTCTGCAATGCTGTTGGTGATACTGTTTAATTGTTGCTCTGTGTGCCTTCAAGTTGTTTCTGACTTATGGGGACCCTAAGGTGAAACCATTGGGGTTTTTCTGGGGCTGAGAGTGTGTGACGCACCCAAGATCACCCAGTGGATTTCCGTGACTGAGCAGGGAATCGAACGCTGGCGTCAGGGTCACAGTCGGACACTCAAATCACTATACCACACTGGTTCTCTATTTATGGTATATACCATCATTTTCCCAAAATTGAGACTGAAGGAGACTTACAAACAAAAATGATTACAGTATAGATAAAAGTATACAAAAAGTTGGAATTAAAATTGAATTGTTATTTAAATGGTAATATTAAAACAATGTAAAACATAGCCTTACAAAGTGAATTTTTTAAAAAAGCAACAAGAGACGGGATGAATCAAGACTGTCCCTGCCAAATAGGGACAGCTGGAGGGTTTGCCAAACCATTTGAAATGCCATTTTTTTAGCAATAGCAATAGCATGTGTATTTCTATTCCACTTATCAGCGAAGCACTCTCTAAGCGGTTTACAGTGTGTTACCTGATTGCCCCCAGCAAGCTGGATACTAATTTTTTGACCCGCTATTGTCATTTGTTGTTGTTAACAGCCCTCAAGTCAACTTTGGCCATTTCCGCACTAGACTGTTATAGCACTATCATTCCACTTTCAACCTCCTACGGAATCCTGGGGTTTGCAGTTCAGGGAGGGGCCAGCTGGCCCCTCTCTGAACTGCAAACTCCAGGATTCTGTAGCAGATTGAAAGTGGAATCATAGCCCTTTAACAGTCTAGTGCGGAAATGGCCGCTGACTTATAGGGACCCTATGAATGAGAGGAGAGCCGGTGTGGGGTAGTTGTCTGAGCAGACTATGACCCTGGAGAGGAGAGTTCAGTTCTCCCCTCAGCCATGGAAACCCACTGGGTGACCTTGGGCCTATCACACACTCTCAGCCCCAGAAAACCCTGTGATAGTTCACATTAGGGTAGCTGTAAAATGGAAGCAACTTGAGGGCACACAAGAACAACAATGAGTGAGATATTCCCAAGCGTCTCGCTCAGATCTTGCAGATTCAGGGCTGCGTTTTCTTTGATTGGGGCTATTGAACGGCAGTTATTCCTTCTTTCTTATTTAAGGAAATGGGATAAGGAACATCTAATCTAGCTTCTTTGCTTTTAAGAGAATCAGCATGGTGTAATAGTTTGAGCATTGCACTACAACCCTGGTGTACATCCCCACTCAGCCGTGGAAACCCACTGGGTGAGCCTGGGTGCATCACATATTCTCAGCTGCAGAAGAATCCCATGATAGGTTCACTTTAGAGTTGCCATAATTTGGAAACGACTTCAAGGCACACAGCAGAAACAACTTGCTTCTAGCCAGAACATGAATCTAGAGCACAGCGGAGGGTGAGCCTTGGCACAGCAAGGAACAGGAGAGAAGAAGGAGGTTCACTAAGTGACTACATCCATCCTCCACAATATCTTTGCAAGTCGTAGCAGCAAATCCAGCAAAACCTTACCAAGGCCATTTCCGCACTACATTCTTACAGCACGATTACTCCACTTTCAACATCCTATGGAATCCTGGGGTTTGCAGTTTCAGGAGGGGCCGGCTGGTCCCTCCTGAAACTGCAAACCCCAGGATTCCATAGGATGTTGAAAGTGGAATAATTGCGCTATAAGAGTGTAGTGCGGAAATGGGCAAAGTGTAGCAAGCTGTTGCTCTACTAACTGAACTGGAGATTTGCACACAGAGCTTCTTGCCTAGAGCTGAGCTCACCACAGCTGGAGAATCTGGAGACGATGACCCACACAGGGCCAGACCCTGAGATCTGGCAGCCCTAATTGCAACACAGAATTTTTATTTATTAAAAACTGAGTGTTTCCTTCCTTTCGCTCTAAACAGGACTGCACATCAAAATGCCTTGTGATTTTCTGGGGATAGTTCCCTCTTACAGAATGCAGTAGCTTGATTCTGACTATCTCTGCACGAGGAGGGTTCCCTACTCTTGTCTCTTCCATCGTTCTGTCCCTTTACATCAGATTACAGCCTGATCAGCTGCATTTCAAACAAAAGATGACAACTGTTTTAAAAAAAACAACCATGCAATTATGCATAATGGTTAGTTCCACCCTATCTTTTTCCCCGTCTCACTCTCACTCTCTTCGGATTTCTTCTTATAAAACAGCGGCAACAACAACGAACAAGATGTTCTGGTGTCATCAGGGCTGGCCCGTACTACGTGCTGCCGCAGATGAAGGGCAAGATCGTGCCTCCCTCCATTTCATGTACAAATGCTAACCACACTAGATGTCGACTCCTACTTCAAGCCTGACCATGGGGCACCTGAGGGCAGCGGTTGGGGTTCACAGAGTGAAAAGATGGCTGGGTTTGGGTTGTTGTGTGCCTTCGAGTCCTGTACCTTTAATCATTGCGCAGAAGAGCAAATTACCTAGTTATGTGACAAGCAACACCAGATGAAATTCCCTCTTCTACATAGCAATTAGAGGCCCAAGTAATCTAAAGGCATCAGGTCCTGTTTGATCTTGGAAGCTAAGCAGGGTCAGCCCTGGTTAGTACTTGGATGGGAGAGGGCCAACAAATATCAGGAGATGTAGGCTACATTTCAGAGGAAGGAATTGGCAAAACCTCCTCCTTGCCTAAGAAAACCCTATAAAATTCACGGGGTTGCCATAAAACAACAAGCAACTTGGGGGCAAGTGTATACATGTGCACGCATACACACACACCACACAAGCTGGAGGGGTTAAAGGTGCAGGAGCCCTCTCCAGTTTTCTATTTGGCAACCCTTGTTAAGGGGCACAAGAATAGGCTGCACTGTACACACACTTTTGTCTATTCACTGTAACTCAGCATGTACTCAGACTGGTCTAAAGCAGTGTGAGTTTTTGTGATCTGTCTCCTTGAGTTTTTGCCACAGTTTGCTGGTTATTAGCACCTTTAATGAAGGTGTTAGTAGCAATTTTTTGGATTTGCATGAGGACTTTTCCAAAAGATTTTTAAAATTGGGACATGGTTTGCTGAGGTGGTCCTTTGGCTTGAAGAACAAGTTTCCTCCACTGAATTTTTAAGCCTTTTTTCCCCTTAGAGGGCTAATGTTATAGTGCAAAAGTGTCATTTTACCAAGGCACTTTAACACTGTTAACTTTAAAGCAACTTAAAAAAAGAAAAGAAAAGAAAAGAAGAGAAAGATACTTTTTTAAAAAAAGTCTTGTATCTCTCAGAATTAAAAAGAAACCCACTAGAAGTAGGTAATAAAATGCTGCTGGTGATTTGTATCCACGAGAACAGAAATCTTATTCGGATATTTTTGAAAACCCAAAGAATTGCTGTGACAAACACTGCAACCTCTTGAAACATTTGCCCTGTCTGGTGGAGCCTTGAGACAGCTGCCTCCCTCTCCCCAATGGTAGGAGTCCCCCGAGTGTCAACGACACAACCAGTTGCATATGGTGAATTTTGTGCTGCAGTTGGTCATTGTGAATCCAAGAATATCAGTAACTTTGTTGATCCATTCCAATGAACCAGTTCTGCAAGTTTTCCATCTCCATTAGGAGCAAGATTTTTGCAAAGCCAGTGGATCTTAAATACCCATTCAAGACCAAGCCACCTCAAAATAATTTGGATTAAAACAAGCACAGTTCATAATAATACATTGTTGCTGGAAAAATCCATGCACACACACAGAGCTTACAATAAGATTTTCAGCTAAGCTCAAAGGGGACAAGGACACCCTAGGGAGTGGCAATGTATGTCACAATTCCTGACAATGAAAATGTCCCACTTTTGGACCTCTTGAGCGCCAGCTCCGCTGAAACCCTAAACACTTCAGGTTCTGAGATGACCCAGTTGCAGTGCATTAGTGATGAGATCAGAAGACTGTGTGACACAATCAATCTGAGCTTCTTTCCCTTTCCCCTCCTGTTGTCTTGCGTTTCTGAAACAAACAATGCACAAAGTGGGTGGGGAAGATATTCCTAGAGTTAGGTATCGCAGGTGGTTGCATTCTTGGGATTCCTGACAGTTCCCAGGTCACTATGAAAGCCCCAGGGAGAATTGCATGTGATTGCTAAAATACACAGGGTCACAGTAAGGCTCAGATATTTGAAACTGCCTGAAAATGCTGGTGCAGCTAGGTGACAGTAGACTCTGGAATCAATATTTTAATCAGTCCCCCCTTAACATCCATGTGAATTATTTCAGTTATGAAACATACACCTTACATTTATCTGGGGCCATTTCCACATTACACAGTTATAATGCTATTATTCCACTTTCAACATCCTATGGAATCCTGGGGTTTGCAGTTTAGGGAAGATCATTTAGAATCCCCAGCCAGGGAGCTCTTTGACCTCAGTAAATTACAAACCCCAGAATTCCACAGGATGATGAAAGTGGAATAATAGCACTATAACAGTGTAGTGCGGAAATGGCCTGCCACTCAGGGCTGGCCCTACCATTAGGCAGAGTGAGGGATCTGCCTCAGGCAGCAGGTGCCAGGAAGCAGCATTAAAATGCTGATGGAAACTGTGATGCCCACAGCAACCTGCCCTGCATCTCCCACCTCAAGCAAGCCAAAAGCTTCCAGGTGTGGTTAAATACCTGTCCCCATAACCAGTACTGATGATAGACTCAACTGCCAGTCCAGTTAACTTTAGAATGGTAGGAAGTACCATCTTGTTCCTCTCTTCTGCTCTGATTAATTTAGGAATAAGCATCATTTTGTCATAGAAAAGGACAACTGATTAAATATTTACCCACAATGATGAATAGACCTAGCCAGTGAGTCCGACTGTAAAATATCTTTAAAAAGGAAGAAAAAGAAAGCATACTCTAGACATTAGTTCCCAAACTTTGGTTCTCCAGGTGTTTTGAACTTCAGCGCCCAGAATTCCCATTAACCATGTCAGCTGGGGCTTTTGGGAATTGAAAGACCAAATTTGGGAGCCATTAGCAGCTAGTAGCAGTCCTCATGGGCTTAATTGCTGACACAAGGACTATTAAATTCTTCATCTGCTGCTGCTTTCTGGGTCTTTCATTTTGTGGACCCAACCTACATCACTGATCCTGATTGGACAAAAGCAGTCCAGTGTCCTATTTCTCAAAAAGAGAACCAGCATAGCAGTTTGAATGTTGGACTGTGCCTTGGGAGATTCATATCCAAACTGAGCCATAAAAATCCCTTGGGCAGTTTTGAGCCAATTATTCCCTCTCACCTTGATTTACATTGCAGTATTATTATGAGGATAATGGGAAGAGAAGCTATATATACCACCTTGATTTCATTGGAGGAAAGCTGTGATATAAATGCAATGACTCAATCAATCTGGGGCCCTTTCACACTATAGAATTATAACACTATGATTTCACTTTGACTGCCATGGCTGGATCCTTTGGAATCCTTGGATTTGTAGTCTGAAGAGGCACTAGAATTCTCTGACCAAGGATTTTTTAATGCTTTTCCCTAACTTGCAAACGCCAGAATGCCACTGGATGGAACCATGGCCGTTAAAGCATAATTGTTGAGCTATAATTTTGCAGTGCGGAAGGGCCTTTAAACAGCAGCAGAGGCCTCTTCAGAGATGATTTCAGCATTCTGAAAGGCTCATGTGGAAGCAGGTGATCCTTGAGGTGATAAAAGAACTGATAATACATCTTGAACAATGGGTGTATACGTTTAATAATGATCCTGTACTAATTAGCTCTGCTCCTTGGCTCCTTACTCTTTTTTTAGTGTGTGCACACCGGGGAGAGGATTGTAACCATGTTCTGTCCCATCGTGCCTTGTCCTCCCACCGAGAAATACTGCCATTTGCTTGTCTTGCATTTGAATCCTCTCAAACCTCTTCTGGTCAGGTGGTAGGCAGGGCTGCCTCTTATGTTCTTGCGGCTAGAATACACACCCTCTTTGAAAGCACAGGTGTCACTGAGCGTTTCTGGGCACCATGCCCATAAATGTCCCTTGGCTCATAATCATTTGGAAACACAGACCCGGAAACAGCAGTGTATTTTGTCACCTGAGAGCTTTCTTTGATTGGTGTGCGCACTGCGCGCTCTTTAATATCACCGGCAGTGTCATTATAGACATTCCAAACGTATCTGCTAAGGAGAGCGAGGGAAAGAGAATGAATGAATGAATGAAGAAATATAATTGTTCCAGGCAAACAAAACAAAACCAATGATTCAGGTTACACTTTTGCTGTCAGGTTAATCTTTTGCGGCCACGCTGCACATGGCCCTTAAATGTGCATCCTCTTTTTGGGCCATGTGTGAGCGTGCAGGCCACTGGGAGCCAATGTACCGGCTAGGAGTTCAGATCAAGGTCTGGAAGATACAGGTTCAAATCCTCCTGTTCCTGAGACGCACAGTTTCCTTGAAGTCATTATCCCTCTCAACCTGCCTCCTAGGGCGGTTGTGAGAATAAAAGAGAGGTTGGGGAGAACTGTGTACACTGCCTCCCTTGGGGGACGGGGGTCAGGATATGAAAATGAAGACTAAAAATTCAAAAAGCAAAACATTTTCCACCTTACGCTTTACGCAGAAGCAGCTTTACCTGCTAGGTTTCTCTCAGGTGGCTGTAAAATACTGTATTTGCTGGCATATAAAACTCACTTTTTTTCCTAAAAAGTGCTGTTTGAAAATGAGGTGTGTCTTATATGCCAGTGTGTCTTATACGCTGGCAAATAGTATTTGCCAGTGCATAAATGGGGTGCATCTTATATACAGGTGTGTCTCATACACCAGCAAATATGGGTGGTGGTGGTGATGATGATGATGATGATGATGATATTATTGTTGTTTATTTATAACACCCTCTTTACTAAAGGGCGGAACATCAACATAGACAGTCAGGGACAAAGGCAATAAACATACTGCTGTAGCAACCCATGAAATGAAATCCCCAACACCCCACCATTTGTTATCCATCTCAGAACCTGAAGCACAACTCAGCGGCTCAAGATGGTGAATCAAAGAGGAAGCTCTTCAGCCCTTTATGAAAATGGGTGAGATTTTCCTCCATCCAGAGATCCAAAGGAGGACCATTCCACAAATGCAGAGCCAGATCTGGAAAGGCTCGCAGCCTTGACAGAGTTGTATGCGTCGGTGGAACAAACAGTAATCTTTTGCCTGTAGATCTTGAATTCCTGGGAGTTTAGAACACAAAGCCTTGAATACCAGAACCAAAAGTCTGAAACAAGCCCTGACCAAAACTGGTAGCCAGTGAAGGGATCTACAGGGAGAAGAAACAGATAAATATTTAAGGAGATTTTAAGAAAATAGAGAAGCCCTGTTAACGAATTGCTTAGGAAGTTCAACTCTTATGCAGTGAAGGAGGAGTGAAGAAAGATGAAATATGTCCCGTGGCTTCAACCTGTCTCCCAAATCTTAAAATTGGTAACTTGAAAGGGTAGGCAATGTCTGGCTATGGGTAAGTATCAATTAGGCAAATTTATAATTGACTCAGAATGTCCAGAACAATTATTATTTATTGCTGATGACTAGTGTGTTGATGAGCTTGTTTTTATCACATATGCCATTTCCCCCTTTGGCTTCTGCATGCCATGATTATAGTTGAGTATAATAACTGGTTTCAAGCCCATTTAGCATACTTTTTATTAGCTCATTTCCAAGATGCTACTTACTTGACTTTGAGCCTTTTAAGCATGGGAACTAGGCAGAAATACAGCAGGTGAAGCTACCCTGTCACTGTATCTTAGTACTAGAAAAGGTCTCACCAGTTGCGTTTGGGGCTATGGTCCTAAGCAAGACTCAAATAGGAGGGGGAAAAAATGTCAGGACACTTTGGTAGAACTATAAAAATTATTATCTGGTGTGGGAAATCTCTTAAAACAAAATCTCGCTTGTTCTTAACTGCATCTTGAGGCACTTTGCCAGCTGAAGGGTGCTGGCTACGATCTGTCCAATTTGGGAGGGAAAAAAAAGTGTCCTGTTTCTACTAGGGGAGGAAAAATTAAAGTATATTTAAATGGGAGGCTCATGGGGTTTGGTATCTATTGGCTCAGAACTGGCCTTGCCATGCAGCAGGGTGAAACAAGGTGGCATCATGGGCGGGGTTGGGGGACGGATGGAGCCAAGAGTTGGGGACTGAATGATGCAGCAAGACTTGCTAAGAGCTTACCTCCTGTGGGATGAAGGGATCAGTTGGAGAATGCTTCAGACATCAAAATTTATTGGGCCCAGGAACAACCCAAAACACGTTGCTGCTTGACAGAAGGAACAAGATGTTGCTGCCTTCCATTCTGAGTACAAAAGCTGACTGGACTAGCAGCTGAAACTTTCTTCAGTACTGGTGATGGAACAATGTCTTCCACCAGTTAAAATCAACCTGTTTGAATGTGATGCTGGGAGAGAGTTCTGATTGCCAAAAAGATAAATGAATGGGCTGGAGAGCAAATCAGGCCTGAACTCTTTCTGGAGGCCAAGATGGCTAAACTGAGGTTATCGTAGTTTGGAGGTACCACGAGATGATTGACTCAGTGGACAAGAGGATAATGCTTGGTAAAGTGGAAGGCAGCATGGAAAAAGAGAGATTGCATTACAGGTGATTCAGTGAAGGAAGCCATGGCCCTGACTTTGCAAGAACTCAGGACGGCTGATGACTGAGGTTCAGAGAGATCCCTCATTTATGGGTCACCATACATCAGTGTTGACCTGATTGGAATGCTTCTGTGCTGTGTACTTTCCTTACAAGGTACTGGGAGGCCACATGGCATGTAGGTCTTTCCTGCTAACATCCTACTACCACCTCTGAGTTTCTGACAGCAGCTGTAGGCCTTTTCCGCACTAGCCTGTTATAGCGCGATGATTCCACTTTCAACATCCTATGGAATCCTGGGGTTTGCAGTTTCGGGAGGGGCCACTCGGCCCAGGATTCCATAGGATGTTGAAAGTGGAATTATCACGCTATAACAGGCTAGTGTGGAAAAGGCCGTAGTTTAGGGCACACAGCCTCCCTCTACTCTTGAGAAATACTACTAGCTCTTAAATACTCTTTTGCCCTGCCTCCTGTAGATTTGGCCTGGAGACTCCTCTGCCCAAGTTACCAGCACAGCCCCATTCAGACCTCCACAGGTCCTCTTCTCTGTCCTTATTAAGCGAAGAAGTTCAGTGGACGCTAGCGAGATGGACTTCTCATCCTGGCACCCTGGCTATGAGATGGCCTCCCTAGAGAGGTTGAGTTGACTCTCAGCCTTCTCACACTACACATTTATAGCACTATATCCTACTTTTTATTGCCATGGCAACCATCCATCGAACCCTGGGATTTGCAGTTTAGGAGGGCTGGAGAGTTCCAGTGTCTCATCAAACTAAATGCCCCTGGTTTCCACAAAATGATATCATGGCAGATAAAATGGAATAGAGGACTACATACTGTAAAAGTCAAGCAAAAAAAGAGTATACACTTGAATATATATATTTTAATAAACAAACTATCAGACCAGAGCTTGGAAAAATTACTTTTTTGGATTGAAACTCTTGGAATCCTCCAACAAGCATGGCAACCCTGCTGTCTCCAATGAGATATCAGAGATAATAGCAGATATTCCTTTCAATGCAATTGTTGGAGAAAATGGGAATGGTTTCTCCCACTTTCTAATGTCTTTCCCAGAAACGGTTATTGAGAGCAGTTTGCTACCCTTCCAACTTTTAGACGTTTTTAGAGGAAAGGATTTTGGCTACCTACGGGGTCTTGGTAGGTTTCTTACTTACAAACTAGCCGAGTTCAGTGGCGTCATTAGTGTCAGTGTCACCCCCATGATGCCTTTTCTGTCCAGGAGCTAGAATTCCAAGGATCCCAGTCTACTGCTACAGTGAAATGCCTTCGAGGCATCACAGTCTACCTGCATGAAGGCACTGCAGTTCTTGTCCAGTCATAAGAAAAATGGGGTGGTCATCCTATATGAAGCTATATGGCTACTCTTGTGGGTGGGGGGAGAAAGAAGAGGCAGGCAGTCATTTTGGTGCCATCCCCCTCTTACGGTGTCACTTGGAACCATTTGCACCTCACGCCTCTCCTCCCGTGATGCCACTGGCTGAGTTGCCCATTAATATTAGCGGGGGCAATAACAGAGGCAGAGAAAGGGTGTTGTAGTGGTTTGAGTGCTGGAAGAAGGAACTCCCTGCCACATGAGAAAAAGTATTGCAATATCCTGATGGTTATTGGCATATCTATCACAGGACAGGAAATCTTTCCTTTACCGCCCATCCCATGCCATGCCCAATGGATTTTGTACAGCAGCCTCTGGTAAATTACCTCTGAAAAGGAGACATGCTTATTATGAGACTGCTCTTGTGTGGCTTTAATGAATACAATAAGTAATTTACACTGCCTGCTTTTAAGATCCATCAACAGGGATATAATAACAGTGCAGCCCTTGCAATGCCAATTATGGACAGATATGATTATTATTTTACCAAGACAAAAAGCTCGCTAGAGGCAAGTCTGGAATTATTCTACCCGCAATGCACACATGTAACAGCCAGCTTTAAAAGTGGACACAAAGTAAAGAACAAAACAAAACACACTGTCATGTCACTCTCTTCCAAGAATCAAAGGGAAAAGATACCTGAATATTTAATGTATCAGGTATGGAACTGTGTACCCTTGAGAATAAATCTGGAAGTTTTTCACTTTCTGAAATGGTAGGTTCATCTTCAGGTGGTTCTTCCTTGAATGAATCAGACATCCTTTCATCTTGTCTATACAGTTTTTCATTGTATTGCTTACATCAGCTTTTTACTTGTACTTGGGTCACATAATTTGTTCCCTGCTACTCATTTAGCATCCCCTCTCTTGGTCTAAATTTCCCTTTGATTTCTCAGATTCTGTGGAGAAAGTCTCTTGTTTCGTCTTTTGTTGTTGTTGCCATTTTCTGTTTCTCTGCATTGATTATTATAGGAGTTGTCTTTGGCGCTGCACAGAAGTTGCCACATAGTTGCGTTCAGGGTTCTGACCCTGTTTCTGTCACCTTTTACTTTTCCTTATCTGTCCGTAACTGCTTGAAGAGTTTCATCTATCATGCACTGAATCTTCTCTTTCTTTTTGGCTGTAGACGGTGTCCTTTTACACCCCCCGGAGTCATAGAACTGGAAGGAGCATCATGGGCCAGCTAGTCCAGCTCCCTGATCAATGCAGGATCTCAAGCTAAAGCATCCTCAGCAGGTAGGTGTCCAGCCTCTTTTTGAAGATGTCCCGAGAAGAAGACCCCACCACCTTTTTTTTTTTTTTTACATTATCTTTAAAATCTAAGGGGCTGTTCTTCAGATTGTTTTGGCACAATGCTTGGCTTATTGCTCTACTTTAGCTTCACTTTAATTTTTGACATCAGCAGTCCAGGATGCGTGCCACAATCTGCTCCTGGTCTTGTTTTTGCAGAGAGAACCCTGGGATCTGTGGTTTAGGGAGGGGCCTCAGAGGGCCCCTCCCTAAACTGCAAACCCCAGGATTCCATAGGAGGTTGAAAGTGGAATAACAGCGCTATAAGAGGCTAGTGTGGAAACGGCCTCTGTTTCAAAAGGGGTGTCCTGGTTTTCTTGCAAATCCATCAGTGCGCTTGCTTGCTTGTTTTGCAACAGCCACAAAACCTGTTTTGTGCCACGGCTGGGACGAGGGGCAGCCTTCTTCCTGAAGGTAATCAGCATCATCTTGTTCATTTTTATCTTGCTTTCCCCCCACACTGGGACCCAAGGCGGTTTACAAGTTATTAAATCCAGTACGGATTAAAAACAGACAAAAATATCAGCAACATATATGTGTCTGTAGGGAGCCAGGACTCTTTGCGTTATTAAAACCAAGAGAGATGAAAATCGTACAGAAGTGCCTTATCAGTAAAATGTTTGTGTGCATCTGTGCCGGTGGGAGGAGCCAGGGTGTTGTAGCGGTTTGAGTGCTGGACGAGGACTTTTGGGGACCAGGAAGCAAATCCCCGCTTGACCATGGAAAGCCACCTTGGGCAAGTCACACCGTCTCGGCGGCAAGCAGTCACAACCCCCTTCTGAAGAAATCTTTCCAAGCGACCCCCACGGTTGGTTGACTGTAAGTCAGCACCATCCTAAAAGCACACGGCAACATGTTAACACACTTAGGCCATTTACGCACTAGAGTGTTATAGCGCTACGATTCCACTTGCAAGCTCCTATGGAATCCTGGGGTTTGCAGTTTCGGGAGGGGCCGCACGGCCCCTCCCGAAACTGCAAACCCCGGGATTCCACAGGAGGTTGCAAGTGGAATCATCCCGAAACTGCAAACCCCAGGATTCCATAGGAGGTTGCAAGTGGAATCGTATCGCTATAACAGTCTACTGCGGGAATGGCCTAATGGAAGACACCAGTGGGAGCAGAAGTTAGAGAAGCTCCGTTCGGCGCTGGAAGAGGCCAGCGCGCAGACGGTCAGGAACGGCTCCGGAGGGGAAGCGCCGGCCTCCGGGGGGCCCGGGCCCGCTTTCGCGCCCGAGGGCCGCGGCCGCCCGGCTCCCTCCCCGTCGGGGCGGCCGCCTGGCGCCGGGCCGGGGCCGGGGCCGGGGCCGGGAGGCGCGGGCGCGGCGGCTGCGGCGGGCGTGTCCCCGGCGCTGAGGGCGGCCCCGGCCTAAGCCCGCGCGCGCCCGCCCGCCCCCGCCCAGTGCCGGCCCGCCAGCCTTCCCCGACGGTCGCCGCCGTCCTGCTCCCGCTGCTCCTGCTCCGTCCGCCAGCATGTACGGCGTCCAGCAGCAGCTCCAGCCGCCGCCGCTGCCGCCGCCTCAGGCGTGCGTCCGGCCGCAGCCGCCCCCCTGCTACCCGCCGTCGCAGGGCCCCGTCTACGCGCCCCCGCCGCCGGCCGCCGCCTCCCGGCCCGTCCTGGAGCCCTGCGGCCCGCCGACGGTGCCCAGGCCGCTGCCTCAGCCGCCGGTGGTGAAGGCCCGGCCGTACGTCGAGCCCTGCGGCCCGGCCACCCTCCCGCGGCCGCTCCCGCCGCAGACCTGCCCGGCGCCGAGCCCGCTCCCGGTGCCGCTGCCCGCGCCGGCCACGCTGCCGCGGAGCCGCCCGAGCCGCCCGGCGCCGCTGCCCCTCCAGAGCCCGGCCTGCCCGGAGCCGCTGCCGCCGCCGCTGCAGAGCCGGGACGCGGGCGGGAGCGTCGTCTACGAGCGCGTCCGGACCTACAGCAGCCCCGGCGGGCAGCGCGCCCCGCTCCTGGAGCCGCCCGGCGGCGCCCTGCCCCGCGCGCCCTCGCCCTTCGAGGCCGCCCCGGGCTGCCCGCGCGTCGCGTGGGGCGGCGAGCCCCCGGCCCCGCGGCAGGTACGCCGGGCGGGGGAGAGGGAAGGAGGGAGGGGGCCGCCTCCGCGCCGCGCCGCGCCGCCGCTGCGCTGTCATCCCGCTCTCCACCTCTTCCGGAGTCCTGGGGTTAGCACTGCCTCGGAAAGTTCCTGTAAAACGAGAAAAGAATTCTAACCCGCAGGGACAGCTGGGATTCGCGCCAGGCCTACAGGTGCGCCAGGTGCATTATCTCGGGAGTCCGAAAACTGTACTTGTGCGTTAATATCTTTTTATCATTCTACAGGAACTTTTCCAGGTATTTTTTTTCGGTCTGTGACCCCGAAGAAACAAGTTTGACTGAGCGGTTGAATTCCCCGTAGTGGACCTTTCCGCACCACACAGATGTAGCGTTATGATTCCACTTTCCACATCCTGTGGCATTTTGGGGTTTGGAGTTTCCGGAGGCCAAAGCGCTCTCTGGCTGAGAATGCCCCCTCCCTGCACTGCAAATCCCAGGATTCTTTAGGATGTTGGAAGTGGAATAATAGCACTAGAACAGTGGTTCTCAACCTGTGGGTCCCCAGATGTTCGTGGACTTCAGCTCCCAGAAGCCCCAGCCACTATGGTCAGTGGTCAGGGCTTCTGGGAGCTGAAGTCCAAAAACATCTGGGGACCCGCAGGTTGAGAACAACTGCACTAGAACAATGGAGGGTGGAAATGGCTGATCGGAACTATAGGGGCTCCCCTCGGGATCTGGGAGTGTGCAGACATTGTCCATTTCTGAACTACACTGTTATAGTGCTATTATTCCACTTTCAACCTCCTATGGAATCCTGGGATTTGTAGTTTAGGGAGGGGGAATTCTCAGCCAGAGAGGTCTTTGGCCTCAGTAAACTACAAACCCCAGAATTCCCTAGAATGTTGAAAGTGGAATAATAACACTATATCCATGTGGTATGGAAATGTCCATTAGCACAAGTTCAATCCATCCATCAGCCAATTTGTTTATTTACCAATAAAAATACGTTGAAAAGTTATCGTACAGTGATAAAAGGATACGAATAAACAATTACAATTTTTAGACGTCCGATATGAGTATAACATACTGAGTGCACCTATATGCAACGTGCATATGTATGATGTGAATTTTAGCTGTAATTGTAATTGTGTATTAGTATAATTTTATCCTTTTACAGTAACCTTTTAATGTATTTTTATTTGGTCTATGACGGTAAATAAATTGATCGATTGATTATCGGGAGTTGTGCGGAGAACACTGAGGTCGAACCTGCTGAATTATTTTATATATCAAAAAGCAAACTACACAGTGCAGCGACAGTTTTATTGAGGCAACCCAAAGGTGCAGAATACAGTTTACTAGCTTTTGCAGATGACAGGTTTCTTCATCAGGCCTGGGTACTAAAAGGTAATTTTAACGGAAGAAATGTGACGATCGGAGAGTCATAGAGCTGCATTTTTCTTGGAATGTTAAAACCGAGCATATTGAATGTTAATTAGAGAGCCAATGTGGTATAGCGATTTGAATCTGGGACTACGACTTTGGATACCAGAATCCTGATGTACCGTGGAATGCAAGCCCCCTCTTAAAAAATCTTGCTGAGAAAACCCTCTGATAAGTTTGCCTTCGGTTTGCTGTAAGATGGAATCCACAAGTTAGAATAAATGACCTGTAAAGAGCTTTGAACGGATCTCTTGAGACTGGGGGAGTGGACATTAATTTGGTAAATAAAGTACAGTGCAAGGAAGTTTAAAAGTGGTGGACATTTGGGCTGAATAAATAAATAAGACTTACTTTTGCATGTGTTCGGATGGGATTCTGAGTGTATATGCCTGACCAGGAAGGAAATACTGTGATACCTTGGTGAAGTGGGTACCTGTTATTGAAAAAAATAAAATAAAGGGCAAATGCCATGTTGAGCATAATTAGAAAAACAATTGAAAATCAAATGGCCAGAATTATCTTGTCCTGATAAAATCCATGGTGTCTTTACACTTGGAAGGCACTGTGCAGTTCTGGTCACTGCATTCAAAAAAAAGATATTGTGGAAAAGAGGCAGAAAGCCAAAATGATTGTGGATCTGGAGTAACTGCTATACAAGGAAATGTTACGGTGGTTGGTGCTCATTAGCTTAGAAAAAGTCAAGTGAGAGGAGAAGTGGTGGAGGTGTATACTCCTTTTTTTTTGTTTGTGGTGTAGAGAAAGTACGTTGTTGTTGTCATATGCTGTCAAGTTGGCTTAATTAATGGTGAGCCTTTGAATGAGAGACTTTCTGAGGGACTGTGTTGTTAACAATCCTGCCCAGGTCTTGCAAACTCAGGGCTGTGGCTTCCTATATTGAGGATGTCCACCTGTAATGCGGTCTTGTGTGTGTGTGTGGATGTGCCTTCAGGTCCCCTGTTCTTACACCGACCCCGTGAATTCTATAGGGTTTTCTCAGGAAAGGAATACTCAGACTGGTTTTGCCAGTTTCTTTCTCCGAAATACAGTCTTTCCCTTTTCCTGTTGCCTTCACCTTTACTAAACATTGCTGGTTTTTCCAACGAGTCACAAAAGTGAGTAGGGAGACTCCGTTCTCCCTCTGTCGTGATACTAAGGCCATTTCCACACTAGACTGTCACAGCGCTGTTATTCCACTTTCAACCTCCTATGGAATCCTGGGTTTAGGGGCCCCCTCCCTAAACTGCAAACCCCAGGATTCCATAGAAGGTTGAAAGTGGAATAATAGCGCTATGACAGTCTAGTGTGGAAATGGCCTAAGTGCCTATGGAAAACTGCCCCTTTGAGCAGGTGGAGAAGGGTGTCATTGCATATATTAAAGCCCTATGGACCTTACAGTGTTAATAGTGCAGTCCTGTGCATGTTCACTAGAAAATAAGTCCCCTTAAGTTTAGTGGGATTTGTTGGTGTTGTGTGCCTTCAAGTTGTTGCTGACTTACAGCAGCCATAAGGCAAACCTGTCATGGGGTTTCTGGGGCTGAGATTGTGTGTCCAAGGTCACTCAGTGGGTTTCCATGACCGAGCTGGGAGTCGAACCCTGGTGTAGTCCAGTGCTCAGACCACTCTGGCTCTCACTTCAAGGTAAATGACTATACAGACCTGTAAGCAAAATGAATGTGGGAATTCTTTTTTAACTGCTGAGTGGCAACAAGTTAATGTTTAGAGGAGAGGCTGTAATCCTCTTACAGCCCCTGAATTTCCCCTGTTATAATGATGGTTGCAATGGTTCAACAGGTATGGAGACTTAGTCCAACTGGCTTGTTTGTTTTATCTGTATTATTTCATTTGTGTCTTCCAAATGAACGGAAGGACAGTGTAGTCCAGCCAAAAGGGTTGGGATTTTTTGATTACCCTAATAAAGATATTACATGAATATGAACTTTGGAATCATGGCCACCGTGGCTATCTTTTTTGTGTGTGTATATATCTTCCAAAAAGCTCAAGGTAACATATTTCAGACTGCTGTCGCCTTTTACACTTGCAACAATCTTGTGAGGTATGTTAGGTCTGAAAAGAGAAGACCCATCCAGATGTCACTTAGCGAGTGTTGTTCTTGTACTGGAATGTTAAACCTCGATTATAAAGTCCAGTGTGATCTCTGATACTGCTGGCTTGTGTATCAATGCAGCTTTGGAGAGATACTGAGGCCAGAATATTTTAGGGAGTGTATTATTTGATATAGAAGCAGTTGTTGTTTCTCCAGAACAAATCAAAAGGTGTTTTTTCATGAAATGGTAGGGCTGTGTGTTTCTTGGCAGGCAGTGTAGGATTCTTGGAATAAAATGAAAGCAAAATAGTATTTTACCAAGAAGGAAGAGGGAAGCAAGGATAACAGAATAGGACGGGGAAGTAATGGTAGAAGCAAGTGTACTATAGACATTCAGTGTGTGTGTGTGTGTGTGTGTGTGCGCGCGCCTTTGTGTGCCTTCAAGTTGCTTGTTGTTTTATGGTTACACTATGAATTTCATAGGGTTTTTGTAGGCTAAGGAATACACAGAAGTAGTTTTGCCAATTCCTTCCTCTTAAATATAGCCTACAGCCCCTGGTATTCATTGGCAGTCTCCCATCTAAGTACTGACCAGGACTGACCTTGCTTAGCTTTCAAGATCTGATTTTAGAGCATGTAGGGTATTCAGTGAATTGTTGTTGTTGTGTGTTTTCAGGTTGTCTCTGACCTGTGACAACCCTAAGGAGAATCTGTCATGGGATCGTCTGGGGCTGAGAGTCTGTGATGCGTCCCAGATCACCCAGTGAATTTCCAGGGCTGACTGGGGAATTGAATGCTGGTATCTAGAGTCATAGTCCAGTGCTCAAACCACCACAGCACTCTGGCCCTAAAAGGTCCTAAAAGTGCAGTTTCAAAGGGTTAGCAGGCAAAGATCCCCTTGGGGGGGGGGTTGTGTGGCGTGTTGGATGCCTTAGAGAGGCTACCACTGGGGCCCTTGGGAGTACAAGTGACCATCCCTCATTTTGACTTAAATGAGGCTGCTTTGACTCTTACCCCCCCCCAAAAAAAACAGCAAACCACCTCACCAAATATACCCAAAGTGGTTCACCATCCCTTCTGGCTGCCCTAAATAGCAACCATGGCAGGGCTTTATGACCCTCTGGAAGAGCCTGAAATGGATCAGTGTGTCCCTTTGGGATCCAGAATGGTTCCACTTCTGCCTGGGATGTTTGAAGTGATCTTTTTTGGTGACAGTAACAATGAGGTTTCAGAATGGGATAAGAGTGTGGGAATTAGAATGTGAACCAGGCCAGGAATGGCATCTGTGCTTTGCGCACAGAGGATCTTAGGTTCAGTTTGCCGTATCTCCAGAAAAGACGACTCCTGTTTGAAATCCTGTGAAGCCATCGGTAGTCATAGTCACCAGCTGAGAACCGTTGTCCCTTCTAGACGTTCGGCTCCTAGAAACCCTGGATAGCATAGCCAGTGGTGAGGGGCTGTGGGAGCTATGGCTGAAAACATACAGAGAACTAGATTGCCTTCCCTAGCGAAGGCAGTATAGACCAGGATAGGCCAAAGGTTTGACTTAGTTTTAGTCATTTTTGAAAAAAGCAAAAACTCTGTCTATTTCTAGAAGCGGAGTTGGTAACGTTTAAAATGTCCATCTGAACTCAAAGTTGGGCTGGTTAGACTTGAGCTGGGTCAAATGGCCCTAAACTGAGTGAACTCCATTTATGCCGGAATAACCCTCTTGTGCTGACTGAGTCCGGAGATCAGCCAGCGCAAGGGCTGAGACAGGCTGTCTGAAGAACCAAAAAGGTGGTGGAGAATGGATGGAGCAGGGAAGGAACCAAGTTATGCCACATCCAGATCGCACTCAGTCCAGAGTTGCAGCTGCTGTGCCAGCACAGTTAGGCAAGGGTGAGAGCTGACCTGTAATTTCCAAGAAACGGAAAGGAATGGGAGCTCCGCGAAATAAAATTCCTGAGTCCTAATCCATTAGCGAGAGCTATGCCTATCCGGAAGGACCGACGTTTGAATATATCACAGCTACAGCTCAACTGCCTCTTAACCCATGGCATATTGCTGCAAATTCAGCGACATGCCATGGTATAGTATTTAACAAATGCGGAAAAATTAGGGCAGAGGTGGGACTCATGTGACCCTGTTGAAGTTGTGAATTCCCAGCAGTTGAAACATTTTTCCCATCACTTCACACACTGACTGTGCGCTAAAGGGAGTTGCAGTCCAGCAACATCTGGTTCAGAAACACAGTTCCGAACTCTGGGCTAGGGAAAAGAAACTCTGACAGGTTGAAGTTTAAACCTTATTTCTAATTTGCTACATACATATAGATCCCCTTAGAGCTCCTTCTTTTCCTTTCATTGGCAGGCAAAAATGTTCTTATTTCTTTTAATATGTAAGCAGGTGGGCTTGTAATTTATCACGATGTTTTTAAAAATTTTATAGGTTCTTATATTTTTATATATTTTAATTGTTTTAATTTTTTAAATGTTTTTAACTTTTTGGAAGCCACCTTGGGCACCACTCTGGGCAAAAGGCGTTGTATAAATGTAATAAATAAATAAATAGACAAAATGATTTTTTAGATTTTTTTTTTTAATACAGTGATCAGTGATGCCATTTGATTGCTGGATTGTCTGAAAGATTGTATATAAATTTACTGGTAGCAAGAAGACATTTGCTTCTTCCTCTCTGAAAATGTAACTCTGTGAACAAGCGGAGAGTTCTTTACAATTGACAAACAGAGGGGAGTATTGTATCCCGCATTATATACACTGGGAGATCAGCTTCTGTTTGTTGCAAAGGAGCTGCTGTTTGTGTGTAAACTGCAAAATTTGTTTCAAGCAGCAACATAGTACACTTGGTACTATGTATAGTCTATGGAAGTCTGTTGTGTTGGAACAGCTCTGTTTGTGCTGTACTTGCATTGATAATTTGGTTTACTATATTTAATGTACAAGATATATAAAGAAAGCATTCCTTATTACGTTAACCATGTTCAAGTGAAAAGGGTTCTCTTATTCGAACAATGAGACAGGTACAGTCTTTGCCTCTGGATAAGTCAAGTGGAAGCAGCCCTGGACAGCTGGAACTCATTTACTTATGTACTTCCCAAAAACCCATGGGAAACCTGGAGTTTGCGCATGCTTTTTTTATGTGTGATATGATCTCACCCCCCCATAGATGAAGATACTGGTTCTAATCCTGATTTGGGTTTAACTTTTGTTATTTACCATGCATACTTCAGGGGTCTTCATTGCTATTGTTTAAAATTTTGTTTTTATTTCTATGCAATTGGGTATTCTTTGGTATCTTTCTAAAAAAACCCCAAACCCCCACACAGCATTTTTTAATTGGTCAGTTTTTCTAAGCAGGAGGGACGGATTTTGATGTTATAGGCACCTATCAGTCAATGCTAAGCAAAGCTCACTGCTGGAAAGAGGCAAAACCAATTTCTCTAGAACTCAAATGTGGAGTGAAATGTGAAGCAGAATGAAGCGGGTATGCGTCTATAATCAGAAATAATCAGAATATCGCATTGGTCTGTGCGAATACTTAAAATGTGGTATTGCCTTGAAGACCTTTCTGCTTATCCGTCCTGTACACACTCTGTTGTAGGCCCTGTTTTTAAGGCCAGTAAAAATCCCATATATTTAGTTACCAGTGTGCCTAAGAATTTGGTAGTGCCGCCTGTGAATTTGAAATGTTTGTTTTCCTCAGCGTGTTGTAACATTCTGATCTATCTTCCCATCATGAAAAATAGATTAATAGAAAGTAAATGTCTAGTTGGCTTTTGTCACTGGAGCTAAAAAGTTCCAGAGCTGAGCATTTTCTGACATTTGAAAAACTAAAGACGGATGTTGTCTCATTATGGAAGAAGTAAAGGCCACTCTGAATTTACTTGCTACTCATCTTGAAGATTACTTTTGAATAACAGTCTTGTCAGTACTGAACAGACCACATGTTAAAGCTTTTTGGAAACTGTATAGTCTCCAAACTATATTCTATTGTATTTTTGTATTCTTAATGTATTTTCTTATGACTGTAAGGGATTCCCAGTAAAATCCTATGCGTGCTTACTTAGAAGTTTCACTTTTATTCAATAAGGCTTACTCCCTAGAAAGTATACTAAGGATTATAGCCTTACTGTTTCACATCTATCTAATAATAGCTGTTTGAACTTCACTTTTACAGATGTTGTAATTTTCTTCTTGTTGTTGTTATTAATATTATTCCTATACAATTATC
This sequence comes from Iguana delicatissima, assembly GCA_948472985.1. NCBI lineage: Eukaryota > Metazoa > Chordata > Lepidosauria > Squamata > Iguanidae > Iguana > Iguana delicatissima. The sequence goes on from CAOKZL010000010.1 coordinate 980,476, forward strand.
ACATTCTTAACATTGTTGCTGTTATTATAGCAGTAATAATAATAATGAAGAACCTATCCATAGTTGTCTTTCTAAGCTAAGACGTGAACAAGCATTCCTTTTGTACAAGCAAGTGAACAAATGTTTTTTGAATAGTAATATGTTAGTCCCAGTTACACAGTTAACTCACCATTCAGTAGTTGATTAAATGTACTCTTATTGGAACTAACCCGATTTACCTAGCTGTGCCTAGGGTTCTCAAGAGCTGTAAGGTATAAACACCATAAATTTTATTATAATTACACACACATACACACACACACATACATTCTGCTATCCTATAAATATACTGCCAAGTACTGAAAAACATAACATGCGTGAAATGGATCACGGGGACAAGTTTTGTTGCCAGGTGCATGGAAATAGATCAGAATAAATTAGCTTTGGACTTCAGCTGCAAGGTTACTTGGTGAGTGGGTGAGGCAGAGTACAAACCTGGAGATATAGTATCCTTAAGGGAAGAACTTTAGTTCGTTTATGGAACACATGTTTTCCCTGCAGACCTCCCATATTCAGTCCCAAGTAGCTCCAGTTTAAAGGATCATGTAACAGATGGTAATAATTTATGCTCTTGAGAACCTGGGGAGCTGCTTTCCATTGTTTCTGAGCTAGATGGACCAGGAGCATGAGTGGGTATAAATAAGGTTTCTGTTTCTGAAGGGAAAGACTGTAGCTCAGCTCTGCTTTGAATGGAGACAATCTTAGATTCAGTCACCAGCCTTTCCAAGACACAGGATCAGGAAACAGATGATGAGAAAAGCCTTCTCTGCTGATACTTTGCCCTCAAAAGTAAATCCCACTGAGTTCAGTAGGTCTTAGTTCCAGCTGAGTATATAGGATTTCAGATTCACTCTATTGTGCCTAGAGTTCCCAAAATTTATAAGGTATAAATACCAGATTTATACATTCCCCCACCTCTAATTCATATAGACCAAAGGAGGGCAACTTTGGCAAATATTCAACCCTAGTGTTCATCCTAGGTTGCAGATAGGGGGAAGAACTGCCAAAATTCTCCCCCAAAACTTCCTAAACCCAAACCCACTGCTCCTGGAGGTCATCAGGTTCTGCAAAGTCCATTTTGCTCAAACATTTTTTTCTAGTGCTGGGGGGTGGGTATTCAGCTTGTGGCCCTGATTTTGCGTCTCTCCTGCCAGTGTAGATGATACTGGACCCATTGGACAAATAGTCCTTATCTGGTTTTCCTGAATAAAATAGAGTTCCGTTGCATGTAATTCTGGGTGCACAGCTATTGTGGAGACCTCTGGTTTGTTTAAAATGAGATCTTATCAGGATACGAGTTGTAATGATTAAAATTATATTCATGACTTCAGAAGAGCAAATATAATGTTACCAGTAACTAAAAAGGTGGAACCCGAAGGACGGCTGTGGGAAAACTTGCAAACTTAACTTCGCAAACTCTTAGGCAAGCTGAATGCTGATGGTTGCAGTCCTTAAAGCAGAATTCGGTGGTCCTCCTACCAACACCTCTGTCAGGGTTGGCTGCTTTGGTTTGTTTGTTTTTAGAAAACATTTACATAGCAGGGAGAAATCAATAGGGTAAGCTTTCCATGCTGCTTTTAAAGAAGTACAAAAATTATGAGAGAGAGAGAGAAGATGCTCCTTTATGTTGCTGGGTCCACATCTGTGCCTATGTCCTAGTTCAGTGTTCCTCAGACTTGGTTCTCTGTGTGTTGGAAACATCAGCTTCCAGAAGTCCCAGCCAGATTGGCCAGTGGTTAGGAATTCTGGGAGATGAGGTCCAAAACATCTGGGGATCCAGCATCTAGCTTACATCATGGTGGGAAACCATTGGCCATCCAGATGTTTTAGATTTCAGTTTCCTTCAGCACAATGATGTGGCCAGTAGTAAGAAATGAGAGTTGCTGGTGAGAATATCTGAGTGGCTTCTACGCCATTCAGCCAAAACAATGGAGACTTTCTCCTTTGTTTTGATGTGGTGCGAGGAAGACAGTGGTCTTAATTGTCATTAATTTCCTTAGTTCAGAACTTTTTATCTTAAAATAAATAAAGTGACAGTCTCAAGTGGGGGTCCCATGTCTATTGTATAAGTCAATACCTCTTTTTCACAAAAGTAAAAAGTATTTAGTTCTGCAGCTGATACCTTTCAATAGAATTCACACATCTAAAAGTGGAATGAGTCTCTCAGGATACAATGCCTTAAAAGCAGATCCTTCCCCCAAATCTTCTCCAGTTTGCTTGGACAAAAACCAGATACCTAGCTTTAACACAACATCAGTTAATGAATGAATCGATCTGTCAGTTGAGGTTAAGTAATTTGGCCTCTTCCAATAGCCTCAAGGCAGTTGACAAATGTCACCTTGTAAACAATGAGAAAAACTTTTCTTGTGGGGGAGGTTATGAGTAAAAATGAATAAATCTGAAAAATGGCAAAAAACAATCAAAAGAATAGGCATTAATTCATAAAAGAAGTTCTAAAAACTTATTAGCAGATAGTATATTTTAAAACCTGTTTCTAAAAAAATAGTATCTGGGAGCCAGAATTTATATGGCAGTCTAAAAAGCAAGGTAGACCTGTGATCTGTCAGTGTCAAAAGATAAAATCCCTTTATCAGATTGCAGAGCCTTAGCTCCTTCTTGAAGTTTTAATTATCCCTGCATTCTTGATCTTGTGTGCTGTTGTCCAGGCAGATGCCATTCCTTAAGACAGCGGAGGGTTGACCAGGTAAGAAAACACTTTGTTGTCAGCCCTCTCTTGAACATCTGGTGTCACTTTTAAAATACGCAGTTACTGCATGTGTTCTAATGGTCCGTTGGGTGGAAATGAGCTGCTTTCTATGAAAAACCTCTCACAAAGAGTTATTTGTTTGTCCCAATCTTACCTGATACTGTGTTCTCTCATTTTCTCCTGGTAGGGACCCACATGCCATTGGGATTAGCTAGCTCTTGAAATTTCTGTAAAAGTATGCCTTGTTGTCTGAAAGTGTCCAGATGTGGGGCAGTAATAGATAACTCTTCTCTTTGGATTGGTGACTGTATTCAGCCAGGTCACAACAGGGCAGAACTGAAGTGAAAAGGACTGGGAACATAAATCTCAACAGTCTGAGATGTTGCCTAACTAGAAGGACTAGAAAATCTCATAGGCAGAGGAGAAAGAAAGCCAGCTTGTTTCCGTTTTCCCTTACTTGATATATACTGCTGCTTTATTAATTGAGTTATTTTTGAGCCAGTTTTCATATAGTCCTCACCTTGGGAGAACATCACAGTGAAAATAAAGAATAGGACAGGGGTCCATTTCCAGGCAGTCTCCCGAATGAAAACAAATGTTTCTGCACATAGCTAGTATATAATTCAGGAAAAGGACAGGCTAGAATCCTTCCTCCACGACACACTAAGTTTTTCAGGTCACAGACTGTTTCCATGTAATAATTAACAAAGTCAGGTAAGCCATATCTAAAAGTTTGCATTGAGATAGGTGTTTTCCTGTCTCCCTGGTTTAAACTGTATTTGATGATCACAATCTGAATGTGACTGGGTAAGATATTTAATACTTGGATGGGGGACTTCTGAGCCTACCAGGTGCTGTTGGCTGTATTTTAGAGACAGGCAATGGCAAACCACTTCCAGATATTCCCTGCCTAAGAAAACCCTGTGAAATTCATGGGGTCAGCATGAGTTGACAGGTGACTTGAGAGTGCATGCACACAAGTGGGCATATTTTTTGTTCATGTGCCTGCCTTCTAATATGTACTCCATTTAACTACCTTCCCTGTGTACTCTTTCTACTGCCAGGGTGGCATAGTGGTTATTGCATTGCTTGGGGACTTTGGTGATCTTTCTGTCTACAGTCACTAAAATTTACTGCTGACCTTTGGCCAGTGACATGCCCTCTGTATCTCTCTTTCTCTGTCAAACTCACCTGACAGGTTTGCTGTGAGGATAAAATGGGGAGTAGGAAAGCCACGTATACCACCTTGACTTTGTGGATAAAAGGTGGGATATGCAGGGGGCCCATAGCATCCTCTAGGCCTTGATGCCAGGACTCCTTGTGGATGCCAAAATTCATGACTGCTCAAGTCCCATTATATACAGTGGTGTATTAAAATGGCGACCCTTATATAAAATTGCAAAATCAAAGTTTACTTTTTGGATTTTTTTTTTAATATTTTCAGCTCGTGCTTGGTTGAATCTGTTGATAAAGAAATCACAGTTATGGAGGGCCAACAGTAAGTGAAACTAAAAAAATAAATATTTACAATAAGGCTATTTAAATGTAGAAGGAGCACACATGGGTAAACAGATATAGCTGGCACATCATAGGCCATTTCTGCACTAAACTGTTATAGTGCTATTATTCCACTTTCAACATCCTATGGAGGGGCCTTTGAGGCCCCTCTCTAAACTGCAAACCCCAGGATTCCATAGGATGTTGAAAGTGGAACAGTAGCGCTATAACAGGCTAGTGCGGAAAAGGCCATAGTCTGAATGCTGTTGGTTAGTCTTAATTAGAGTAGACCCATTGAAGCAGTTGTTGAGTCAACATGTGGATAAATTCAGTGGGTCTACTCTAATTGGGACATTAACAGTAAGTTGCAGGCCCATGTCTGTTTGCTACTAACTGAACTGCCGGTTTTGTAAGCTCTGTTTACAAATGTCTTGCAGTTGTTAGACACGTAGCAGTAAAACTGGATGTGGAGCTTGGCCCTTCTTGAGATGTAACTCTTAGCCAGCTGGATCCGTGTTTGACAGTATTTAAGCCCTTCTGCTTCTGAAAACTGATGATCAACCCAGTTAAGAGAATCTTCCCGCAGGGCTTTCAAGTATCTTATTCTTGATAGGATTTGGAAAGCCATCTTTATAAATCTTTGAAGATTAAATTTTGATGCCGCTTAAATATCTCCTTTCATTTTCCGCAACCGATATGAGCTTGTGGGCAGGTAACAGACCAGTTTAATATTTTTTGTAGCTTATTCCACCTAAGCTGGGTTGCTTAGAAGCGTGAGTTATGCATTTCCCAGGCCCCTAAGGCTATGGGGTGCTGTTTGGGCAAGTTTATGAGGATCTGTTAGAGATTGTTCACCTTGAAAATAGAAATGATACTTCTCGAAAAGAAAAAAGAAAAGAAGAAGAATACATGTGTTCCCCTTGATGTGGTACCGTCTGGGTTTAAAAACAGCTGTGGGCAACTAGTTTGGCCAGTAAGACAACTTAAAGCAAAGTGACACAGACTGAAGACAGTGTTTCATATCCTTCTCCCCCGCCCACAATCATCTGTTATTTTATTCCAATATGGACATCCCAGACAATGTTGCAAGATCGCAAGATGCTGCACAACCAATTTAAGCAACATTAAAATTTATTATGTTAAAGTATATATTTAACAATGTAAAACAGGGTTTAAGAGGTCAAAATCAGTTTAAAACAGTGGTTCTCAACCTGTGGGTCCCCAGATGTTTGTGGACTTCAGCTCCCAGAAGCCCCAGCCATTATGGTCAATGCTCAGGGCTTCTGGGAGCTGAAGTCCAAAAACATCTGGGGACCCACAGGTTGAGAACCACTGGTTTAAAAGCACATGCATGGAACTTTTGATCTTGCTCTTATGGATTGATTCACATCTGGCTTGGCCCAAGACATTTTGCTGTCTGAAGCAGAGGAGCAAATGGCAACCTCCTCACTCACCTAGGACAAAGTGCATAGTATCCAAAATTACATAGTACCCAAATTACTTCAACACATGAACCAGAGAATCCCCTTAAGCACTTGCCCCCATCTCTGGCAGTAAAAATACAGTAAAGGCAAAGTAACAATTTACTGCCTTTCTGTGACATTGCAGATCTGCCGTTTGAGGTGGCTGCCTCACTCTGCCAAACGGTAGGGCTGGATCTGGTTGCCACAGATTTGATTGGCTGAAGATGAATATTCCAGGCTGCCTTTCAGACTCAGTTCCAGATTTTAGGGATCTTAGGAGCATGACGCCGTCACAGCCCCTCTTCTGTTACATGGCTCCAACTCTTCCTCACTACTTTTGTTCCCATTTGCCACCCCGCAGTAAGCAGTTCCTGGTGGCTGCTGTTGTTACCCTTTTCTCCTGTCACTTATTCCCAGTGGTAAATTTTGAGGTATAGGCCCTCACCAGGATAATCTCTATAACAACACTGCCATAGAGAATCAAAGAATTCATGCATTTATGTTAACCAAAATCATCTTCTAGCGATTTTCATCTTCACCAGCAACAGGTCCTTTGCAAAGCTAATGAGTCTTGGCCTCCCAAAATACTTTGGACTGGAACAGAGAGAGCTCCTAACAATGTATTGGTGCTGGGAAAATCTGCTTCCTCCAGCCACTGTGGGCATTGCAGCTGACCTCAAAGGGGACAGGAAAGTCCGAGGGGCAGCAGTAGCAGATATTATCATAGTGCAGAGACGGGCAACTGTGCAGGGACAGGGGCTATTTTCCCCTCTGCCCACCCAGTAAGTGCACTAGCACATTTCAGCAGACTGCAGCATAAGTTCTGGCTGACATTTTGCCCGACTTTCAGGCATTTTTTTTTAAATTTCTTTTTTTAGGGGGTAGGTTTGGGAGAGCATGAGGGGTTAGTGGAAGCAAATTGCATTTTAGGTGGTTTTGGCAGCTTTTGCCAGTTTCCAGGCCAAAAAAAGAAAAACCCACCCCCCAAATGGCCCTCCAATTAAAAAAAAGGGGCATGGCGACTTCGGGGGGATGCTCCCAAGGCCACACTTGGGGTCCCAACGTCCTCATGTCACTCATAGGCTGCATTTGCTCCTCATAGTCCTTACTGATCAGAAGGTCTTCATTCTTGAGATCCCTGGCTGCATGGCACCACTGCTTTGCAATGGAAAAGAATGGAAGACTGAGCTGGCAGCAGCCAATGCTGTCCAAGCAGACTGTTGTACTGCCTGCCATCCACTCTGGGACCCATGCAAAACCTGGAGAGCCCCACTTGAATGCACATCCCTCCTCCTCCTCATAAAGTAGACATCGACCTTCTAAGTTTTCACTCCAGTTGAGGGCCTTCCTGATACTTGCTGCCAGATCATCTTAACTGGGGAAGCCAGATAGAATGAGTGGTTTTCTGCACGGAAAGCATGTGCTCTACCATTGCTTCTAGAAAAGGTTGCCTTGCTCTTGTCTTGTGTCTCCATTTAGATCGCTCATATTAATGCAATTTTTTTTTCATGAGAACTCAGGTAAATGCGGGAGGAAAAGAAGAGGCATCTCTGAATATCTGAGTCAACACCACTCATACCTTTGAGGCTTTCTAGTTTATAATAATTAGCATTTTATTAAGTCAGATTATTTTCTGCATGAGTTTTTGTTCTGACTCATCTGTTATAAGAGGCATCTTGCAGAGTCGCTCCAGGCTTTTCTCACAACGAGAAAGCGATGCTCCAATTTTCAGTATAAAATCCATTGACCTACTTTGAAATGGCAGTTATTTAATAAAATATTGTTTCTTCTGTCAAAATAGATCCATAACAAAATCTTGTTCATTTTCAAACAAGGGTGAAATGAATTGTAGTGAGATGGATAATCAAACATGATTTGGGACATGATCCAACCAACTTTAAGCTCTTCTAATTTCCATAGAAATCAGTGTGGTTTAAAAAGTGCTCAGCTTTGGTTGTATCTTGGCATTTATGACCTTGATCTGCTACTGAGTCCATCTTCTGTTCAGACTTGATTCCTTCCTGCCACTCTAAATAGTTCAATAAATACCCAGCTTTACAGTCTCTGTTATCGCCAAGCAACAACCAGGTAATTGGGACTGGTTCCAAGTGTTTCTACGGTTCAGTGTGTGTCCTGGTTATGGAATGGCTCGTGGTGGAATGTGCATGGAATGCTGTTAGATGAAGGAATCCAATACAGAATTGGTTCTTTGGTGATCTCACCGTTGGCACCCTGGAAAAACATTCTTTGACCATTAAAACCTTGGAACTGACAATATATGATCCAGTTGTGTCAATCTCACTATCTACCAATCCTCAGAGTAAAAGATTTTTTCTTTAGTGTTGAAATTGACTCCACCCAAAGGCATATGATCAGCATCCTGTCTGAACAGATCCCTGAATTTGCATTGGAAAGTGGCTCCCACATTTTGGTTGTGTCAGTCAGCAGGTTTTTTATCACTTTCTCCAGGTGAGCAATAAAAGAATGTAAGAAATGTACTGTATATTTGTTATTAGTTAATTGCTAAAGGAAAAACTGTTTGCAAAATGATGAAAGGAGATGCTTCATATCATTATCCCAAATCTGCAAAACAGAAATGCCTTTATTGGCCAACTAAAACGCATGAAATACATAATGCAAGCTTTTGAAGCTTCACAGCTTCTTCATCAGGCAAAGATGTTAAAAATCAAACAGGAGAAGAAAAGTGATGATGTTAGAGCCTCAAATATATTTTGTCACTTATATTTGTCTCAGAAGTTACTCCTGTTGTCAGTTTAGATGGTCTGGATGGAATTCAATGCAGGCATAGGCCACTCAGGGCAATAAAAGACAGGCCATAAAATTTCAGTTCCATTAACAACAGACAAGTAACTTCCCCTGAGATCCAAGCTGTCCCTGTCTTGAGGAGGTTACTGGACCTTTTCTTAGGCAGAGAACATGGAATTTCCCAAGGAGTCTCTGTACTGTAAAATTTGGAAGAACTTTTTAGTGCTGTGTAAGTAAAACTTGCCATTATAGTCCAAATGAAAGAGTTTTACCTTTGTTGGAGGTTGAAACTTGAAAGAGCCAAGTCCCAGTCCAATAGCTCTATCTTGCGAAAGTTTCCCTTGTTTCAGCAGAAAGGGCCAAGATGGGGGGTAGCCTCTGCATGCATTGAGGTCCCCTGCAGACCATCTTAACAGACAACAGCAGTAATGTCTGAGTCAAAATGTAGGTCTGTGACCCTTTCTTTTCCAGTATGATTTTTTAAGATCTTTGCCTGATGAAGAGGCCACTAAAGTTATAAAACCTTACATGATGTATTTTGTGCAGATATCACTCTCGTGTGGATTTTGGGTTTTGTGTATTTTGCTGCGTGGCCAACACAGCTGCCCTTGCTTTATATTCTGTAAGACTCTTTAATATTGCCTGCTCTGATTGGCAGTGGCACTCCAGGGTCTTAGGCTGAGGTTCCTTTTATCTCTTTCAAGCTCAGGTCTTCAGGCGGAGATGCTGGAGGCTGAACCTGAAAGTATGTAATGTGAAGCTGGTGGTCTTCCACTGATCTCTGCATACTTAACAGAGCTTAGAATTGTTGCTTTTTTTGGCCTACAGAATCTTCCAGCTAGCAGCCATCTCATGCAGCATGGCTGATCATTAGGAATCTGGGAGTTAAAAGCCAAAACATCTGGTGGGCGTTAGGGTGCAGAAAACTGGTCTACCTTCTTCAGCTCCATTTTGGTTTCTCTATGCTCTTAAATAATACAGGACTTCTACTTATTTCTTTATGATATTTGATGAATTTTACAATTTTTTTGAAAGCCCATTTCCAAGTGTGAGAGAGAAAGTACCTAAGCATCCATTATTTGACTATGAAATTCAACTTAGTACTTTGCTTTTGAGTTGTTTTGGAATTGCACTGGCGTGGCAGGGAAACAGTTTCAGTGATAAAAAAAATAAAATTTCCGGGAAAGGCTTCACTTTGTAAAAATCTGGTTGGTTCAACACGTGTAAAATCTAGCACACTCAGCAAATCTGGTCTTCATTTTTATTCCCACTGCATGGCTGTTGCCACAGTCTATGCACATAGTAGGAAAAACATAGTTATCTTTAGACACAGTTAATCCAAAGGAAGATAATGTACCTCCTCCTTTTGCAAAGTATGCCACGTTTTCCTCACAAGCTTAACGATGCTTTTATTTTATAGGAAAACTTGGTTTTTTTATGGGTTGGACTGTAGTGATGTGTGATGAATTTTAGGCTAAGGCATTTTTTTATTATTTTTTTGTAAAAACAAACATACAAATAAAACATTCCTTATTTTTTACCATACATAAATTCATTTCCACCATCTTATATACCTTTTATAAAAAAAGAAGAAAAAAACTAAACAAAACAAGAAAACCCACTCTCTATACCTACTTACCCCCCTTCCCTTATTCTCTACATATTTTGAGGATGGTTATATTTTACCTGTTATTGACCAACACTTACTATACTATCCAAATGAAAAAAATACCACTACCTTATTTGTACTATCAAAGTTCAATACAAAGTTTTTACTTCCGACTCCAATCACTTAGTTTTACCTTCCCCATTGGACTTCCCAAAGGGGTTTTACCAAGTTCCATTCTTCAATAATTAATTTTTTCGGTCTATCATTTATAATTGATGTGAGTTCGTCTAACTCCCATAAGTCATATAGTTTCCATAACCTTAGGTGTTTGAATTTTAGGCTAAGGCATTTGACGATCTTGCCCAATAGTAAGGTATGCTGTTTCCAGTTCTCTGTATTTCTTAAATAATAAGAATATATTATTCTGCCTATGCCTGAATTCTCAGTGACATTCACTTGAAAGTAATTGTTGAACTGATGGACCTTGATTTCAAGAAAACACATTGTTAAGTCCAAAGTCCCATCACAGTGGAATTGTTCCATTTCATTTCACAGTCATAATTACTTTTCCTTTGCTTTTTTTTTCTTTCCAGGAAGTTGCATCTCCATCCTTGAAATTGTCTCCTTATTCCCAGGGCACTGTCCGGAGGATTATATTGGAGAATCCTGAACAGGTAAGAAGATCTTTTTTGTGTTGTAATAATCAATGACAATTTGTGTCCTCTGCAAGATAGATCAAAGCTGTTGGATTTGAATTGGTCTGAGGTCTGATTTGATCTAAGTAACCAGTAAGGAAAATTTTCTTTTTTAATAAAAAGGTTTGTGCTAATTTTCTCTGCTATATAAATGTATCAACATTTTTCAATAGCCAAAAGCAGTTTAATTTGAAATACCAGAGTTTTTAAAAATTCAGTGATGCAACTATATTGTGAAATCCTACATATAATTGTATGGACAGAAGTTCATTTGTTTTCTATGGGGCTAATTCCTAAGTATATAATATATCGTATTGCAACCCTAGTGTGGTTGAAAAATTGTCTACAACAAATCCATAGGTTTACTTAGGAATTTTTAAAATTTTAAGTACTTATCAATTTTGTGTTTATATGTTGCATTTTTACTTTTCTCTTTAGGCACAAAGGTGCCCGAATAAACTGATATAATAATTTAAAACACAGAACAAAAAACAGATCTTGCTATCAGTCTTGTAGCAAAAAAGACTAAAGCAGTGGTTCTCAACCTGTGGGTCCCCAGATGTTTGTGGACTTCAGCTCCCAGAAGCCCCAGCCACTATGGTCAATGCTCAGGGCTTCTGGGAGCTGAAGTTCACAAACATCTGGGGACCCACAGGTTGAGAACCACTGGACTAAAGGAAGATGAAATGAGGAGGGAAGAGGAAAACGAACTTGTGTACCAGTTTTTACAGTTCAAGGTGCTCAGAATTACCAGCTTGAATAAAATCTGTACAAGAGGAGAAGTCAAGTCCAGTAGTCTTTTCAGCCAAGCTGATAGAGTGGCCCTGTTTCTCATTGCTTCCTTTGCAGCTGCCTGATAAAATGGATGCTTCTATATGACATATGAAGTAAGGCAGGGCCAAATGCCAACTGGTCTCTCAGCAGAGTGAGCCCCGAGCAGTCCCGTATCTCCCTCTGTTGGAGCCTAATGGAGTGCTTTAAAACAAAACTATTTAATATTAAAGATTTTCTTAAGAAAACTGAAGGCAGTAAAAACTGTTAATCCACTAATTTTGCTACGCCTAAAGAGTTGCCTAAAGAGCTATACATTTAACCGTATGTGCTTCTCCAGGACAGTAATATGGGGGAAAAGCTAATTAAGCACTGAATTTAGGTTTGATTGATATAGCTGTTCTAATTGCATCTGTTTGTTAATGTTGCTAGCTAAAAGCCAGGATTGCTAAATTGACAACAAGTTTTGATTTACAATCCTAGTTTGTCAAGGCATCAACAAACCAAGATCAAAAAAACAAGATTAGCAAAGGGATCAACGGAGCAAGATTCAGGCAACATACTAAACAATTTCTGGCTTTTTTCGCTGCTTGCATTGGTGGGAGAAACCAAGTGTGAATGTATATTCACAAGTGTAAATGTATATGATAAACCAAGATTAACGAGAATTCTGGTTTCCAATGTGGCTAGCACCATTTTTAGCTTTCTTAGCTCACCATTCTTAGCTTCTTCCACTTCCATTTTGGTGCCAGTTTGCAAACATGTAAATCATTTTTAAACTTGTAGGAGCCACTCTCTCCACTTCTGAGAGGAGGAAATAATGTGATATATGAAAAGACTATAAGAAAATATGAGCTGCTAAATCCAGACCAGGTAAAAGACTTTATTTCCTGTTTCTGTTTGTTATTTTAAAGGGGAAAAGTAAATCTGATAAAAGTTTTCTGAGATCTTGAGTTGAATTTTGAGAAAGCAAATAGAAGAGAGCTAAGTTTAGATGCACTGAATCACTACATGCGTTCCTCTCCCCCGCCCACTATGCTTTCACCTTTGGACACAAAGGAGCACCTGTTTCATTTCAGCAACCGGATGGGAGGGAATAGCATTTGGTCACCAACACAAAAGCTTCAGTGGGGTTCTCGCGGAGAACACAGTTGATGCAAAAGATGAATGGAAACCCTCCTTTTAACAGATCGAATGTTAGTATCATTTTAAACCCTCCCACTTTCCCAAGGAATATAGAGTTCCAAGGACAGCCCTTTTCAAAGTGCATTTGCAACTGACGAAAAGCTACTTGAGGTATATTTAATACCTCTTCATAAATTTGTGTGTTAATATGCGAAAAGTAGGTGGACAGTGCTAACCTTGAAAAAGTGTCAGTTTTTCCCATAGCAGCAACACCTCTCTGGGAATTTCCAAGTACACACCTTCTTTGCAGAGTAAGCAGTGAGGCTTTTGATCATACAAGTATCATAGCTGTTCCTTTTTCTGGGAAAGGATTTTCTATTGCCAGTCTTCATGAAGAGAAGCTGTGACAGTCAAACCTCATTTCAGACTTCATGCCAACTGATGTAAAAACATAGGCTGAGGCTCTGCCTTGTCAGGTGTAGCAGATGATAATGGAGCTGTGTCACTGTATCTTTATTTCCATATATTGACCAGAACCCGTTATCACAATCTAGCTTTATGTATAGTTAGCTATGTAGTGGAGATGCTAAGAAACCCTGTTAGTAAATTTTGAAGATCTTTAACAGGACATGACCAGGAGTGTCCCAAGGGTTGTTGGACTCTACCAGTGCACATTAGGGCCATTTCTGCATGAGGCTGATACATTGTAGCAGTGTCGAATTCTTATCTTCCAGTCTGCACATCGTATCTTTTTAGCATCATAGTTTTCCTCATAGTTCTGCACGTTTTCAGCTCCTAGAGCGGTTCACTGCGGTACGAAACCGCTGTATGTGAAAACCGGAAAAACTCAGATGTAAATCTCCCAAACTGGTTCTGCTTTGGTTTTCGCCCATATGCAGAAGCGTAGGATTGATTCACATTGCAGAAGTGGTCGGCTATGGGTGTTCCCAGGCTGTCTCTTCCATCCCTATCTCTCTCTGCCCATCAAAGGACAGGCTGCCATCATTATTGTCTTCATGCGTTAAACAGACAGGGGGAAGAGAGTGGATCTGGTAATGGACTGTTAAGATGTGTTTTTCCCACTATCAATGAACATACAAATGTAGCAATGCAGAAATGTGTTAAAAATGTGTGTGCTTTTTTTTAAATGGACCAATCAGCGATGGCGGGGTGGGGTGAGGGAGTGGCCAGGGACTTGCTGTTGTGGATGCAGCAACCGTTGTTCTCCGAGTAGTATGATGTAAATGGGGCGGTGGGAGGGGAATCAGACAACACAGTTTCTGAATTTCTGAATTCAGTTTCTAATCGGAGTATAAAAACACCGCTCTTGACATGCAGTGAACTGCTCCTCCCCTCTTGCGCAGAAATGCCTAGCTCTCCCTCGTTGGTGTCATGTAACACTGTATGTCAGTCCCATTGGGTGTGGATCCCAGTACACATTGGCCACATAAAATAAAAGTCCAGCACACTGTATAAAGCCTGATTCCACTGAAGAATCAATTCTCAAAGGCCTGCTGGAATAAAAAGTTTTTTGCCTGCTTGCAGAAAGATAGTAAGGCTCTATTTGTGCTTACTCGTACCCATTTCTGCTGCTGCCAGACCCGTAAACTTAACTCTTAAGCCAGACAGTGCCAAGCCAAATTGTTTCTGAGACACTGGAGGTCAGGATGCTGGGAGCTGACTGCAGCACTCTCCTGATTGCAGAATGTGTTGAGATGGGCAGCTAGAGAGACTCACAGAAGTCCTGCTGTTTTTATACTCCGATTAGAAACTGAATGAATTCTGTTTTCCTTTAGGAGAAACAATACCAATATGCTCTCCAGCACACACAGTCTAACCAGTCCCAAGTCATTCAACCAGTGGAACATGTCCAAGTGGTCCAGCAGTACCAGCAACCCCAGACGAGCAATTGCTACGACATAGGTCCAATCTGTGTCAATGATGTTGGAACAGGAGTTGTGAAGAAAGTCACTATCCAGCCTTGTGAACCAGTAAGTATGACTCCGTTTTTATGTTTCTATTCTGTTTGTTCTCTTCCTCTCTTTCTTTTCTCTCTGCAAATGTACAGTGGCTGCGTGGAACCAGGGAATGATCTGGGAACATCAGAGGCTGTAGCATGGCTAAATGTAAGTTCTGCAGGGCTTGGTTGGGTCTTGTTGGGCCCCGAGGCTGGCTTCCTCTTCTTTTCCTTTGTCTTGTTTTGTCTTAGTGATAGCAGTAGCAGCAAAGAAGCTGGTCCAGCTGGTAAGTGTCGGTCCTGGTGCTGTTTGAAGTCCTCCGTGATACTTCCGGAGTTATGTGTGTTGGGGCACCAACAACATTGTAGAGGAATTAAAATGGGAGATAGCAACCCCAGTGACTCATGCTTCAGTGCTGATAGGAGCACCAGGCCCAAGTGAGCATAGATAGCATTAATAGGTCATCTTGGCAAGAGGGTAGGCATTGACCCTGGATGTTTAGCTGGAGAAGGTTAAGAGGTGACATGAAGGGATGTCATATGGATGATGAATCAAGCTTGTTTTCTGCTGCTCCAGTAATTAGAGAACAGAGCAAGTGGATTCAAACTGCAGGAAAAATAGATTCCACCTAAACATTAGGAAGAACTTCCTGAGAACTGTTTGACAGTGGAATACGCTGCCTTGGAATGTGATGGAGTCTCCTTCTTTGGGGGTTCCATAAATAGAGGCTGGATGACCATCTGTTGGGAGTGCTTTGATGATGTATTTCTGCATGGCAGGGGGTTGGACTGGATGGCCCTTGTGGTGTCTTCCACCTTTGTGATCTTCTGAGAGCTTGGGCCATCAGCAGTTCCCTTGGGGATGCCAGGCCCTGTTACTGGCCCTGGAGACCTAGTTAGCCACTCAAATGGGACATAAATGGGAGTCTCGTATCAGAACAGGATTTAGTCTTTTTGATAATATCCTGTCCCTATGGCATCCTGTCCCTTCCCATTGGTACTCACAGTGTCTTGGAAACGGTTGTACCAGAATGCTCAGGTTCAGCATAAATTGCTAATGTGTATTCCTTTACACCAGAGGTGGATGACTGTGGGAGGCTGGGGGTGCACTAGTCCCTCAAGTGACCTTGGAAAGCTGCACTTCCACAAAAAATATTTTGTAGCCTCCAAATGCTCTGGAAGGGATGTGGGGGACATTTTTGTTTTAGAAAAAAAAACTCCTCTCCTGGGCCTAAAATAGTGGGGGGATGTGGTACAAATGTCCTTCACACCCCCAGAAGGTATTTAGGGGCCAAAAGGTTTATTTGAAAGTCCTTAAATGACCCTGGGGTATACATATAGGCCATGGGCTGCACTTGCCTACTGCTCTTTGTAGCATCATACTCATTTTATTATTCTGCTGCTGGAGGTGCATGGTTCAGTAGAGAGAATATTCTGTACATAGACATTTTGACCTCAGAATAATTTAGCACAATTTTTACTCCCAATTTCTTTGTCGATATAGTTGGCAGTCAAACCAAAATGTTGACTTTGTTTGATTCAGGCAACAGAATGCTAATTTTGCAAGCACCTTAGCAAGAAAAAAATGTCCTAATAGCCGCAAATTATCAAATTAAAGCTACCAAGGTGGAGCACTTGAGAGAATCAGAAATCTAGGTTCTAATTATGCAAATGACATATAGGACATTTACGTCTGATGCCTCAAGCTTCCAAGAGGTCAAACACCGTGGGAAAAGTCAGAATTGAAACTGGGTGGCTTTGCCAAGCCCTTGTAATTTTTTTTTTAGCAAGGCACAGGGATGGGGAAGAAGAAAGGGAATTTATTATTCTTATTATTCATTGTTAAGGATTTTTTCCTCCTGCTGTTGTCGTTCTTCAGCAATGAAGAGTTTTCAGCTGACCAGGTTTGTTTTGAGTCCCTTGGGCGTTCCAGTTGGAAGCATTATTGTTGCACGTAATGTGTGGTCTCCTGTGATCCTCAAAATGAAAAGTGCAGTAGGAGTGATTTTGAAGAGGGTGTGGTCTCTCTCATTCCCAGCAAAATTCATCTCATAATTTTGCTTGTTTGCATAGTCCTCCTGGATAGGAAATAGAACTGTAGCACTTCAGGATGTAAGTTGTGGGGAGAATTACCTTTTTTAAAAGCTCTGCTGCATAAGCCAAAGTCAGTAGAAAACAAGCGCAGCAGGGAGTGTGTCAGTCTAGAGATATTTCTCCCCAGTGTGTTAATTTTTTGCTGAAGAGAGTATTTTTAACCCTTTAAGGGTTCATGAATGGAGTCTAATATTAAATTGAGCTGAACAGTTTATTAATGACAGAGCGCTGCGCAGACTCTGGCTTTGTAGCCTAGGGTTCCATCCTTAATAAGAAATTAAATCAACTTCATATAGAACCACAAGAACATGCAGTGCCAGCAGATGAGCAACAAAAGGAATATATACAGACTCGCCAGTAATAAGCAGACGCTGTGTTTAAATGATGCATGTCACACTTTTTCTTTTTATCTTACTCCAAGATTGTGGCAGTTATAATAGCAGCTGGATATGTCAGGAACTTTCTGAACATGACTCAGAATGTTTTGTTCATCCTTGACTTCATTAGGGGCTCACTGCGTCTAAGCAAACTGCTTTCTTCAAAATGGCTGTGTCTCATTTGGGCCTTATGGTCATTTTCTGATTTTTCACCACTCACACTGCGAGGCCCGGGAAGGAGCAGAGTCTCTCACAGCAGGTGTGGACATATCACAGAAGACGTCCTTCCAGAGTCCAGTTTGGTGTGGACTTCATATGATTAGCATTTATGAACTCAATAAAAGGAGGCCATTTTTCAATAAGGATGTTTTGTCCTTTTTGTCCCTCTGGAGAAGCATATGTGGCCTGAAAGCTTTTCCATAAGCCAGCTATGCCAGTGGGTAAGCTTTCAATGAACAGTTGCGGGGAAGAGTTTGGGATACCAGGAAAGGACCTTTTCCATGGAGGCAGAGTTTATGGCATGTCCTTCTGAGTACAGGCACCCCTTCTGCCTACCTTATGGTCTTTTCTGCAGCAGATGAAGACCTTTTTGTCCTCCCAGGCATTTTGCAAACTGCAAATCTTAGAACTCTTGTTGTCTTCTGGCTGGTTTTGTCTGGGGTAGTACTGGAGTCCCTTGACTCTTCGCTGCTGATTTTATCTTGGTTTTATTATGTGCTGTCTCTAGTCATTGTTTTATTCTTTGTACCTTATATTTTAAATATATTGTAAAGCACCCAGAGAACTCTGATAGTGGAGGGCAGGGTGGCAGTCTAAAAGTAAAAGGAATAAATTTTATATATAAAAGTCAAAGTTTGTTTGTTTGTGTCAGGTGAGGACCTCATATGATTGGCTGCCTAAGAAGATTCTATGGAATCCTGAGGTTTGCAGTTTAGGGAGGGGCCTGTAGAATTCTCAGCTAGAGAGCTCTGGGGCCTCAGTCAACTGTGTCTGTCTTGAATAGGCTGGTTGCTATGGAGATGAGGCCTAGCAGCAAAGAGGAGGGCAGTGTATTTGCTCGGGAACCCAACCTCTGTATGTTAATAACTGA
This sequence comes from Iguana delicatissima, assembly GCA_948472985.1. NCBI lineage: Eukaryota > Metazoa > Chordata > Lepidosauria > Squamata > Iguanidae > Iguana > Iguana delicatissima. The sequence continues at coordinate 998,666 of CAOKZL010000010.1, forward strand.
ATACAAACTGGATTGGGGAATATGAGGAAAAGTTACAAGTACTGGACAAGTCAGTTTGGGAAATCAGTGACACAGGATCTCAAATCCTCCTAAGAAGTATCACCTATGAGAACATAAAATCCTGGGCAATGCTGGCTATATATGCTAGTTGAGAATAAAAATAAGTTGGTTTATTGGTTCATAATGCAAAATATAGGAACATAATAGTAGTACAAGCTGAAAGAACTCCCTCTGTAGAAACAAAAAGGCAAATCCATCAAGGTATTAACAAGCAAGCAAACAAGCAATTAATGCAGCCTGATTAAAAAGAATAGTAATGTCCCACATCAGTGATTCAAATGTTGATCATTAAGAGTTGTTTATGGTCCATTATTGTCCTTTGAAATGTTGTCCTTTATTGTCTCCTGTTAGGTGACATGCTTCCAGGAGCAAAATGACCAGTTGGACTCCCGATACTTCGGAGAGCTTCTTGCAGAGTTGCACCACAAGAGCAATGAGCTGCACAGCTGTTTGCTCCAGCATGTTGAAAGGCTAGGCGGAAAGTAAGCACTGATGCAGTCTTGGGAATATCTTGCAGAGTTTTCTGGGAGGAGAGCTGGTTGGTCAAGCCATATTTGGCAGCTGATTCCACTCGCAGTAGTTATCTCTTTGACAGCTTTTATTGTTGTTATATTGTGTTTTATTGGTATAACTTCAGAAAGCAGGTCTTCAACTCTGCTTTCAAAAAAGATTGTCTCAGTTCTTGAGACCTAAATTATGTATTTGCAGCATATTATGAATGTTTTCCTTTTTACTGTTGCTGTGTGCCTTCAAGTTGTTTCCGACTTATGGCAACTCTAAAGCGAACCTGTCATGGGGTTTTCTGGACCTGAGAGTGTGTGATACACTCAAGGTCACTCCATGAGTTTTGATGGCCAAGCAGGGAATTGAATGCTGGTCTCCACGGTTATAGTCCTGTGCTCAGTATAGACCTGTTTAATGGTTATTTGGGAGCCAGTGTGGTGTAGTGATTTGAGCACTGGATTGCGGCCCTGGAGATCCGGCTTCCATTCCTTCTTTGGCTGTGGAAACCCACTGGGTGACTTTGGGCACATCGTATACTCTCAGCCCCAGAAAAGCGCATGATAGGGTTGCCGTAAGTCAGAAATGACCTGAAGGCACACGACAACAACGATTATTCATTGGATTTGCAAATGTTCTGTGCTAATGTTACTTTATGTGATTCTTTTACAGGAAATATGAAATTGACTCTTTCATTCAAGTAAGTCCTTCAGATAGTTCCATTGTCTCTGATCAGTGGTCTGCAGCTACAGTCTGGGGAGCTTTAATAGTGAATATCTAGGCCTGTGGTCAGCTGTTTTAACAGTGGTTAAAATTTCAAACACAACAGTGAAACAAACATTTTAGCTTATTTAAAAAAAAACAGGGAGAAATAATTGGTTAGGTCTGCTTGTCACATTGCAAACAGAAAGGTTGAAGAGGAAGCACATTAGTAGCGGCTTTCTTCATACAGGTAAAACTCTTTAACCCTTAAAGCCCAAATAAGCAATCCGTTGCATGTCCTAGTTTGTGACCAATCTTTGTCCATGAGGTACGTTAGGAATATAAAATGTGGCCCTCCAGATATTTTTGGAGTGCATCCCCCATCATCCTTAATCACTGACTATACTGACTATACTGATGGGAGTTGCAGTCCAGCAACTTTTCTGCATAGCTACATGTTCCCCACTCCTATTGTACCTGTTGAGAGACTAATGACATATTAATGGTTAAAAAAAACAGTAGATGTCAACTTTCTTTTTCCCAGTTTAAAATAAATATATTAATGCTTCAAATATAAATAAAACACAAAATTAAAAAGTACATAAAGCTGAACTGCAAATATAGTAGAAGAGTGGTATGTTTCACATACTTTTTCCTTTCACTTCACAATTACAAACATGCAATGAATCTGTTAATGGCTTACAGATTATCTTTTCCATTCTTCAGATTACAAGTATATTTTTATCTGATTTCCATAATCTGATGATGCACTCTGATGAATGCTGAGTAACTATCTGATTTGTATATATAACAACGACATGTCATTTCTTACATGTGTTTTTGGAAAATGTTAATAAAAATGTCTTTCAAAATTATATGAGTTAAAGACTTTTTTATTAACATTTTCCAAAAAAACACTAAAACTCCACAAATACATAAGAGAAAGAAAACATAGAGAAAAATATGAAACACATGATTTAAAAATTAAAGAGTAGCAGAAAAGAAGAAAGAAAAAGAGAGGGGAAAAAAATCAACTTCTCTCCTTCCTTTGAATGGATTATAGCAGCCTGGTTTATTTGAGTCCGTTGAAGAGCACGTCTAAAATTTCTTGTCTTCCTCTTACTCCTCCTCACCAAATTCATGCTTTCGAAAAAGGAAGGAAAATGAGCTTTCTTCTACCAGAGGTTAGCATATCTAGCACGATATCTCAATATATTTCATTTACATTCCATTACAAATCACATACATGATAAATGGCATTACGTGGTAAATGGCATTGATATTTAAAATAGCAATAATGCTACTAATTTTACTAAATGCTGCTTGCTAACTTAATTACATAGCATTATCACTAGTTAAAACAGTAAATCTATTACACGTTTTATGACAACCCTAAATCCAGCTATTTCAATGCCATTTCATATTATCAAATCCAATGCAGAATTTATAGACTCAGTCCAGTTGTCATTATCTTTTATCTGTAACCATTTCCTTCAATTTAAGTATAACTCTCCTCTTCCCTTGTAGCTATCCCATCCATGGACTACACACTACCTAGCTTCTCAGATCCACATCCCTGGCCTTTATCATTCTTATCATTATTCTTTCAAGATGCTTCCCATGTGACATTTTAGAATAATTGTCCTGGGACAGTTTTGTGTGTGTGTGAATTTTCGGTATCTTTCTCTCACCCCCTTCAATCCTGCAGTCAATTTGATTTTTTTTCTGCCATCAAAATAATTCTCTTTCCTTTTGAAACAACAGACAGAAGATATTGAGAGTTTAATTCCTAAAGGGCTTTCAGAATCAACAAAGCAGCAAATCCGTTACCTGCTGGAGGTATGTTCATTGGTGACAAATCCACAAGAATTAGGGGCACTGCAGTGCATGATTTTGTGTTGTGATTGTGAAAGCACTTCTTTAGTGGGCGATATGTGTGTGTATGTTTTTATCTATCAAAGGAGAGATGGATAGATACATGTATGCAGATAGTTCTCTCCTTCCCTCCCTCTGTGGCTATATTTCTCATTATAAATATGCACACCTCATTTAGTTCTTTCTAGAAAATTATGTCCATTGTAGATTCTCATCTACATTTAACAAATACAGCAGAAAATACAACTTTTCTAGTCTTATTATACACACAACAATCAAATACACACACAGCGAGAGAGGAATAAAGCTGAGTTCCAGACACATCTAAAATACACACATTTATATTGAGTGGTCGTTAAAATATTCATTCATTAATTCATTCATATGGTTTTGCATGTGACAGAGGAAAGTATGTTTAGGATGGTCTTGTGTGTTGGATCACAGGCACCTTCACATTTGATAAAGTTGACCCAAACTGCAACAGAAAATTCAAATTATTTTTTTAAATTATGCCTGCTGTGAGGAATGCAGTCTCCTCCATTGATCTGTACAGTACAGTCCTCTGTATATCTACTCAGAAATAATTTTCCTTTATTTCAGTGGGAGTTATGCTGTTGCAGCCTTGAAACTGGCAGATACACTAAAAATAGACCCATTGAAATGAATGGGTCAGCACTTGTCAGTCGTTACACCGATTTCAATAGATCTCCTGTAGTTAGAACTAAGATTGGATTTAGTTCAATGTTTCTGATGTTCTTACAGAGCCTTTAAATCAGTGGTTCTCAACCTGTGGGTCCACAGATCTTTTTGGACTTCAGCTCCCAGAAGCCCTAAGCACTGACCATAGTGGCTGGGACTTCTGGGAGCTGAAGTCCACAAACATCTGGGGACCCATAGGTTGAGAACCACTGCTTTAAATGGACCAGAGACCAGCTGTAGTTTCTATCTCAGTTATTGTTCCATTTTTGAATTAGTATGTCCTTGGTCCAAAATGATCAGAGAGCCATTGTAGTGTTATAGTTTGAGTGTTGTACCAGGACACTGGGAGATCAGGGTTTGAATCCCCACTTGGCCAGGGAAGCCCTCAGGTGACCTTGGGCAAATCATTCTCTCAGCCTCATAGCAAGGACAAAGCCCGTCTGAACATATTCTGCCAAGAAAACTCTGTGGTAGGTTCACCTCAGGGCCACCATAAATCAGAAATGACTTGAAGGTGAACAGCCACAACCACAGCCACCAAACTGATCATAAAATAAATGTACTTTCCATTTCCCTTCTTTCCTAGATGAGAGTAACAGCTGATAAGTCAATGAGGCTTGTGCTTGCTACCTTCAACAACCTTCGAGAGGAACTTGTGCATCTTCAGGATGACTTAGGGGTAAGTAATTGTGTCCAGGCTTCTTCATCTCTTGTCTTCCAAAGACTGGAATTCATAAAGCTATTTAAGATGCTCCCAGTGGAATTCTTGACATTTTCCCACATTGTATGGCAAGGCCATAGTGGTTCCAATTTTTAAAACTCTCCTTGATTTCCATGAGGCATGCCCTTGAGAAACGCAACCCTTCATGCAATTGGAAGAATGGCTTGAGCATTTAAATTAGCCCATGTGTTACTTAGATGGCTTTTTGAGTTTTATGAAGTACAGTGTAGAAATCTTTCATCCTTTTCTTTGGCTGAAGCAAAAGCCTGACACTTAACAGTGGAGTAGACTGCGTCAGAAGTGGTGGGAGTCCCCATCTTTGGAGATTAGATGGCCATCTTTCAGGAGTGCTTAGCTGTGTATGGCAGAGGTTTGGACTAGGCGGAGTCTCATCCAGTTCTGTTCTTCTATAGTGTTTCTTCTTCCCATGAAATGAGGGAAAGTTCCTTGAGAAAGAGCAGGAAAAGAACCAGAAATGATCCATGCCACCACAGTGCAGGGAGAATTTCAGGGTCTCCTACTCCTAGACAAGGTCTCTTTGGAGAAATACATGGCTTGAAACTGGCTGCTGATATAACACTGGTTCATACTCTAGCTGTTCTCATTTTATCCACACTTAACTGGGTTTTATTTTGGAAAGTTTGCCTCCACTTTACCTTGGGCAGCTGAGATGTTTTAGGTTAGGCTTGGTTGTCTGGGAAACAAACACACATTTCTGAAATAGCTTTCAGGTTTGGCTCGAATTTTCCATTCCTTGTTTCTATTCTGGCAATGTAAGTACATATGAATATAAAATGGTGTTAAAACCCCCAATCTTTTGGCTTTACAGAAACTAGAAATGGACAAGGCACTGCTTGAGAAGGATCTGGCTTTTAAAGAATCCCAAGTAAAAGAATATGAAACACTTTTGGCATCCGTGCGAGAGAATAATCGCCAACAACAGGTAAAGCTCTCTGATTGAAACAGCAGCTCCTCAATTACATATTCTTAGCTAAGAATAATTCCAGTGTGCACAGAGTAAAGGGAAACTTTGTACATTACCACTAAACATTCAATGAATGTTTGAATTAAGGAACTTTATGGGGTGGGAAAATGCTGATGCTGCTTGCTATATTTATGGGGAAAGATGTCAAGGTTCCTTTTACAACATGACAGTTGCTACACAGCTCTGAAGGTGAGTTTGTACATCTGCAAAACCAAGGAGTGAAACTTTCCCCAAGTTGTATTGTTTTGGTTAAGGTTGCTTGTTTGAATGGGTGACCTGTAGTCTTTTGTGTAAGTTAAAAGTTCTGCACTAGTTATCAGTTAAGAGCCACTTGGGAAAGGTATCAAAAGGAAGAAGGTCCAAGAAAGTGGAGTTCTTTAACAACCACATGATGCACAGTCAATTACCCCAAAGGACATATGATCGAAAAAGGTTAACTTGGTCCTAAAGAAAGAACAGTTGCTTGTGCATAGAATGCCTGGTTGTCTAAATTTGCTTGCTTCTTCATTGTGTGTTCACAGCAAGCCCTCAGAGAATATACTCTAAAATGCCGTTCCCTAGAAGAGCAGCTTCTGTCTCTCCGGCACAATGATGGAGAGCGGGAGTTCCGGCTGAAAGACCTTGAGTACAGCAAACGGACTTTGGAACAAGAAATCCAGAATCTAAGACTTCAGGTAAAAGGAGGCTGAGTTTTTGTTGTTAGTGGTAGGTTTGAAATTCCGAGAGTTGGGCCACAAGGTCATAGAGGAAGGGGGGTTGTGGTAAAAGGCAGACAAAATTGTCTCTTGTTGTGCACATTTTTGGCCATGTGTGTAGCCACCTGTTCCAATGGCCATCTGAATGCTGTGTCATGAACTAGCATTATTTTATGGGGAAGTAAGCATGGTAGCCATCACAGGAGGGAGCAAGCAAGAGTCCTGAATTTTACGGACCTAGCTTTCTTTCTATGGGGCAAACTTTATGATCTAATTACTAAAGGATTCCTCGAGCCTTCCTGGAAGCTAAACCTAAGATCTTCCAAGTAGCGCCAGTATTTTGTTGCCACAGTGGCCAGTCAGAGTCTCCGTGGGGAAGCCCAGAATCAGGAAATGGAACATCTTGATCTGTATTCATTTTAACTGCTTCTTATCTTTAGTGTATAATTTTTGAAAAAAATAGTTAATTCTATTTTAATGTTGATCTTTTTTTCTCTCACTATACTGTAATCATTTTAATTTGTAAGCCACCTTGAGTAGATCTTGTAGATGCGTGTTGATCTTTGAGAAAATGTGGAGAGGTGGTGGTGGAGGCATAATCATTACCATCGTCCTTGTTATTAAAATTGCTCATGCTCTCTGGAAATTATTTACTGAAAGGCATGCTGAAGCATACTGGTCTAGACTGATTAACGTAAGACAACTTTTGTCCTGCGGTGGCTCAAATAATAGGTGGTTGCTATTTTGCAGAATGTGATGCTGGTTTATGGATCATTAGTGCTATTTTCTGTTCCAAAAGTTAAAACTGAAAAACCCAAAACATTTCCATTGGCACAGGCATCTTCTAATCCTTTGGGTCAGACCACCACTGATGAACTCTCCAGCCGCTATGTGGAGATGATCAACCAACTCAGAGAGGATAAAGACAGAGAGATACGCAATCTGAGGGTATGTTGTTGTTACATGTTCCTTCAGATATACTTTGTGGGGTAGGAAGAGAGTCCAAAGGAAGCATCCCCAGTTGATTTGTATATGGAGGCCAAATCGGACATGACTTTGGGAAATCTATGACTGAATCTCTTGCTGATATATAGTACAGTACAATATGATAAGATAGAAATACAGTACAAAATACATTTCAGTTCCTAGTAGCAATTGGTTTGGGTTGAGCTTGAACAGGAATTTTTTCCCCTTAGACCCAGTTAAGTGATTTCCAGAGAGATTTTTCAAGGAAGCAAGGGACTGATGCTGATCTTCAGATAAGACTGCAAGAATTGACTTTAAGGCTGGAAGAGAGAGAGGCTTGCATTAAGCAGCAAGAAGAGGTAAGTACCATTGCTACATAGGCCTTTGGTCTCATCCTGCATGGCTCTTCTTATGTTTGTATATTCAGCGTCTGTTAGTTATAAGTCTGGGTCCAGCCCTGTGAAATCAATAAGATGTGCCATGTAATCGTGGGCATATCTACTTGGAAGTAAGGTCCTTGAGCAAGTCACGTCCTTGCAGCCTCAGAGGAAGGCAAAGGCAAACTCCATCTGCACAAATCCTGACAAGAAAACCCCATGGTAAGTTTGCCTTAGAGTCACACCATAAGTTGGAAATGACTTGAAGGGACACAACTACAAAATCCAGTATGTTCAAATAGGCTTACTCCTTGGAAGCATATTTAGAATTGCATTTTTATTACAGCTGATACACACTGTACTACAATCAGTGGGGCTTAAGCTCAGTTAATATTCTTTAGGTTGGGATCTTGATGCGAAGTGGCCTTAACAACTCCTGTGATTTAGGGCCATTTGGCTTAATCTGGCTTTTGAACCTGGCTTAACTTTAAACCTGTCAGATTGGAGTGCTGAATATTTTACTTACTTACTGTGTAACTATGTCATAAAAAAGAGCCATCTTTGCCTGAAACTTTTTTTCTTTTAAATCTCCTTCAGGAAATCTTCAGGTTGAAGCAAGAAAAACTAGCAGTCAATCCATCCCAAGGAATAACAAAGACAATCATCACTAAAAAGTAATACCATGACATGCTGTTTCATTATTATTGCTATTGTTTTATACCATTAGTGTCCATGGCACTTTTCAGAGTAAGGAGAACAGGTCCCTGTTCCCAAGGAACTCACAATTAAGAACTGATATGGGAGAAAACAGTTGGGGCAAAAGTAGTTTCTAGTGACTTACCCACCCCTTTTAGGGAGGGATAAAGACTAAATCTGCAAGAGGCAGACTACTTCAGTCAAGTTTATGCAAAGAAGGTGTTTTACTATGTCCAATGGCAAAAAAAGTAGCATTAACCATCCCTGGTTCTTCTAATGTTCATTAGGTTTACTAAATTGTAACTAACTGGGAGAGACTGAGATAGCAAAATTGTCTGTGGTAGTGACTTCCCATTATCTTGTTTAAAAGAGAGAAAGGAGGAAGAAATGAGAGAGAGGAGTCTTATGGGTGACCATGGATACTTGGGAGTTGCAGGGTCACAGCGGCTGGTTGCTAACTACATGACCCTCAGTGCCCATGTATTGCTGTAGTTGCATTACTATCTATAGTTGAGCAAAGGGAAAGCTCAAGAGACCACGTGAAATATGCGTAGAGGCATAATTTCAGGCAGACTTATGCTAGGGACAGCTTCTCCCAAAACTCTCCCTCCCATGTTTTGGATTACAATATCTATGATCCCATCAGTGGAATGGTATTTGTAGTTCAACATGTCTTTAACAGAGCCAGCATGGTGTAGTGGTTAGAGTGCTGATCTAAGACTCTGGGAGACCAAAATTCAAATCCCTGCTTGGCCATGGGGCACATCACATTCTCTCAGCCTCAGAGGAAGGCAATGACAACCCCATTCTGAACAAATCTTATCAAGAAAAACCCCATGATAGGACTACTGTAAGCCTGAAATGACATGAAGACATTCAACAACAGCAAATGACTGAGTAAGGTTGCATGAAAACAGGGAGGATTGTGCTGTATAGTTTTCATTTAATTTGTCTACCTTTCATCAGTATTTACAGAATACTGAGAGGGTCAGGAAGGTATACTCTAACATTTTGTACATAGTAAAAAGCAGAAGAAAAGGAAGCAAACAGTTGCATGGGAAAATAGGGAATGAATACATGGTTGTATTGGCTGCATGTTTTTAGGCTTAGTTATAAGCTATGTTAGAACATAGGAAATTGCTTTATACCAAGACAGATCATTAAGTGCAGTAATCTCTATACTGACTGACTGTGGCTCCAGGTAATTCAAGGAGTTGAAGCTGATGCTTTCTGTATGAAAAAGACTGTACTGTACCAAAAGAGTCATGAGAGGATTGCAAATACAGTCATCCCTTCACATTTGCTAGGGTTAGGGGCACAGGACCCCCGTTAAAGTGGAAAAACTGTGTGAATGACTCTAGGCCCTCCGAAATCATATTTAACACACAAAAAAGTATGATCATCATATTCAACCCACCATGGATCCCTTTGAGGCATCAGGGTTCCTTCACAGGATAGAAGGGGGTGGCTCGTGGGGCTTACTGCCACTTCCACTGCTGCCCCACACCAATTTTAATAGAGACTTACAAGCTTCATTCGCTGTTTCCCAGTCTCACAAGTCCCCATTAAAAATGGCGCAGGCAGGCAGCAGAGGTGACAGCAAATAATCCATGAATAATCAAATCAGCAAAAGGGAAACCTGCACATGTAGAGGGCTGACTGTAGAAGACAACATCTGGGCTTTTCTGTAAAATGCCACAGAAAGACAAGGTAATTGCAAAGTGAAAGCCTTTTCTGGAAGCACCTCTAGAAGACTTTTGAACCTGTTTCCACAGAAGTCAGAGTCTGAAAATACCTGGATAGCTGATTTTCCTTTTAAATAGATGTAGGTGGATGAAAATAAGTGTACACTGTGGGCATGATCAGTTTGTTTGTGGCTTTGTCTCTGCTGACCAAAAGGGAATTTGCATCTCCCTTAGCTATTGTTTGTATTAAATTTTTATACTGCTTTTCCTTCTAAAGAGATCGAAGTGGGTCAGAATGTTTCTCTTTCTCTTCTACTTTATACTCACACCAACTTTGTGAGTTAGAGTGAAAGATAACAAAACAGAATAAAGACAGAAATAGATCAGAGGAAGAATAAAAAGGCAGAACCAAAGAGAAAACACTGGATTTGACACTCTGTTCTGTCCTGCTGTGCCTAAAACTAATACAAATACGTTCATATTTAGCTTGATTTAACCTTGAAATGCTTTGACCGTATAAATGTTTTTATGAAGTGCCTGGAATCCTTGCACAGTACAGCAATGAAGATTTTTATCTGCTGTAGACAGATCTGGAAGAGGAGTATTCTTTCTCTCTCTCCCCTCTTTTCACTACTGAAGCCATTTAAAGTGCAGAACTGTTATAATGCTTAGAGCATTATGTGCAATCTTTGAGTGGCAGTGCTGATCAATGCTTTTTGAATGACAGGTACAGGAATCAATATCCTATTCTTGGCCTCTTGTCTGATGACTACAAGGTTACGTCACCCGTCAGGGAATCACAGACAATTGTAATTGAAAAAACTGGAGAAATGTGGAAGCAGGTAAGTAATTTACAGGGGAATGTTGGTTCCAGAAGCCATATGAGAAAGATGTCCTCCTCTAGTGGCTATTTGTCTGAGCTAGACAAAAACTCTCAAAATAAAACTTTCTGAACTACCACTGCCATACTGGCTAGGGCATTCTGGAAATTATAGTAAAGACACCAACAAAAAACACTTTTCCAAGGGTGTGCAATATTTCGCAGCCCTCCAGGTGTCTAGATAAAACCTCTGTTTGTGCACACCTTTTAAACTGGAAGAAACTCTTTGATCACTAAAATTGTGAATTAGGATTATAATCTTATATTGGTCAGTGCAGCCATTTTCATGACAGCGTTAACTTTTTACAAAGCTATTACAAGTAAGCATTTGTCATAGATACAGAAGGATGATTCTGTCATGCTGGATTTCAGTCTTATTTTCCCAGTGCTAAGTTTCTTTCCTCCTGATCCCACTTTTAATTGCAAATACATATTTTTACAAGAACATATATGTACTCTAGTATGCATTTTTTTAAAAAAATATGCATTTTTTTATGCATTTAAACATGCATTTTTTGCATATGCTTCTAAAGCCAAATGGATAAAGCAGTTTTCGACACACACATACATACACAATTTGTGCTTTTTTAAAAAAAAAAATGCATTACAAACTCCAGAAACAAATAGATTGAGAAAGCAAACCGTGTTGTGATTCATATTTATGTTTGAGAAGTATGAATTTGGTATGCAAATAGAACATCCCCCACTCCCAGTCTTAATGAGACCAAAGCTAGAATTATTTTATTTCAGAGCCAGGTGTTCATTCCTAGCCCTGAGATAATCTGATAAAAGCAACAGAAGCAGATGGTAGATTTAGTGAACTGTTGGGACTTTATGTTACAGATTTATCTGTAATAATGTAAAACTAGTTTGAACACAAGTTCACAGTTCCTTGCACCATGAGCCCAAAGCTTTCAGGTTAAATAGTGACTTTTGAAATATATTTTAAGATACTACATGTGTGTTATTTGTCTTGTCGTAGGAATCCTTTACTTCCAATTAAAGAAACTGCTTGCTTCTTTCAGGAATGAACAAGTCCCCTGGAGCAAGTCACGACTGATCAGAGGAGTTCCCAGACAAATGAACGTTACATTATTTTTCTGCTTGTGTCCCTCCTTCACGTTAGTTCTTCAGGTCTGAAGATCAAGAACAGCCAAGCTTGGGGAAAAGAACTGCAACAGGATTTCTCAACCAGGGTTTCCAAGACCCCTAGAGTTCTGTGAGAGGCTGTTAGAGGCTGTTCCGTGAGAGATTATGATTGGGATTGTTTTTTCCAGCTGTAGATATAATTTCTGTGTACAGGCTCCCTGATAGCAGAAAATTATTTCAAGGGTTCCTCCTGGATAAAAAGGTTGAGAAGGACTGCATACAGGATATAACAGATTTGGGGTGGGTGGGATGGTGGAATGGCTAAGTCTTGACCTTGGTTGTTCAAACTAGTGAATTTCAGGCTTTCTGCCTTCAGCTGGAAAACCATGGTATGTTTTGAAAAAATATGAGAGGTGTCCTATAGAGTTCAGGAAATTTATACAGAGTACTGGTCTTTTTATTCACTGCATTAGTCCACTACATTACAGGGAACTAAGAATGGCTTAGAATACACCAGTCATATCCCATAGCTGCCCATTGCAAGGATACCATAGTAGTAGGAAAGCTGTCCACTGTTACTAATACCCTCATAGAGGAAAACCAGTGCAGTGAACTATACTTATTTGCAGTACTGGTCTTCTTATTAATGGCAGTGAAGCAGCTGCCTCAGGGATTAGATGCAGAGCAACAGCAAGGGACATTTGTGCATTCTGTGCAGTCTCTCAGCTGCCCACTAAACTACTTTCCACTTGTGGTGGAAGCTGTCACGTCACCCATGTTGACCTAAGACCCAGTTGCCTGTCCACCAGCACATGGAATAGGGAAGGTGTAATCCTGTCCTTTCACATCAGGTACCCAGATGTCTTGGTTTAGCTATATCTGAACAGCCCTAAACCATGTCTGTTAGATAAATACATTCTCTCTGAAGTCTCACTAACAGTTCCGAAAGTTTGCAAATCAGCTACCCCTGATAATGATGGAGACTAATTATAACATTTTAGCCAAAGTACACGTTTTTTCTCTTCTAACAGAGGAGTTAATAATTTTGATACACCAGCTGTGAAATCTGATGAATGAAGTTCCAGTTCAGGTATACCAAGCAGCTGATAATGTCCATTCCCCCCCCCTTACTGACACATTACTGTGTAAGATCAAGTAAGAAGACAGAACGGTCAGGATTAGGTTGTATATAGTTAGCCTGTTTGTTTGCTTTCCATGCTGTGTAAAGTCCAACATGTTTGGGATGTGGATTTGTCAGAAAAGTAGTTTTTCATGTAGAGGTTGTGGTTGGTCAGGTTCATGGGAGAGTAATAAATAGGTGGCACCCTGGTTATTCTAACAGGCATTTTTAGAAGTGAGGTGAAAATTGTCACTGCTCACACACACAGTGTTTAAAATCGCTGTCATACCACAATCCCTTCAAGCTAACACTGAAGTGAACATCGCTCCAATTCACCTAGTTTGGGAAATAGATAGCTGTAGGAAAATTGTGGGAAAGAGGATCATGGACATATGCAAGCACTGTCCCCCCCCCAGGGGTCATTGGATTGTGCTCACTGTAAACAAAATGTCATGTTCTGTGAAGAGACAGAGGTGGTATCATTTTAACCACATAGCCATTCTATAAGCTCATTAAGCATGGAATGCAGAATTGAAACAGATCACTCTTACAAACAATGTTGGATGAACAAACAGGGATGGAGTGAGGTGACTGGTAGATTAATAAGGGTATGCACTGGGTTTGGGGAGGTGGCTGTAATATTCCAAGTTAGCTTATCTCAGGACTAAATGTCTAAGAAACTATTACTGAATTTAATTTTACTAGTGATGACAGTTAGAAAGTATGCTGATATTCTTAGATATTATCTTTTCTTCTATCACACTTTAGACCTTTCTTTTCTTAGTCAGGCCTCATTATATGAAAACATTCTTGGTTCTGCCCAATAAAGCTGTTTTTTAAACAACAACACAGTTTGGCAAGGAGTCATCACCATCATTCCTGTAACTTGTTGAATGCTTATTTAGGTGTAATTCCTTTTGAACCCTGTGGGATTTACTTCTGGGTCAACTGTGGTTGAGCTGTACCTAGGTGCGTGTTGCATTTTTTTTAATACTGAGTTTAGTTGAACTAAAAGAACAGTCAGATCTTTCTCTTAAACTTTTAGGTTTCAAGGTGATCTGAAATTCACATGGTGATTAATTTTTCAGTGTGGTGGGTTTCTTTTTTATGTGAGCCAACTTATTAAAGTAGGGAAAAAGCTATGGGGCTATTATTTGTAAGTCAATTAATTAATTGACCCTTTTGTGCTTTTAATGCTTGGACCACAGACTGTTTCTTTCTGAGTTTAGAAAACATGTGATTTTAAAAATAGAAGTGCCTTGACCACACTAAATGAGCATAGATCTTCCAAGTCATAAGTTTTAATTGTGACCCTCCAGCCTTAGCTAACTGCCCTGTTTCCCATGGGCTACTGTACATCTACAGCCGTGGTACGTTCTACAGGCCTAGTGGTAAAAAGGAGAGCATTGCCCAAAATAGCAGAAAAAGGAGGTCAGATTGATCCATTTGAAATGTATTGGGCATTTTCAGATCTGTCAGAATTAAACTTTGATGTTTGCCTATCTCCTTTTGCCTTGTTTACTGAAATCTTGAAAATCAAAGGGTAAAGTCAGTTGTGAGCCAATGAAAAGAACAGAAATTGGATAAATCTGCTTGGCTGTTCTTGGCACAGTTCCCAAGCATTTCACTAGTATGGGCGGAATACTGAAAGTCTGCAGCTAACAGTGGTTCAGTGGAGGTTCTTATATTGCAGCTACACAACATTGCTTTAGTTGGGATTTTGTAAGGATTTGCTTTATGGATTTGGGCTCCCCATTTTCCCCCCATTTCTTTTCTCTTAGCGTGATAGCCATTTGATGTAAAAAAAAAAAAAAAGGCCATGCAGCCTGTATCTGTAGGGATATGGTAGAGGGGCAAATATGATTATAACTTTGTGAAAGAAAATAAAATATATTTGTAAGCTTGGATTTCTTAGCTGTCTCCTTAACTCTTTAGATTACCAGTGTCTAAAACTGACTGGGCATTTCAAACACATGTGCAGCACAGCTTTTGGGTTTGTCAACATGCAAAAATGCTTAAGAGGACTCATCTACCTTTTCTGCCAGTGTCTCCTAAAAACACAGGTACTGCTGGGGGAGGGCAGGGGAGGAGAAATCTCTTGCTCTTCAGAAGCCTGGGAAAGGCCTATTAGACACAATGCAGATTCATTAATAGATACGCGTGTGTGTAAACAGATGGTTTCTAAAAAGTACTAAGAGCCTTGCTGAACCAGACCACCTCTCTAGTCCAATGATTTGTATCAGATTAACCCTATGTTTTGTTTCCCATCCCTTCTGGTGGCCATTTATGGTGCTCACCTAAACCTGAACTAATTAACTCTTTAAAGCTATCCAACATTCATGACAGATAACACAACCATTTGACTTCAGTAGATGGCCTGTTTCAATTATGAGAGAAGGAAGAAAGCTTCCCTTGTCTAGTTTTTCAACACCATGCATAATTGTATACACTTCTATCATGTCTCCCTTGCTTGCTTTTTTCAAAGCTGAATAGCCCTACACATACTTATTATATCTTTCCTTATTTGCAAGTTGTTGCTGTCCCTTGATCATTTAAGCTTGTCCCTTCTTACAAAACAAAATATCCATTTTTAAAGCATGTGATACATTTGCTTTAGGGCAGCAGTTTGCAGCAGGGGTGGGGTGAGCATATAAAAAGAGCAGCCTCCTTACATATCGCACCACAAGCTAGACTCCCTACAGAGATGAATGATGGAAGCAGCTTGTATAGAAGGCTTTTTTGAATACCTGGTGTGGCTACAAGCCACATATTGGACAATGGGCTAATGAAACTAACTGACCAGGGGTGTAACTATGGAGGAGGGCAAATGCAAATGTAATTTCCCCAAATTTCTAGCACTGCAGTGACTTAAAATTTCAGTTGGACATTACAGTTCAAGTATCCAAAAGAGGGCATGCAGAGTTACCAAAGGAATGCAAACACAGCAAATATGAGGATTCGAAGTATGAATAATTTTCAGTGTCTTACTCTCTACAACGCTAGATATTTGGGGACTGAAAGAACATTTCCTTTGGGAAAGAATTTTTCTGGGGCAGGAGAACAATGGCTCCCCCTTCCCAGTAGCTGTACATCTGGTTGTGATGTGGTTAAAGTGCAAGCCACAGCAATTGACATATTTTGACTTTCTAGATAGTATTGACCAGACCTGGTTAATCCTTGGTTTTTTAACATATTGTACATATGAAGCTGATCTCTTCTGGAATTTCTCCAAGAAAAGGAACAGGCCCTATGAGTTTTCACAGTCTACACTGGTTCACTCCCAGGGAATGTCTTGAAATTTATCTTGTCTCATCTTATCTATTCTTCTTGCAGCAAAACAGAACTGACATATAACACAACAGGAAAGATAAGACTATAAAACTCAGATCCAGTCTGCTTTAAAATATTCACAATTAAGAAATGAAGGGCTTCTTTCTCCTTAAATACCACTTTTACACTGTATTTGAAGGAGCGCATAATTTCTTCTATAAAAAATTAAGCATTTCTTATTGGAAATAATACATAATACATCTGAAACTATATAGTAAATACCCTTCTAAAAACAGAATTTTGGACTTATCACCTATGATAATTCAATATTTATGGAAAACATCCCCATATTGATGTGGTTTCTTAGATGCAACCACCTGAATTCATTTATCAAAAATATGTAAAACTTAACATGGATGGAAATCTAGCAACACAGCTGGAGTCATCCAAACAATTTCAACTCATTTTTTCAAGCATTTGCGGTAGCGTCTTAAGAAACTCCATGTACAAGTAAATGGGTCCCAAAACCTTAGTCGCATTCATAGTATACCCCCTGGATTGTTGCACTCAGTGAATGGATTTTTCTGCATTTTTTTCCAGAAACTGTTATATTCTAAACATTTCTACCATCTGTACAACATGCCTACCTTTGCTTTGCCGTCTCCACTTTGCTGGTATTTGAAGTACTGAATATAGTCAGCAGGGCTAGCTTAGGTTGCCCAGTGATGCCTCTTATTTCCAATTAGATTAGCTGCCAAAACTTATGATCCCAGTTACCACAGCTTCTCCAACTAATTGCACAGGACCTCAATATTTAACTTAGCTTCTTGGGGGTTAAATGCCAGTGAAAAAAACTAGCTTAATGGTAAGTTTTCTAACAGCAGCAGACATCAACTTCATCAGTTACTTGTGCACAAAAGAGTGACCAATCTTCATCCAAGCCTGAATACTCTGTTTCTCCTGCACCATCCAACGACAAGTGTACATAGAGCCATCAGTAACTTACAGCAAACAATACAGCCATTGTTTTGCTTTTATGGTTTCACTATCAAATTCTGAAGGAACGTAGAGGGTCTGCTGGTTTGCTGCTACACTTTTGGCTTGCTTATAACAAATGTAACTTTGTCTAATTGTATCCATGTTCTAGGCACAGCCTGTAGCTTTTTCCTGACCTTAATCTGGTCTAATTTTGGCAAGAATCTCTTGAGCAGTACAACTGGAGAATATTTTGATTTAAGACTCCAACTTGGAAAAACTTCTTTGATAATCTAACAGTAAAGCAATTAACCACCACGTAGATGTTTTGGGCTGTTAAATTTTGTCTGGGGATCAAAGATGATTGGTGTGTGATGTATCTAATCTTGGCATTTTGAATATAGGCTAAACAGTGGAAGGAGCTCAAAATGAGATCAATGTGTGATTAACCGTCTCGCTTCTAAGCTTTTCTAAGACTCTGCCAGTTCAACTCAATTTGAACATCTCTGTAGTCCATGCTGCAGGCATGCCTACCTTCTTCCTCTCCTATAATCAGAATTAATTCTAACTTGCCATTATTTTTAGATTATGAGAATGGCCTCAATAGCTTGTGCAGCGAAGGGAGGCTGCTGTTTGTAAGACAGGTAAGCATTTGAATCAAGCATTGGGTTTCTGTTTTTTTGGACTCTGGTCTGTACTTTGAAAAAACAATTAATTGAATTAAATACATATACCAAACTATTTTGTGAATGAGTAATTTTCTGCATAAACAAAAAACATGAGTGACCTATTAATTATTCTAGCGTAGAAATCAACTCACTGACAAAATAGGCCCTTTCTTCAACACACCTCATTTTTACAACTTAGTAGAACAAAGAATATTGAGAATACAAGTAAATTTGTGTACCAAAACTATATATGAATCTAAACATATTCATTTACAAGCCTGTTCCATAATTTTCTTGGTGTTTATCTCCAAGTAAATGAATTTGAAATAAAATAAATCAGTTACAATAAAAACAGAAGTTCAGGAAATGTTCATGCTGAAATGGATGCATTCCCCAGCTTTGAATAACGCACACTTGCATGATGTTTGACGTCTGTTCAATTCTGCTGCTAGTACTCCTTTTCTGAAGAACAAATGAGAATACGACAAGTGCCAGGATTGAATTATAACTAACATTTCAGTCAATAAATCTATCATACATTATCTTGCTTTGTACTTACTGCCCTTGCTCCAAAGCACTGCAAGTGCTTGTACACAGCTCTGTTGTCCTTTTCCGCACCACTCCCCCAGCTTATATGATCAGAACTCTATCAGACTGCAACCACTGAAGTTGAATTTCTTCTCAACTGCAGCTTGCCAGAAACCTGTTTGTGTGAATAGGCACACAAACAGAAATTAGACTCTTGGTATTGGGGTAACTGCATTTAGTCTTCCCAATGAAAAACAGGCTCTCCCACTCCTCCCCCCCAAAAAAGAACTTGAGAAGAAGGGCTTAAGATGACCTGCTAATATGGCTAACATATTACTAGAACATGAATTGAAAAATAATCGATGAATTTAAAAATTCCAAGCTAATAGCTTGATGAAGTACCTTTCTTTACTGTGAAAATACATCTTCTATTTTCTATCTACTCTGAAATAAACATCACCACTGCAGCTCCTGTTCAATTACTGAAAATTCAATCAATAACTAACATTCAACAGATTACGGAAAGAAGGAATGGCCTGAATTCTATTCATTAGTCCAAACAAACAGACCCACTTAATCAATTTTTGACTGTCGAATCAGCACATACATAAACCTCGTAAATTTAATGGTCTATTTTAGCTGGTAACCAACAATAAGATTCAGACCAGCAAGTATACACCAAACTATCACACAGCAACAATGAAACAAAAAGTCTTTCTAGTAGCCATCCTTTTTATCTAACCAAGAATTCCAATTCTGCATTTACAAGAAAAATCCAAAGATGGAACTATTTTCTCATCTTCTCTGTCACTGCAATTTGAAGTAGATTTTCAAGAATAATGGTCAAGATATCAAGACAAATATTTAAAATAGTAAAACAAGAAATACATACCTCTGGGTTGGTACAAGCAATGAATGCAAACTTCTCCATGAGACTTGGAGTGCAAGAGATGCTTTTTATTGTATGCTCATTACAATGAGTAACACATTTCGAAATAATAATCCCACATAACAGTGACAATCTTATTTTACAGCGTGTACATCATTTTTTACAGCCACATAGAACACAAGTAGTTTTCTAAGGTTTCCCAAAGTTAACTTTCTGAAATTTAGAAATATTAAAAAAAATTTATTCTCAAGGAACTGATTCTCATCTGGTGCAAAAACAAAGTATGAACATTATCCGAAACACAAAGCCACAATATAGTAGCATGAAGTTACAATTTATCATGTGAATAGCTGTGTGCAAACATGAAGCAACTTAAAAAAAAAGTTTAAAAAAGGACACATTATATGCATAACATTTATGAACAGTTCTTTAATTATTAAATAGCCCTAGACCAGCTTGTTATATTAAGCGCCATTTTGATTTGCAGCATGCTAACACAAAGCATTGTTTAAAGGGATGCATATTTCAAATGTATACACTGTAAACTGAAGATCCACCTCCAAACTCTAGTGGCAGCATATTGTTCTGGTTAAATACTGCATATATAACTTTCTTACAGATTGAGAATGCATGTTCGTAGAATGGTATACATTTTGTATGAATTGATTAAAAGGTGCAATTTTCATATCTATACTGATTTTTTTTTTTAAATTTGAAAATAAGGACTGCAATAATCCTACTCTGCCAGGAACACTCGTCCTAAAGATTCGCTAGGCGTTTCCAATTATTGTGTTCTTTCTTATCTTGGTACTCTTTTTTTAAAAAAAGGGAAGATAGTAAAGAAACAAGAAAAACAACAGTGCCAAGTCTTAGCACCAACAGCTGCATCCATCCATTTTTCCTTTCTTAAAATAATAATAATAATTAGATCGGCCAAAAGATACTTTTTGTCGTATGTGCCATATTGAACATTCAACTGCAGATTCAGATAAAAAGGGAAATTATATACATACACGTCTTTAACCTTAGCACCGAACAACACTTTTTGAGCTCAAAAACATAATGCTGTATTTTTAACATCATATCCTGCAATAAAATAGGTTAGCAGCTTTGAAAAAATTGCCCATTGAACCTAAATAAATGGAGACAGTTTCCTGCTGAAAAGTATGTTTGCTTTAAAAACAAAAAGGACAGATCTCAAAATCTGACCAATTCTTGAATACTATTTCTGAGCACAATTAAAAATGTGATGATGATTTGATTTCTATCTAGTGTCATTGTTCAAAAACTGCATATGGAAGACTTGCTTTAGCAAATCTTTTTAAAGAACTCCCGTCCCTGGTTTTCATTAAGGAGATAAAATGGCGTTATTGATAAAGGGCTAAGATAACTGTCTTAGTATTTTCTTTAGCTTAATAATGTATAATACTTTAAACAGAAGACATTCAAGGTCTCATTCTGCAGCTTCCCAGACATTCATTCCTCTTTTGCATTGTAGTGTTCTTTAGGTTCTGATGAGCAACAATCATAGGGCTATGAGCTCCCCTGTCAACCCTAATACTTTTTAAGACTTTTAATACAAAGAATGTAAAGTTATGATTTTAATATCAAGCTTTGAAACCAGGAGAAACAGTTCATGAGAGTTTTCTTCCCCAATTAGCATATCACAGTTTCTAAATTGCTTTCTTCCACAGCTCATATGTTACATTAGAGCTTCTTTGTGGTGCCTCATTATATGCTGGTTTTTCTCTGATGGTCTACGGAATCCCTTTTTGCAGTACTCACACCTGTGTGGATAGTCTTTTGTGTGTATTGATATGACATGCCGCTTGAAGCCCGATGCATCTGTAGTGCTATACTCACAATACTGGCATTGATAGACTTTCCTTCCGCTGTGGGTCTTCATGTGCTTCTTCAGTTCCGTTTGTTGCCTAAATCCTCTCTTGCATCGTTTACATTTAAACGGCAGGTCCTTGGTATGAACGGAGAGGATATGCCCACTAAGTACAAAAGGATCTGAAGTTTTAAAGTCACAGTGCCTACACTGATGTATCTTTTTACCTTTATGAGTTTCACTGTGCTTTTTGAGCTCCGACGGACGGTGGAAGCCTTTTTCACAGACCTCACATTTGTGAGGAAAGTCTTTTGTGTGAACAGATATTATGTGCCGCTTCAGGTCACTTGAGTTGGTGCTCTTGTGGTCACAATGCGGGCACTGGTGAGTCTTATGCCCTTGAAATAATTCTGTATGCTGCTGCAGTTCTTTCTCATCTGTGAACGCCTGAGGACAATGTTCACATTTAAAGGGCAGATCAGTACTATGCTTGGTTTTGATGTGTGTCTTCAGATTGGACTGATCAGCACAACGGAAGACACAATGCTGGCACTGGTAAGGCTTCTCCCCTGTGTGGGTCCTCATGTGTTTTTTGAGCTCAGAAGGGTGGCGGAACCCTTTCCCACACTCAACGCAAACATGAGGGAAGTTCTTGCTGTGAACCGCAAGCAAATGTCTATTAAGCAGTCCTTGCTCTGCTGTCTCATAGTCACAATACTTGCACTTGTGCAATTTAGGTTCCTTATCCCTTAAAATCAATTTATTTGAACTGAGTGGGCTTGCTTCTCTGTATCGTCTGGTGTACTCTGTGAATTCATGAGTTTTGTCAACTTTGTTGATAAGCTTATGGCTTTCCAGATGATTGTGAAAGCTCACTTTCTTATTCGTGGTAAAATCACAGTCCGTGCACTGGTATTTCTTCTTAATCATGTGATCTGGGTGGTTCTTCATATGTCTTTTCAAGAATCCTCTGGATTTAAATTTTTTCCCACATATGTGACAAGGGTAGACTGTTAAGGGCTGTCCATCAGGACCTATTATAACAGCTGATTTCAAATAAACAGAAAAATAATGAAACAGATCATATATACACATAAAGATTCTGACATCAGTCAAGCACAATACATTTTTTAAAAAAGCCAATTGTCCAATAAATTAAACAGTCAAGAACATGATCCTATACACATATACTCAGCAATAAGCTCTGGTGAGTTCAATGGGACTTATTCCTAGGAAAACTACCTATAAGAATACAGACTGTAGCAGGAAAACATATTGTGCATTGTTGACTGAACTTTTCTAGTCATGACCCTATTATTCATTATTTTGCCAATACACGCTGAAATTTATTGTGGCTCTTCACGATCGGCACTTCAGCAAACACCAATTTGGAACGTTCACTGAAGTTGCAAATCTATACACACTTAGCTGGGTACAGGTCCCACTGAACTTAGTAGGGCTCCTGAGCAGAAATGCACAAGATTGCACTATAAGAGGCTATGAAGCATTGCGTTTGGGAAGAAGAGGCTGAAAATTCAAAGAGAAGACTCTGTATCCAGACTTTGTTTCACTGTGAAAATCTAACCAATGTTTATGCTAAAAGAACTACAGTCTAATTAAGTTTCAAACAGGATACATGCTCAGAAGAGATTTGTCTGTGTATGCATGCTGATTAAATTTTCATATTTATTACCTCTGCTTACAGAACAAGTCAATTTATAACACCACTAAAATGAGTTATTAATTTAAAGATGTTATAAAAACACCCCAAACTGTGCACACAAACAGCTGTTGAGTAGAGAGAATTACCAGGGTTATCAATATTAAATGGCTATTTTAAAAATGCAGTGTGTGTGCATGTGTGTATGCATGTATATACAAGATGTCACTGTAATAAATTATAATAAATCATCTAAACTTTACAGTCATAACAAAATGGGTACAGCATGTACCTCCTATGGCCATTTTAATAGAAAATATTAAGGCCCACAAACCCTCCACACATTCTGTGGTGCAACTTTTCCAGATTTACACCATACAGGCTGTTTTAAAGAAGGAGGAGGCTCTTCCAAAACAACTTCTGCTCATTGCCTGGGAAACAATTATCATCTTCCCCATTTATAGCAGGTCAGGGAAGCCCCATAACCTAAAAAAACTGCTCCTACAACCACTAGAGGGGTATGGAGGTGTTTTTCAGTTTTTAAAAAAGTTTTTAAATCAGGTCTTTTAAAAATATTAAAATAGGCATGAAATAGGTACAATGCTCCCAGATCCTATGTGCTAACGTGTGTAACCCTCAGATATGGAACAGCTGCCCACTCCCAATTCAAAAAAGATATAATTTACTTTTCCAAACACTAGCAAGACATTTCCAGTTTTCTGAGAAATAAACCTCTGTCTATCTGCTTTAATTCTCCTATAATGTGAACTTAACCTAAGCAGTATATATTATTTTCCCAATATTCTACAATAGGCACATTTTCTGATCTTTAATATTTGGCATAAAAGATTCTGTCTTTATTAGTCATATAAGAAAATTCCACATGAGTTCTTAATACCTGCTGGTTGCCAAATATTTGTTATTCAACAGACTACAATTCTAATATTTAAGCATTTTTCTTGTACAATTTGGCAGGCCCACCATGAGTAAGAGAAAATGCATTGTTTCCTTGTAAACTTCATCATATTGGATCATTATCTTGAAAATTCATGACTTCACTTGTTTGGGTCATCCCTCTATCAATAAATATCACAATTATTCCAGACCATCACTGTGTTCACAGTTGTTGTGGCCAATTCATCTAATGGACCTCTCTGTACTTACTTAGCCTGATTCCCAGATAGCAAACATGCAGTCTATCAGACATGAAGTCTACATGCAATACTTTTGAAGGCGAACCATCTTGGCAGAACTAGCCACAGGTTGTTCTCCACTGGCCTAATCTTATGAGTTCAGGCTCACCTCTGTGTAATGATGAGGTGGCAGAGTAGGACTTTGTGGAGCACTGGATTATCGCTAGTATTAAACTATAAATTCTGTTTAAGAAGCTTTACGTATTCTAGCAGGTCCTAATATTAACTAACCTTTTGTGGTGGGTATTTTGTGTGTAAGAAATGGAAAAAAAAAGTTCTTATGAATTTTCTGCTGCCCATTTCACATCCACCAGGTCTCCAATTACGCTAACAAAACAAGAACTTAATAATTAGAGATATACCAAGTGGTATTATAAGGAAATAATAAAATAACACTTAACACACCTAATAAAATAAGAAACAATTCAAAAACCTGTAGCAGTTTTCTTTTACAAAACACTCAAAAATTGAAGCGTATGGGAATAGACACTAACTAAAAACTAGCCAAGAAAGATGTTTTACCTGTTTGCCACTGCCTTGCTTCCCCTCTTCTCCTTTTCTTGGCCTTCTGCTTAAGCAGTCTGTTTGTGCTAATGCTATCACAGATTTGCAGGTATTGTGTTGCATTACCATTTTTGTTTTCTAATCTTGCTTCCAAGTTGGTTCCTGATATGAAAAACACTCATCACAGTGTTGCAAGTGACTTCCTTATAAGAGCTTATTTAGAAATATGAAGTTTTTAAAGAAAGGCTCTTGTGTTTGCACTGAGAGTTGGACAATGGGATGTGGTACAATGGGATTCTGCTTCATCACAAGATGCAAGAAGCACTAAAATAGCTATATATAGTTCTGTTTAATACAACACATGGAAAGCAATGCTTTGTTATTATTTCTGTTTGTCTTATGCACAATCTGACAGCTGAAAATGAAGGCAAAAAATAGTCTGAATGAATGAATGAACAAACATCATCTAATAATAATTTTCATACACTCATTCCACATTTAGGTTATAATCACATACACATTTACTTGGAAACAAGTTCCACTGAACTGAGTGGGGTTTAGTTCCAATTAAATATGCTTTAGATGATGGTTCAAGCCTCTTATGGTGGAATATTAATTCATTCCAGAATTAGCAGTGGGGCAGAAAGGCAGAAACAATTGGTATGAAAGACCTTGATCTAAAACTGTCATAAACTCTCTGCAATTCCACTCCCAGCTTTCCCACTAGTGAAGAACCATAAAGTGGCTACTTTCTGTAATATGCAAGCTGTGAACAGATCTACAGTCTTGGGACTGATCAAAAATTGTCTTTCCTTTTAAATTTCATTATATGTTAAGTATCAGCTAGCCTTTAAATGTTCTCCTGATTCTAATATTCATATATATTATATTTTAATAGTTAAAAAAATCTTTACATTATCAATAATTCTTCATCTATTCACCTGTTGTTTGACAGTCTTCATATCTCCTTGGCAATCTTCTATCATCTCCTAGAAAGAATGGTAGTGAAAACAGTTCAAAATTAGGAACTGCATGAAATTCCGAAAGAAGTCTACCACTACCACCACCACTAAAAAATAAAAATAAAATGATGAGCTACTTAAAATGTTTTAAGTGTTTACCAAGCAATCTTTCATAAGCACTTTCTAAGACATGCCAAGCCAAAGGAAACTTAACGAATTCATACATAATCTCACCTGTTTGCTGTCAGTTGCTGCAAAATAAATGTTATAAACATGCCCAGCTTTCCAAGAATTCCTCCCTTCTACAGACATCACAATTTTGTAAATCACCACACTAATAAGATATGCTAGCCTTTACATGTTTATGTAAAACTATTTTAAAAATAACACTTTCTAAGTAGGCAGTCTGCTATATCCATAGAAATTTCCTTCCGTCCAGAACCTCTTATCACTGTCTTACACTAAGGGCCTTTCTGCACTACACTGTTATAGTGCTATTATTCCACTTTCAACACTCTGTGGAATTCTGGGGTTTGTAGTTTACTGAGGCCAAAGAGCTCTCTGGCTGAGAATTCTAGGGACCCTTCCCTGAACTGCAAACCTCAGAATCCCATAAGATGTTGAAAGTGGAATAATAGCATTCTAACAGTGTAGTGCAGAAAGGCCAGTCATGCCACTGGTTCATTTAGCCAGCAGTATACTCTGACAGTAGCTGATACAGTTCCAGACAACAGTCTTTTACAGAACCTTCGAACAGATTTTTAACTGAAAATAGTGGGGACTGAACCTATGGACTTTACTATAAAAAGCCCATATTCTTCCACTGACATATTGCCTACTCCTCATAGGAAATTCCTTCTACAAGCATACACTATTGCCTATTTTGTCAACCATCCCCTTCACTTATTAGGAATATACTATTTCTTGTGACAGAAACTAGGACAGGTGAGCAGACAAAGGCAAGTGGGACACAATAGGGAGTAAATCCCTTAAGGGAAATAAGGAAGAAGTTTAAAAATTCCATTGTTGCTCCTGTTCATTTAAACAGAAGACTCCGGAGGTACAGCAAGAATAAATACAGCAACAGCCATCCTGCAGTGGACTTTAGGGAAAATGTTGTCAGTTCAAAAAACAAAAAGAAAAAATACAATAACTTTTCCTGGCATGAGACCACATCCCAATTTTGTCAGTATTAAATTCTCGGCTACCATGGCAATATCTGCAATCACATTTGTAGACTCTGGCTTCATAAAGCGGTCAAATAACATATGGGCTCATGAAACTGTTAACACTCTCTACATTTGTCATCTAGTGGTAATTCCTTTTGAATGAAATATAATTTTTCTGCATTCTAGTTTTGTGCTTCTCAAACATGCCTCTAATTTCATTACATAAGGCCAAACGCTTTTCTAAAAATGTCTGGAAAGGGAGAGAGGTAGAACAAGTCTATAGGGAGTAGCTGGAGCAAGAGAAGCATAGTCAGGCCAGCTACTTTCTGTAATTACCGAAAGAAAATACAAGAAAGTGAATTGAAAATGTGTTCACTGGGTAAGAGCTGGGTTCTTCTGCTAACCCTTAGTAGTAAACTACAAGACATCATACTGGAAGCATTATTTCAATAGAATTGGAAAAGGCTAAGAGCATTGCAAGGAAACTGTATAATAAATTTATATCCCTTTTTGTAATCGCAAAATATATAAGCTCCTGCCTAGGCAGAAAATGGATAAATGTTTTCAGAAATAAGGAAGTGTTATATATTAAGTGAGAAAAACGTAAAGGGACTCTCATGAAGAGACAGTCTAGCATCCTACCATAAGCAGCAGCCCATGCAACAGGAACAAAAGTTTTATTCACACCAGATTCTTCAAGCTGTGCATCAGGAAGTGATGTTGCTTCTTCCTCTCCAACAATAACCTCCATATAAACTTCATCTGCTATTTCAGCACAACCTAGATTTATTTTTAAATGAGATTTAATTAATGACGTTCTCTCTGCAACATTAACTGAACTTTACTCAATCCCCTTTTAATCAGGTATTAATATTCACTAAATCAACATCAGTCAGTCTGTGCAATAAATTGGGATGGTACATTCATGAAATGGTCTTCAAAAAAATTCTGCACCCATTAGTAGGTCTGCAGTCCTATAAATATTTATCATAAAATAAGATAGCTCGGAAACATTTTTGGACTACAGCTTCCAGAATTCTTCCAACCAAACTGGCCACAGACCAGAATCTCCCAGCCTATGTAGCCAATTATCAGATCGACTAGGGTTTTCTGGAAGCTGGAACCCCACAAACTAAGTACAGTCCTCCCTCCACTTTCATGGGTTTGACCTTTGTGAATTTGATTATTCATGAAGCATGTGCTTGCCTGCCCCCCCTTCTCCTCCTCCCATTCCCTTACATTCCTCACCCAAGGCTTGTGACGCTTGCTTACAATGGAGGTTTTACCCTTTTAAGTGAGCAAAGCCCCCTCCCAATTTCTAGAGGCCTGTCCTCTCTGCCACGTGGCTGCACATTCTGCTGTGTAACTGCCACTGATTGGTCAGATGATCTCTTTGCTCCTACCCCTCCTAGAGGAATCTCCTTTCTCAAGATGGTGACCAGAAGGAGCTAGAATACCAGAAGTCAACAATCTACCTCTCCCTGCTCCAAGTGCCAGGGCCAGAAGCAAAAGAATAGGGAGGGAGCTCTGCAGGGGAATGGGAGGGGGACTCTGGAGTTATTCACAGTTTTTCCACTTTCGTGAAGCTTCTGTACCCCGAACCCTCACAAATGTGGAGGGGCCACTGTATTCCAAGCTCTGTGAAGTAAGTTCGACTTAGGACACCCAGCAGGACCTCCTTCTCAATTAACATGCTTAATTCTGCAGTGTAATGCTTTTCATTGCAATGTGAGAAGTTTCTCACAAGTGTCTGTGTGCACCTTCAAGTTGCCTGTTGACTTTGGGCAAACCATGAATTTCAGAGGGTTCCCTCAGGCAAGGAATACTCAGAGGTGGTTTTGCCAGTTCTTTCCTCTGAAATATAGTCTACAGCACCTGGTATTCAGGGGAAGTCTCCCATCTAAGTATTAACCAGGACTGATCCTGCTTATCTTCCAAGATCAGGTGGGATCTGGGGCCTTTAGGGTATTTAAGCATGGTTCCTGAGCGCAAAACACACAGACTCAGACACACTCTTCTTTTAAAATTATTCAGAATCACATAATGTAGCAAAAGATACCTCACTGAACACTATCGCTACTTATAAAAAGTTTCTATTTAATGTACGAAGTACTATGCTACTTCAAGTAAATTTTGCAAGTCGGTATATTAAGTCAGTATAACTGTTTTACAGACTGGGAAGCTGAGCACTATACATAGTCTATCTACTGAATAAGTACCTAAAATAAAATCTGAACCAAAAATATTAATTTTAAAAAGAAAAGTATCAGAACTGTACTAAATATTATGGTATGAAAATTAAGGTTTTTTAAAAAAAATACTTTTTTGTAAAAGTAAAAAACACATTTGAAAGAGGAACAGCTCTTATGCATGTTTGGTTATGTTTCTTTGCTTTTAAAAATGCTCACTGGTATTAATGAATTTTGAATATTATTTATCTAAATAACGTTTATTCCACTGCTCAGCCAAAAAAAGTTCTCAGTATAAGTTACATACAATCAATAAAACTAAGATAGTGAACAATAGGGAATAACTTAATATGACCATCTTCACTGTAGAAGTAAGAAAAAATGAAATAAGGAACTACTGACATTTTGGGGTGGACAGTGCAATTCTGTGCGAGTTTATCCAAAGAGATCCAATGACCTCAATGGGGCTTATTCCTAAGATAATGTGTTTACATCCACTTACCTGGAAGGAAACACTATTGAACTCAAAAGGACTTGCTTTTGAGTAGACATATATAAGTGCACTGTGCAACCTGCAATAGTCAGACAACTGAATATCAGATCACAAGGTTCTAATGTGCCACGTAGTGCATAATCATAGTACATTATCGCTAGTTTTGTTATTAACAGAAGTTACAATGAACCCTCCGCTTTTGTTAGAGCTCTGCAAAGGTGGAAAAAACAGGAATAAAAAAAAATCATGATTTTTTTTTTAAAAAAATCTGAGAACACTCTGTAGGAATCTCTAGGTCCTCCAGAGTGACTATATCGTCAACTTCCAATGGAAGCAGGTCACAGTCATGCTGGAGGACCTAGCAATGCCTAGATAAGTGATCTGTTTAGGAATCTTTAGGTCTTCCAGCACAACTGTATGGTCCACTTCCAGCAGAAGTGGGCCACAGAATTGTGCTGGAGGACCTAGGGATTTTTAGACAGAATGTATTTTTTCCATGGCAGGGGCAAATAAGTAGGATTTTTTAAAAAATAAATAAATAAAATTATATAAAATAACCTGCAAATGATCAAATCTGCAAGTGTTGAACCCATGAAAGAGGAGGGCCCACTGTATTGTAGTTGATTGGGTTCCAGCTTATTTATGAACTGGAGCATGCAACCCTTTCCATGTGAAAAATGTGTAGTTTAAATAACAAGAATCACTGCTTGTTACGATTTCTCTCTTCTTTTGAGCTTACAATGCTCATGTAACAAATATGGAGAGAAAATCCATTCACATTTATACATCATAGTAGTGGTACAAGATACAGAAAAATGACAAGGTTATTTTCT
This sequence comes from Iguana delicatissima, assembly GCA_948472985.1. Taxonomy (NCBI): domain Eukaryota; kingdom Metazoa; phylum Chordata; class Lepidosauria; order Squamata; family Iguanidae; genus Iguana; species Iguana delicatissima. Next base: position 1,028,884 of record CAOKZL010000010.1, read on the forward strand.
TAACAACATAAAAATGTTGTTCTTACTAATATCTTCATCCTCTTGAGAGGAATCCTTAACAGCCATATAAACCATCTTCTCTCGCTGTACTCTGCCAACGCCTCCTTGCTCTAGAACTCCAGCTACAGAATGCCCATTATGAAAGTCACTCTCTGTTACAATTTCTGTTCCACCTTGAAGAGAAGGAATAATTTTCATTGATAACACTTTAACCGAAACAGTAAAATGTTTCCTTTTCTCTTCTGTGTGCTGAGTGAAATAAAATGTCAACAAATATCATTGGGGAGAAGACAGCATGGTGGGACAGCATTTTTTAATTTGTATGCAGCATGACAAACTGCCATGGGCTTAGCATATGGCAGGCAGGAGCAAACTTAAAAAGAGTCTTTCCAGGTCTTGAGGAACAGGGGAAGTTCTGGAACTGGAGTGAAGTAAATGAGGCAGGAGCAGGGGGCATTTCATGCTATTTGGAACAGCTTTCTTTTTGCAATCTAGTTGCTTTAGATTTTCTTATGAAGGCAAAATCTAACTGGAGGCCATTAAAAAGGTGTATTAGGTCTACATAACATAGACATATTTTGTCAAACATCTCCAAACTACCATAAACACAATTTAAGATACGTACCTATTTCCACATCATCCTCAGCTTCAGCTTTAAATATGTAAACTTTAATAACTTCAGAGCCAAACCCATCATCTTTTGAAACATCATCATGTGAAACTTCAGTGCTGATTTTTAATGGAGTGTTTCCAATATGATCTAGCTTTTCCCCAACATCATCCACTGTAAAAAAAAAAAAAAAAAGTTCAGTTGAGGGGAAATACAAAGCAATTACCAGCAACATTGCCAAGCGTTTTAAGCTCATTTATGCACAAAGCAAACATGACGGCTATTACAAAGCTGGCATGCAAACCAATAACCTTTTTCTTGCTTATGCTGTAAAGAGTTCACATAACATAAATATATTTAATTCATTATTTTACCATGTCAAATATTAATCTACTTCACTCCACCATCAAAAAGATCAGCAATTACATGGTAGAAACACGCCTTTTGTGTCTGATTAAGCTACTAAATAAGTCACAGCATTTTGTTGTTGCTTAACTATTCCTTCTCCCAATACACAGTAATAAATGCAGGGTAGGAATGCCCAATTTACCATTTTTAATTTTTAACTTTGTATTTATCTTGCAAGATCTTCAAAACACCAAACAAAAGTAATAATCTAATCACATAGGTGTGGATTGCTTTCCAAAGCAGTGAAATATGAAAAAATAATTAAAAAAATGGAACTATATCAGTGCAAAAAATTAGTCACCTGGCAAGATTTACAACAGACGAAACATTTCCAATTTCTTGAGATATCACAACAGGATTGCATATTCAATTCCTGCAGTCCTCTCCTTTTGTATGCAAATCCTCTGCACACACCTTAATCATGGTTATCATATATGAGGAACTGACTTTAATGATGAACAGAGCTACCAGTGGTTCCTTCTTAACCAGAGTATGTTAATCAATACCAGTATTGGTTAATACATCCTCTTTTAAGAATGGCCTGTGGTGATGGCCAGTGCCAGTGTAAGGCCTAATCATAGTTCAGACTAGAAAAAAAAAGGACAGAAGAGGTATGGCACTGGAAGAAGAATGTAACTGATGTGTGACTTCTCCTCATTTCGTAGCAATGACTAAAGGTAATGGGGGCACTACAGTTATACTGGGTCTAGTTTTTAACACCACAAACAACACACTTAGTATTTCTCTTCAACACAATTAACTGAAACAGTTAAGTCCAAGTGTTTTTCGCTAAACCAGTTTAATAAAATATACTTTGCTGGAAGGTGAAATGCATGGCATTTCTCTGGAACTGAACTACCAAAAGGAGGCCAAATCTCCTAGTAGATTATCATTCTTTCAGCAAAGTAAGCAGAAATCCATATATAACCAATTTCTGAAGCTGAAAAGACTATGGTCAATATTATATAACTAATAATATACAACACTTAAAACATTAACAGTGCATCTTTGCTTCATGTGTGCTCATATTGCCTGTGCTGGATGGCATTTATTGATACCTGCTAAAACTGCAGCAGTTTTTGATGTCACTGATGAAACTTGTATTTCAGAAGTCTGTGAACGAGTCAGAACAATGCTGGAGCTACTGAAAGCAGAACTAAATAGAAATAAAAAAGCTAATCACTTGACTTTTTTTTAAAAAAAGTTATCAGTAGTGCTATTGTTTAACGATTACAAAATTTTAAACACTCTGTGACTGATTGTTTTATTTTTAATAATGGGGAGGGTTTCTTTTATGGGAATAATCCATCCCCTTTAGCTTGTGCAATGTTCGTACCTACACATATCACAGGGCAACCCTCCAAAGCAAAATGAAGCCCCTTACCCTACCCACCTTCACATGTGGACAAGATAGTGCCCAAACATGAACAGCCTGCACCCTAAGACCCTGAAGCAAAACAAAGCTATTGAATTTATAGACCTTCCAATAAAAGAAATACTCTGACAACTTGCCAGTGGCAAAAAGAGACAAAAGGGCTTAATGCTGCCACTGAGAGGTCTGCTCCCACATATGCAAATATTTACAGGCAAAGAAAGAATGTGGTTTCACTCATGCATAAAAAGCGTGTCTTTCAAAAATATGATTAATAAACAATTCAACCACTTACACTGAATAGAAAACCTAAACCTGGATTTATACAACAAAAGTTTCCATTTTTTTTTAAATAGCCATTTGCCTTTGAAATTTGATGCATTTATTTTTCTTAAAAAATATAATTACCTGACTCTGCCTAACGTGTAACTGTACCCAAGACACAGAGAGATGTAAAACACAACAGCAACTCTAGGAATAATATCAACATCAAACACCATGGGCGTGTACTTGTGGTTAAAAAAGTCCTGTTAGTTTCAATAGATAGATGATGTATACCTAAACAAATGCTGTCAAAACATGACAAACCTATCCAATACATGACATTTTGGAAAACAATGGAGGAGAAACACTTATTATTTTTCTTTCTTTCTTTTCAGGAATCTAGGTGAAATTCTGTTGATTGGCAGGCACTAATTTAATTTTATTAAAAAAGAATTCTTCCCAGAGAACAAGAATAAGGATCTTTATGAATAAGAACATACACCTGACACATGATAAAGAGTACCACAATGCCTTCAAAACACTAAGGATGACACTAGATAACACAAAAACAAAATTACAAATAAAATTACAAAACTTACGTTATTCATATATAGTGATACTGAAGACTACTTATAGTTTACTTTCTTCATTTATGAACAAAGGTTAACTTTCAAGATCATAGTAAGCAGCATGCAAGCTTTGGTTAATTTCTTATACTTTTGTAGTTGTTATGTTTATTACACTAATCAGAAACGCTAATGTTTTGACACTTTGGAATGGTAGCCAATGATGTCCATATGACAATGGACTACACCCCCCTACCCTGCTTTCACTTCTTACAATCTTCTCCAGAACAGACCCAAGGCAGGGGTGAGTGGGTAGGATGGGGGCAAAGAAGAAATAGCACCACTGCACAAACAGAAGTCAGTTTTTGCAACATTGGAAATCACTCAGTCTTCTACTGTACTAAATTTCCACGCATGAGTACTGTATGAGGAGAATTCTAGATAATTAAGTCTATGACATGGTAATAAGAATTGAATTGTTCCAGTGGTGAAATGTAGTAACATTCTTCACAATTTTGTGACCATATCCTACAGAAATGGAATTCATTAAAAAGTCCTTATTTTAGCACAATAACTGTGGCAAGTAGGGGATACGAAATGAAAGACGCTATGTCCCCTAACTAGGCCCTTTGAGTAAAACATTTGTAACAGTAAATACCATGGTATGTAAAAAATACTTAAAACATTTTTCTTCAAACATATCAATGCTAACAATTAACTATTATCTTGAAATTATCCAGGATTCAGAGGTCTATTTCAGGAAATGAAATTAATACTGCTGAATACAGTTCTTTAAATAAAATGTGGTTTCACTCAGTGACAGGAACTCCTCAGTGTAATAAACAGGTAATCCTAAAATATTTTAATAGAACACAGTGAGCTTAACCTTGACAATTTAGTTTAATATTGGTACAATTATAGATAGAACAGGCACCATTATTACAGATAAAAGGCCTGATTTACATAATACTTGCTGTAAGGAGTTGCACACTGAAGCCTTTCTGTGTACAGGAATTCACATAGATGACTGAGAGAGGTGCTTAGCTGTCTTATCATACATACTGGATTAAATATATGGAACATTTATATGAATTTAGGTAAATGTTAAAAGTAGAAGAATTAGATTGTGATCCTACACATAATTCAAAATCTACTATATGAGTTTTCTTGGTCAGAAGTTCACTTCTGAACAGCAGACATACACAGGATTGCATGCGAGGCTGCAATGCTTACTCTCATTTACCTTACAGTAAGTACTACAGTGAACTCAACAAGACTCGTTTCTGGGGAACAGACATGATTGTATTCATCAGGAATGTATGAAAATACTTTTTAGCAGCAATCATAGAAAGAAAGTGATTATTGTACAGTTGCTGAAGGAATTATCCTAGGGATTTTATCCACACTGCTGACTTTTTAGCCATTATACCTATTCAAACATATTTGAAAATACCCAAGCAAAAATGCCAGAGTATTGGAAATAAGGAAATGAATACTGTAATGTTTAGGCCAAATCCAATTTTTTTCTTGATCTTTTGTATTCCAAGATACATCAAAGGGTACCTCAGCATATTTAGACTGTGAGGATAACAATACTATAGCTAACTATTAGCAACTTTAGTTCAATAGCTGCTACATTTATGGTAACAGCATACAACGAAAACCAGGCAATCAAGCTGCATCTCTCAGACCCCTGATTCAACTCATCCTACCTCTAAACAAAATACACCGGAATTTAACACCCTTCCATTAACAGTTAAATGCAAGATGATGTGCAGAAACATAAAAAAGACTACACAGATATGGATCAAATAAGATATTTCAGTTTTATGCATTATTTAACTCTACATATCTCCTCACCAAAAGTAAACAGACTATTATTTTTTGGCCCCCACAGTAAAAGAAACAGAAGAGAAACTTGGAAGTGTTCCTGCAAATGCTAGTGTTTAAATTATCAATATTCTAATAACCAACACACCATACAGAATTTTTTATTTAAAAGAAAAATCCAAAAACACCTCTTCAAAAAAGAAGAGAAGAAAATCTTCACCACCTCTAACTTACCTTGCTTAGCACTTTCCAGGTGTGAGATGTTCAGATTCACTGTGGATTGCCAGCTCCCAACTCATGTGATGTCTCAGCCTGCACTATGCTGGTGATATCACACCCACCATAAAGCTCATGAAATAGGTGTCACTGTTTTACAGTTGTGCAAAATGTTTGAAGATTTGATTTTCCTAGTTTCTCTCACAGGGAACAGTATAGGAATGTATTTATAATTTTAGCAAACTATGAAACATCATATTGCAGGGGTGGATAACATTTAGCCAACATACCAGATGTGGCCTAGCTACTCATATTATGTATGGTCCACAGCATCATCTCTGAGCATGTGGGCTGCAGCATGTCCATGACCCACACTGTAACTCTATGCACTGGTAGCAACAAATTCCACAGCCCAGCCACCATAACAACTGTACCATTACAATGAGCGGCGGAAGCCTAAGAGAATCAAGGCAGAGCTGCTCGTTAGTTAGGGGAAATGGCTCAAACTGAGAAAAAGTTGTCCACCCCTGCTACACTAGAATAGATGCTTAAAAGGAGGTGGTGGTGGAATATTACCTTACCCCTAAAGACAGCTCCAGTGTGGTTCTGTAGTGGGTATAGGATCACCAGCATTGTGCATGTAGTGTCATCATATGGATCAAGAGCTAGCAATTCACTGTGGGGGTTTGAACATCACAAACCTGAAAAACAAAAGAAAAAAGGGAATGGTTTATTTTACTTGTATGATACCCATACTTTCATTGGCTATCTGAGTTACATTTTCTGTTTCCTGTGAATTTCTTTTAATATGTCATTACAAAATCTGGATAACATTTTTTTTAAAAATTAATCTTTAAGAAATGTACCTGCCATTTAGATCCATGTACTGCATTTGGAAAGGTGTTCCAGAGATTTCAAAAAGCAATCAAAGATTGCATTCCACAGTTTTAAAAATTCACACTGCAATGTATGTAAAATTAACAAATTACAATAAAAATAAAATGAGACAATGTGGCATAGTGCTTTGCGTAATGGGACTAGGACCCTGGGAGACCAGGACAAAGACAATGGTAAACCACCTCTGAAAAAAATCTTGCCAAGAAAACCTTATGAGAGGGTCACCGTAAGTCAGAATCAACTTGAAGGCACATCGTAACAACAGCAGAAAATGGAACTCTACTCAATATTCCTGGAATGTATATTTTCAGTTCAAACCCACTAATTGTTTCTTAACAATATTCAAATTTGCATACAGTACTAGAGATGCCATAAAATAAGTAAGTGAATCTGTTTCTGAGGAAAATAATCAAAATGTAATGTGTGACTGATACACATCACACACATTGTTTGTTGTTATTGTTTTGTGCCTTCAAGTCATTGCTTTAAGTCATTGTTTGTGTCTCTGTCAAACAGAGAGTGATCTAAAATAGATATGGCTCACAGATCATTCTGAAACAGTATTGTCTATCTTTCTGGGTCATTCTTCAGTTTTGACTATTTTTATTTTTAAATTTGAAACAAAGTTTTGTTTTTGTTTTATTTGGTGGCAGGCTGCTACTAATGCCAAAGAATGAGCAAAAAATTAATCTGATCTACTTTAATGTCTCTTTATTAGAGATATGTACTAAGATTTTGATAAGACCTTAAATTTGAAAACTAATCGGTTTGGCTTAGACTGATACACAGGTGGCCTGATTCAACTATGGGCTGAATATTCATCTTGATCTGAAAATCCAGATCTTCATTCTTTTCACTGTCTGTCAATGGAAACGAACAAATTGATGCTATTTTTTTCCTATTTTTTTCAGGTTGAATGAAATCTATATTAGCACCTCAGGAGAGGACTGCACCTGCCAAATTTTAGATAAATAGGTACAGGGGTATTTGGTCTTGATCTTTCTTCTTTGCTGGTAACTTTTTAAAATTTCTTGGCACAACTGGGTACTTTCAAGTATAGTGATGCTTTCTTAGGAGAATCAAGGTTGCCAAGTTTCGGAACAACACAAACATGGACATTTGTACATGAATAGTACTTTACAGTTTGGTGATATTTTTTAAAAAAGTGCACACTTATCCACCTAGGGAATAATTGTTATAGAAATGACAAACAGAATAGAGTTGGTCTTAGTTAAGAAATCAGCACAATTTCAGAGGTCTGGTTCAGTATTCATGAGTGGGTGCGGTGGTGATGACTTGCTTTCTTTTCCTCCCATACTAATGGGCATTTGGCATGAAAATGGAATACATCATAGAGATGTCCCTAGATAAGACTGCAAAGTTGCTACAGGACAGGAAGTTATGATGAATAAGAAACAATTTAAAACCTTTGTCATTTTGTTTAACTGGTACCAAGGTCATAGAAAGTGAAGACAAGTAGGTAATATATATGGAGCATATAGGGAAAGATGTAGAAAGCTCTGAAAACTCAGCGTTTATCAAACAAGCACCCAGTTATGATGTTAAATACTTTTAATACTGGGAAACAAAACTCGTAACTGACTTTATCTATGTTGCAATACAGATATCTCCCCAGAATGTGTGAGACTGGAGAGCTCTGGTAAAACATTCACTGTGGTTAGAAGGTAGAGCTACCAGGATGGGAGTAAATGTATTGATTTTTTTGGAGATGCACTGTCTGCCTCTAAATCACAAATTAATATTCACAGATGTCCCTCTAACCCAAAAATTAATCTTCAGGAGTTTTCAGCTAAGGATTTGATCCCCTTTGGAGGAGTCCTAGTTCAATCTGTGATACCTCAAGTATCTATCCAAATCAGCCCAGTTTGATCTGGGATTTATCCAACTCTGAAGCACACCTCACTACTATACTAGAGAACCTGTTAAGCTGCAATTGAAAATTACACTTTACTGACCAATGTTTATCTGACCCTTTTCAGTGCTGAGACAGCCTATCACAAAATGATCAGTAAACACGTTTGCAAATTAGACAATGAATTCATAATGAACTGTTTGATAACATAGCACCTTAATCTCAAAAAGAATCAAAATTCCAAACCATTTTTCAAATTCTGAATATTCTAGGCTATCAGTGGAAAGAAAGAAGAGCATATGAGTCTAAGAAAGGTGGTGGCAGACTACATAATCTGGAAGAATACTCTCAATCTCTCAACCATTATCAAGAGATCAAGGAACATTACATCTTTGACTTCCTTGAACTAAATCCTATTGTAAGTTCCAGTTACAGTAGACTCAGTGCATCAATAGCAATTTGGTAAATCAACATTTATATATGTTTCACTGATTCTTACTCCAGACAGGACTAACAACAGGATTCAGGGATTAATCACTTCCTTTTCAGCCTAGACATTTCCAGTTCCTGTTACATTTATTGGGTCCTCATAATTTGTCAGCCCTATGCCTCTATCCTTTCCAATTTTTTCCCTGGAACAAAATACACTATTTAAAAAAGGCATACTGTATTCTACATATACTATACTAAACACTACAGAGTGAAGCTATATTTGCGCACCCAAGTTTTATCACAAAAATAATATTCAAATTTACAACCAATTATACTTTCTAATCTCTTATCACTATATCACTTTTTAGTTTGAGTAATTTCAATATCATATACCTTTACTTCACTTACAAGATATCATTAAATAGTCTTCAGATGTGCTCTTGCCATCATCATCATCTTCTGTTTTTATAGTAACTGTAGAACCAGGAACAGTGCCAGCTGCTTGAATCACAGTTTCCGTATCTGAATTGGTTACAAGAACCTCTTCTGAAACCATTGTGGGAGAGTCAGCTCCTGACACAGAATCTTGTACCACATGTTCCAAATGTCCATCTGGCCCCGTAACTAGATCAGCCACAAAAACCTGTTCAGGAACTCTAACAGTTTCTGTTATTAGATCAGAAGTCAAAACATGATCACTGGTATCTAGTGCTTCTTCAATAGCAACATCAGCTTCCAATACAGATTCTGGAACAATCACACCTTCAGTAACAACATCAGTTTCAGTTATGATATCAGGTCCTTGGACAACTTCAGCTGCTAGGCCATGATCAAGTGTTATTCCATCGTCTGTGACAACATCGGAAACTAGTACAGCTTCAGGGACTGACACAACAATATGGTCTCCATCAATGTGAGCGGTACCAGCCATTCCAGCCACTATGAAACAATTATAAATGAGGAAACATATTAATAGATGTATTGTTCTAATATATTAATATGCATTTTAAATTGATGACTTCAGTTCTCTAGAGCATGCTCCAACCTTCCAATTCAGTTTCAAAAGAACATAATAGCAGGGGATTCTCCATTTTTTTTACAGCTATAATATGTAGAACTTCTTTTAAAAAGCTCAAAATGTAATTACGGTTTTGTTTCTACTTGTGTCAAACCTGAACTAACCATATTTATCCATGAACATAGGACATGACTATTCACATTTATTAAAGAGTAGGAACCAATAAATTCACAGGACTTGCCTCTCAGTGATCAAGCTTAGGATTCTGGTGCAAAGAATACAAATAACTGAAAACTGATGTCAGATGTTTCCTGCCATCCTGCTTGTTAATGTGGCAGATTTCAGGTCTCTAAGACCTATAACCCTGAAATCATCCAAACAGGGCTTAGTGCAAAAGAAATATATTTGGAATGCGTGAATCCTGAGTCTAGGAATTTACTCTTGGTATAAACTATTCAAAACTCACAGATCTTCTACATAAAAATCAGTCTCTAAATTTCAGCAGTATAAAATTTGGGGTTTCGTTTATTCTACCTTGCTTTCTCCCTAGCCCTGGGACTTATAACAGCTTACAAAAGTTAAAGCAAATACAGCTAAAAGTTCACAAAATATGAATACAATTAAACTACTAATCGCATTAAAAGCATACCCATTAAAAGAAAAAAAAATCTAGAAAACAAAGCACATTATCAAAGGCTCCTCCTCATCAGTGTTAGGTCCACAAAGGCCTTCCCAAAGAAAAAAGTCTTCACCTGATTATGGAAGGATAGCAAGGACGGGATCAGTTAAGCCTCTCTAGGAAAGGAATGCCAGAGTCTGAGAGTAGCCACTAGGAAGGTCCTGTCCTGTGTTCCCACCAGAGGTACCTGTGAGGGTGGTGGGACAGAGAAAGGCTGCCCCTGTAGATCTCAAACCACAGGCAGGTTCATATTGGAGAATATGACCCTCAGAACACATGGACCTGAGCCATATTGTGCTTTATAGGTGATAACAAGCACTTTGTATTGTGGCTAAAAACAGACTGGCAGCCAAGAGAGCTGCTCTAACAATCTTAGGCCATTTGAGGCCCCTCTCTAAACTGTAAACCCCAGGATTCCATAGGATGTTGAAAGTGGAATAATGGCACTTATAACGGTCTAGTGTGAAATTACCTTAGCTGTTCAGTTTGGCAGCCATGTAGGTCTGAAAAGGTATTCAGTAGTGTTTTGTAAATTTAGCTATGGGAAATGGGAAAAGTTGAATAGAGACTTGAGGACCAAAAGCCAACCTCCTTCTCACTTGTCAACAGTTACAACTGCAACTTCAGCACCAGCAGCTGCCAAGAAGGAACAGCCTTACTCATTGCCCCTCACCTCCTCTCTTTCCCTTCTGCCCTGTCATCTCCTTGTTGAAGTCTTGCTCCTCTTCTCTCCCCTCCCACTCTGGTCATCAATCTCCACCATCACACATGTTTTGCTGAAACTATCCAGCTGAAAGATTGCCTCTCAAGAACTCCACTTGATTATACCTCCTCTTCCTTTTTGTCCTGCCCTTTTCTTCCACAAACAATGCCCCTGTCAAACACTGACTCCTGCCATGTGGGGACGTGCAGCTTTGTTGCTGCAGCAAATCTAAGCCTAGGAAGTGCTGTGCCTGTTGATACAGGCTGGATGCTAATTTGGGTTACAATTTGCTAAGTTTAAGCCCTGAAAATGCAAAATGCATGGAGGAAGTAGCTAAAACATAAGATTTAAAACAGAAAGCATTCTGTATTAAAGAGTGCACGAGTTATTGAGAGCCAGAGACTGCTTACTTTCAGGCAGAAGGCCTACTCAATTGTAAACAAGATAAGAGAGTATCTACCAGACATGACCAAGAATAAACTTATGGCAAGTGCCACGATAGCTGCTGCCACTGATTAGCTGATACAATCAGGCTGGAGAATAGCAAAAGTCAAGATTTAACTATGCACAGTTTGTTGATATTTATTTCCAATGATCTGACTGGAGGAGAGGATTACTGACACAAACAAGGACAAATAGAGTTATCCTATCCAACTGGACTGATAGGCTGGTGGAGGCTAGGGAGAGAAAAAAGGAGTGAAAAGGAGGTAACAATTAGACTGGTTGTCAGTCTCCAGGGTATGAGGAGGCTATATCACCTTCAAGCTGTGCTGCTCCTGACAAATGGCTCAACAACTCAGATATGCTGATGCTGGTAAGAACCAACTGCTGTTCTGTGCCTCCAAATTGTTTCCAACTTATACTGACCCTAACGCAAACCTATCACATGGCTTTCAGACCCCAAAATTCCAGAATCTTTTTCAAGTGTATTTTAAATAGCATGGGGGACAGAATTGAAGCCCAAGGTACCCCACAGGTCAAGAGCCAAGCGCTGAACACCACCACCAGTGTCTAGGTTCATTCCCTAGGAAGGAATGGAACCACTGTAAAACAGTGCCTCCAAGTCTCATCCAAGAGAGGTAATCTGCAAGGATACCATGGTTGATGCTATCTGAAGCTCCTGAAAGATCCTGTAGAACTTGTTGAAATGATAGAGTATCAAAACAGGCAAAATGGAATGAACTGGAAATCTGAAACAAGAGCTATAGACGGAGATGTGGTCATCTTGTTGAAGAAGATTTGCATATCAAAACCTCCCCCTCCTCTAGAATAAAGGGGAACAAAAATAGCAAAGCAAGGCCTAGAGCAGAACAACCATTAACTCTATGCTAGCTAAGCCCAGGATACACCCTGGAGCCTGTCACTGGCCTTCCATAGAAGACCACGCCTCTCTCTCTCTCTCACACACGCACACTCCTCCCCTTTGCTATCTTGCTTCTAGCACTTTCTTTCTACTATGCTAGTCAATCCACCAAGAAGTTGGTGAGTTAAGAATGAAGCTACTATCTTCTCTAATCCTTTTGTTACTTAGTTAGGATCCAGTTTCTCCAATGCATATATTATAAAGGTTATTAGTAAATCTTCTAAGTTTGGAACCTGAAACTTTCTGCCTTGTTCTGCTTTCCAAGTCAGTCTCCATTCAGGGAAGCCACACAGAGATTGGGACATGCTTTTTCTGCAACTCTGCTAAAAGAAAGCTAATTCCTAACAGCTTTAGCTTTCATAGAATTTCCCAAAAGGGCTAGCACCCTGGGAAACTCTAACTCCCAACATTTGGGGGGGGGGTTATGGGCCCAGACTCTCTTTTTTTGGGGGGGGTTGCTTCATCTGATCATCATGTGGTTGCTGGTACTGCCTGCTTAAACAATAGGAGATTAAGAGAAGATGGCTGCAGCTAGTCCTAATCCATTTCTTACTACTGAAAAATTAAATGGGAGTAACTATAAAACCTGGTCATGGAATGTCCAGATGCAATTAACTACAATGTAACTATTTAATGCCGTGAAAGGACAAAGGCCCACAGCAGCAGGCACACAGCAAGAAAAGTTTGATCAGGATGATGAAATGGCAGAAGCTTACAGAACTAACAGTCATACTACAGTTGTGTACCAATGTATTGTCGACCAATGTGACTAAAGCTGTCTTCTTCCCATATTCAGATCTAAAAGCATACTGAAATGGTTCTATATAATCCAGAACACCTGAAGCTGGGAGGCCACTACACACTCCGGGATCTCGCCCACAAATGGAACGTTGGAAATAGCCCAATAGTTATATAATATGGTGGGAGAACTTTTTCAACAATGGCCATACCACTCCCTTCTTTAAACATGATGGAACTCTGCTTCGTTTAGCAAGACACTGACCACTCCCTCTGTCTATTCAGTCAGTCTCCCCTTGGCCTTTTTTTACAAGCCAGGAAAGGCAAGGGTCTAACACACAGTAACTCTTACTTCTCTCCAAGAATCCTGTCCACATCCTCAGGAGATCTTCATCATAAAGTATCCATTATCGTTGGACAACCAGTGGCCAAAGTTACAACTACTGGAGCTGTATTAATTACATAATCCAAGTCAGAGTGGATGCGAACTATTTTATCTGTGAAGTGCCAGTCAAACTGTTCAAAGTGGGCTGCCAAGTAGTCTGAATTTTCCTATTGTGGGTCAGCATTGTAAAAGACCTCTGACTGAAACAGCTCCAGTGACTGACTATTTGCAGACAATGGTGGCAGAAAAGAAACATTTCTTCTTCTTCTTCTTCCTGCTTATCACAAAGCAAGTCCTCAGAGAGGCTCTAGTCTGCTTGATCAAACCCTGCTGAGTTTTCTGCCAATGTCGCTCTAGTCACCATCTCATTTCTTTCATTGCTGCCAGCCTTCTGGAAACCCAGGAGCTGGTTTGGCTCCACTCCATGAGAGGAGACACTGAGAAACAATTGTATCCAGAGTCCAGGCCATTCTCCTGTTCCAGAGGTTGACCAGCACTTCAAATGAACTGTCTGCTGAGGCAGCAGGAAACTCACCAGGGGTCATCAGGAAGCCATTCAAATCCCTCAGCCTCCTGAAGCAAACCATCTCAATCAGTGCTCCACCACTGCAAAGATCCTGAGTCCCAGCAAGTCTAAATTCCAGCAGGTAGTGATGAATGGAACTATAGATAGCAATTCCACTCCCAGATTACCATTACTTCACCCAGCATAGAGAATGAAGATCAAAGTGTGCCTACCAGCATCAGTGGGCCCAGATTCCACTTGAACAAACCCATGGTTTTCACAGCAGATGTGGAGTCCTGACCCAATTCCGACAGGACAGTCTTTGCATGGATGTTCAAGTCACCCAGCAAAACAAGCTGACGAGCTTATGCAGGACTGCCCTGGCTACCACAGGAAGGGAGATAGTTAAGCAGTAGCATAAGGAGAACACCAACAGAATCTCTAATCTATCCTGGATACTCAACCATCACCTTTGGATACAACACACTGTAACACAGAAGACTGTAGTTAAGGAGACGGAATCCCAAGAAACCACTACAACATCATCTCCCTGCTCTCTAGGCCTTACTTGCTGCTGCATAAAGAATCCTGACAGTCAAAGATTTAATACCCACCCCAGCTTCATTTGGTCAGGTCTCTCTGATACATGCCAGGTCACTGTGCTCATTCAGGATCAAGTCCTGAATGGCAGTTCTTTCACCATTCATCAACCTGGCATTAACTAGCAACATTTTCAATCCAGGGGGCTGCTTATTTGAGCTAGGAGACAGCTTGGGGCCAACTAGCACTTTGTTGTTGTTTCTTCTCCGATGTGACTGTTTCTCCCTTCTGTATCTCCCTCTCAGCTCTACAATTATGATGGCTGTTCCCTGAAACCCAAAATCTCCCCTCCTTTTGAAAACATATCCTTCCTGTTGTAGACCAGCAGTACTCGCAAAGATGGTAAATGCAATCAGTCCCCATTCTTTCAAACAGCAGGACAGACTCTGGTCCTTGTACTCCCACAAAGTTGTCCCCTTCAATGGCAACTGCACACAAGGAGTCCTGCTTTTATCTGCCAGCTCCCACAAATGCTGCCATGCATATGATAAACAGGGCTGACAGACTTGCAACTTGTTTAAAAGCTCAACTGTCTCTCCTGGTGGCTTCCAAAGGCCATGCTTTGCCCACTCTGTTATAAAACTGATCTGACAAAAATTCAAGCAAGTCCAAATTAACACAAACAAACAAACAAGCAAACAAAAACCCTAATGTCATTCCAGTCTGTATTATAAGCCATACGCAATCTTGATACACTGATGAGGTTTTGCTTTTGTCTACTACGACAAAAAACTGGTAACAGTACAGGACAAGAGAGGCAGCCATTTTTGTCACCCAGATACTATCCTACGACCAGATTCCTGGGCCCTAAATCTCCTATCCTGAAGTGGTACAAAGCTCTACTTGCTGTAGTACTTTTGGCACCCATATTAGGAAGTGTTAATTCACAGTATATTCTGACTGATTAACAAATAATTTAAATTAAAAATACAAGACTGTTGTTGTTTTTACCAAAATCCTGCATAATCATAGTGTGAGGCATTTTGGATTCCTGTGTCTGCAATCCAAGGCTTCCACCACCTGGATCCATAATCATATATGCTCATTCACAAACTGTAAAAAGAAAATTATACAGAAATCAGTATTTACAAAATCAGTCTCATAATAATGTTTTATCACTGCACAGAATTAAGTGAAAATATATTTAGGAAGCACATATAGGAGCAAACAGTATTAAAATCACTGAAGAATGAGACACTACGCTCTATTACTATTTGGAGAAAATGAATTGTATAAGAGCTTTTTATTTATTAATCCAGTTGTTAAAGTTGCTGTAGGTTTTTATAATTTTATATAGGTTTTTAATGTTTTTAATGTTATAACTTATTTTTGGAAGCCACCTTGGGTCCCATTCTGGGACAAAATATGCATACAAATATGATAAAAACTGTAAATAAAAATAAATAGATAAATTTAGAAATGAAAATACACATACACATACCAAGCATAAATACAACTACGTACAGTGCAATTCTAAATTAGTTTATTCAGAAATATATCTCACCATGTTCATTGGAACTTAGTCCAGGATAAATCTGCATTCATAGCATGAACAAAGTAAGAGGTACCTAGACCTCTTATGGAATTTAAGTACATATAAATAAAAATGATGCATATAATATTTTGTAACTGAAGTTTTTTGTGAGTAGATTTTTTGTTGCTGTTTTTTAGTGTTTTGAATATACAGTGGCCCTACAACTTTAGTGAGGGTTCAGGGCACAGAACCCTCATGAAAGTAAAAAACAAACAAACACACAAACACACACAAGTAACTCTCCTCCCAAGTAAGTGCTCCCTCCCATTTCCTTCAGGGCTCCTCCTCCCATTCCCCTGTTTTTTGCCTGGGCAGGTGTGCCTTCCTTCTCTGCACCCAGGCAAAATGGGAGTGGGCAGCCCCACAGGTGGAAAACATATGCATACCCACCCCCCCTCCATTCTCTTGCCTGAGCGCCCAGCCGCGAGGCAAGCAAATGGAGGGGAAAACACCTCTCCCCATGCCTTCTCCTGCCATCGCCCATGCCTGCTGCCTTCTTTCTGCGCACCCACCTGGCCGGAAGGCAAGTGAAGGGAAAGGGAAACACCTCCCCTCTTCTCCTGCTTGTCGCCCATGCACACTGCTTTTTTTTTTGCACAGCTGCCTGGCTGAAAGGCAAGTGAATGGAGAGGGAAATGCTTGCACGTGTGAAACTTTACCCTTTGCATTTGCTTGCCTTTTGCCAGGGCACAGAGAAGACAGGGAGAGCACCTGGGCAAAAGGCCAGGGAATGGGAGAGGAGAAATGCGGGGGAAGCAAGCAGGCCACGAATAATCAAATTCATGAGGGTCAAACCTACCAATGTGTTGGGAGGACTGTAGAATAGCAAGGGGCCCGTGCTATATACATAGCACTAAGATCACTAAGAAAGAAAAGGTTGTGACAGGACCCCATTATGAGGTCAAGGGAACCCCAACGTCTCTGTGCATATCTTAAATGATTTTTATGTTTTAAAATAAAAGAACCAGATGTATCACCTTAAAAATGCCAGATTTATGCTGAAGATGTACCACCAGTGCACACTGTGATTTTCTATATCCTATTTTACTCTAATGCTGCACCAACTATGTCACTCTGCAAACATATCTGACACCTGAATACTCTACTCCATCAATGCATCTAAGGAAGTGGACTGCAGTCGACAAAAATTTATGCTAATCCCAAACAGTTAATTTTGTAGATGCCACAAGACTCCTTTCCCTTCTCTTCTTACTCCCTCCTCCCCTGCTTTTAAATAATTAAACAGACTAACACAGTAATCTCTTTTAAATACGTAAAGCTTTTGATTTATTTCAAAAAATCCAATCCAAATGTTAGGCTTTCTAGAAAATAATGGATTCTGAAACTTTTTTAAATGCCAATATTATGCTTCAAAATTACATTAATTTTTTCATGAGATTTACTTCACATTTGGTCAGCTATTTTTTGCAAACATAGAAAGTTAAAAGCACGGGTAACATTTCACCTGACAAAAAAATGGAATTCTCTTAATGCCAGATGTGCTTTGCTTTGCTCTGGATAATAATTCTAACTCATTTTTGAGTTATGATTCCTTGGACCTAACTTTGAGAATATTTTTCTTGCTTTCATGAAATTCAGGTTCAATGGGTCTCATTCCTATGTAGCTACCCACAACCACCCAGAGAACCACATCCAGATATTTAAATTGCATGATGGGCTGTAAGGAGTATTGCAAGCAACACGCACTCACAAGAGTGCTATAACTTCACAAGAAGTATGGGCTCCCAAGTGTTTTTAATTTCTTCTTCTGAGATAATACTTGCATATTAAGGTAGAAACTACTGCTGGGTCCACGAGGCAGCATTTTTTTAACAACTAATTTATTCAGTTGATTTATATCCTGGTTTCTCCTAATATGGGACTCAAAGTGACACCCAGGGCAAAAGTACATCAACACAAATGACTTTCATGAAGATGATGTACACTATAAAGACGGAGCACATACAGAAAGACTGCCCAGGAACGCTGCATCAGTGCTTCCCTGCAGCTGGAATTCTGACCCTAAGCATCTGTAATTTTATTTACATGGGGATAAGCCCACCTGAACTGCAACATTTACTATTCTCTGTCGTCATCAATTCCACAGCAGCTTTAATAGTGTTGTAGCAACCACTAAATCAGATAGGTTGTTGTGGGTTTTCTGGGCTTTCAGGCCGTGTTCTATTAGCATTTTCTCCTGACATTTTGCCTGCACCTCTGTCATCTTCAGAGGATCTTCCTCTGAAGATGCCAGCCACAGATGCCAGGGAAATGTCAGGAGAAAATCCTAATAGAACACAGCCTCAAAGCCCAGAAAACCCACAACAACCTATGGATTTCAGCTGTGAAAGCCTTCGCCTTTACACCTAAATCAGATGTTTTAATTACACTCATCTGAGGAAGTAAGTTCTTGCAGTTCATCCATGCATTCAAACCTGCTACAATGTTGCAAGATTGGGGTGTATTCGAATTTGGAATAGTTTCTCAACAAATAGAGAAGAGAAATCCAAGTATTATATGGGAAACAAAGTCTCAGGAGTATGAACTCAAAGTGCAGCTCGCTTCTGCCTGAAGGGTCGGGTTGTTTTTAAAAGAGGTAAAATGATGCTTCTAAAACACCAGATTTTTTTTTAAACCCTCATGCGTGTGTAGGTATGTGTATACATATCATGCGCGCTCGCAGCCTCGCTCTTTCTGCGCGCCGTGCCAAGGAGGTCCTTGAAGACTGAGCGTGCGTGAGGCGGGGGCGCGCATACCTACACATACATACGTACAGACACACACATACACACTCGCAACCCTCCTCTTCCTCTCGCTTCCAATCAGGGCCCGTGATGCGCAAACAATAAAGCGGCGCTCTGCAGCCCGGGTCGGGCAAAGGGGGTGGGGTTGTACCCATCCTTCCCCGGGGCGGTGTTGCGCGGCTGAGGGAGGGCAGGGAGCCAGCCAGCGGTGCCTAGTGCCGGGCCCGCCAGAAGACGGACGATGAGGGGCCGGCCGGGCGGCCGGCCGGGGAAGACAACCAAGACCGGTGGTGGGAGAGAGGGGGCGGCGGCTCAGAGATCTCCTCCCTACGGGAGCCAGAGAAAGGGATCGGGAGGCTCTCCGCGCACCGCCCTGTTTCGGCCTCTACCTGCTCCGTCCCTAACCGTCCCGCGAACAGAGGCCTGCTACTGAAGCCGCCGAGGCCCGGCGGCAGTGAGGAAGGAGAAAGGAAGGACTGGGAAAGCGGAATAATTTATTTGTTTAGGAGCCAATTCTGTGCCGGGGGAGGCAAGGTGGGCGAGGGCGGGGGAGGAAGGCCGCCGCTGGGCCGCCTCCCGGTGCTGGCCGGCCGCCGCCATTTTGTTCGCCGCCATTTCCTGGCCGCCTCCTGGGCCCGGACGCGGCCTCGGCGGCGGCACGGCAACCCAACCCTCGCGCTCCCGCTTGTTCTGAGGGGACCCGAGCGGCCTATACGTTGCGGCCAAGACCGGAAATAAATTAAAGACGCCTACAGGCGGGCAGCCCCCGGCGGCGCGGGTAGGCCTCGGAGCGCGGCCTGGGCCGAGGCCTAAAGGGCCTGGCGCCTCCTCCCCCGCCTCCTCCCTCCTAGGCGTGCATGGAAGGAAGGTCTGCCTCCCCCGCCGAGCCCCGTCCCGCGCCTAAAACGCCCCGCTCCCTCCCCCGTCGTCCTCCTCACCTCGGCTCGGCGGGCTGGGGCCCGGCCGGGGGGCGGGCAGAGGCCGGAGGACTCGGCCGCCTCGGCTGCCGCTTTTCGGGGCCTGGCATTCGGGGTCCGCCAGGTCCGAGGCCTGCACCAATCACAGGCTCGGGCTCGGCGGCGGCAGCGAGGCGGGCGAGAGAGAGCGAGCGCGCGCGAGGGAGCGCCAGGCCTGCTCGCGCTCTTTCCCCCCTCCCCTCCCTTTCTCGGCTTCCCCTCCCCCACCCCCAGTCTCGCGACCAGCCGTTGGCTGTAACGCGTCACTCAGGCGCTGGCGGGCGACGCTCCCCTGCGCGCGCGCCCCCTGCTCTTCCCAGCCCCCCCCTTCGCCCCGGCGGTCCCTCGAGCATGCGCAGAAAAGCGAATGAAGTTGGAGCTGCCAATACTGGCGGCTGGCGGTGGGGAGAGAGCGAACAAAAGGACAGAGAGGGATCCGGATTGACTGCGGTGGAAGGAGAGCGGCGAGATCCGGGGGGATCGTGGGGTTTGCCCTGTAATGTGAGCCCCAAAGCCAGAGGGATGGAAGGCCTGGGGCGGAGGAACCCGGGGATGCGTTTGTTTGTTGGGGGGGGGGTTAATGTTTTCAAACAATAGCTTTTGTCTCAACTTTTCTGCAAAAACACAGCCTCGTGCATTACAGCAGCTTTCAGCATCTTGGTAATCAGTGCAGCTCCGTGCATCACAATGTACCTCGTTTATCCAAAATGCAATAAAAGGAACTGGAATGCATGTTGTTGGGAGTCATTTGCTTTTGGTCAAATATAGCAGGTTATTTTTCTACCTTTTTTTTTTTTTAGAATTTAGTTAATAAATCTTTTGCGTAATAGGTCTTTCTCAAACTCTGGCGCAAAGACTGAGGCTCTAATCATGTCCTCATGGCACCTGGAGGTTAGCTTCACTGAGTTCAAAGAGACCACTGAATTGCGCTGTGGGCTGTCTATAGTATTTGGTTTATCACCAAATAAAAAAAAAGTGATAATACTGAATGCAGTATTGAAAGCAGTCTGAAACTTATGCGTGCTTTGTCAGGGCTAAATCCAATTCAGTACAGTTATGATTTGTATGAGCATGCATAGAATTGTTACCCTTAAAAGCTGTTACTATCAGTTGCATTATGTTCCCTCTCCATTGCTTTGATACTGTGCTAAAACCAAGGTTTGATCCATTGTGTTTGGCTCGTCTTGCTTTAATTTGTTAACAGTTACTTTCTAAAAGATGCTCATCAAAACAGCTATTATAATTTAATGCAATTGTTCCTTGCCTGTCCAGTTTCAAAATAGGAAGTTCCCATTCCTAGCTTTGCACAAGAGAGCAAAAGGTCATAAACACCTCCTTCAGAGTTTCTGCTTCACTTACACTGAGCACTAGAAACTTATTATTTCTTTTTGGGAGTGGAGGAAACATAAAACATGCTTTCAGATTTTTTTCCCCAAATTCATTATGAATGGCTTTTGTTTGTATCTGTACAACCGGAAATCAAGACAAGCAGCATATTGTGCCCAGTGTGTTCCGTGCCCGCCAACAGGGATGCCTGCGAGGTATAAAGACAAATTGCATGACTACTGTTCGGTGGGAACGTTTGCAAAGGCCGTGTCTCTTGGTAGGGACAGTGGCATTCTCGTGCAACCTTAACATAAATCTGATCATCTGGAAATAATCATTTTCATACTTGTGTAAAAGTAGAGTCAGCATCATAATTTATAGCCTGTATTCTACTGCATGGTATGACTGTGTTTTGTCAAGTTCACACAGAGTGCAAGTGGAGCATAATTAGACAGGTTTGAGTTTTTGCTTTAGTCAGCTCTCGGGGTTTGATCATCTGAAGGTTTAACAATTTGCATTCATAGTAACTGGTTTACAGTATTATTATTATTATTATTAATAATAGTATATGTAGCAAACTTAGAAACTGGTTTTAAAAAACATGTAGGGCTGAATTTTGTTCAACAGTTAAAAGGAAATGGCTCACATCTGATGGAAACACAAGAAGACTTAATCTAAGGACTGTTGCTCATGCTATCTTCCCAAGTCATTGATGTTTAGGAAAGATTAATGCCATAGAGGAAGAAGTGCAGGATAGACCTGCTGGATACTCATTATTACTAGAACAAGAAACACATTTAAATATAACAGATGCTTGCTATGCCCAATAAGCATTGGATATACCAGGTGTCCATCTGAAGATGGATTTGTAGTTTGATTTTCTCAGGAGAATTGTTCTGTAGCTTCAAGTCATTTCCAGCTTACAGCAGTCCTAAGTCAGACCTATTAATAGGGTTGGTTTGTTTTTACAAGATTTGTTAGATGAAGTTTGTCCTTGCCTTCTTCTGAGACTGAGAGAGTGTGAGTTACCCAAGGGCACCCAGTGGGTTTCCATGGCCAATTGGGGATTTGGACTGTGCTCTCCAGAGCCGCAGTCCAATGCTCAAACCACTAAACCACACTGGCTCTCATAGTTAGGAGAATAGGGGTGTCAGAAAATCCGGCATGCCCCAAAAAATTTTTCAGCAGGATTCTTGCCAGGCTTTTAATGGTACAAATGTGTTGACTTATGGCAATCCTGTCATGGGGTTTCCTCAGCAGGATTTAGTCAGAAGATTTGCCATGGCTGCCTTCTGAGGCTCCGAGAGTCTGACTTGCCCAGTTGGACCCTGGTCTCCGGCATCCTAGGCCAATACTCAAATCACTACGCCGCATTGGCTCTAGGTGCGCACATAGTCAGAAAGAAACAATTACACAGAAACAAACACAGGGAACCATCTTATATTGAGTCAGGCGATTATTCCATCTGGCCAACTGTCTTTACAAGCTGAGGCTTTCTCATTGCTTGCCGCCTGATCTTTTAGGTCAAATGGTGTTGGGAACTGAACCTGAAGCCTTGTAGGTGCTTTTTCTTTGTGGCACAAGAGGCATGTGGCCAACTGAGGTGGCAGTTTGGGTAGTGGGTTGGCCAGCCCCATAGTTTGAGCCTTTTTGGTATTTCTTGCCTCAGTAGCGTGCAGCAGTGACCGGATGTGATAATGGGGCTTGCCATTATCTAGACTTGGCTGAAGGTGGATACTTCCCTCTTCAGGTAAACCAAGGGTAAATGAGGTCTTGGGGATTAGGTTACCTTTACTGTGGGTCAGCCTCACAGGTCACAGGGGGAGAATTGCCCAATCCAAAGGAAAGAGGTGAGCATCTTGGAGATGCTTCCAGATGCTTCTAGGGAGAAGTTATAAAGTCCTTGCGAGGCCATGTGGGAGAGAGTCGACGAAGGAACATCCTAGAGATGGGATCTGTGCCAGTAGTAGGCGGCAGGCCTCCATGCCTCGCCTCCTGGCCACATTCCTCTCTTAGACCATCTAAGCCTATGAACCCGATTGTGAGTAACTAGAATAAGATAGTAAGTCGCATTAGGGCTGTTTATTATTTTGGAGTTGGCTGATCTAAAGAATGTATCTGTTTTTGTAATTACTTGTAACTTAAGCGTACCTGGGGGGGGGAGCCTCTCATGTGTATTATTGTCTTGTTTATTTGCATGCCTTGAATAAATGCTTTTCTGTAAACCTCTGTTCTTCTCAGTTTCCACGCCAGTCATCGGCACACGCTTAGATAGGACTTCTCTCACTCAGAAGGGGGAGGTGAGAGGGAAGGAAAAGTCCTTAGCATGGAGACTGGTAATCCACTGAGCAGGGTCCCACTGTACTGTTCTGTTAATTCGGAATTCAGTGGGTGGTGGCAGCAAGAATTAGTAAACGCTGGGGGAATTTCCAGGTCCTTTTCAACGGCGGAAATAAACTCCAGTATGACACGGGAACATGACAATTGATAAGAGAGGCAGCCAACATTGAGCAAAGCCACAAGAATATCCAAATATATGCCAGCTTTTATTAAAGAAGATGAGAGGATCTATGGTTTTCTAATCTTTAAGGGTATGGAGACTGATAAGTATGTAGTCCGCATACAATCAAGTCTTTAGGAAGAAAGTTGAAGAAGACCAATGGCTGGAGTATTGCGCTCAAGGATAGTAAATGCTCCAACACTGTGCATTTGCCGTATTTATCAAAAGCTTCTAGGTAAATTTAGCCTGTGGGCGCCCAAACTTGTAGGGGTTTCCTGCTCCATTCAGGTAACTGATAGGTTGAGGGTTACGCTCATAATATTCAGGTCGAGGAAACAGCGAGGAACTTGATGTCTGAAAGGCAGTCAAAATGAGGATCGACTAGTGCATGGCAAGGATTTCACGAACAAAGACAGTGGACTCAGAAGGTGGAGGATTCTTATTGGGAATTTTAAAACAAAGGTGGGTTGGAATAGACGGTTCTCGGGATTTGTTCTAACTCAGTAAGTCTATACTTTTGTGAAACATCAAACCCAGTTAGGGTTTCAAGCATAGTGATTTGGATACTTCTGCACACAGTGGTATGGGAGAAGGGAATGTCCCCAAAGAACATTCCCCCATGCCACTGCTGCTCATTTTTGAAAGCATGGCATTGTCATCATTGGCAAATCAAGCAGTGGAGGCTATAGAAGCTCTCATGGATCTCAATATGCCTCATGGCCCATGTGTTGCCTAACCCTGCTCTAGGATATGTACGCATATCAGAGTATACATAGGCTGGGCTATTTACATTCTGTTCTTTGTCTGCAGCCCAGTTACGCTTTGCCTATGTCTATCCAGTTCCTATAGCTCTCCAATCTCCTCATTAGACATTAAGAGTTCCTTTTTACCCAAAAGACTTCCATGCACCTTGTCTCTCATGGTCTTTCCCTGAGCCTCAAAACCTTGTCTGTACTGTATATCTAACTAAGTAGCTGCTTGTTATATTTCAATGCTATTCCTGTACATAAACCAAGCATTTGATCACTCCAGTCTCCAGCTGGTTGGCTATTGGATGCTTCCCTCCCACTGGCATGCCCTACTTTTTGTTTGTGTTAAAAATCATTACACATTAACTGCTTGAGAACATGCATATGGTTGCACGCATGCAGACAGGAGCATGTGGTATCCAGTAAGAACAGGCAGATTTCAGCTTGTACAAGAAGGTTCCTGTTTTGTTCCTTCTTTATGTCGTCTCAGGTTCTCCCTAGCTTTGGGAACAGCATGACATGAGTGAGAGGAAAAGGCAGAAGAAATTGGACATGCCTCCATTTCCAAGTACAGTTACCTTTTGTTCATGGGAGAGGTTCTCTCAATCATGGAATTTTTAAAACTGCTTATATGTAATCAAGGTTATTTTTACGTACTTGAAACTGTTGCATAGGCATAGCTGTAAATGGGTTTTCTGCCTCGTAATCTGCATCAGGAATCTCACTGTCCATGTAGCCACGCTGACCACCTTGAGGAGGTGGGCCCACAAAAGCATTATTACCCGTTGGAGCAGCTCTTCTCAGTGGCTGATGAGGATTAGAGCTGTCATAATAAAATGAAACACTTCATGAGATTGTG
Source organism: Iguana delicatissima (assembly GCA_948472985.1). NCBI lineage: Eukaryota > Metazoa > Chordata > Lepidosauria > Squamata > Iguanidae > Iguana > Iguana delicatissima. The sequence continues at coordinate 1,054,011 of CAOKZL010000010.1, forward strand.
TGTGTCTGGATAGATGGATGAATGGAGGGATAGACGGACAGATTATACTGAATGCAGTGAATCAAATCTAGGAGGTAGTTTTGGGGATGAAACCGTTTCATCTGAGCCTGGCTGTAGCATAAGACAAGGTGGGAAGTAGGATCAATTTTAGCTCAGCTGAAAGACTAGCTCCTTTGGCTTTCTTCTCCCTAAACTGTTTCCATTCAATCTGTTCCTTACAAAACTAGGCAACTTTAACCACTGGTGCCCAACCTCCTTAGGCTTTCATCTTCTTCCCACGTGCCTTTCCCCCACTTTTGTGTTACAATCTTTAGACCTGTGCGCACTTAGTGGCAGATCAGGATCACAGATGCTGTCACACCACTTCAGACCTGTACACGTTCATTTAAGACAAGGGTGGGTACCTGCGAAGGATCCAGGGAACAACTTCCTGCTCCTGAGACCCTTTGAGGGCCATGTGGACTTCCAAAAATGCCCTCAAAAGAAAACAGAAGTGGGCATAAATCCACTCCCGGTTGTGAAAAAGAGGATTTTTTTTAAAAAAATGCTAAATAGTACAAGGGGACCCAGCTACTTGTTTAAAAGATGAGTTCCCCCTGCTGAAAGCTTCCACATAAATCAATTGATTCTGCTGAAGATCCACAAACAGGTCACTCTTGGGAGTCTGGAGGGGCCAAGGGCCACAAAAACAGCCTCGGAGAGCCACGCATGGCCCTGAGAGCCATACTTTGCCCACCCTTGATTTAAGGAAAGGAACACATCAAGTGGTGCATACAGTCATATTTGTATGCATCTTGTTCTTTATAAGACTTTCATATCATCATACAGAGGTCAGAAACGAGGGAATCTATATTCTGATTGCCTGGCCATCCTCATGTCTGAAAATGTTTAAGATATTCCACAATTCCATATGCCAGAAATATTCCATAATTGCTAAGGAGTGTACACAATTCATCTCCTTCCAGGGAAACTAGGTAAAAGAATCAGACTTAGTTTTACTCAGGTCTCATTTGAAATAATATTAGTCATGATTAAGGTATGCCCTACTGATGTCAATGGGAAGGATGTGGTAATAATGTAATCTGGGTGGTAATAAAGTTTGACCCAAAGATATCATACCTGAATCCTCCAAAGTGTGGTGATTCTGCTTGTTCAGAGTGATGGCTTTGGACTGGGACTCTGGGGAATTTATAATTTTGAGCGATTCCATCATCCTATAGGAGTAAAAAAAGAAACAAAAAGAAGAAAAAGAAATGGTAAATAAACAATGACTCTTACTTTGTTATTTTGAAATGTTCATTGCAGGGGGAAAAAAAATTGAAAACATGACAACCAAATAGAAAAGAAGATAATAAGGCATGAAATAGTAGATCTTAAGTTTGTCCTACGTAGAGAAAATAGCAGTGAAATAAAGACCAACTGGAAATATAGCACTGCAAAGTCAAAATTAGCCTGTAAGGCTATCAACAGCTATTAGTCATCATGGCTATATATCACCCAAAGACTGGAGCCAACATGTTGATATTAAGCTTGTTACTGGTTATACCCTTGAAAAAGCTTGAGGTTGGAACATAAATTCCCCAGTAAAATTCCATGCAATTTGAAAGGCCTTAAAGTACTTTAACAAGTTTTAAATTATCTTGTTTAAACTTAGCAAATTCTTTAATATGCTTTTAGCCTGTTTAAATCATTCTTACTGTTTTAAATAGTTTTACATGGATTTTACGGTACTCTGTTTTAAGGTCCTTTTGTGTATGGTGGTCTACAAATGTTTTCATAAAGAAAACGAACGATTTAAGGGCATTTTTCCAGAAACGATATAGGGGATAACATCTTTTTCTGTGGTCTCTTCCAGTTCAATGATTCTTTGACTCTAGAAAATGCTTGGAGGGCTTAGGCAAGAAGATAATAATAAGAGCTGAGGAAGAGTAAGACAGACATGTAGAGAAAGATGGAATGTATGGACTTGGAAAAGAGATGTCAATGACACAGAGAGCTACTACGTGGAAGACAGATAATAAAGTGTGTAAGACATCAAAGGCAGATAGTTATGACCACACAGACATTTATAACAATATGGGAGAAGAAGATGACTTTGGAGGAGGTGAGCTGACAAGAACGAGACTTCATTTTGTAGATTTTGGCAGTTAAGCAGGATCAGCCCTGGTTAGAACTTGGATGGGAGACTGTCAATGAATACTAGGTGCTGTAGGCTATACGTCAGAAGAAGGAACTGGCAAAACCACCCCTGAGTATTCTTTGCCTGAAAAAACCCTATGAAATTCATGGGGTCACCCTAAGTCAATAGGCAACTTTGAAGGCATCTACACAGACACACAGGTAGCGTACAACTGTAGGACAGTTCTAAAATGAACCAGTGCCATCTACTGGTGAAAACCATCTTTTAGCATCCTTCTGTTAAAAAAATAATAATCAGAAGCTCTTCTAAAGAAAAAGAGAGAAGAAATAAATAATAAACATGTATAACCATTTACCCTTCTTCCTACTGGCTGTGCCACATATCTTGCGTTATCAGCTGGGTTAGGGACATATGCTGTGTTCTGTCGTCCTTGAGGTCTTTGGCCTCTTGAAGGAGCACTGAAAATACATGCGTCAAAAAGTGTGTTAGCAGCTAAGTTTACTCCTGGGGAGGAGGCGGCATGGGTGAGTGGAGGCTGATACTCATAGAGGTGAAATGGGCTTTTATAAAAAGCATAGAGTTAAAAGCTTCCTTGGAGATCATCTAGTCCAGTCCCCTCCTTTATGTAGATTCGACACCTCTGTCAGCAGCTCTGATAGAAGGCTATGAAGCTGGGGCTTGAAATACTTACAGCAAAAGACATACCAGCACTTCTCAGTGCAGCTGTGCCCAGTATTAAACCAATCATAACTTTAGGAAGGTTCTTCTCATATTTAGTTAAAACCCACTTGCCTGCAATTTTCCTCCAGTGAAATGGCTCCAGATACAACACTTAGGCAGACATCCAATGTGGTTTAAATGTTGGACTATGACTCTGGGAGACTAGAGTTCAAATCCCCGCTCAGACACAGAAACTCACTAGGTAACCTTAGGCAAGTTACACTCTCTCGTCCTCAGAGGAAACAATGGCAAACTTCTTCTGAACAAACATTGCCTGGAAAACTCCACAGCATGTTCACCTTAGGGTGGCCATGAGTTGGAAATGACTTGAAGGTGCATAACAACAGAATGCTTAGGAAGAGGGCCACTGAATAAAATTATTTTCTTTGAATTATGAGGTCAGTGTCTTACATTTCTGGCAGTATCACTCAGCTCTAACTCACGGTGTTTTTCCTTCCTTTTTTAAAAAAAAATATAATTATGATAATATTTATGACATCATGCACAGCAAAGCTAAACCACAAATACCAGTCATGACCTCAAAGCTATGAACTGGGCTAGAAATGCAATTAAAAACAATTTATTAAAAGGTAGAGAGCCACACTGTCTCAGCCTTAGGGGAAGGCAATGGCATACCTCCTGAGTACATCTAGGATAGGGTTTCCATGAGTCACAGTCAGCCTGGAGATGCACAACAACACAAATCAAAATTTACAGTCACAGGAAACTGCCTGATACGGAGATTGCTCATTGGTCCATCTAGCACAGCTCTTGTCTGTACTGATGGACAGCCCCACTCAAGGCCTTTTCTCAACACTATCTGGAAATACTGGGCACCCTTCTAGAAAACCTTGAATATTGGACCACTTGCAGGCAAAAGCATGCATTCTGGTGCAGAGCTACAGCCTTTCCTGAATGGAGGTAAGAACCAGAATTTGAAAAAGTTATTTTTGTGTTACAACTCCAAAAATAAGAAGTTGCCAACAGTTTTGGAACCTATTTACCCAACACCGGTGATTCCCAAACTCTAGTCCTCCAGGTGTTTTGGAAATCGACTCCCAGAAATCCCCTCTGCTTTGGTAAATGATCAGGGATTCTGGAAGTTGACATCCAAAACATCTGGAAGATCAGAGATTAGGAAACATTGCCCTAAACAAGGATAGTGCTATGGTTCCACTTTAACTGCCATGGTCACGTCCTATGAAATCCTGGGACTTGTAGTTTGGTGGAGCACTAGAGCTCTCTGTCTAAGAATTCTAAATATTCCTCCCTAAACTGCATATCTATCAGGTTGCAACATTTCCCTGTCATGTTGTCTAGGAAAAAAGGGGAGTGGGAAAATAATTTGAAGGCATGTGCATTGGGTATTTGTGTATATGCTGGAAGCTTTGTAAGCAACCCAGAATGTTTCGCATGTGTTAAACAGTGCTAATTGATGCTGCATTGCTGTTACTTGGTAATGGATGGATGAGCGGAGAAAAGTGAAAGCAATCACTGCCTGGTCCCAGGTTGTTATGAGAAGAGACTAGTAGAGAGGTAACGGAGACGGCACGCAGACAGGTCGATAATGGTCAAATATAAGATGGGCAGAACCGGGCACTGGCATGGGAGAGCGTTTGGTGGGCATCAGTCACTTGTAGTAACCAATTAATGCTTTGCTCCCCTAAATTTGTATTGGTAACCTATAAAAGAAGTAGATAGCTCATCTTAATCAGTTTCTACAGCTTCTGTGGAAGTGTGCTGGGGTTGGTCTCTTAATCCCTGAATAAAGGGCCTTTCTGCACTAGACTGTTACAGTGCTATTATTCCACTTTCAACGTCCTATGGAATCCTGGGGTTTGCAGTTTAGGGAGGGGTATTTAAAATTTTCAGCCAGAGAGCTCTTTGGCCTCAGTGAAGTACAGACCCCAGAATTCCACAGGATGTTGAAAGTGGAATAATAGCACTATAACGGTATAGTGTAAGCTTCAGAATGTGTTCATGGCTATTGGTTCATCCAGTACATGACAATATCCTAGGATTCCATGAGTTTTTGCCATGGCAGTTAAAGTGGAGTCGTAGGGCTATAACTATGTCCTGTGAATGGGTGCCTGCTTTCCGGCTTCCAGGAGATTGGCCTGTATCATCTTCACCGGCTGGCAGCAGCTTTCCAAGGAGCCAGACAGAATTCTTTCCAAGCCCCAGCTGGACATGGTGGGTTGTTCCAATAATTACAGCTGAAAGAAAAATACATTTGATGAGGAAAGAATTTCCACTCCAACAGACTCACCTGGGTCGTTTTACACCTTTGCTCTCCTTACTTTTACAATAGTTGACCCACTGCACTGCAACAGCAACAGTTGCAGACAGGGCTACGGCAGGAAGAACAGTGACTAAAATCAAGTCCAAAGTACTCCAAAGCTGGTCGCATTTGGGACCGAGGTACCAATAATTTTGCCAACCACTTCGGTAAGAGGGGCACCTGTAGGCGGAAAGCAGCAGACCAAAATTAAAAGAGTTGATATATCCATGCACCTAAATCTGACGGGCATTTGGAAAGAGGTGTGGGGGTAGGTATAATTTGAGCCTCAGTTTCCTTAGCAAAATATGAGTAAGAGTATGTGTTGCCTGGAGACCTGTGACTTTAAAGATGGATCTGCTCAAATCAGTTATAAAGCTGGCGCTGGGGGTGGCAATAATATTTTTTAGAACAAGCAGGGAGCACAGGTGGCAATGCCGTGTTTCCAATGTGGTGCACCTACTAAGCTCCTTGTACCCCCTAATTTTTAAGAAATTTAAAAATGTATGTTAGTTCTAGCATTACAAATCAATATCCTGAGAAATGAATATTCTCTTTTGCATGGCTTTTTTTTTTTTTGGAGGGGCAGATATGAGAGCCAGTGTGGTGTAGTGGTTTGAGGATTTGTCTACAACCCTAGAGACAGGGTTTAATTCCCCGCTTAGCCATGGAAACACATTGGGTGACCTTGGGTGCCTCACACGCTCTCAGCCCCCAGAAAAACCCATGGCCTCCTCCTTCTGTGGTATAGCTATAACTGTCAATGTTGTTTTTCATAGCCACGCAGATATGGCCATGCTAAATGGTGGAGGAGGAATATCACATAGTTCAAGTGCTGGCTCATGTTGCATTCTGTGAAGCTGGATGAAACACACTAACAGGGGTCTTTTAAAGTAACCAAAAAGTGACAGAAAAATAAAAGTGACTTTTCAAAATCATAACAGTAATTAACTAACTACTCAGGGGGTTAACTGGATCTTTTTAAAAATAATTGCTTTTTAAAAATAATTTGGCAGCTCTGTTTTTGTGAAAGAGTCTCATAAGAATTGTTACTGTGTGCCTACAAGTAGCTTCTGAGGCCTTTTCCGTATGACACTCTTATAGCGCGATTATTCCACTTTCAACCTTCTAGGGAATCCTGGGGTTTGCAGCTTCGAGAGGGGCCACCTGTGTCGTATGGAACAGGCCTCATGACTTATGGTGACTGTAAGGCAAACTTGTCACAGGGATTTTCTGGGGCTGAGAATGCACGATACACCCAAGGTGGGTTTTCATGGCTGAGCGCGGAATTGAACCCTGGGTTGCAGTCCAACACTTAAACCATCTATACTCTGCTGGCTGTCCTCCATAACAGTTACAATTACATTTATATAATCTAAGGAAAATATTCAAGAGCCAGCATGGTTTGGTGGTCTGGGCACTAGGCTACAACCCTGGAGACAAGGCTTTGATTCCTCACTTGGCCATGGAAACCCACTGGGTGACCTTGGATGTGTCACACATGTTCAGCCCCAGAAAATCCTGATTACAAGTTAGCCTTAAATCGCCATAAGTCAGAAATGAGTTGAAGGCACTCAACAACAAAAAGAACCACAACAATTCTGGGCACCTCAATTCAAGAAGGATGTCAACAAGCTGGAACATGTCCAGAGGAACATGTCCAGAGGAGGATGACCAAAATGGTAAAGGGTCTGGAGGCCATGCCCTGTGAAGAACGCCTTAGGGAGCTGGGTATGTTTAGTCTGCAGAAGAGAAGGTAAAGAGGGGACATGATAGCCATGTTTAAATATTTGAAGGGATGCCATGTAGAGGAAGGAGAGGGCTTGTTCTCTGCCACTCCAGAGACTACGACAAGGAGCAATGGATTCAAGCTGCAGGAAAGGAGATTCCACCTGAACCTCAGGAAGAACTTCCTGACGGTCAGAGCTGTCCGGCAGTGGAACATGCTGCCTTGGAGTGTGGTGGAGTCTCCTCCTTTGGAGGTTTTCAAGCAGAGGCTGGATGGCCATCTGTTGGGAATGCTTTGATGGGTTTTCCTGCATGGCAGGGGGTTGGACTCGATGGCCCCTGGGGTCTCTTCCAACTCTATGATTCTATGATTCTAGACTATGTAATAGGATATTTGGGCCTCATGCCAACCTTGACATCTTGTTCTGCTTTGGCTAAGTTTTTTGTTTCCAAGACTTCCTCATTTGCCTTCTGTGGAATGGGATTTGGAACAGAAAACTGGGTTCAGAAGAGTGTTCTGGAGCTTAGACTACACTTCTTGAGTTTTGGGGAGAGTTCTGTTTCTTTAGTCCTGACAGTTTGCCTTTGGGAAATGGGTATGTTGTGACTGACCATTTTGTGATAGAACACTTCCTCATAGGGCAGCAATTTTATGAGAATGTCCACTAGAGTTGCCACATCAGGACTACCATTTGAGATTTCAGGGCCAAGCTTAGACATAGAGGCCACCACTTATGATGTCACATGGTGATGCTGCAAGTGTGGTGTTACAAAGGGAGGCTTGGGTGATGTCATTAGGGTACATTAAACCTCAACGACAGTTGCACAGAGTACACCATTCATATATAAGGAGAACAACCCTGTCCTTTTAAGGGATTATTACGAGGGCTGTAACAATCCTTTCTCTAGAAGCACGTTTATAAAGGACATCCTAGGCCAGGGTGGGGAAAATGTGGCCTGCAGCAGTTCCTGGATCCAGGACTTGCAGAGTTAAAGCACCAAGACTTTTTGATTAACAGGAATGATGACGTATCATCCACCTGCCCTCTTTCAAACTTCCCTGTCGTCTCAGGGTTTAGCTGCAGTGAATTTTCCCTGCAGCACTATATCTTTGTTATGGATCCCTGTTACAACATGTATCTGGAGATGGCTTGGTCTAGTGGGTAATTAAGTCCCATTAGTTTCACAGAGGACCTGTTCCTGAGGAATACTGTTAGAACTAGCTTGTTAATAGATCAATATAGCTGTCTGCATCACTGGCTCTTCTTTAAGGACATGACAACTGTTGTAATGAGTTCCTTCACCTCAGGGTTTATCACTGGCCTGAAAGTTAAGGTTCCTCAATTGTTATCATTCTTCCATCCAGCTCCATAGATATGCAAACAGATGCCACCCAAACCCTCCCCATAACTTACTTGCAGAAGGGTCTTTGATCTTTACAGCCGCAGGCTATCCCAGTGGGGCAGAAGTCAAGCGTATTGCCTGCACAGTTATCAAAGTCAGCAACATGAGTGCAATCAGCTGTAACAAATGGGGGGGGGAATGAGCTGCATTGTAATGCTATATGAATAATCATTTCAGATCTCCATAGGAGGAATTTGGGGCAATTTCATAACTTGATGCTATATGGTTTTTGTTGTTTGCCATCAAGTAATCTTTGGTTTATGGCAACTCTTGTGAATAAGACCTCCAAAAACTTTAGTCATCAGCAGCCCTGCTCATATTTTGTAAACTCAGCCACAGCTTCCTTCATGGATTAATCCATCTGTAACATGGTCTTCCTCCATTTTGTTACCATACCCTACCACCCCTTCTATGAGACATGCAATTTTCATAAATTGAACTTATTAATGACTGGAGAACATGATCAGGGTCACGCCGACCTTAGACGTGTTTGAGATCACAAGATAGGATTATGTGGAAAACCCCAACACTAATGGGTTTCTGCTAATCGCAATCAGCCCATTCTGGACCCCTTTGTCAGTCCTGTGGGAAAGCTGTTACAGTTTATACATATATTACATTACCGCTTATCTATCTATCTATCTATCTTAGAAATTTGGCTCTCTTATCTAGTTAACTAGTTAATAGGACCATGTTTTTAGCTGAGCAAAAAGGTTTAAAAGGATTAAGCACACTGATATAGGCCTAAAATGATAGACCTGCCTATTGGATGTAACTCCCACTGAGCTCGCATACAAGACTGTCAGGCAAAAGTTGCAACCCTTGTGAGAACATTGTGGGCACTAGAGGTTATATATATCTATATATATCTTTATGTACATCTTTCCACTATGTTTTTGAGGACTGGCATTATTTGGCTTTTGCTGCCTAGGTCTATTATTGCTCTTTGTCGCCAGGGCTGAATTAAAATATTTGCTGTCAGAGACAATGGACAAGATGACACCCCCTCCTTCTACTTAAAAAATCTGACTAGACTGGCAATTGAATCTTTGGTGGGAGTAACTAATGGTAAGACAGTTCCCACCACCACACCTGAAGGCATACCAGGGAGCAAGGGGTTAAATCTCACTAACATCAACCCCTCCCTCCAAACTAGGGCTCCTGGTCCAGGTTATGTCCCCCATCTTTGCTTTTAAATAAGGGGTTAAAATCCACTGATGTAGCTTCATGCTACTTATTCAATATAATGTGCAGTTTGGGTTTCATACAGTACTATCTTGTGCTTGGTTATTCAGAAGCAAAGTCTTCAATGTTACTTTGTAAAAATGAACTCTTTAGTTTACACATTAGTCTGATTTCCAGACAGATAATCGTTACTGCTGTTGTAGTACAGAATAGCAACACTGATGAATTACTGTTACTACTGTGCCACTGAAAAATACGGGAAAATTCTCTGTGGTTCGCCCAAGTGGTGAATTCAGATATTGCACTTTGGAAATTCTGAGCAAAAAGCAAAAGACATTACAAAGCAGTCTTTTGCTAGTGCTCCCCCTCCCCAGATACTACACAACACAATCCAGTCGGAGACAGGATGGAATTTCCATATTAGGATACAGAATATTGCTCAAGCTCTTGCAGAAGCAGTGAGTCGCTCACTCAACCTCTCTTCCTTCCCTGACTTAATCCCTCTTCCTTTTCTGTCTCCCTCCCCCTCAACCGCTTGCTCTAGATCTTACGTCTGAGCTGGTCTCATGTATGCAGAGAAGCAGCCTCTCTTCCTGTAAACTCTTTCTCACAGCTCATAACAACATGAGAAGTCCAAGTGAATGCCCTGTGCCCCTGTTTTAAGCAGCCAGCCCAGCAAATTCATCTTCTTCACTGCCACCCCTATGCACTCACACTGAATGGTATGCTTTAGCAGCAGGCTCTCTCAGCAAAATGAAAAAAGGCAGCAACAGTAGATTAACTTTAAAAGTTTTTTAAAAAACATCTCCCTCTAAACTGAAGCAATTTCCGCACTCTACTGTTCTACTGTTCCACTTTCAACATCCTGTGGAATCCTGGGGTTTGCAGTTTAAGGAGGAGCATTCAGAATTCTGAGCCAGAGAGCTTTTGGGCCCCAGAATTCCACAGGAGGTTGAAAGTGGAATAATAGCGCTATAACAGTGTAGTGCAGAAAGGCCCTGCATGTCTTCTCTTCCCCTCCCTCCTTCCTTGTTACTGGATATACTTTTTCCTTTTCCTCCTCTGCTTCTTCATAGCTGTCCAGTACCTCCTGCAAGGAGAAGGCAGCCATCCAATGACCTCCACATTTGTCACGCTGAGTCTGAAACCCACACAGAAATGAGTGTCAAGCAGAAAAACTTAGGTTACACTGAAAAGTAGTGAATTTCAGGTTCAGCCATTACAGGCCAAAAAGTAAAAACATTCCATCTCATCGCTGCAAAAAGTAACTAGTTCCCAAAGTAATTCATTAGAAAAACAAGTTACAACTTAGCCCGGTTCAGAGGTGCATATCAGATCCTGGTAGGAGCAAGCTACAAGTAATGAGGTTAACAGCAACAAGATACACTTTTTGATGATGAAAGTGTGACAAAGTTAAATTTTAAGAGCAAAGTAAATGTAAAGCAGAAGTTTTTTTACTGTTGTCTCAAGCAATGTTCTCCAGCTACTAGGGACTTAAGGCTCATGAGACAGAATAAAGTAGTCATAGTCGGAGGTAAAAAATGCCAATGTGAGAACAGAAATTAAATGGAACTTTTTCAGGGTTACTGCCTACAAATACTCTTAACTTTTTAAAAGATACTTTTAAAATAAATTTCAAGACATTTTTAGAGGCACTAGGCAGAGAGAATGTGCATTTTTACTTGAGACAGTGGCTGCTTTACTCTACCCAACTGAAACAGAACTTTTAAGAAGTTACTTTTAAGAGAATTTGATGGCATTCCAGGGCCATTTTGACAGAAATTCTCTTATTAATCCAGAAAGTTTTTTTAAAAAAAACGAGCAGCACAATGAGCAATGAAATGAGTGAGTGTCCAAACATTACAACAAATACCGACAACGAATTATTTTCAAACATGACAATGCGTAACAGGAATGGATTGCTTTCGAAAAGTTAAGTTTGAATTCAATGGGGCTTAGTTGCTTGTCACTTTGCTTAGCGCAACAAAATTTACGAGTGTGGTTTTGCAGTCAACCCCTTTAAACATTAGTCAGGATTTAGAGAAAGATTTCCCTTCAATGTGTCACTTTTTGCGCCCAAGAGATTTGGTCAAACTAAGCTGCTTCTCATCTAAAATAACCCAAAGGTTTCTTACGCTCTGCAGCTTGCGTAGTCAGCCAACTGGTGGACAGCCAAACCAGAAGAGGCCAGAGGGCATTGGAAGTCAACATGCTGTGGAATTCCTTTCCAGGCAAGAGTTAGTCGTCTTCTCTTACGTCTTCCAAGTTCTTGTACAGGTCTACCACTTTTCAGTTTTGATTTTTCTTACACTAGCAAGCCAAAGGTCCTGGATTTTGAACTTGTTTTACAGCATCCTGTATGGTTACGAATTACTAATTAACTTCTCTAAGGTAAACCTAGCTGGATCAACCTCACTTTTTAATATACTTTTGGAGAAAACAAATATCTACATGAAGAAAAGTGGAACGACGACGACAAAAAATTAATATGGCTTATACAGTAGACAAGCCATTTCCTCATGGTAGATTTTGTAAGGAAAGAAAAATGAGAAAGAGGTACAAACCTTGAATATATTAGCACTTCCAGATATGAATCAATGATTTGTACTAACAAATCTTTCATGGATATATAGGTTTTCCTCTAAGTTGGCCCAACTTGTATATAATAAAAATTTTCATATCTAAAACTATTGCCTTGCTATGTTCAAAATATCACTCCCATAACCAACATGAGTTGTTGGAAGTGAGAAAAAATATAGTGTGTGTGTGTGTGTGTGTGTGTGTGTGTGTAGATAAAGATAGATAGATAGATGTGTATATGTGTATACTATGTGCATGTGTATTTTACAGTATGTGTGTTCTTAAAGTAGTGTACCATTTTGCAATATTGATGCATACAAGCTAAAGATTGCAAGTGGGGCATCACAGCCCCCCAGTGCATGTACCTTATGCGTATGCCCTATGTACATTGTCATCCACATTTTTTATTGTAAAAAAAAAAAGGCTGGCATTCTGTTACGAGGTAGTAAGCTAGACTTATGGCCTCTTAACTGCTTTATATTGATAGTTGTGATCATGGTATCATTGCCACCATCACAAATGCCCCTGAAACCCACCTTAAAAGCCAGCCAGCCATTCCAAGTGATGGAGTTCTGTGGTGCTGGCGAACAGGGTGCTGAAGGATGATGTGAGCAGCCCCCTCCCGCTGATAAGAGTCCTTCAGATATCCTGTTGTCCAGATACCCATCATTCAGTGTGCAACACCTTCTGATATAACACATTTTACATTCAATACCAGCAAAGTATAGCAGCTTGCTTATTACAAAGTGTTGCTCACAGAACACCATATTGATATCCCTAACACAGCGCCTTCCCTAGATACTAGATGTGGAGAAACAAATGAAATGGGAGAACAACTGAAGAGTTATTACAACCATCATGATCATGGTGCCCAGTTCCATAGAGACTGAAAGCTTCTTTGGATGTGTAATAAATGAATGTGGGGAACCACTGATTGAAAGGCGTACACACACACACACACAATGGCCTTATTCAGGGGAAGCTGCCAAAGGGGAAACTCTGATGAAACCACTTCCCTTTGGCCTGGCCAAACTTCAACAGACATTGGAGACAAGAGAGTGATAGTGAGCCATCCCACAGGCCAGAGGGAAAGAAGAAAAACCACTTGTGACTTAGGCCATTTCCGCTGTACACTGTTCTAGTGCTATTATTCCACTTCCAACCTCCTGTGGAATCCTGAGGTTTGTAGTTTCCTGAGCCCAAAGAGCATTCTGGCTGGGAGTTCCAAAGGCCCCTCTCTAAACTGCAAACCCCAGGATCCCATAGGAGGTTGAAAGTGGAATAACAGCACTATAACAGTGTAGTGGGAAAATGGCCTTCGATGCTGTGGGAAGAAGTACTGCAACCATTTGGAAATCCAGAACCTCCCTTGTCAGGAACAGGAGGAAGGAGGGATCGGTTGCTAGGTTTGGAAGGGAAGTGCTTTCCAAGATGGTTCAGAAGTCAGAAGGGAGCAGCGTTTTGTTCTGGACTTATTAAAAAATGTTATTACATTCATTAAATAAAGTACAATAAAATATAGCTTTGCATACACTGCCCAGTGGATGTTAAAAGTCCGGAGGTGGAGTGAGATGTGGAATCTGTCAGAGTGAGGTTTAGGGATTAGTTAGTTGGGTTTAGGAGTCCGATGATTAGCTGAATTAGTGTCAAAGATAGAGATCGGTTAGAATCAAGGCTAGAATTAACTAGGTGATAGGTGTGTAAGAGAGTGAGAGGTGTGATTTAGACATATGGAATAAGTAACCTATATGTTATGTTCATTTTCTGGTTAATAACTTTTTTTTTTGTATTACAGTACATTTTTGTTTCTGGGAACGCTACACAAGAGATATTGGAAAGTTTTTTTAGAGGTAGATGGAGGCTGAAAAACAGTTATTTGCTGGTTTATTTTGAATGAATGCTTATTGGAAATTACAAGTTATCTTTCCTTCTAAAGAGATAGATGACTCATTCCAATTATCCTTGAACTCATCTAGAGTCCACACATTGTTTTCCAACAACTGGTTACTGATATGATCAACATTAGTTTTTTCCCCCTGTGGATCATGATTTTCCTGAGTCTCTCTGTATAGATTGACACTTGTAAGAGATAATGTAACTTCAAGGGTGCTTACAGGAGGAGAATCCATTCTAATTTGTACTGAAGGCTATGGTGAATCTTCAAAGCTATTGCAGGACTTTCTGTAACTGGCTTGGTTGCCCATACTCTCTTGAAAGTTGAACTGGAGGAGCAAATGTAATTAGACCAGATTCTTTCTACTTGCTTAACTTGAGTGATTTCATTAAAAATATGTTCAGGAAGCATAGAGGTCAGGAAGCAATGGTCGCCTAACAAATTTAAGGGCCTATATTTAGTTTCACACGAATAATTGGGAGACCTCAATATCCACCCCTTTAAGATCAGCAACAAGGGACCCATCTTGAATATATTTCCACCACTATTTGCATAACATGGGAATTAAGTAGGGGACCATTTATCACAGCTTCAGAGAGTTCCAACTAATGAAGATGCTCTGAGTGCCTAAACTTTCCCAGGTTATTTTTCTTAAAAACAATGTAAGTCTATGAATTCCCTTCCTCCAAATCTCCCACCTATATTCCTGCTTTCACACGTTTTTCAGGAAAATCCCAACCAACCAGTAGGATGAAAAAAAATCCTTATTGACTGTTGAGGTTAGAGCATGCTTATATAATCATGGGAAGTTATTAAAGAAGCAGGTACTTCCTCCTTGTCAAAACCATTATAAGACTTCAAAACAAAGTGATAATGACAACGAATTCCCAGGGTTGGAACTTCTTTCTGTGAACCAAACCTTGCTCTGTTCAACCTGAACAAGCTAGCCAAAAGTGATACCACTTTTTTTCTCTAGGATGACAGGCAAAGATGAGATCAGTCATTGCATTCGCACGTTTACACTGCTTTTTAGATCCACTTTATATCACACTTTTAGTTGTCCAGTTCTCCAATCATGCATACATTCCCAAAGACACAGAGAGTTTTACATCCATCTAGGCAAGGTAGGTACAACAGTCAGGTTCTATGAGATGGTTACTTCTTTGGCTGAAGATAGAATTCCTTTAAATTCTTAACTTCTTTTTTCAGTGTGATTCCTGCATTTACTGAAGTCCTTCAGTGGAACTAGAAGGCTCCTTTAAAGGAAAACAGCTAAATAGGTGGAATGTGAGTTAAGTGCCCACAAATCGCCCATTGAGTTTTGGCGACCCTATAAATTTCATAGGGTTTTCTTAGGCCGTTTCTGCACTACACTGTTATAGTGCTATTATTCCACTTTCAACATCCTATTTCATCACAGATACATTTCCCAAGAAGGCAGGTTGGGAGAGGGACTTTAGTACTTCCTGCTATTACATTTCATCTGAACTTTGTATCACTATGTCTTATTGTGGTTCAGAACTTGAGTCTGTTGTACTACCATCTCTCCTCTCTCGCTCTCTCTTTTTTTTTAAAGTAGTTTTACTTTCTCAATGCAAAGCAATAAAAGATTTTCACCGCAAGGGCTGCATTCAAATTCAAAGAAATTTATATGCCCTGTATATGCCATGGGACCAAAGGTAAAGGGGTGGAAGAAAAATACAAGATTGTTTTAGATCAAAGTTCTTATTGGCAGTAACTAAGCCTTGAAAGAGGTGTCTCTATCTTTTAGAATAAGGGAAAAAAATGCATGAAAGCTGGGAAATCACCAAACAGTGGCGTCATTGGTCAAGAGGCATAGCTGTATGGGGATGTCTACAAGGCCAGCTTTTGAACCCCCAAGGGCTTGAGGTTGTCCAGCACCGCTATTTTCAGCCCTAGCAGAAATACTGATGCCATATAAACATGATGAGTGTTACTGTTGGATTTACGTTCAGCTTCACAGAACACAGGCATCTAAAGGCAGGCTTTTCTGGTGAATTATGTCTTCTCATGGTATGTCCAAAGTACAATAGCCTTAGTTTAGTCATCTTGGCTTCTTGGGAGAGCTCAGGCTTGATTTGCTCTAGGACCCATCCCGAAAATGCAAACCCCAGGATTCCATAGGATGTTGAAAGTGGAATCACAGGCTATAACAGCCTAGTGCGGAAATGGCCTAGGACTCTGGGAGACCAGGGTCTGAATTGTTGCTTAGCCATGGAAACCCACTGGGTCATCTTAGGCAAGTCACACTCTCTCAAACCCAGCGGAAGACAATGGCAAACCCCCTTAGAAGAAATCCTGCAGAGAAAACCATGTGACACATTCATCTTGAGGTCACCATAAGTTGGAAATGACTTGAAGGCACACAACAACAGCAGCAAGCAATAGAATTTGGAAATTAGTTCTCTTAGAGAAACTGACATACCAAAGGAGGTAGGTGAAGATACAAACAGATGATGATTTTTTTGGAAACTGTGTGGTTAGCCTTTATCAATCATATGACAAGTTTAGAGAGGTACATCCATATTCTTAAGTAATTTATGGACACAATCAAAACATATAAAATATAATAGCCACATTTTAAACTTTTGAAAACTCATTCACTGATATAATTGATTATCTATCTATCTATCTATCTATCTATCTATCTATCTATCTATCTATCTATCTATCTATCACCTATCTGTAATAGTTAATTGTCATAAATGTTATAAATGTCTTAGTTTGGCTATTAAAATAATTTTAAAATAACAGACTGAAGAGAACTCCAATAGTCCAAGGATGCATGGAGGCAACTTCAAAGAGCTTGATCTCAGGTAAGTCCACATCTCACACATGTCCTTCAAGAGAAGGGGTAGGGATCCTGAACTTCTCCCTGTGCAGTTTTTGAATATGGAAAGGTATGGTCTTCGTGACCCTGCATCTTTTCCTTGTGTCCTTTTTCTTCTTAACTCCCAAGCAGTTGGAGATTAGGGGAGGGGAGGTGGAGAATTGTGATGTTGACCCCATTGTGACTCTTGGTGGGATCAGGTAATACTGGCTGAACCACCCCCTGGAGGACAAGCTGGGATGGAAGTCAGGCAGCAACAGGGGGTAAAAGCTAAATCCTCACCACTGTAAAGGGGAAGAGGAAACTAGGGTGGGCAAGGGTGGGCAAGAAGACAACTTCTTCTACTTCTTCTTCATTTTTGCCTTGTCTAATGATAAGCCCTTTGAGATGGTGAGTGAAGAAGACCCCCAAAGAGAGGCTCGGCAGCACTCAAGCTCCCACGTGGGACCTGATCAACCAGCCTGCTGCTTTGGGCTCTCATTATGTCACACACTAACACTGTGAACCGCTTCCGGGTCCGTCCAGCTGAGCCACGGGACTGCCCAGAAATCCTGCGTCTTATTAAAGTAAGATGGAAAGTAGGATTGGGGAGCCCTGAGAGAGGCAAGAGGGAAGCTAGCATCATGCCCCCCGATTTGGCACCTTCTGGATATGTTGGGCCACGGTTGGGGCTTGGAAAGTTGCTTGCTAGTTAGTTCAGAGTGGTCATCACAGCCTTGAAAAAGTGAATGTGTTGCCCTACATGTTATAGTGAGTGGAGGCTGGGGGCTTCTGTTTCATGGCTTTTATTCTGCACTTTAAAGAAGCTATCCAACCTGCTGAACCTGTTTGGGAGATACGGTCCAGCACTTTGGAGAACTCCTTCAAAGTCTGGACTAAAATCCAGAGCGGATTTGCCACCCACTTATATGTAGTTTCATAGTTATAGGAGTAACTTGTTGCATTTAGTGTTACTCTGTCTTAAATTACAAGAGATTACAAAACTTTAGTATGAGGCATAAAACTTGAAAAATTTCTGTCAAAAATGCCTCTAAAAATGCCCTTTAAAAATCATTAGAATTAAAGTAATTAAGAAACTTAGCCTGTTACAAGAACAAAGCAGCATCATTCCCACTTGTTCCACCACTTTTGAAAGTAAGCTATTATGGATAACTCTATTACCAGTAACTTGTTGCTTCCAAGCTCTGACTACAGCCTCCATCAACCTCAGTGGCTAGGATGATGTGAATTGTAATCCAACATATCTGGAGAGTGTCAGGGTGGAGAAGACTGGCTTAGGGAACTTGTTCATCTGCTGGTCCAGTGGATAAGGGTACTACCATTGGGCAGTTCTTCTTCTTTTTTTTAATAATAATTTTGTTGAAGTTCCATAATATAAAATAAACATATATAATTGTACATTTCATTGAATTATTTCTGTTTATCTTCCATCCCTCACTAGATTTCAATTTTTTCCCCATATAATCAACATACTAAAATTTAATGTACCACACTATCAAATGCTAATATTACATGCTAGATCCTGCAATACTTCAGACACAGTATATTATAACATAATATCCATCTCTTCACCCAGTTGCATCTTCTTAATACACAGTCTATATTCTTCTACATTAAGCATTATCATCTGATAGTCCCCAGTAATTTGACACTATTTGCCATTCTTTCATTATCTCTTCATCTGATTTCCCCTTTAATCTCTGAGAGACTATATCTGCATTTCTATTTTCCATAAAAGTTGCCCACCATTGATCAACTGTAGGAATTTGCTGCACTTTCCCACTGGGCAGTTCTTCTCAAGCTGTCTGATGCAGGGAACTGGCAGCTATTTTCCCCACAGTGCCAGCAACTGGCACCATATTTGTGCCCATTGGTTGTAACTTTTTCTTTCTGTCCTGGAAGCTCACTAGAGACCGACTGCCAATGGCTCATGGACTGGCATTCAGACCCTGGTCTCCCAGAGTCCTAGGCCATTTCTGCACTAGGCTGTTATAGCGCTATGATTCCACTTTCAACATCCTATGGAATCCTGGGGTTTGCAGTTTCATGGACCACCACTTTTGAATAGTACTGCCTTGGTGTGCAGTAACTATTGAGCGGCCGGATCATGTCTTATGCCTGTGAAAATGCTGGTATTGTTTAGCCCTCCATACTTATTGGGTTCCCAGTGGTAGCCAGGCCCCCTCTCCAGCTCGGCAGTTTGCACTGGCACCCATTTTAGGGCCAGGGAGCCATCTCAGTCCTCTTAGGCTGTTTTTGAGGTTCTTCGCCCGTAAAGAATCATTGTAGAGAATGTTCCTCAAGATTCTTTTTTTATTTCTTTTAAAAACTTGGAGGTCTCCCAAACCTCCTGACTTTTCCCTCTTGTGGATGGAGAGTGCTTTTTTGGCCACGAAAGAGCATTGGCACTGACATGCACAATATAGCTAAAATCATACAAAAGTCAGCATGAAAACTAAATTAAACTATTCACTGAAATTCTTTCAGTGTAGAAACTTTAATATGTGAAGCAATCCCTGAAAGAGTTAATGAATTGTCTTACCAAAGGTTAAGTGGGAAGTGCTTAATTTTTTTTTTTAAAGAATGTACAAGGAAATGAAAAATACTGCCCAGGGACAGTGTTCAATGAACCTTCCATTTCTTATTTGCCTGTTGAGTCCAATATTATCAGAAAGGTCTTGGACTGAATTATTTCCCAGACTATGTGTCTACGTGAGACCTTTTATCTGGAGACTTGGGACTTTCTTGCCCACAAAATCTCTGCCACTGAGCTGTGAAAACAAAATGCTTCCGCATAAGAAGGGCGAAGGCTTTCTACAGCACCTTGTTTGCAGGGGCAGCTAAAACAGACCAGCATTTATCACCCACACCTGTTCTTCCTGGAATGAAATTATTGACTGTAACTTTAGGTGGGATGAGTATGGTGGTGAGGGAGGAATTCATAGGTGCCCTGTGTGTCTAAGAATTGCCAGTAAGGGAGTAACTACTGGACTGGGGTAGGGCTAAATGACTCAAGACCTTTCCATAGAATTGTAGACCACAAGGTCCATCCAGTCCAACCCCCCAGTCATGCAGGAAGACACATTTCCAACAGATGCCCATCCAGACTCTGTTTAAAGACCTCCAAAGAAGGAGGCCCCACCAAACTCTGAGGCAGTGTAATCCGCTGCTGAACAGCTCAGGTCTTGCAGACTCAGTGCTATGTCTTCGTTGGGTCTATCCATCTGTAATGCGGTCTTTTTTTCCTGCTGCATTCTATCTTACCAAGCATTATTGTATTTTCTACTGAGTCATGTCTTCTCATGATATAGCCAAAGTACAACAGTCTCAGTTTAGTAATCTTGGCTTCTAGGGAGAGTTCAGGCTTGATTTGCTCTAGGACCCATTATTTAGTCTTTTTTAGCCATCTAGGGTATCAACAGAACTCTTCTCCAGCACAACATTTCAAAGCAGTTCATTTTCTTGCTATCAGCTTTCTTCACTGTCCAGCTTTCACAACCATACATAGAAACTGGTATGTACAATCTTCAGTATTCAACTATATATCTTGACACTTGAGGATCTTGTCTGGTTCCTTCATAGCTGCCCTTCCAAGTCCTACTCTTTTTCTGACTTCTTGACTGCAGTCTCTATTCTAATTAATGACTGCGTCAAAGTATGGGAAATCTTTAACTATTTTAATGTCTTCATTGACTACTTAGAAGTTATGTAAATCATCTGTGATCATTATTTTTGTTTTCTTAATGTTCAACTGTAAACCTGCCTTTGCACTTCCTTCGTTCACTTTTTTCAATTCCAAGTTTTTGAAATTTTCTGCTGGCAGGATGGTGCCATCTGCATATCTCAAATTGTTAATGTCCCTTCCTTCAGTTATTACACCTCCTTCTTCTGAGTCTAATCTTGCTTTATGTATAATATGTTCATACATACAAGTTAACCAAGGTGATGATATGCAGTCTTGCCTGACTCCTTTGTCAATTGGAAACCATTCTGTTTCTCTGTCTTCTGTCCTCCTGGTAGCCTCTTGTCAGGAATACAGGCTGTACATCTCATTCCATATATAGGAGAAGTCTTTGTTGTGGAATTTTGAGAATAACTTTGCTTGCATGGGAAACTAATGCAATGGTTCTGTGGTCACTGTAATGTCTGGTGTTTCCTTTCTTGGAGATTGGAATGTATGTTGAGTATTTCCAATCTGTGGGCCATTCTTTTTCTTTCCATATTTGCTGACAGATGTTAGTAAGGGTAGAGTTTGTCTCTGTAGCTTGAAGCAGCTCTACTGGTATGCCATCTGTTCCTGTGGATTCCTCCCGCCCTCCAGTGCTCTGAGTGCAGTTTCTACTTCACTTTCTAAAACTGGAGGGTCATCTTCATATGGTTCTTCCTTGAATGAATTTATTATCCTTTCACCTCTTTTATATAGTTCTTCACTGTGTTACTTCCATTGTCTTTTTATTTTTATTTGGTCATGTAATGTGTTTGCCTGATGGTCATACAGCATCTCCACTTATAGTCTAAATTTTCCTTTGATGTTTCAGATTTCATAGAAGAGATCTAATTCCTCATTTTTGTTGTTACCTTCTATTTCTCTGATTTGATTATTATAGTATTTGTCTTTGTCCCTGTGCAAAAGTCACTGAACAGTTGCATTCAGTGTTCTGACCCTATTTCTGTCACCATTTACTGTTGCTTCTTGTCTGTCCTTAACTGCTTGAAGAGTTTCATCTGTCATCCACTGAGGCTTCATTTTCTTTTTTGGCTGCAGATGCTTTCTTATGGCATTTCTCCCTGACAATGTCCCTGGCTTCAGTCCAGCATTCTTCTGGCTCCTAGTCAATTAGAATTAATAGTGCAAATCTATTTTTTACATCATGTTTAAATTCTAAGGGGACATTCTTCAGGGTGTACTTTGGCACAATGGTTGGTTTAATGTTTTTCTTTAGCTTTACTCTAATTTTTGATATTAGTCGTTCATGATCTGTACCAAAATCTACTTCTGGTCTTGTTTTTGCACAGAGAATTGAGCTTCTCTATCTTCTGCTTCCAAGTACGTAGTCTATTTGATTTCTATATCAGCCATCAGGTGACGTCCAGGTATAGAATCACTTTTTTGGTTGCTTGAAGAATGTGTTTGTGATAAACCAACTGCTGGCTTCACAAAATCCATTCAGTCACTCTCCTACTTCATTTCTTGGTTCTAGGCCAAATTTTCCTACAATCCTTGATTCTTCTGTTTACTACATTTGCCTTCCAATCACTTATGATTAACAAGAAGTTCTGTTTTGGTGTTCTGGACTCCAGCACAGAATCTTCCCATTTCTTCTTCTTCTGCCTCTGTAGCTGGAGCATAAAGTTGGATTATGGTTATATTGATGGATTTCCCCTGAAGTCTTTCTGACATGATTCAGCCAGACTTTGCATTACATCCTTCTTTTGCTGCATGTCTCCTTACTATTTAAGGCCATCCCATTTCTTCTTAAATTTTCATTTCCTGAGTAAAACACCACAATTATCTAACTCAGAATGTCCCAATCCTGGCCTCTTTAGCTCACTCTCCCCAAGTATTGTAAAGGTTAGAGGTTCCATTTCTTGTTTTACTATGCCTAGCTTCCCTTGCTTCATGCTTCTCACATTCCATATCTCTATGATACGTGTTGTGCAGCTTCAGATATTTCTTTTCCCTCTGATCATGTCAACAGTTAAACATCCTTCTGGCTTGAGTCTTAGGATCATTAACCATGGCGCTACTCATAATTGTCCTCTGCTGTAATTTGTGGAGTACCATCCAACCTGGGAGTTTAATCTTCTACATGATCCCTTGTTTCATTTTGGATCATCTCATCATAGGGTTGTTTGAAAATGTATTAAAAAGAAGGTTTACCATCATGAGACAGGTTAGTTTTACCCTACTCATGAAGCATCGTTGTGATAGTACTCACAAGCATTAGCTACAATGCCACTGTTGTTGTCTCTGAGAGACCCTCCACCTACTAATGCTGTTGCCAGTAGTTCTTTGGCACATTTAATCTGTCTCCTCAGCAAAAGACTGTCTGATTTAGGAGACCCTACGAGCACCACCGCTATCCTTAGCATAGCCTCTTGTCTCACAGCAGCGTGCAATCCAACCACTGTGGAAAGGTAGTGCCATCAGAAGGCTTTACTCTTTTACTTTTCAATTGTTTTTAACATGATTGAGAGTTTAGTTACATTTTAGCATGGATCCCCTGTATGTTTTAACTCTTTGTTTTTGTTTTAATTTGTTTTAATTTGAAAGCTGCCTTGAACAATTGTGGAAGGGGGAAAAAGGCAGAGAATTAAGTAATTTATTAGTTAATCCACTTATAGTGCTGTTTCTTCTCTTCGCAGGAACTAGCTGCTTATGAAAACATGCCTAATGCAGTAAAAATAACAGAAACAGGTAAAGATGCCTCATGTGTTACTTTTAGGGCACCTCACTCCTTTCTCCACAGAGCTTGAGCTCCCTTGCTAACCCACTCATACCCTCCCTCATATCATACGTGGTAAATGATACACTAGGTAGGGGGAAGCCATTCAACGGTTTTCTTTTCTGCTGGGATTCTAAAGAGAATCTGTTTTCTGAAGAGGGAAATCTCCTACTGGCACCAAAGCTTAAATTCCTGTTCATCCCTTCTCTGATCTCCTGAATTATTACCCATGAAACAACTTGCATTTTGCAAAGGACTGAAGATGACTGAAAATTTTGTGCATATTTTGGTCTTACTGTTGTTGTGAGTTGCCATAATGTCAACTTTGTAACTGATGGCATACTGTTGATAGTGATGGTAGCCCTATGAATGAATGATGTTGAAGACACCATGTTATTAATAGCCTTGTCCCGGTCTTGCTAGGGATGGGCCAACTGAATCCTCAAATCCTCATTAAGGATTCAAGATTCGCAAATCCGAATCCCTGTGCAAAAATAGGTGAACGGAATCTTTCAAATGCACCAACCAAAAAAGTTCTGTTTAAAAAAAGTTTTTAAAATTAATTTTCTTTTAAAGTTGCTTTTTAAACCTTTTTTTAAAAAAGGATTCGAAAGGTTCGAGATTCGTGAGAGTCGTGGATTCCCAGAACCTTCTAGGGATTCAGATCTGGATTCAGAAAATTCTGGATGTGTCCCATCCCTAGGTCTTGCTAACCTGGCTTTCTTGATTGAGTCAATACATGTGCAATGCATCATCTTCTTTTCCCACTGCCTTCCACTTTACCAAGCCTTATCATCTATTCTAATGAGTTGTCTCAAGATATATCCAAAGTATGTTAGCCTCAGTTTAATCATTTTCAATTCTAGGGAGAGTTCAGGCTTGATTTGCTCTTGAACCCATTTATTTGTCTCTTTGGCAGTCCGTGGCATCCACAGAACTCTCCTCCAATCCCAGATTTGAATGAGTTGATTCTTTTCCCGTGAGCTTTCTTCACTGTCCAGCTTTCACAACTGTACATAGAAATCATAAACACTAAGGAAAATGAGAAATTACATGTCAGAATAGAAGATGTTAGCCTAGCTTTCTCCTGGACATGTTCCATGAGGTTAGCTTGCCAGATGGAGAAAGTGAGAAGGGTTCTTCAGCTGGGAGATGCCACAGGGGAAAGATGGAGAAGTCAGTGGTTAGGAAACAAAGTTAAAAGGTGCTATTTATCTTCTGCTCCCTCCCCAGCTATCATTCTGATGGTAAAAAAAACTATCCCATCAGGAGTGTTGAACATAAATTCAATCACCACTCTTGCTGGCTTCCATGTGGAAACTGTTCCATGTGGAATGAGATGTTGCTATGGGAGAAGAGCAAATTGAGGGCATTCTCACATATAGGAATTCTACCCTCCCACCAAAATTTCAGATGGAACAGCAACCCTTATCATTGCCTATCTTGTTCTTCCCCCAGAGATGAAGTTATGGGGGCAATATTGCTCTCTGAAATAGGAATTCTCCACTATATTGACATTTGCTTTCAGTCCTCAAATGTCTAGCATAGCACTAATGTAAAACTTCAGCTGAGCATTTAAGAAATACAATTTAGACACCCAAACAAAAGAGGCAGAGTGACCAAGGAAAGGCAAACACAGCAAACAGAA
Organism: Iguana delicatissima; assembly: GCA_948472985.1. NCBI lineage: Eukaryota > Metazoa > Chordata > Lepidosauria > Squamata > Iguanidae > Iguana > Iguana delicatissima. Next base: position 1,078,885 of record CAOKZL010000010.1, read on the forward strand.
GAGTTGTAGGTATGAAAGATTTTCAATATCTCAGTCTCTCCAATGCTGGAAATTTGGTAAGTGAAGGGAACACTTATTAGGGGGTCAAGATTCTTATTTGGTGGTGGTGGGGCAACGTCCTCATTTCTCCCCTGTAGCTACACCCTTGAGGTGCAGGCACCATTTTATTGTTTGCCTCAGGCAACAAAGTGCCCCTGATGCTAACTGATAAAATGAAGAGATTTAATTCCTTCTCTGACCCTCTTGGAAGAGCATTCCAATGATTTTTACTAGTGATCAGCTCTTTTCATTGCCTCACTCTGCATCTAACATGAATATAAACATAAGAAACCAAATGAATTAGTCCACTAATGTCAGATATTTTTGTGCAATCTACTTGCTATTCTCAAGGAAGAGAACCACCAACTCCCCCCACCCCAACCATAACTGCTTCACAACTTGGACTCTAGTGAGCCTCTTGACTTTTAACTCCAAAATGTGTCCATTTTTTTTCTTTTTTGCAGAAGTTAGTGTTAATTTCACATCTCGACACTCTTCCCAACCCTTGGCAATCTCTTACTTTAAAACCATATTTTAGCTGTTATTTGACTACCTTAAACTTTTCAGATTTACTTCGCGATGGCTTTGGATCACGTCCCTTCTTCCACTGTTTAGTAGCAGAGGTAACAAAGCAAGACGATATACAAGGTAAGCTTTAAAAAGAGAGAAGTCACTGCCCACCCACAGTAGAACGATTTTAACTGCTGCTTTCATGTTGTTGCTTTTTAGGAAAGAAAATCTATAGTAAATTAGGTTGATACCTGGTGGAACAGGCTGGTATTTATTTACAGTTTCCAAAAAGCTAAGAATGTTCTTATGTTGAATCTCTGAGTTAGAAAAGATCCTTTAAGCCTTTTTTTTTTTTTTTTTGCAAAAAATGTTACTTTTTCGCTACAGTTCCCCAGAATCCTTATGCTGAAAAGGGTAATGGTGATCCCCATGATGGTGATAAATCCTGAAACAACTCCCCTCTTCCCAAACTGACTAGGATGGATATTCCATGAAGGAAACCATGGAATATTGAGTCTCAGCTGGAGAGAGAAAAAAGAAAAAAAAGAACTGGGAACAATGTTGGCTTGCTTGAGCTCCTAACTATTTATAGTTACACGGAGGCAGAGATAAAGGCCAACACATTGCTAGTGACATATGCAAGTGTAAATCCAACTTATACTTGTACATACATACATATATATATTTATTTAGTTGTTGTGGAGGTTAATATGCTCTCCATCTGACCACAACATCCAACACCCCCCCACCCCAGAATCACCATTGTGCAGCCTCAGCCCCTCTCCTACAGCCATTCCGTTGCTCGTGGAGAGTGGAGGGGATTGGAGAAATGTTTGGCTGTGGGGACACAGCAAGATCAGAACTAGTGATATCATCTGCTGAACCCTCTGGAGGGCCCCACTGGATCTCAGCAGAAAGTGCTTTTCTTATTGCCTCTCCTGCTCTCCACCAGCAATGGAATGGTGCATCGAACTCATGCTCCACTTGACCATGTCAGATCTCAGCCATGGTTAGCAAGCTAGATTTCTGTGAAGAGCAGTGCCGTAAGGGTAGAAGGACCAACTTCAAGTAGTTTTGCTTTAAGTTTAAAAGTAGAAAATAGAATAACAGTGTCTGGAATATGATTTTGCTCAAGATTGATGGGTGCCAAAATGATTGAACATTGTTTCCCCACCCTACCCCTGTTGTGATGATGTCATAAAACAATTTGGGCTCCTGCATTATCTTGAAAGACATTGACAAACAATCTGATCTCATTATAGTTTGGCTGTCAATGAAAAGCTAATTTAAATGCATTGGGCATATGAATTAAAAAGCACAACTCCTCCGTTTCAGGCATTTCTACTGTGATTTGAGGAATTGTGGTTCTATGGAATTCAATATCATTTCACTGGGCAATACTAATGCAGCATTACCTTTGGTCTATTCTGCAGGAAATCCTCTTAACTTTCTCCCCAGGCATCTGTACCAACGCCAGACCAATGTGCAAGCTCAGTTAAATAAAAATAATCAGCTAAAATGGAAGAGTTAAGAACCACATTCCCTCAAGTCTGTGTGTGTGGGGTTAGGCATATGGTGGGGGAAACCAAAACCAAAAATGGTAAGGGCCACCACCTTTTCTTTCTCATACTGTTTTCCTTCCTGCTTATGGGAGGAAGACAGATTGGGTCCCACTTCTGGGAAAAAATGAAATGAAATGGAAGAATAAATAAATAAATTGTCCTTATGAGAAGTCCAAAATGATTACAAGTAGTGGATTTTGGGAAAGAGAGCCACAGGTTGGACCTGTGTGAAAAAGACGATAAGACGCAGCATTTTTTAAGGTGGTTTTAATATCTTTGTGAGTCCACATTGATGGCATATGTATGTTGTATGTTGGATTTGTTTCTTCCCAGATGCTGATGTGGTAGGCTTTGCTATGTATTACTTTACATATGACCCTTGGATTGGCAGGTTATTGTACTTAGAAGACTTCTACGTCATGGATGAATTTAGAGGTAATAATGACAATCTTTGCTCAATAGTACTACATCAAAGAAAAATATGGTGAAGTGAGAAGAAGCATGGTAGAGTGGCAATACGGTATAGGCAGGCAACCATCTGGGGAGCAGGAGCCAAATTTTGCCCCCATGAGCCACATCCTCAGTTTAGAGTGCCCTGCAACTGACACAGCATCAATTCTAGGTGCCATTTTGGCCTTTGTTTGGTTTTGGGAGATTCTGTGGGTTGAATGATCCAAAGTTCTACACTTGAAGGTGGCTTGGGGCCATCCAAAGACTAACAAACTCTTTAAAAATGGGGGGGCTGGGAAGAGTCATCAGGGGCTGCAGAATTGTAGTTGGGGGAGGGTTGCATCTGGTCTGCAGGCTTTCCTCACCCGTGCTACACTGAGACACAGGTTCAAATCCCCATTTAGTGATAAAACTGATAGCAAAGATAGCAAACCTGTGGCCCTCCAGATGGTGTCAGACTCCAGCATCCTTCAGTCCTTGCCATCATGGTCAAGACTGATAGTCCATAACATCACACAGGCCACATGTTCTTCAACAATGATATACAGGGCAGCTGAAGTGGAGGGGTGGCTATTTCTCACTCAAGTTTATTCCAATCTACCTCCGTGTTTTTGTGAGGTTATGAAGGTGAGATGATGTATTCCAGCCAGACCTCTTTCTTGCTGAAAATGAAATAAGTAGAATAAACTCCCTGAGTCTAGTTAGACAAATACTGAGCAGGAACTCCACAGAACCTCCAGAATGAAGAATTGTGGCTGAGATCAAAAGTTTGCCACCAAGACTGGACATAACTAGCTGATTTTTAATAACTTTTTTTAAAAAAGAGCAGATCTCCCCTTCTTCCTATTAAAAAAATCCTTTCACATTCATAAATTTCCATATAGCCTACCAACAAAGAAAAAACATTAAATGAAACAAAAACCTTGCCACAGTTCAATGGCTGAAATATTCTCCAGCCAAGATAATTTTTAACTTTGACCAGCTTTCAGTCTTTGTATGTTATCACCTAGGATCTTGTTATTAATTCCTTTACGTGTCATTTCCAGGATATCTGACACAAGTTTTATTATATGTATCCCTAATCAGTTCAATATCTTCCTCTTATCTGCCGCTGACAAAATTCAGTAACATTATTTCAGGTTTATCTTTATCTTGTACCTAGAAATAAAATTAAGCCTATTCTTTAAGAGGAAAAAAGAGTCATAACTGAATAAATTGGCTGTTTTAAATAAAACATTATGTTGCCAACTTAAAATGAGATTTTTATAATTCCTTACCGTTACCTCCATGCCTCCGCTTTTTTCTTTTAATAGTCAAACGTAACACCAGTATTTTTGTGCCTAAAGCATACTCTCAAGGGGACAAGGAACATCCTTGTCTGAAGTCTCCTACTAAACCAGGTCTGCCGAATCTGTATCTCTCCAAGATATTATTGGACCCCTGTTCCTATCACTTCCAGAACACCTGGCTAATGGTGAGGCGTAATGGGAATTTAGATTCAACAACACCTGAAAAGCCACAGCTTCCTCAGCATGCTTTTATAACAACAAGAAAATCTCAGTACATGTTTGTTTGTTGAGTCCAAACAACTGCCTCTGTGCAACATGATGAAGTTTTCTGTTTTCTTGTGGAATGTGCATTTTCGAACTGGTGCCAGTGTTACCATTCTGAGTTAGATGAATCCTGGAATCTTTTAATTATGTTGCGGATGTGCATATCTCTAACTTAGGGTTACACACACAGGTGCATCTTGTTTTGGGTGGGGCAACACTCTCAGCCCCCAGAAAACCCTATGATAAGCCTGTGATTAAACTACATCTCCCAGTATAAGCTTGGGAGCCCTTCGCAGGTACGGCTGGTGAGAACGTGAGAACTGGCCTTCTTAGCAACATAATAAATACATAGATTTCTTTTCAGCTAAAAAAATGTTATATACATGTGAGTAGCTTAATTACTTCCAGCACTTGCAATTCAGTAAGCAAAATCCAATGGTGTGCTATGGTATGAAATGCCAGCAAAAATGAGACTTTCTTCCCTTTAATTTCCCCTTGCCACCCTGCGTCGTGCCAAAAGGGGGCTGCAGGAGAAAGGGAAGGATTACCAGTCCTGGAAGATGCAGTGAGATCCAGCAGAAGCACACCACTGGATCATTCTCTGTTTGCATACACAACCCATTGCAAATAAAAGAGTGAGACAACAGCCTGTATCTTATTTAATCTTGACCAGAGGAAACCCATGGATGCAATTGGATTTACCTATGTGATCATAGGTATACACACTTAGTATACACCATAGACAATTATTCAATAGGACGACTATAATTGGGGCTAATTAACATGATTCCAGTCAATACTTTAAAAGCAAATGTGTAAAACTATTCACTTAGAGAGCTTGTGCGACCAGAGAACTAAGCCTTTATCAACTGTGTTTTGGCAGGTTGGGGCATTGGAACAGAACTCTTAAGACGGCTAAGCCAGGTACGTGATCCTCTAACTCAATACATTAATAGGATTCTTTTCACTGTAGGGGAACCAAATGAGACTACAGTATCATCACACTCAAGAAGGCTGTTTGCATATGGGACATCACACTCTCTTACAGACCAGCCATAAGGATAAGACTCCTTGTCCCTTTTTTTCCAGCCTCATTACCTGACATCAACCATGGTTCTTTGTCATGATGCAAGAAACCCACCAATTTAAAACAAAAATGGGTTGAGGCAATCCTGTTTCTCTGGGTTTTATTTAGCCTCAAAGTACCATGGGAAAGGGGCATGTCTGACATTATGTATGAACGTCTCCCTCTTTTACTGCTTTCTTCTCCACTCCTTCCCCAAGTGCATTATGATTGCCGGTGGCCCAATGAACAACATACCAAAACACCAGCTCATGATGCCAAGACATAGCTATTACACTACCTTAGGGTTACCATAATTTGAAACGACTTGAAGACACAGGACAACAACAACAACAACAACAACAACAACAACAACCCATCATTCTACTTCCCACCAGAAAGGAAATCAGCACACAAGTACTCTGGAATTTCAAATACATGTTAGGAAGGAAATTCAAGCATACAGGATGGAAAGAAAGTACTGTAGGTTTTTAGGAAACAGTTAAGCAGCACTATTTATGCAAGCATGGCAGAAGTGCATAATTACTTAGGGATGGAAAGATATTAAAAATATCAAAAAATGGCAAAAAACAACAACCCCAAAACAGAACAACCCTGTCAAGGAACCCTGAGGAGAAGACTCCAGCACTGATGACAATCCTTGCAGTTTTGGACTTATTTTGCACAAAATATGCACAAGGTTGTTTTGTGCAGATAACAGCATTTTCTGTGCAGGAAACAGTATATTAATTTTTGCATGTGAAACAGAAATACTATTTTCTGCACAGAAAATGCTGTTTCCTGCCCCCCAAAATTGCTGTTTTCTATGCAAATCAGCCATGTGTGAATTTTGTAGTTAAGTCCCCAGTAATTGAATTTGCTGTGCAGGTAAAAGGCTGTTTCCTGCACAGAACGTTCGATTTTCTGTGCAAAACAACCATGTGCAAATTTTGCAAAGAATAAATCCCAAATTGTAAATACGTTTTGAAAACTGTGTGATTTTCAAAGATTTTCTGGCGATTTTAAATTGTTAAAATTACTTGTTGTTTCCTTTGAGTGTAATTCTTCTATTTTCACCTATTCACAATTTAATCTACAGTAAAGAGCTGCCAGTCAACAGAAAAATGATTTAAACCAATCTTTCTTAATCTGGAACCCTCTACACTAGACAAAACTCCCCTGCCCTCATCCAGGACTGGCAATTCTGGCACACAGTAAGGGGAGTTGTAGTTCAACACATCTAGAATGTCAGGTTGGGATTTAGAAGAACATCGAAGATTTCAACTTGTTCAAAGTGTGAGAGGCAGGGAAATGGTCCACAGAGCACCGGCAATTTGAATGCTTGCTGTTGTTCACACAAATAGTAGTTGAAATGGTAAGGCGGGGGGGGGGGAAATACCCATCAACTGTTCTCTCCCTAACTGCAGGGAATGGATGAAATTGTGTGACAGAACATTCCTTGATACTTGAAAGTATACAAAATTAGTGTTCACGAGAAATCTCACAAATATGTCAGATTTCTAACAAAGAACAAGGTACAAGGAAGCTTTAAAAATAAGTGTTTAATAACACTTGCAGTCCAAAGTGGTACCAACATTCTTACCATTTAATCTGCTGTCTCAGTGAATGGCCATGGTCCCTCTTTCAGCTTAGGCGGCAGTCCTGTACCCAGTTACCATGTGCTCCACTGAACTCTGTGGGACTTATTTTGAACATGCATATAAAGCATTTATAATATAGGCTTTCCATCTGTAAAAATTGTGTCCTCTTATGGGAGAAGGCCAGTTTAAACAATTTAGCTTTCAAAGACGTGATCCACCTCTTTAATTTTCACTTTGGAATGTGGGGTGGAATTGTTACTGAAAACATCCTCATCAAAACCTAGAGGGCTGGTTTCAAAGAGTCTTCTTGGGGGTTAAGCAGAGATATGAGGTGTGACTTTAAACAAAACATCCTTCCTTCTGAAACGTGAGATACTAAATCTGTAGCAAAACTACACCACTCCAGCTCTTGTGCATTTCACTTGGCTCTGGACCAGAAAAGCACTCTGCTGGCTAAATTGTTCTGCAGAAATTATTAATGAAGTAACTTAGTGACTAATGACTTTCATGGGAGTCTCTGTTCTCTATGGATTGGAAAGTCCTGTTCTGCTGAGCCATTTGTCTGAACCTTTCAATGCTCGAAGGAATCAGAAAATAGGCTAGAGCTTTCAGTTGTACCAGTTTATATCAGAACTCTGGAAATACATATGATTTATTTCTACAGCTTTCTGTACCAGCAGTCCTAAAGCAAATGAAAAAAATGTTGCCTTGATCCTATATTTGCTTTTATACCAATGTGGATACAGCTGGTTAGTTCATTTTTTTTCTAGTATATTTTTTATTCAAAAAAGAGAAAATAAGAATAACATCAGTCTCTAGTCTAAAGTTATTAAGCTCTACTTCAGTACATTATACTTTGAAAAATAAAACAGCATCTTTGTATTTGGTAAATCACTTTCTAAAAAAAAAAGATTATTTTTAAGCTGACTGTTAATTCTACCTGCTTGAGTTAATATGCATACATTCTGCTCACTTTAAGGCTGGTTGTACAGAAAGCTGGAGAAAAAAAAACATTATTGATTTTTATACTGTTATGCTAAAATATATAGCTATTTTAGCACAAATAACAGGTAGAGGCGGGCCTCCTTTAAATGGTTCCATAATAATTCTCAATAATTTTTACAATAATGATAATTCATACTTTAGGTAATGGGTGATGCATCCCCTCACAAAAGAAAATCATGTTTTTATTTTTCAACAGATAGCAATCGATACCAACTGTAGTTGCATGCATTTTCTTGTTGTCGTATGGAACAAACCATCTATAGAGTATTATATGCGGCGCGGGGCTTCAGACCTTTCCACTGAAGAGGGCTGGCATCTCTTTCGATTTGACAAAGAAAATCTAATCAGAATGGCTTCTGGGGAATGAGGAGGACACTTGCTGTATTACCCCTCCCAAGCAAAGAGTGCTGTAAGGCCACCAGGTTTGCAAAGCCTCCCTTCCAAAGAAACTTTTCTTTACGCCCCTGTCTGTAAAGCAGAATAGCAATAGCAACAGAAATTAAAAGTGCTTTGCCTTATTTTTGATATGTTGCTGCCATTATTATTGGGCCCTGCTGGTCTTTGTTTTTTATTCACACCATTTACAACACTTTAAAATGCAGCTCAAGTAAAGACTTGTAAGTGGTGATGGTGGGGAAGCTCAGGTATGGCAAAATACACCAGCCAGGAAATTCTACGCTTTGTTTCAAACATAAGGAATAGTGTGTGTACCTGTGTATTGGGACAAGCTCCAGGATGCCACGCCAGAAGGGAGAACGGACTTTGCTCTCTATTACATAAACAATGATGCTTCTGTTGCAGTCTTCTTTTAGATGGAAGGCAGCAGCTGTGCCAGCACTGGAGGACCACACCCATTGAGCTGATCAATAGGGATGGATTTCACAACAAAAATGCAGTTGAGCATTCATTTGGCATAGACTTACCATGGGTGCACAGCAGCAGGTGTGTCCCAGACACAGCTCTGCTCTCCCAGCTGCTAGCTGGCTGCAGAAGCACCCCTGGGCATATTCTATCTCTCACTGAACACCTGTGGAAGGAGATGCTTTATGCTGGTGGTGGAGCTGTTCCTTTTCTGTGAGCACAAGTGCGGTCAGAAATCATCCAGGCACACCTCCACATCTGACGCATGGTTTGGGCATGGAGCTATAACTGGAGGTTCCAACCACACCCCGAGAAGTAAGGAAGGGGAATCAGCCTCCACTGACAGACAATGGCATAATTATGGTGGCAGAGGAGCTGGTTCAATAGATCGCAGTCTGAATAAAATTCTCTCCCACCCTTACCAAAAGGGCAGATTGCAAAAGCAAAAAGATGCAGCCCTACTTCTTAGATGCAGGCTGGCTTCCTGTTAGCTAGTTACGTCATTGTAAACCAAAACCTAATTACAATAGTTTAAAGTTGAACTGAGCTCTTGTACAAAATCTGTATTCTCAGAAGGGGAGCACAAGCATAGCTTTATCTTCAGAACCGATGTACAAGCAGAGCCATGATAGTGCCATGGGTCTCACTGTACAAAAACGGCACCCATCACATTTTGGGATGTCCTGAGCAGTGCCCTGCTGCACAAAAGTGCCTCCCATTGCAAAATGGGACATTGCACAGGATCCCTCAAGACACATTGTCACAATTCACCAGAAAGGCTGTGTATCATGTCAGAGACTTTGCTACATCATTGTAAATTTAGAAATTGTAACTTCTTATGGAGAATCTCAGCTGTGTTTTTTTTTTACCAGGACAATAGCACAGGCAAATGCTACTCACAGTGACTGTCCCTGGAATGGCACTGATCTAGGGAGACTGTCCAGAAAAGGAAGAAACAGTTGTATCCAGTGGACCAAAATATATTACCTGCTCTTGACATACTAGGAAAAGAAAAGAGCTGCTGCTCTTCCCTCATGTCAGATAGCCAGAGAAGCACTGCCATAGAGATGCACTTTGTCAAAGCCACTAAGATTGGGGAGGAAGAGCAAAAACTGATTCTGCTTTTCTCTAGTTTAGACAGCAAAGTATTGCAGGAGATGGTACAGTACTAAAGGCTGCATTGCAGGGTTGACAGCTTGTGGCTGGAGGGCAACAGGTTGCCCTATTACTGCAGGGCAAGGATCCATCTCAGATCTTGCACGCGATGACAAAAAGAAATAGTGTGAGAATTCACTCTCCTCTCCCATAAGGGGAATGCATAAATTGCCTGCCAGTCACAACATGAGAAAAACAATAAGGCAGATGATTTTGCTGTGCTGTATAAAGGCATAAGCCAAGATCCAGCATCATCCATCAGAATGTGAAGTTCTGCAAGACAGAACTGTGACCCATTCCTTGCATAACCTGTCTCCTGCCACCCCCTCCCACCAAGTAGTGGGAGGAGAGGGTGAGAGACACACATGGTGTCCATCTACGTTCCTACAGGAGGATGCATAATAATGCCATCATCCTCTAGAGGAGCCTGAGAAGGTTATCATCCCTGAGCATTTGACTATAGGTACCTTATTGGATGCTTTGTGGCAGTTCGTCACCTCCGCTGACCCAGTAAATGTGGGGAGAGGAAGCAGGAGCCAGCTGAGTTTAGTGGTGAGGAGATGTGTGCATGAGAGACACAGTGATCCACAACGATCACAAAAAGATATATACGCAGGCACAAGCTGGACTTACTCCTACATGTATCCCCAACAGGATGGCAGATGTAGTTATACCTCTACAACAACAACCACTATGGGGCATCAAGACATACCTATAGTTGGGTGTTTATATAACTTACAGTATAATCTTCACCTGTAAATTACATTTTTACTAATCTCCCACCCTCTTTCTGTATGTTAGCAAAATGTTAGGGGATTTAAATGTCTCCTAGGTCATAAATCAATACAAAGATAAAGAATGTTTAAATATCTTTTAATCACTATTGTGCAGAAGCAAGGTCGAAATCTAGGCCTTAATTCTGTTGTTTGCCCAAATGAAGGAGACCCCTTGAATCAATGAGATATACCCAAATATTGACTCAACATTGAACAAATACTGTAGTTGGGATTACCAATTCAAGCCCTATTTTCCACGCAATTTGTATTAATTACTGGGTTGACCTGATAATGTCACCTGACGCCTGCAGTTCTTTTTGCCGAGGTCAATTATGCTTCCAAAAAAAAAAAATCAGAAAATAATTTTGACAGCAGGAAGTAGTAAAAAAAGGCTATAATCAAAATGAAAAGAGCAAATTGACTGTACAAAGTAGAGTTAAGGAAATACCTGATCAAATAACAAAGTACAACTGCAAATTGTGTAACACTTCTATTTTAATGTCCATCATTACTGCCACCTGCAGATTGGGAATCTGGTATGTTAGCTTCTGGTACTGTACATATCCACATCTTCTGGACTGGACTGACCATGGTCCATGAGTCTGGGATCTGGTTTAAACTTTGATGCTTTCATTACATCTGTAAGATACATAGAGGTGTCAGAACAATGTTAAAAACACAGATGCTAGTAATAAAGGCAGGTCTGGAAGCAGTAACCTGCATTCTCGGGTGGATCCCAGAGTCCCAGTAGCTTGCTGCGGCTCCGCTGATGCCTGCCCTGGTCCCTGGTCCCTCTTCCTTATTTTTTTAACCCGAGATCTGACATCCCAGGCAGCACAAATCAGTTGAACTCATCTGCCATTTTAATTCTTTACAATACCTCTGATGTACTGTTGTTCTGGGGCAATGTGGGACTTTGAGACTGTGGGGAGACCCTGTTGTCCAGCACCACTGTCATTACCAAGACCCCACAGACTCAGCAAGAGGCCTACCAGAGAGTATTTGTCCCAAATACTTGCTAATAAAAACATCTGTTATTAATAAAGAAAATCTGAACTGTGATGCTAAACTGAATGTTATACCTGATCTGACACTTGGCACCTTTATGTCATCTACCAAAGACACGGACTCTGTCTGGGAAAGCATCTTCCCTGCACCAAGCTGCATTTCCAGTGCTTTTGCTTTCTCCTCTGATTCCTGGATGATTTTAGGGACACCTGAGATGCTATGCCCTGCTCCTGAAGGTGGTCCCGGAACTTCCTGTAGTTAAAAATAAGATTTAATTGTAAAAGAAATCTGAAAACAACAACAACTAAGAATTATACATTCTCTGTGGCAATATATTAAAGACTGCAATTTCTAAATAATGTGAAGTTTTAATATGTATTATTAAGAATGGCATTTGCCAGTGCAAGAGTAAGTCTGTCCAAGTTTTATTTCTTAACACAAGAATTCCCAAAGGCAGTCATCAAATGTCAGCATGAAAGAGACGTACAAGTCTCATCGCAGTCAAAAGACAAGCTAAACTAAAGCTATAAGTTAATGTTGTGGCTGATTTAGAAAGGTAACTCCCATTACACAGTGTGCAGTTGGCTACTTATTTTTAAAATAAGTATATAAGTAGACATTCTTTTAAAAGAGATGTTATTTCTGCTTTCTTTTAGCGGGGGAAATGCCTCTTCTCTTAGGAAAATGGTTATGCTGAGGTAAGAATCAATGTGGAAGGTCCCAGAGTTAAACCCTGGCATCTTGCTACAAGGATCAAGGTGGAATTGATGGGAAAGATCTAATTTGGAAAACTGAAGTTTGTAAACATATGCAGAGTTCCCCTTCATTCCCCAAACTAATCTAACATAGCTTATGCTACTAACAATAAAACCTCTTGTGCCCTTTAAACTTCATAAAATAAAGTATCATGATCTTAAAAGTGCACAAAATTTTATCCTTTCTGCCCAAGTGCTTTCAATAGAATGGAGATGAAAGATACCTACATCTGTGTCACTAAAACATGCTTTCATCCAAAGAACCTACCTGAGTGCCTTTTTCCTGGCCAAGTGATACTTCTGCAGCAGATTTCTTTGTCCATAGTGATCCTATTGCTTCATAGGTTTTATGGCTTGCAGCATAAATCTTCCCACCTGTTACCTAGTTTAATTTTAGAAATATTATTGTACTGAACACCAGCTTTAAAAATATTCAAGTGTAGGCAAAACTAATTGACTTCTCCAACAAAACCGTGTGATTCAGCCAACAGTGGAAGAAAAATCTTGTAATTACAGATGGCAATCTATTCAAGGTTTTCAACCACCATTTTAAACTTTGGCTAACTTACAGTATGTTTCTTAAACATAAAAACTGGAAAGTATGTCAAAAATCCACTCCTCCTAAAGAGAGCTTACCTTTGCAACAAGTACTGACTGTGCAGGATAGCAGAGCGATATGCCCAATGTGCAAAGTCCCAAAGGATAAGCAATTTTCTTAAATCTAGACCCTGCAAATAATGAAAGGAAATCGTTTAAGTAAGAGGTGGGCAAAGTGAAGACAGTGGGCTGCATGTGACTCCAAAGCTGTGTGTTCCTGTGATCCCCAATTCTTTTGGTCTCAAAAATGAATAACTGAGCCCCCAGAAGCCTCTAGAGGATGCTATTGGTCATTTTGGGCCAAATCCTTCCCACTTTAGGCCAATGGGGATCTTTTTCAAAACAGGAAGCTACTCACCACTTGCAGATTTTTTTAAAAAGCCCCCCCCAAGCTTGAAACAGGCATTGAGTGGATTTGAAAATGGCCTAAGAATGGCCGATCATCTGAAGGGGTGTGATTGGCCATTTTGGGGACATGGGGAAGAAATGATAGGTGCAGTTCCACAGCTTCCTGAGAGCGAACATGGCCCCCAATTCCTAGAATCTTCCCATTCCTGATAAGCATAAAGCAACAATCATATTGAGAAGACTAAGCTACACCTTAGTTTCCTATGCATGGAAAATATTTTTCTGCGGGGAGTGGCCACTCATGCAAACCTTCAGCCTACAAGAAGGCTAGAGAAAGGGCCATGACTTAGTTGCAGAACCCATGCTCTGAATGCAGAAGGTCCCATCTCCAGAAGGCAGGGCTTGAAAAAGAAGTGCCCTGCTTGAAACCTTGGAGATCTGCCATCAATCAGCTACTGCTTACGACTGAGCAGACTTCAGGCTTTGGGAGAGCTCTTCCCATCACTGGAACACTGAGATTCACAAGCCAGAGTCAGAGGCAAAATAATGACTCAGAGAATGGAGTGGAAACATAAAGCAGAACAGTGGTCCACAATACTGCAGAGCAAAGTCAGGCTCTGGATATCTTCAGCCTGCTGGAACTTGAATGTGGTCTTCTACACAGACCTATTCTCATTCTCCCTCAACCTTTCTGGTTTCTAGCAGCCTGTTGTGGAAGCATCTTATGGTTTTCGCTTTACTGCTAAACTACTGGGAATCAGCAACTATTGTTTATCACCCAAACATCTACTAGTAGATTCTGACCTACCTTTTACCCACCTATGACATAGGCACTACTAATCTAGATGAAAAATCAGTGCACTCAGTATAATATGCTTCCTCTATTCTTATTCCAATGTTTGCCAACACTTCCAGTTATTGTAGGTTTACCAACTGTTCTACTGTTTGTGAGAAAAAGGCTTTAAAAGCACTTTGATCCATTGTGGGCTAGATATTTCCTCTTATATGAACTTCACTGGCCATTCACACAGGCACAGAAGTGCAATCCAACTGTAGATGAATGTAACCATAGCTGTCTGTATGGTTTTTTGTAGCAGAAAATGTACTGTCATGCACAGGGAACTTGCTATTGGCTGTGCTGATGTCCTTATTCTTCCCCACACGATCACAATCCCTACAGCTGTTTATCCGAAGGGAAAACGGCCTCTGCATGAACCAATTCCCTCATCTGAAGTGTTGCTTTTTAACAGAAGAATAAGTTTAATGCATAATAGTTGGAGAACATGCAACTCTTTACCTTTCCTTGATAGGACAAGCCCAGTCAGTCCTGAAATTGTAATCACACCAACTTTGGGAAGAAATTCTGGAGGCGGATTCTTCAGATAAACATATGCATCTTTAAAATAAGCAAAATTACTCTAATTGAATACTATTTTCACAGAATTTATAATGATACAAAGAGAAAATGTGTTATCAGTGCATATTTTCAAATTCATCTGCAGTTATGGTGGCATATTTTTCGGTGTAGGGAGGAGATGTTTCCTCCCCTCATTTTATCCAGGTTTGTGACTTATATGGCCAAAAGCAAACTGTTAGAGATGAGGTTGAAAGCCTTGCTTATACTCACCCACCTTTTCCAAACTGTATAGAAGATACTATCCCATTTTTGACAAAAAGATAAGCACCCTGGAGAAACAGAAGAAAACAAAAATTTCTTTATACAAGTGTAGTAAAAAAATTCATGTCTTTTATTTGTAAATAGCAAATTATCTTGACAAAAATGGGAGAACCAAAGCTTAGAAATTTTTCCACTTCAAAATGAAAGTCTTCCATTTTAGTAGGAGTGATTTGCAATCAAGAAGGTATGGTGGCATTGGAGGGGGGATTAAAACACCCACAGTAGAGATCTGCAGAGCTCTGGCACCACTGCTATAACCAATAACAGCAACTGCCCGCTCCGAAGCAAAGCAAGGGAAAAAGAAGTATCTGGCTGAGTCCTTGCAACTTCTACTCCTTTTCAATTGATGGGGATGATTTTGAGGAAGACAGGAGAGACTAACACTATCCTTTTTCTGAATTTGCAGCCAAAATGTATAATGTGTGTAGGAAAAGAAAAGGTGCAATAATTAAACAAATTCCTCGCCACAAAGGTGGCAAACAGAGCATCTTTCAGCCTTCCTCAAGCAGATGCCTTTCAGATGTGTTGGACTGCAACTTCCGTCACCCCAGCCAGAATGGCCATGCTGGTTGAGAATGATGGGAGATGTATTCCAACACATCTGGGGGCTCCTGGTTGTGGGAAGAATTATATAACATTAGACATGGAACTTTTGTTGTATAGGAAAGTATTCAGCTACAGAAAAAACCCCCAAAACAAAACATGTTAAATCACATTGTGATACAAATTATGATGACAAATTTATAACATCATTTGGACTGAGGCATGCAAAGCTCGTAGAAGTTGGTTTTCGGTCCAGAATCATCTTGAGTTATACCAGCCTAAGTACCTCCTAAGCATTGCACAATGGTCATCAATCATATCCTTGCTCAGTACATTTTCTCTGCATGAACAATGTCAGCTAGACAGCCCCAGAGCCTGCCCTGCAGTCAATCACTGCCTGGTGTGATGCCACAGCATTCGCATCACTCCCTCTGTGGCTGCCACTGGCTGGTATGGGGCATGGAGGGGATTTCCCTCTCCCGGGTTGCGAGAGTGAAGCCAGCTCCTTTATCCTTGGCTGGGCAACAAAAGCTAGCCAGGGCAAAGTTCTCCCTGGGCCACCAGTTGGCCACAAGGTGCCCCCGGACACCTTCTAGCTCCTAATGTGTAGTTGCGGACCAGCCCCCACCTGTGTTAAGTATGTGGGTGAAGCATTATGCTCTACTCATGCCAAATAGGACTTTTGCCTCAGACTACTATTCACAGATTCTTTCACCCAGCAGGGCTATTGGTTATGGTGGTTATAGGATTCTTGGAGATAAAGTCCCAAAAAGTAACACTTCAAGACTCTGGTAAAAAAACTGCCCCATATAAAACTGAATACTGGCTAGAGTATAGGAAGCAATTTTAGTTGATGCATTCAGGGCCTTTGGGATTCCTAGCAGAATTTTGGTTGTTACTCCCTCAGAACAGCAGATGGACCTCCTCTGCCTGCCATATCACAAGGTGCTTATGAAATTTCCCCCTATTTTCAAAAGAGCTTTGCCATACTGGAAAGGGAGCAGAAAGCTTTTTGAGAAACTAATCCAGATTTGCGAGGTACATTAGATCCAGGCCACAAATAATAATTTAAAAACTCAGCTATACCAAACCATTTCCTTGAAGTCTAAAGTTTTATGCTTGTTGTGCATTAATTTTTCCATCTGTCTCAGAAGCCTGTTGTTTGCCAAACAGGCACTACATAAATACTTTAAACACACAGACAAAGGCATAAACAAATGCTTACCTTCCTTCCACCACAACTACTGACAGACACACTTAATAAGAAATTGCTGTTCCACTGCACTGCTCCACTGTTATATTATAAATGACATTTACAGAGTGCTGGGTAAAAAAGAGATAAGCAAAACTCAGAAGGTCCAAGGCCAATTTTTGGTATTCTGAACCATCCATGGACCATGCTAGCTCCAAAAAGTAAAACACAACAAAAAGAAACACTTTTGCCACGATTCTTTTTTTGGATATGTGGGGCATCATGGAGACTTTGCAGGTGGAAAAAAAAAGTGGTCTGTGGGGCTGTGCGAAGCTCAAGGACTGTACTTAGTCCAACTGTGGGCTCAAGGAAGCCACCTCATTTTCAGGTACTGCTTATTTAACATCTGCAGAAAATGTAAACCTTGTTAGATAACAAAACTATAAGTGTACGTGTTTATTTAGGATAGTTAATACTCTTCAACTGAGGTTCTCAGTGTGTCTTACAAGATCAAACAAAGAAATAAAAACTGTAGCAGATTTACTTTAAAACTACAGAGCAAATTGGGAATTATGTATAATTATATGGTATGACTGGAATGACAGTCTACTTTGGCCAGGATACAGTGATGGGACTTCAGTGGTCTGGGAAACCCTCTGGAACATACAGGACACCTGCAGAATGAGAGGAAGGGAAGCCCCAATTCTGCTGGTCTTGGATACCAAAGCACACCACTGGACCTTGGCTAGAGGTCTATCACAGGTAAAATATTGGCTCATGCTGTGACAACACATTTTGTATACCCTGCAGTTTCAGGAAGAAAAGCCTCACGCTCAAAAACTATTCTGAATTTACACCACAAGAGGTCACTACCCTCCAGCTTTAGGAATCAATAGAAATCAGGAAGTAATTCTTGAAATCACTATAATAAAACTTTGAGAAAGATACAAAATTCAAACCTAAGACAGAAGTACTCTTTATTCTTGCTCCTCACTTCCTGCTAGGAAGAAGGCAACTTCTAAAGTGTACTAAATAAATAAGCAAAACTGCCAACTTCTACACTTACTCAGTTTATGTTTCCTGAGACATGTTAAACTCAAAGGAGTTTTTCAGAGGAACACACTGGCCTCTTCAAAAAGTGGTTTTGAGCATGGTTCTTCTGTTATGGAAAAGAAAGCCTGAATATGAAACATACTGGGTATCTGGGTATCTGACTGAATATATCATTAAATTGATAGAAATCTTTGCTGTTCCATATCGGCTGTGATTTATCAACGCTTATGGGAAAATCTGCATAAGAATTCCAAGTCTATCAGTTTAACTCATATTCTTACCTTGCACCCATTTACATAGTAACTTGTCGACTTTCTTACTGATGAAATCGCACTTTGCAAGCGGCCAGGCTTTTCATCAATATATCTTGAATCAAGAGGTGGCACATTATAAATAGGAAGCTGGAGAGGAATAAGAGAATTTGTCAGATAGGCTTGACTTACAGAAGGAAAGGCAATGCAGAACAAACTTCCTTCTTTATCTTGGAACAGAATTATCCTTCTCAATCCAGAAAAATCTGCCCACATAGCAGAAGACTTGCATGAAGAGAAAATTGCTTACAGACAAATCTGTACTGGTTTCTATTATCTACTGGATAAACTAGGGACCACATTCAAAGACTTCTATGCATAGACAGGAAATGTTTGTCACTAAATGCCAGTAGAATAACCTAGATGGACAGGTACAGCAGTGGATTATCAAGGACAGGAACCGCATGGAGATCTTGATTAAAGTCTCTAATAGAGTAGATTCTACTCTTAGGAAACTCCTTCTATTTCCATTTGTCTTTCCTGATCACTTGTGCATCTATCACAGAACTCCAGTAAATAACACAGGATGCTAGGAGATGCTGCAGAACACATGAGCATTTTGCCAACCAAGACTGCTGGACATTGTCAACTTCCATAAACTGAACACACACTTTCAAAGGCACTAGAAACTGCAGCACTGTGGTAGGAAATGGAAGACAGACCAGTGGCTGCTCCCAAGCACTAGAATTCCCTAGTATGAGATTCTAGGTTGGTTCCTCTCTGTTTTCAGCAAGCAAAGGATTTTATTTAGATGGGTGTTTGGTTGTTAAGTGGCCAATCCAAAGGGTTCTTTTAAATGGGGTGCACAGTACTTTCTTGTCACTGTTATGTTTCAAGTGCATTTAATATTGTTTTAAACTCATGTTTTTAATTTGATTGCTCTTTTGACTTTCATAAAACCTGTGTGCTGTACACTGTTTTATCTCTTCACTGTTTTAATCTATATTGTAAGCTCCTTTGGATTCACATTCAGAGAAAGGTGAAATATAAATAAATTAAATATACTGAAACTGTCAATTTGAATAGTTTTAAAAGGGGATTGGACAAATTCATGGATGGGGCTATTAATGGCTATTAGTTATGATGGCTACATATCTTTTCCAGTACACTTCCATATATCTGTTGCTGGGAAGGCAAGTGGAGAGTACAGTTGTACTCATGTTCTGCTTGTAGGCTTTCCACAGGCAACCAACTGGGTGCAGTATGGACAGAATGCTGGACCAGACAGGCCCAATGGTCTCATCTAGCACAGTTGTTCTTCTGCTGGTAGTTGCAGCAACACTTGCAGACGGCTCCTGAACAAACCACAGGGTTTCCCAAAATATGTCCTGAGAATAATGAGTCCAGTGCAGTCCTTGACACATCTCTATAGTGTAGAGGAAATCACATATCCCCTCTGCTTCATGACAGAGCTAAGACAACTCACGCCATATTCTACTACTTTTTCTTGAATGTTGTGAACTGTACATGGTTTAGGCACTAGGTAACTGGCAAGTGATGTAAGTCCAAAGGCTCTGAATAGGGTGAAACATCATGCAGACAGCTTGTTTAGCTTAACAATGAATGCACAGAAGGGGAAGTGGCAGCAGGCTCTGCCTCACTCAGCGCTTCTATGCATTTTCAGACATACAAAGCTCATTCATGATACTTGAGTGAACATACAATTATTTATGCAGATTCTCCTAGATCGCACTACACACAGAAGCACTATAGATAAGATAGGATTAGCAGAAGAAAGCAAACACCATTATACCTAGATTTTGAAACTTATTCCCAAGACCAAATTAAATGAAGAAAGATTCAAACAATCTTTTTTTCTGTCCCTAACTATACAATAACACAAAAGGTTATGTAAATCACAGAAGGACTGCAATTCAATCTTATCTCCAGTATCTATTATTTATTTCTTCACTTCCAACTTCTGATGGAGTCATAAAATGCCACTCAAATGTTGCAAGTTATATTGCTGAGACATTTTCAGGAGCACAATGAATAATGCTTTTATTAAAGTACAGCTGTCTAGAAAAACTTACACAGTAGTAGTCTAAATGCCTAGTATTCATCTCACTGTGTTATAGTTTAGGGACAAGCTTTTCTTACAAAGTTCGATGTGCACGTTTTCATATTAAATACAGCAATCAATCTCTCTCTCTCTCTTGGTAAATGTTGAAGCCACCTTACAGAAATTTTAAAACCTTAAAAGTGGGCTTTTTTAATACTCATTTTTTAAAGACATTAAAAGACATTAGTGTTAGATTATTTTTCTTGCCTTCCTCTTTGCCAGATGTTGTTCTCCCATCATTCTTCATCATTGGTTTAACTGATCAAGGTTGATGAGAGTTACAGTACTATAACAAATATTTTCTTGAACTAATAATCAGAGGAAAGCTTTTACCACATTTAGGTGTATGCACTTAGCTCTTCAAAGCTCAAAGCAGTCTTACAAACGCTACCTGATGTGCCTTAACTCGATCAGCTTTTGGTTCCTCTTCAGCTGCAGCGTAGATGTTCATCGGTGCAGATGTCAAAATGGTGGGAAGAGCAGCCCATTTTGCCAAGTGTTTTGGGAGTAAAGGCTTGAAAGAAATCAAGAACAAACATTAATCTGCTAAATAAACCTGGTCATCAAAATTCATATAACTATCAACAAAAACAGATGCATTCACACAGCACTTTAAGGTAGGAATCACGGCTTCATAAGCTATGATAAGAATGAGCAGCGTGCTTGAGTGTACAGTCTGTTTTCTCCTACTTCTCTTTGACGTCTCCCTTTACAATACGAGGTAAAGAAAACAAGAAGGAATAACTTGTGTGTTACACCCAAACCAAGATTTAATGCAAAGTTAGGAGCTTTTTGATGGGAGCTGGTACCAACTGCTGAGGCGTGGCAGCTCAGGTTGTGGGTGGTAGTGTGACTGTATGCCCCCCCAATACTCAGGAGACATAGAGGGAATATGGACACTTTGCCTCCCCAATTCCACTGTGGCCTAAACCCACTTTTGGTGGTCATGCCTAAGATTATGATTAAGTATGCCAAAACAAGCCAGGATTCACAAACCAGCTTGCAATTATGGCTTGTTTGTACACATTTTATCATTATTTTGAGTTTCAACATAAACTGGTTCCTTTACTTGCTCTCATGAAAGAAAAAGCAAAGTGGGAACAAAATTAGCACCCTATCCTGAGTATGCAGCTCGTTCACATCATAGCTTATTAAACCAGAATTTCTGGCTTAAATCGATGTGCAAAAGTGTTTCATATTGATAATCCAAATAAGCACAATCCCTTGCCCACTAGATATAGCCACTTCAAGCAATTACAATGTTAAAAATCTCACAGACAGACAAGAACATTTTAATAAACCTCCTCAGGGGAATTAGGAATAAATTTTCACGATGAAAGACCTTCATGGTGCACATATCTGGATACTGGACATGTTGTCTACTGTGATTTTTGTAACTATGTTTTCTTGACCTATAACTGAGAACACATTTTTCAAAAACATTATTTATGATGTGCTCATAAGTTCTTTGGTGCTTATTTATGTAACACACCATTTATGTAAAGCAATATAGATGCTGAAAGATGCATCCATAATAGCAAACTCTATTCATGAATTGCTAGTAAAATGCACATCACAGTCAAAGAACTTACAATAGCCCCCTAACATATATTCCATTAAAATTACCTCCTCAGAGAAATGCTGAGAATACTAATTTGACCTGGTTTTCAGGCTTGTATGAATATTGCACCAACACAAAGTCTTACTCTGCCAATTCATCATAGTGTGGTGGCAATTCTGAGGCCTTGAAGGGTAGCCCAGCAGAACGCATGCTCTGGAAAATTCTACCAAAATGGTATTGCTTCAAGTATGGCCACAGCGTCAGGTTTCTACTGTCCAAGAACCAGCCTGGCTAAATACAGAGGGTTTCATCACCAGAAGCCTGGTCACCAGGTGACATACCTGTCACAGCAACTATGAACACAATGACTGTGTGGAATAATTGTGATTTGCATTGGTGGAGGAACTACCCACACCAACAAAATCAAAGTATTTGGGGTATACACAAGGCACCAATGAAGGACTCTGTTCTCTTATTATCTTTTCAGAATCCAGTAAATCTGTTATCACTTTTATAAAGAATAAGTTTCTATACCTCCAGATAAGGGAAAGGACACGTGAGCTTTGCTGGTTCAGGGCATCAATAAATTTAGTTCAACCCTGTAAAGACCTGAGCTGGAAAGAGCAGTGGCAGTGAGCGCACTGGTGGGGTCAGGAGGGGAGGTGCTGGACTGGATAGGCTGGGAGTTGTCATGTGCCATAGCAATGGATGGAGTGCCTGATACACATTCCCTTCTCAAGGCATCACGGGAAACTTAACACCACAGGTGTTTGGGGTTCATATGATCTTGCTGGAGCTGCAAAAGCCCCATCGATCTGTGGCATCACTTTTGAGCTGCTGAAAGAAGTGATACTGGTACAGGCATCTCCTGCCTTTCAACTATTTCTGCTTTTTGACAGAGCTCTTGGTCCCTAACCTGTTGAATAAATTGGACATGCCTGTGGTTAATTATATAGATGCTGGTTTAACTAGTCTGTGAACATTCTTTCCAGCAGAAATTATTTCTGACCTGTTTTTTTTTTTACATTCTACTTCCACAGCACCACACAGACTATCAGATTAGCTAGGACAGAAAATAGTAGGTAGATAAAGCAAACTGACTCACTGTGATGAAGAAGCTGACAAAGGGACTGAAAAATGAAGCCAGATAGGTGGTGAAAAGTTACAAACAGTACAAGTTACAAATGTGAAAGAGCAGATAAGGATCTGAAAGTACCCAGCTGCAGAATGTTTTTAAAAAAGAAATTGTGCAGAAAACAGGGAGGCCAGATACAGGATTTTCCTCCTGAGTGGAGAGCAATTAACACTTACACTTTGAACTCACTGAACATTAATGAGCAAGCAAAAGCTTAGAAAGAATATCAGAGAGAATAGAGCAGCAGGAAACGATTAACTCATGAAAAGTGCACACATAATAAAGGGGGGCTGTAAGGACAGATGTTCACAGTCTGTGTGATAAAAGGATAAAACACTTTCAACCATATTTTCCGAACATTTAATATCTAGCATTATATCCAGAAATTGTCTTTTGTCTATAGGTTTCTCATGATGACAGGATACCAGAGCATGGCTCTGATTTTACATGGGCATTATTACAAGAAAAAACAAAGATAGAATTTTATATTTCTAAGTACAATATAAATCAACTGATTGTATGATGAAGGGCTGGCTGTGCTAGGGATTTGGGCTTCCTGGCTCTCTCTTCTTCCAAGTTTTAACACAAGAATTGTGCCTAACACACATTTCTAACTCCAGGATATGGACACTCAACCTTTGGGATGTTTCAGATTTCAACTCCTAGAAGCCCAACCAAATGGCCAATGGGAAGGGGATATGGGAGCTCTCATCCCAAATACCTGAGTGAAGAGGAGAAAGGTTCCTCAGACCTGGTCTAAGGATGTTTCACAAATTACCATTTTGCTACCCACCTGTAGGAAAGAGAAATCTCTCTTATTTTGTACTGTCATATCAAAACTGCTGATAATTTGCCACATGCAACATGTTTGGAAACTGCAACACTGTGTGGGTAAGCTGTGTGGGAGGATTTTTTGTTAAACAAAGCTACATTTATTATAAGACACATTCCGCAGTGTTTAGAGGGCTAGGAACTGTGCTGTGGCTTCTGGAATTAGCTCAGTTCTTGACTGGCACTAATTGCTTTGCTGTGCAATGTCTATTGAAGTCAACTGTGCAATGATTAACAAAATGCTTCTGTACATCACTTCACTGCCCAGCAATTATTCTGAAGCAATTATTCAAAAGGAGGATTTAGTCAGGAAAAGAAATCCTATTAAAGTCACCAGGCTCAGCCAGATCTTGCTTAAGGAGATGACTTTGTCTTAACTGCATTTGGGAAGGCTCAAATGGGAATTTTAACTCTTTACCACAATTCTTCTCC
Source organism: Iguana delicatissima (assembly GCA_948472985.1). Classification (NCBI taxonomy): domain Eukaryota; kingdom Metazoa; phylum Chordata; class Lepidosauria; order Squamata; family Iguanidae; genus Iguana; species Iguana delicatissima. Next base: position 1,102,966 of record CAOKZL010000010.1, read on the forward strand.
TTCCATTTCTTGCCATAAACAGTAAATTCATTTTCCAATTGTGGATTCTTATGCAGCTAATAAAATGTACTTTGATTTGTACTTTATGTATGAACATAAGAAACGCCTGCTAGATCAGACCAATGAACTGTGTGGAGCAGTGTTCTGTTCACATGTTAATAGTGGCCTACAGGTTAAAAAACAGCGGCAGCTCCCTCTTGTTCCACAGCAACCGTTATTCAAAAGCATACTGTCTCTAACAGTGGTGGTAATATAGCCATTCAGACTAGTAACCATTGATAACCATATTCTCTATGGACATGTGTCCTAGCTGTTGATATTGAAAGGCATATGGGCACTGATATCAAAGGTAGCATCTACCATGATCACTATAATTTTTATTAAGTATTGAAAACAAAATTACAAGTAACTTAATATTGATTGCTTGAAAAAGGAAAGAGAAAAATAACGTTAACCTAGGTCTCAATAAACATCAAATTTATAGTATGCTCTTACATGTCTTGATTTCCTTATAGAAATATACATTATTTCCTTACTTTCTCTTAGCTGATTCCTCCATATATACTTTAAATAAATATAAAAACAATGTTATTTGTGTTAATTTCCTTCTCATCCTTATTGAACGAAACGCGTAACGAATTTTGTCTATGTAACTTCCTTTCCTTAAAAGACTCTCTTTTCTCCACTCTGCGCACTTCTTTCCTATTTTTGTTACAATCTCCCTTCATTACCTTGAATGTACATTATTTCTAAATGTGTATAAATGTGCTAAGCATGCTGTTTCACGAGAGAACAATTTGGGAGCACTATTAATTGTCTAATCAATAATTACGTTTCTCCATATTTGTTTGAGGAATTCCATAACCGGGAACCATTCATTTATTGTTTTGCCAGATTTCCCTTTTATCTTATGTGAGATAAAAGATAAAAAGGTAACAACCATCCACTGGTCCAGTACCCAAATTTACAGTCATCACTACATCTTGTAACAGAAAATCTATACTTTCACTATGCACTAGACAAAGAGGGCCAGCATGGTCTGAGTGTTGGAGTATGATCCTGGAGACCAGAGTTTGATTCCCTGCTCTGTCATGAAAACCCAATGGATAACCATGGGTGCTTCACACTCTCTCAGTCCCCAGAAATCCCCATGATAAGTTTACCTTAGGATCACCATAAGATGGAAACAACTTGAAGGCACACAAAAACAAGATGAAGCAGCAAGGCCACTGAACTTTAGTCTCAGTTTTAGCATTTTCAAGACAAAGAGTTTTTCTGTACTTTAAGCTTAGTCACAATTAACATAGATTTATATTTGGTACAATAACTGGGAAGAGACAAAAGTCAGTGGCAGAGCACATGTTCTGCATGCAGACAGTTCAGCTTTCTATCCTGGGAAAAATTCCAACCTAAAACCCCAGAGTGACACTGCCAGTGTAGACAATATAAACAAGGTGAACTAATGATCTGACTCAGCAGAAGGTAATTTCTTGTCCTTGTTCTGTGCCTTCAAGTTGTTTCTGATTTTTATTGTTTGGGTACCTTCTAAAAAACTACATGACAGAAAGCCTCCCAAATCTAATGTGACTACTAGAACAGTGCTACTCAAAGACTGGTACCAGTTTATAAGCTACTAGCTACTGGCCTGCAAACCAGTTTCTAGGATAGAAAGAAACAACTGCAGTCGAAAGGCACAAATATGAATGACTCCCTGGCACACAAGGGTAAGAGAAAATGTCAGTCTCCCATATCAGGTAGCTTAAGAATCACAGTATTAGAAAACACCAAAACTTAATACCATCATGACACAGTGGGCATCATGACAACTTTCAGTATAAGTCAAGAGTAGAATAAATTCAGCAAAACACATCAAATGGCAATAAGGCTTAGCATTCAAGAAAAAGGTGGCAGATGGTTCACGAACAACATAAGTTTCTTAGCTGTTCAATGCCCAAACAGGGGAAAGCCATACATGTTCTTTGACAAAAAAACTTTCTATGTAACAGGGAATCCACTGCAGTCAATCTGCAGGACTTATTTTAGCAGTAGGTGCTGTTTCACACTGTTGTGTGACTTCAAGTCATTTCTGGCTTATTCCAGCAGACTGGAAGAGGACAAATGTTGTCCCCATCTTCAAGAAGGGAAAAAAAGAGGATCCAAATAATTATCGCCCAGTCAGCCTGACATCAGTACCCGGAAAGATCCTGGAGCAGATCATTAAGCAGTCAATTTCTAATCACTTAGAAAGCAAGGCGGTAATCACGAGAAGTCAACGTGGATTTCTCAAAAATAAGTCATACCAGACTAATCTTATCTCTTTTTATGATAGAGTTACTAGCTTGATAGATGAAGGGAATGCAGTGGATGTAGCATATCTTGATTTCAGTAAGGCCTTTGACAAAGTTCCCCATGACATTCTTGCAAAGAAGCTAGTGAAATGTGGGCTGGACAGGGCTACTGTCAGATGGATCTGTAACTGGTTGACTGACCATTCCCAAAAGGTGCTCACCAATGGCTGCTTTTCATCCTGGAAAGAAGTGACTAGCGGGGTGCCACAGGATTCTGTCCTGGGCCCAGTGCTGTTCAATATCTTCATCAACGACTTGGATGAAGGAATAGAGGGCATGCTCATCAAATTTGCAGATGACACCAAATTGGGAGGGGTTGCTAATACGACAGAGGACAGGATCAAAATTCAAAATGACCTGGACGGATTGGAGAGCTGGGCCAAGGCTAACAAAATGAAATTCAACAAGAGAAGTGTAAGGTCCTACACTTAGGTAGAAAAAATGGAATACAGAAATATAGGATGGGGGACACGTGGCTGGAGAGCAGTACGTGTGAAAGGGATCTAGGAGTCTTCATAGACCACAAGCTGAACACGAGTCAGCAGTGTGATGCGGCAGCCAAGAAAGCCAATGCAATTCTTGGCTGTATCAATAGGAGTATGGTGTCTAGATCGAGGGAGGTACTGGTACCACTCTACTCTGCTTTGGTTAGACCTCATCTTGAATACTGTGTCCAGTTCAGGGCACCCCAATTCAAGAAGGACATGGTCAAGCTGGAGCAAGTCCAGAGGAGGGCGACCAAAACGGTGAGGGGCCTGGAAGCCATGCCCTATGAGGATAGACTGAGAGAGCTGGGTATGTTTAGTCTGCAGAAGAGAAGGTTAAGAGGGGACATGATAGCCATGTTTAAGTATTTGAAGGGATGCCATGTAGAGGAGGGAGTGGGCTTGTTTTCTGCTGCTCCAGAGACCAGGACAAGGAGCAATGGATTCAAGCTGCAGGAAAAGAGATTCCACCTGAACCTCAGGAAGAATTTCCTGATGGTCAGGGCTGTCTGGCAGTGGAATATGCTGCCTCGGAGTGTAGTGGAGTCTCCTTCTTTGGAGGTTTTTAAGCAGAGGCTGGATGGCCATCTGTCGGAAGTGCTTTGAGGGTGTTCCTGCATGGCAGGGGGTTGGACTGGATGGCCCGTGTGGTCTCTTCCAACTTTACATTTCTATGATTTCTACCTACCACAGAAAGTGCTAGTGTGAGCAAGAGACAAGACAGGCATGTAGAAGGGACTAGCAGAGAAACAGATGTAGCCCTGCTCACTTTTGTTTTCATTCCAATCCACCCCTAGCATGAAGTGTCTGACAGATTATAGCCAAAAGAATGCAATTCTCAAAGAAAAAAAAAGGGTATCCTCTGATCTTTGGGACTGCACAAGCAGAGGAAAGCAACAAATTATTACGACTCTGTGAAACATGCCTTCGACAAACAAAGCTGAATAGCTTCTAAGAGGTACCTGTTTCATTCTGCTTCAGGAAAAAAATCACAAAGAGAATGGAGAACCTTGAAGATTAACAACACATTGTGGCAGATGAAGTGGGCTATAGCGCACAAAAAGCTTATGCTATAATAGGTCAGACTATGAAGACAGCATCTGTGAGGATACATTGTTTCCCACAGCAGATGGGAAACAAATACAGAGAACATACAAAGACTAGAATGACACTTTGATACAACAACAACAAGAGAGAAGGGGAAGGAGAGGATGACAGAAATTGTGAAATGTTCAAGAATAGATCCAAGAACAAGCAGTATTGATTTTGTGAGATCTGAAGAAAATTAGCAAGGTTAGCCGGTTTGTTTTAGAACAAATGACTGAAAAAGAGGAGAAAGAAATGGTGTGGCAGCAGTAAAGATTAAATTATTAAAAGGAAGCACTGTGACATGTCAGAATAGATATTGCTTAGCTAGGGGTGGGGTGCAGAAGGAAATTGAGAGGGATCTCAGCAAAACTCAGAAAGTGCAATTAAACTTATGGAATCTATTTTGTAAAAAGCTGATAAGAAAAAAAATACTACAGAATGAAAAGTCACTACTACAACACAGAAATGCTGGAATGTTTTGTGGCAATACCTTTTCAAGTGAACCAAAAACACACACAATTCTTTGTGCAAACTCCTGAAGGGATAAATGTGTTCCATCATCAGTGACAGTTGTGACGCATGACTGAGCTTAGAAGTTACTCTTGCATAACAGTAGACTACAGTCAAGAAATCAGATGATGGCTAGACTTGGAGGGGCAGCTACGCAAGAGGTAGATGATATCTTCAAGTGTAAAAATATATCATTGAATATCAAAAGTCTATGTCTTAATATTTCTGATTTCTGTATATGGTTGTCAAAGCTGGGCAGTGAAGGAAGCTGAAAGTAAGAGAGTCATCTTATTTGAAATATGGAGGAGGAGAGAGTTCTGAGGATGCAACCAACTACCAAAAAAGACAGACAAATCAGTTCAAGAGCAATTCAAGCCTGAACTCTCCTTAGAAGCCAAAGTGACTAAACTGAGATTATTCAAACTTTTTGGACATATCGTGAGAAGACCCATTAGAAAAGACATAAATGCTTGCTAATGAATAGGTCTTAGAGCAAATCAAGCCTGAACTGTCCCTAGAAGCCAAGATGAACACACTGAAGCTGTAATACGTTGGCCAAATCACGAGAAGACATGATTCACTAGAAAAGACAATAGTGTTTGGAAAGGGAGAAGGAAAAGAGGAAGACTGCATTACAGATGCGATCATTTACTGGCACATCTGCAGGGACTGTCCCGTCCTCATGATCCCACAATTTCTAGGACTGGGAGGGGACGGAACGAAAGCAAAAGAGGAGACACTTCACCCATGCTCAGGAACCCTCACATCACACAGGCTCTGGAACTCCCTTTTCAAAGAGATCAGACTGGTACATAGATTAAATTAAGGAAAATGCGGTGAGTTGGAGATCTCTCATAAAGAGGGTTGCCACAAGGCAAAGTTGACTTGACAACAGTTAAAAACAATGAAAGTGGAAGGCAGCTGGAAAAGATGAAGACTACATTGCAGGTAGGTTGACTGCGTCAAGAAGCCAAGACTGCAGGACCTTAGTAAGGCTGTTTACAAGAGGTCTCTCATTCACAGGGTCGCCATAAGGCAAAGCTGACTTGATGCCTTTGATGACCTTTGGTGAAAAGGGCGTTATAAATAAACATCACCATGATCACCATCATCATTATTATTGCTATTATTATTATTATGCTGCAATTAACAGCAAAAATACCTACCAGGATCTTGGTCAGCATGGAGAGCTGGATGGATGGTTTTGTGATTTACAGCTTAAAAAAAGCAACTTTTCTAAACTCTGGTGAATGGCCACTTTGATTATCTTCAGTTGCGCAGAGTCCCACATTCAAGTGTATATATTTCTGATAGTCACATGCATCTGATGAAGCAGGCTCCAGGGTGTGAAAGGTTTAAGAAATTTATTTAAAGCCTTTAAGATACCACAAAACTGTTGTTTTTGCTGCAGCAAACACAACTTCTTTTCCTCTAGAAAGCACAATGGTAAGGGTGAAGGGATGTCTGCCCTTCTTGAAGCCTAGCGACACTAGGGAGAAATATAAAAGGAACAGTTTCTTACTCCTTGTGCTTACTTTCTGAAATGTTTAGGTCACAGCCAGGAACCCAGATTCCCTAAAAAAAAGTCACACTGCTTCTGAACCCCTTGTCTCTTTGATGTTGTGAGTGCCAGGGGCAGGGACAGCATATTGTGGCAACTGAGATACAAAGAAGGGGGACTCTGCACATGCAACCTTTGCCATTGTCACACCGCTCCCAAATGCTAAATCTTGAGCAGCGGTGGTCCCTGGACCTGTGCTGGTCCTTCAGCCATTGGCTGCCAGACCCTGGAAAGTTTCGAAGAAAGATACAGCTACATCCAACAAGCACAAGTTTAGTGCCAGTTCTTCGCACACTGGGAAAAAAATATAATTACCACCAGTGTGGTGCAGTGTGCTTTGAGTGCTGGACGAGGACCCTGGAGACCAGGATTCGATTTCCCCGACTGGCCACGGAAACCCACTGGGTGACCTTGGGCGCATCCCATACTCTCAGCCCCAGAAAACCCAGTGATAGGTTTGCCTTAGGGTCGCATTAAGTCGGAAATGACTCAAAGACACACAACAACAACAATACATCAGATAGGCTGAGCAGCACTGAGCTAGAGAAAAGGGACCTTTTCAGATGTTTGCACTAGATTGTGGGAGGGAGCAGGGTGGGATTATTCACTGCCTTCCTTGTGATCCCACAATTTCTAGGACTGGGAGCGGGCGGAATGAAAGCAAAAGAGGCGACACTCCACTCATGCGCAGGAAACCTCGCGTCACACGGGCTCTGGAACTCCCTTCCCAAAGAGATCAGACTGGTGCCCTCCCTGCCTACCTTCCGGTGGCATCTAAAGGCATCCCTATTCCAGCAGGCATTCAACACACCACTCATAGGTAGAACTGTGCTGGTTCTTTTAACTGTCATTTGCATGCTGATTTTAATATTGTATTTTAATGTTTAATGTTTTAATCACTATCGTTGTTTAACGTGTGGTTTTCACTTTTGTATACAACACTTTTAACTATGTTCTCTTTTACGCTTTGTAAGCCGCTTTGAGCTCTCTTGAAAAGAAGAGCGGGGTAGAAATAAAGATCATCATCATCATCATCTTCACGACCACCCCTGCCAGGGCTTGCTTCCACTCTCTAAATGCCAGTACATCTAGAAACAATGAGCATACCCTCCTTAAGGCTATTTCCGCACTGGACTGTTATAGCGCTATTATTCCACTTTCAACATCCTACGGACTGTTATAGCGCTATTATTCCTCTTCCAACATGCTATGGAATCCCGAGGTTTGCAGTTTAGGGAGCGGGATGTTGAAAGTGGAATAATAGCGCTATAACAGTCCAGTGCGGAAACGGCCCAAGTCTCCCTTTCTCAGGGCCTCTCCTTGAGCCCAAAACAGGGAGAAGCCCTGCAAACATCCGCAGCGAGCCTGCGCTCGCGAGGGGGCCTCGCAGAGCCGGGGACGTGGAGGGTTCACGGCGCCTCAGGAAGCCTTCCCGCCCCTCCCGCCTCAGCCACTCACCTTGGCCGCCATTTTGGCGCCGCCTCCGCTTCGAGAGCCTCAACAGACCAGCCGGGAGCCCGAATAGGAGACGTCATAATCAGGGGGCGGTGCCCAAGCCGAAGGCTCTCGCGGATTGGTGGCGCTGAGAGTAGGCGTTTCAGCCCCGCCCCGTGGTGCCCGCTCGGAGCCAGACTGGGCGACGTTATAATCAGGGGGCGGTGCTTAGGCTAAGGCTCTCGCGGATTGGTGGCGCTGGGAGTGGGCGGGTAAGCCCCGCCCCGTGGAAGGTTCCTGCCTGGCTCCACGTGCGGTTCAGTTTTCGGAGTCTTTTTTTCGCGGGGCCGGGAAGGAGCTCCGTGGAGTTTCTTTCTTTTGGAGGAAGAGGAAGCCTTTCATCCTTACGGCCTGTGTGCTCCCAATAGTCAGAATTGTAGCACGTCGACTTTTCCCCATCAGTGGCATTTCTGCGCCAGAGAAAGCTGCTCCTGTTGAACTTCTGCCTGTTATACCGCAGCTAGAGGCGCCGCTTTTGAGCTCAAATGGACGAACAGCATAAGCCCCGGTTAGCATGCAAGGATAAAATAAAGTGTTCATCCCATCAGCAGCTTCAGCTTTCACTAGCTCTGGATTGTAACTTAAGTATTTCACTGCCTTGCTCTTGTTTTTGGAAGTTACTTATGGGGCAGCTCAAATGCAGGCAAGTCATCATCATCATCACCTTGGTGATGATGCCCAGTTTCCCAAAGAGGCAAGAAAATAGGGCAAGGTTGCTTTTCACAAGGAAAACAATAAGCGCTTCTAAGCAATAATATTCTAAAAAGTGCCTGCAGTTAGCCTTTATTCACACAACACGCAGAAAAGTTTTCTGGGACACGACTTTCAGAATCTATGGCCATTTCCGCACTACACTGTTATAGAGCCATTATTCCACTTTCAACCTCCTATGGCATCCTGGGGTTTGGAGTTTAGGGAGGGGCATTTAGGATTCTCAGCCAGAGAGCTCTTTGGCCTCGGTCAACTACAAAACCCCGAATTCCACAGGAGGTTGAAAGTGGAATAATAGCACTATAACAGTGTGGGGCAGAAATGGCTTCAGTCATTTATTTCTCTCATTTATATCCTGCCCTTCCCTGGAGTACAGGTCAGTATGTGGCAGTGCCTGTCATGCTTTTGGATGTGTGTGTGTGTGTGAGGTCAGATCTTTTTTTTCTCCTAACGTGCCAGGGACTGGTACTGTATTTGTGCTGCAGCTGTTTCTTTTGCTTGTTGAATATACTCTGCAGACTGACAGTCAATGGCTCCCGAACTAGCACCAGTCCCTACTCCACCATTGTGTGTAGCGCTGCCCTGCGGTATTCTCACAACAGTGCGGCTGAGAATGAAGGAGGTCAAGTTGGAGGAGGGTCCTCTAGATTGCCAAAAAGACAAACGGACCACAGGGCAAATCAAGCCTGACCTCTCCCTAGAGCTGAAATGACTAAATTGAGGCTACTGTAATTTGGACACATCGTGGAACAACATGACTTACTAGAAGAGACGGTAGAGCTTGGTAGGGTGGAAGGTATTAGTAGGAAAAGAGGAAGACCTCCATTATAGGTGGAAAGAGTCAAGGAAGTCATAGCCCTGAGTTTGCAAGACCTTTGCAGGGCTGTTAATAACAGGGTGTCTTGAAGATTTCTCATTCCCAGAGTTGCCATAAGTCAGAGCTGGATTGATGGCAATTAATAGCAAGCAAAAGTCTGAGTTTGACTGAGCTACGGTCACTGAGAAACGTCATGGTTAAGGAGGGGCTTCAACCAGTCTTCTTAGTCCAGATCCAGTGCGCATTGAACAGATGGATTGTATAACCTGAATGTTTGCATTTTAAAAAAATTCTTACTGTGTAACGGAATTTGCTTTCCTTCCTCTTTCTTGAAACTTCGGTTACTTCTCTTGCTGCTGTTGTTCTTACTTGTCATCAGGTAAATTTGAACTTATGGGGACATCAGGAATGAGAGACATTAATGAGCTCCAGTCATCGACTGTTCTGCTGTGTAGTTGTGTGATCATACACCTTTAATAATTTTTTTTTAAGTGTGTCTGATCTGGAAAACTCTAATCAGTGAAAAATGTAGTCTTCTGCAATTAAGTATCATGGCAATCCTAGTTTCCCACAGTTGAATGACTTGTGCAAAAGTAGGTCTCACAGACGCAAGAATTCACAGTGAAAAGGGCAGGAAATAGCAGGCGTGAGGAGAAAAACTGTGATTTTTCTCATGTTAGGTGGAAACGTGCATCCCTAACAGACTGGTAGGTGAATCTTACTGTGATACTGATTATATGGGGCAGCATCCTATAATATACGTGATCACGCCAGGGTACCTTAAGGGTACAGAATAGGTCAAATGGCCTACAGGGGTACAGCTGTGTCCTCACTGCCATCTCATACTCTTCACACTTGCTTTCAGTGGTGGCCATTTCAGTCTGCATAATGGTAGGTCTTTGTTGTCTGCCTTCAAGCTGTTTTCAGCTTATGGTGACCCCAAGACAACCCTGTCATAGGGTTTCTTGGGCTGAGAGTGTGTGACATGCTCAAGGTCACCCAGTGGGTCTCTATGACCAAGCAGGGCATTGAATCCTAGTCTCCAGGGCCATAGTCCAATGTTCAAACCACTACACCGCTCTGGATCCCCATGGTAGGTGTACTATTGTATATTTGGTCATGTCAGTCCTCTACAACAGATCTCAGATTTTTGAACAGGACAGAATTCAGGCTGCAACAGGAATTGCTGCAGAAATTGTTTTTGTTTTTTGAAGAGATGCTTGAAGTAATACTGTTTAAAATCCTTTCTTCAGAGTGAAAAGAAATTGCTCCTTTGCCTCAAGGTAACAAATGTTATCTAACCAATTCAGGAATGAAATGGGAAGTTAATAGGCTTGGTAGAATAGATTTACCTGAAATAATGACAGCTCTTTGGATACCTCGCTATCTATATTCTGAGGTCTCTGTTGAAAGTATGGCTCAATTAACCCTATCTGATTGGGAGATAAGAACAGTCTCTGAGCCATCTCCATGGGCTTTCGGTGTACACAGGTAGGGGAGTCCTTGATGACTTTCTGCATAGATAGGTTTCTGTTTGTGCCATGTGCTTTTTCAAACACCAGACATATTCAGCAGCTTCTCCTATCCAATGATAGGTAAAATATATCTTGCATTATATCTATCTATGGAGGCATTTGCAAACCAAGTATCTCCACCTAGTAAGTCTGAAATTCCTGGTATTCATTTTAAAGGATATTAAGAAACTGAGGCGTGCCTACAAAAAGGTAACCAGGATATAATGGGTGGGATTTGGAAACCAAGTCCCGTGAGGAACTGTTGAAAGTACTGGAGATGTTTAGGCACATCTCCCAATTGTCCCAATTTGGCAGGGACCATGGTTTGTTGTATAAGATTGTCCATTATTATTAATAGCTGGATTAGATATCAGACTCATATAGGTTGTTTTTAATTCTGATAATATTTTGGAAGCATTTTCTTGGGAGAAAAAACAACTATATCTGCCAAATGAGGTTAAGGCTTCAGAGAAGCAAATGGCCCAATAAATCTGTTCATTTGCAGTTCTGTATGCAATTACTTTGGAACAAGTTTTTGTTGAACAAGCAGATATCTATAAGATTGCACTATTTGGACTTGAGATGCTTCATGACTCCATGCTGCTGCCTCTGGTGCTATTGTTGTCATAGGATCTATAGCTGGAGATGAATCTGTAGTTCATCATATTTGCAAATCTTTGCCAGTAAGTGTCAGGCGATACACCAAATCTAGAGGCATCACTTAGACAAATTAAAATGAGGGATCTTCTGCAAGATTCATGTAGTGGTTCACTGAGAGTAGGCTTGCCGGAGTAAAGCAGAAACCAAAAATGTCCCCTTGAAGAACAGAAAGTGCCATGGAAGACAAGTTCCCAAACTGCAGAGAATTCATTTTTATTGAAGTCCAAATTAACAACTGAAGTTTTACAACATTTTCCCCCAAACAAAAGCTACTTTTGAATTTAGGAAGAATAAATGTCCCTTCTCAATAATGTACAGTCTATATATTTTTTTAAATAAGTTAATATCTTTGAAAAAAGAGCAATATGTTCCTTTTATAATGTTGCAGTGCAACTTACAACTTACACGTCTGTGCAATGTACCATGAGGTATATGCCCAGTGAGCAACACACAGTGAGATTTTTTTCCATTCATAAATTCTTGTTGTAGACACGCAGAAATTAACAAATTAATCTGTGATAGAAAAAAAATGCAGCCGAGTACAGTAATTCACAGGGAACTTATCTGATTTTTCTAAAAAAGTAAAGAAGAAAATAAACATTCATAGCCTATATAAACCAGTGGGTGACTTCTCAATGTAGGACAAACATACAATTAAAATGACTTTGGTGAAACTGAAAACAAAGGAATACAAATAAACCTGTATTATCCAGGGGTTGAAATTTAGTTTTACCTGTCTGAGGCCACAATCCTATACCCATGCACCTGGGGGTAAGCTCCATTGTGATCAATGGGAGTTACAGTTCAGTAGAAATATATAGGATTGTGCCATGAAAACATTTTCTTCCTCTGTATATCTTTGAAATGAAGGCTGTTTCCTGTGAAGGGATGGAAATGGTGCCAGCCCATGGTGGGGAGGAAAAAAAAATATCCCCAAGGATAAAGGATGCATTCTCAAGCTGTCAGACAAAAGGGCAAAACATAAACTGTGATGGAACAGAGCTGACTCCTCCCTGGTTCATAAGTTTATATCACGTTTTGGTTTCTTTCACAGCTAATTTGGAAAACACACACAATCGGTTTCATTCTTCAAGCTTCTGGTCAGGATGGTTGGGGGAATTCCCTCTGATACAACATTTCTCTTGATTATAGAAAATATTTCTAGATGAGAAGACTCTTAGAAATAATAAAGTACAACATAAAGTGTGATAAATAACAGTTCTGCCTCTAATATATATATATATTTATATATACATATTGTCATGTAAACAAAAATGCTCAGAAGACATAGGTTCTCTCTCTCTTTTTTGAAATACAAGGCGCTAGAGATTTTTGTTGTTGGTTGAAAACAGTCCAAGTGAAAGTTTGGTTTATAACCTCCTATTGCTACAGAAGTTGTAAGAATGATTGTTATTTACAAAAGAAAGACCATGGAGGGACCCCATAGCATAGCCAGCTATAGAAGCTGACTTTTAACTTGAGAAGATTTTTTTTTTTTCAAAATACACTTATCTGACCTTTTCACAGCAGGAGACTAATGATAGTTTTTGCAGAGAGCTGAAGGTGCTTGGAAAAAGCCATTATTATCCTTTCATGTGCGCACTCAGATGACTGCATTCAGCAGACCTTGCAAACCATGGTCTGGAAGATTATGAGTGAAACATGTCCTCTTCTTCCTCCCCTTCCTCCTTTGACTCTTTAACTGGACATTATTTTGCCTCCTGATTGAGTTACACCAGAGTTGTTGTGACTTCTGAATGAGCAAACTATGGTCTGATCAATTCCTCCAAGCCAAGATTGCAGAGAGGATCTGCGGTGGGAAGCATGCCAGCTATCTGGTTCTGCCTTCGAGGTGGTGGGGTTTCCTTTGTAAGTAAGACGCAGATGCCTGGCAGGACTTAGCACTGCCTCCGCTGTTCCCCTACGCCAGTGGTTCTCAACCTGTGGGTCCCCAGATGTTTGTGGACTTCAGCTCCCAGAAGCCCTGAGCATTGACCATAGTGGCTGGGTCTTCTGGGAGCTGAAGTCCACAAACATCTGGGGACCCATAGGTTGAGAACCACTGCCCTACGCCATTCTTAATAGGGACTTGCAAGCTTTGCGGTCTCAGTCTCGCAAGGCTTGCAGAGAGACTGCAAATGCAAGGCAAGACTTCTAAGTCTTCTAAGTCTCAATTACAAATAGTGCAGGGCAGCAGCGGAGGTGGCAGCAAATAATCCCCAAATAATCAAATCTGTGAATGTTAAATCTGTGGATGTGGAGAGCCCACTGTAGTTTAGTATAGCTATTTGGCAGAATCCAACACACTGCTGCTCCATGTTTTCATCTAGGATTTTCTCTGTCCCTAGCTTTCTCTTTGATCCAAGATGGTGATGGGGAAAACAAAAAAGAAATGAGTGGGCAAACCTCAGGGATACAATGGCTGTCTCATACTACCTTCAGCTCTCTCAGACACCCTTATGTTTATTCCCAGCTGGAGACATTTTTAACAGTAAGAGATTGAAAACCAGCAGTACAGTACTAGTGTTTTGCTACTTCAACCCCTGAATACACTAACAAAATAAAAAAAAAAGTACTACAGCCTACTTCACAGTTTTATATGCAAGTAAAGTGCAAGCCATAGTATAAGGATGTCATACATTTTTCGTACATTTAAGCATTGTCTTTTAAAAGAAGGCTCTCTATTTGTACAAGTCTTATTCAGCATCTACTTAGTAAATTAGACAAGGGTCCCCTATGGCCCAGCAATGAATGGTGCTACAAAAAGATTTTCTTTGTAGTACAGTTTCAGTGTCAAATGTGAAAGGAGTTTTCATACTAGGGCAGATGGGTACCCTTCCCAGTTTTCCCCCTTTTGCAACTTCTTTCAAGTCATACTTGTAGCACAAATGTAAACCATTTCATATATGCAGCCACGTCATGGCTCTCTCCCAAAGGATACGGATCATTGTGGCTATCAAAGAATACGCAGTGCCTTCACAGAAACTGGAATTCCCAAGGTTCTTTGGAGAAAGCCATGGCAGCAAAATTGGTTCAAAAGCAGTTGCAGAATGGTTTATATTTGAGTGAAGATACATCTTCATGGAAATGCTTCAGGCTTCATTGCTTGAGGATATGGAATAATCTACTAATTTATGGGCCAGATTTCACAGTTGCTTCCAAGGAAGCAAAAAACAAAACACTGTTGACTTTTAGCCAAGAGCCCTTTCACACTACACAGTTATAGCACTACAATTCCACTTTAGCTGCCATGGCAACATCCTGGGGTTTGTAGTTTGGTGAAAGATCAGAGCCCTCTGACTGAGAATTCTAAATACCTCTCCTTAAACTTCATATCCCAGGATTCCATAGGTTGTTACCATGGCAATTAAAGTGGCATCATAGTGCTATAACTGTGTAGTGTATAAGAGTTTCCAGTTCTCTACCACCCACTAGTACTCCACATAGTACATAGGAAGTAGCTTTATTGCACACGAAATAGCGCTCAGTTATGTAACTTCGTGAAAAGTGGGTGCTTATTTTAGTTAAAAATATCTGTTTCCACATTTGTCTGAATCAGTAGGATTTAGCAGGTTGTGTCTGAAGAGTATTAAAAAACATGGGTTGCAACCAGCCTAAAGCCATTTCCACACTAGACTGTTATAACGCTGTTATTCCACTTTCAACATCCTATGGAATCCTGGGGTTTGTAGTTTAGGGAGGGGCTGGCTGGCTCCTCCCTAAACTGCAAACCCCGGGATTCCATAGGATGTTGAAAGTGGGATAATAGCGCTATAACAGTTTAGTGTGGAAATGGCCTAAGTTAGCTGTTCTGACTAAAAAAAATGGGACTTGATTTCAGTGGAAACGAAGTGCTAGTAATTGAGGCTGGATCCATCCCATGATTTCTTTATTTAGGGGGAAAAAAACCCTTTGTGATCTTTCTTACCTCTTTAAAATGTGATTAACTCAGTCCTACATATGAACATATGTGAAATACTTTTAACAAGTTATATTTTCTTTATTTATATATGATTCATTTCTTTTATTTCAAGGAAATTAGGTCTAGATTTAAGTGCATGTACAGTACCGTGTGTGGGAATTAAAAAATCCCATTTTAAAACTAGAGTACTTTATTTTCGTATTTCTTAAATTTAAGCTGTTAAAATGGAGAGAAAATACCAAGTGAGTTATGTTGTTAAGAAGTGGAGTTTACCAAGCTGCCTAAATCTGAGACCAGGAAAACCCAAATCTGGCAATTGAACGGAGTATGCACAATTTATTGACAATGATTTTATTAGGACGATTGGAAAAAAGAGCAGTTCTTTCACAATTTAAAAATATTTGGCAGTATGTTTTGGAAGACACACTGTATGGAGTGAAGTCACCCTACCTTCATCTTTGGAAGCACCAAAATACTACCTTCAGTTTGGAAGGCAGTACCTCCACAGTTTTAAGGTTGTCTCTATAGCTCAAAAAGTTGGACATTTTCTTTTCTTTAGAACAAAAGCCTATAGACCCAGGAAGTCTGCGTCTTTGAGAAAGACAGTTATTCAGACACTGGTTCAGATGTAGCAATCTCATTTTAATAAACTGTAGCCTAGTAAAATGAGATTTGGTCCCATAAGCTCTATTATTGTCTTTCCCCTCATTCCCTACATGAAAGTCTTCAGTACTTCTTGGTTTATAAAATCACAGTTTCCGGTTACATCAAAAGGAGGGCTACAAAACACGACCAGTTCCTGCTTTCTTCTACTGATTTTCAAAGTTCGATTTCTACCTGATAGTACAATCCTAAACGTGTTTGCTCAGAAACAGTATCCACTGAGTTCAGTCTTACACTATCAAGTACAGGATTGCTTTCAAAGCCAGTTTTCTAATCTGAGTGCAAGGGAAAACTGTGGTTTAATAAACTGTCAAAGGAAAACAGTGTAGGGGAGGGCAGAATCCACAGGCGTGACAATTTTCACGTCCGAATAAACACCATTCAAACCAGGGCTGAATACAATATATGCAGACATAGTTGTTTTGATTTCTAGATTTCAGATATTCATAAGCTTGGTTCTATAAGTATTCAGAGCAGTTGAGGAATATGTAATCTACAATATATTGTTGGACCTTTAACTCTCAGCAGCTATAGCATTCCCTCCAGCTGTCCCAGTTCGGCCAGTCAGAACAGTTTTGATTAATCCTTTGCCATCCCACTTTTTCAGCTGTTTTTAAAATGTCCCAGTTTCTCTCTTCTCCTCCCACTTTCCCCTTTTGTCCTCATCTTATTTCAGTTGCAGCAAACTGAGTTCAAAGTGCAAAAATAGTTTGCACTCATTAACTCACCCTGGCTGAGAAGATAGAGGGGCACCGAATCTTACCCTTCACTTTAGATTCAGGAAACTGCTACAGCTTCTCCTCACTTGTGTATTCTTCCTCATTTGCCACCTTGACTTACATTCTGATGTTGCATGGCCACGTGTGTCCCAGTTTTGGAAGGTACGCCATAGCCAGCAAAGCCAAAGGAGAGATGATAGGGGTTGTAGTTCAAGAACATTTAGAGGACCCTGTCTTCTTCTGATCACATGCCACATCTAGACTCAGCAACATTTCAGAAATTGCTTTTCATTAATTTCCACTGAGATCTTTTTAATATTTAGTTAGGAAGTATAGTCAAAGTGTTAAAGTGCTATAGCAGTATTGCACTAGTTAAGCATTCAGTTTGTTTACTTTTATTACTAGCATTCCTCTTTCCCTTGCTTGATCTCTGTTGAATCTGCTGTCCTGGGAACAGTTGTGATGTTTCTTGCCATCTCAGCTAGCTCCAGGATCACAGAAACTCACTGCCATGAAAAGAGTATATTTCATTTTGAGGAAATATTGATTTAATCTGAACTGAGCCAGAGAGTGTGAATAAAAAGTCCTTGTAAGTTCTGGGAGTTCCCTGGAAATACTTCAGAATGGGGAAAACATTAAAAAAAAGTTAAATAAATAAATAAATAAATAAATAAATAAATAAATAAATATATTTTTTAGAAAAAATTGGAAAAGACAGGAACAAAAGCAAGGACTTTCTGTTTTTTTCAATCTATCTTGGTGGACCCTTAGAGGACTTTTCTCTGTTCAGCAGAATGCATCCAAATCTTTATACAGTCCCAGACAAAAAATACTTCCTTCTTTCAAGATCATGACCTTGGGGTATTTATGCATTTCTTTTACAAAGAAAGCACTCAAACCCGACTCTTGAAGCCCAACTCCTGTTTTCTCTTTGAAGTCTACACCTGGCTCAGCATCCTAAATTTGGCATATGTGACATGTACTGCTATCCCTGGCAAACATCGGCCTGACTCCTGTTGGTAGTCCAATGACCCATTGAATCACTGCAATTTACCTATATACTAACTCACCATTTAATAATTAATTGAATGGGTCTACTCTAGTTGGCACTCCCCAAAAGGAAACAGTCCCTAGTGTGTGCGCGTGTGCGTGCGTATGTGTATGCAGGAGTTCGGATGTCACAGGCTTCAAATGGGATAAGTTGAAGTTCTTAGAGAGTTGTTTCATGATGACCTATCATGCCAACCTTAAAAGATGAGACTAGGGCCATTTCCACACTAGACTCAAAGGCCCCTCCCTAAACTGCAAACCCCAGGATTCCATAGGATGTTGAAAGTGGAATAGTAGCACTATAATAATCTAGTGTGGAAAAGGCCTAGGAATATGTTTCCATGCAGAGTGTGGGTCTGACACCTAAACCATCACCAAGAGCAGGTGTTCCCACCCTGTGCCCTTCAGATGTGTTAAGACTGTGGTGGATGGGAATTGTATCACAACATATGTGGAGGACATGGGGAAGACAAAGAAACACAACCCTTTATGCTCATATTCTGATGATCACAACTGTTGACTGCTGAGCCTATGAAGAATCATAGAAACATAGAGTTAGAAGAGACCAAAAGGGCCATTGAGTCCAACCCCATACTGCCATGCAGGAATACACCGTCAAATCATGCACAACAGACAGCCATCTGGCTTCTGTTTAAAAATCTCCAAGGAAGGAGACGCCACCACACTCCCAGGCAGCGTATTCCACTGTCAAACTGCTCTTACCATCAGCAAGTTCTTCCTAATGTTTAGATGGAATCTCTTTTACTGAAGGTTGAAGCCATTGCTGTGACAATGGAATTGTTGTTCATCGTGTAAACCTTCTATTGGTGAGGCTGCTGAACTGAGAGACAATGAGGCAATGGCATTTGTGACCTCACTCAGTTGTGATAAAATTGTGTTCAGAAATCATAAACTCCTCCAAAGAGTTCGCTATTTCTCCCTCCCTCCAGCTGTTCCTAAAAGAGAAGTCAAAGGATGGTACTTTGATGAAGTCAGCGCATAGGCAGGGAGAAGCAATGAAAGGACATGCAGAGCAGCCTGAGAAAAGGATTGTTCAGGTCCAGGAAGCCCCAGGAATGCTAAGCTACATGTATGAGGCATATTCTTTGGTTAAAAACAATATAGACAGCAAGCCTGAGTAAGAATTTACTGGGGATGGATTAAAACAACCCATATATAATCAGTTGGATCAGGGTGGAATCTTTTCCTACCCAGTAAGGAAGCACTGTGCATACATGCCAAAGCAAGGGCCTTTCTTGAGAAACCTCACGTATGACACAGGTGAGTTTCCTCCAATTCATTTTATAATTCAGTTAATGAGAATAAGGATGGTGGAAACTCTGACGGTGACTGGCTTGGGCTGCTGCTTTAATGCATACCCTCCAACACTTTACAGATGAAAACCAGGAAGCCTGGGTCAACCACCGAGCATGGTTAAGATGGCAAATGTTATTAATAAGGAAGAACACACAAGCTAGGAGAGCAGTGGTGTGCTTTTAGCTGAACTTGTTCCAGCCAGTGCCACCTGCTTCTCTGCTCTGCTCTCCTCTCTGATCCCCCATGCTCAGTTAATTGAGTGAAAATTACTTTTGCACTTTGAACGCCATTTTCAGCATCTGAATTAAGCTGAGGACAAGGGGGGAAAGTGGGAGGAGGAAAGAGAAACTGGGACATTTAGAGGCTGAAAAAATGGGAGCACAGAGGGTTAATTAGGACTCTACCTGCCAAATTGGGACAGTTGGAGGGCATGTCAGTGCCATGTTGTTGTTATAAGAATGATCTATAGCAACTGTTGGTGACTTTGCCTGCTGCTAGACAGGGGTAGGGAGAAGGTTAGGGCAGGCAGTGAAGGAAGAAATCTAATAGTGGTAGAATTTAAGAGGGCATTAGGCCACCGAAGGTCCTGGAAATGGTGGACTGGGAGAGGGAGAAGCCCAGACAAAAGTGTGGAAGAGAGAAAAGTGCAAAGGTGGGAGTCTGAGAAAGGAATTTCATAGGAAGCGCTGTTTTTGGCTTGGAACTACAAAAGTAAGGACATTTGAAGTACAAATACTAGTTGGAAATCATGAACCAAATGGTTCACGGTTGCTGCAGATCACCAGTTATGCTATTGTGGATTGCAAATGGCATGTAAAGAACATAGTTGTGCAATTCTGGGCTGTGTATTTGGATATGGATGCATGAACAAATGTAAGCATCAATGGGATCAGAATATAAATAATGCATGCGCTCCAACTGTCCTAATTTGGAAGGGACCGTCTCAATTAATCCTCTGTTGTCTCGTGTTTTCAGCTGCTTTTTAAATGTTCCAGTTTCTTTCTCCTCCTCCGACTTTCCTCTTGTCCTCAACTTAGTTCAACTGCCACAAAGTGAGTTCAAAGTGCAAAAGTGGTTTCCACACCATGAATCCAATAAGAGTATGAAAAGAGTTGAGAGTGGAATCTTGCCGTTCCCAGTGGAATCAAGCAAAAGGAAACTACTGCAGCCTGTAGTCTGTGCGTTCTTCCTCATTTGTAACTTTTGCCACCTAGACCACACTCTGATGTTGCTTAGTTGTCAGTGTCCTGGTTTTCATCTGTGAAATGTTGGAGGGTATGATGATGCCACTGAAACCAGCAAGGAAATACTTCCAAATCATCATTACCGCCCCATCATTATATAATTTACATTCTGCCTTTTCCCCAGAACTAGGACTCAAGACTGACTTAAAACTACCTTAAGTTTTCTTTCTGTTAGCTAAATTATGATCCAATATTTTCCCTTTTTTTTTCTAACTCAGTCTAAGAGATGTAATTCTAATTCTCATTTTCCTCTGGGCAACTTGGCCATGGGTTAAATTATGGCTCAGGGGCTACCTGTAGCCCTGCCAGGCTGTTTTGCTTCTTGCCAATTGTCCCCCTGCCCCTTTCAAAATTATGCTCATTTGCATGGGTGTGTAAAAACTATTGTGCCCCGAAATGACTAATAGTGCCACCCCAAGTTTGCGGGCTATCCTCTTGGTTATTATGCCATGCTTGGGGTCATTTTTGGTCTCCTCATCTCCTTTGGGTCTGTACAGGCCTTTTCTTCAAATGTGGAAGTGACTCTTAAATGTGGTCTAATGGTTCCTATCATTCCCCAACCCACCACACCCATGGCTTAGGGAAAGAGTTATTGACCATTTCTGGTCAATATAGGGCAATATGAGGGGCGGGGTCATGAGGTGAAATCCTCCGGGATATCAAGGTGGGGTGGGTGCCTCAAAATCCTGGCATTGACCAGCTCGTCTATAATCCTATGCATGTTTACGTTTGGATTAAGTTCAGTTGTATTCTGCAAACATTTCGCACTGAGCAAATATGAGCAAAACTGCAAGAAAGACTTTCCGAAAGGTACAATCTATTCAGTGGTAGAACAGACTCCCTTGAAAGGTAAGAAACTCTCTAATCTGAACCTTTTAAGCAGAAATTGGATGGCAACCTATTTGGGTTGCTCTAGTGATAGACTTCCTTCATCAGGAAGGAGTGGGCTTTTTTGACTAGTTGATCTTTGAATACCCCTCCCAGGCTACAGTTAGCCCACCAACAATTTTAGTAGCATCTGCACGAAAGGTAAAGTTTTCACTTCCCTGAAGATAATAATAGCAGGAGATGTAATTCTTACTTAAATTAGTACATTAAATCACATTTCCTTCCTGTAGATCAATTGCACACATCTGTATACCTTTGCTTCTGGAAATCATAAAAAAGGTGAGGAAGTAGCACAGCCCAATTGCTGGTGCAATGCAAGTCCCAGCAGTTCCTAGCCAGCGTGGCCAATAGTGAGGCATGCTAGGAGGTGCATTCCAACAGCTTCTGGAGAGCGGCATGATTTCCATCCCTGTCATAGGAGATTTAAAAGTGCATAGCCTGTACCAGATTGGAATTAAGTCTTTCTCTATTCCCAGTGCTTTTGTTACTGTACAGTTTAGCAAAGCAATGATGCATGCCGCTAGGGAGGGTTTTTAATGTATTTTAGCAAATGGAAGCTTGCATGCGTTTTAGTTTCAGGTTCTACCCATATACAATTAAAAATATACTGCATTGATTCCATAATACAAGACCTCTTGAGAGACTAAGAGCTTAATTGGACCAATGTCCCAGGAGCCTCATCTCCTAAAATCACTGTGGTGTATAAGCAGTGGTGTTATTAGAATGGAAACGAAATAATAACACTTGGGAGACATTTCTTGTATTTGAGGTATGTTCCTTCACCAAATGTTCCTAATTTGCCCCCTTTTGCATAATAGCCAAATCTTTTGAAATGCTAATATTGCCACCCTGAGCACACTTTCTAAGCTACTGGGATATCAGGCTGGTCCCAGATACACATGTTTCATGTTGCTGAGTTCACAGCTCGGGACAACTTGGGTGTGTAAATAACAGCTACCTCTCACACACAAAGACCCACAAATAGCAGAACAAGGTGCTGGAAACACTTAAGGGAAAAGACAACAAGTGGGAGAGTGCTGTTTTTAATTTCCCCCTCCCATTCTCATAACCCGGAAAACATGCATAGCCAGCAGAGAGGTGAGCTAGAATCCTTCTGCCTGATATGCTACTTCTTTTTATACCGGGGGGGGGGGGGAGACATGGTGCAGCCTGTGGATCCCATCTTTTGTGTCCTCTGAAGCCCTTTCCAGTCCCTCAAAACCTCCAGCTCCCATTTTGTTAAAAAATTGGTGCAATTTTTGGGCGATTTTGCCCCCAAACCACACAGAATGCCACCCTAAACACAGGAAAACAAATGGAAATACGCTGCTCCTCCCCATGCACCCCAGAACACCTTACCACTCCCAAATGCCCATTTTCCTTTGGAGTTTCTCTCAAATGTTGATAGGAAGTGACACAATATAATTTCCTGTTGCCATTTTGAGAAGGACTTCAGAGGAAAATGGAGCAATTTGTGCTTGCTGTAGAGTGTGTACAGTGCATTGCATGGTCAGAGGAGAGAATTTGCTCTGGAATGTACAAATATAGGATGGGGGACATGTGACTGGATAATAGTATGAGTGAAAGTGATCAAAGAGTCTTGGTAGATCACAAGCTGAACATGAGTCAGCAGTGTGATGTGGCAGCCAATCCTTGGTTGCATCAATAGGAGTATGGTGTCTATATCTAGGGAAGTAATGATACCACTCTATTCTGCATTGTCTAGGTCTCATTTGGAATACTGTGTCCAGTTCTGGGCACCTCAATTCAAGAAGCATATCGACAAGCTGGAACATGTCCAGAGGAGGGTGACCAGAATGGTAAAGAGTCTGGAAGCCATGCCCTATGAGGAGAGGCTTAGGGAACTGGGTATGTTTAGCCTGCAGAAGAGAAGGTTAAGAGGGGACATGATAGCCACGTTTAAATATGTGAAGGGATGTTGAGGAGAGAGTGGGCTTGTTCTCTGCTTCTCCAGAGACTAGGATAAGGAGCAATGGATTCAAGCTGCAGGAAAGGAGATTCCACCTGAACCTCAGGAAGAACTTCCGGATGGTCAGAGCTGTCCGGCAATGGAATCTGCTACCTGGGAGTGTGGTGGGGTCTCCTTCTTTGGAGGTTTTTAAGCAGAGGCTGGATGGCCATCTGTTGGGAATGCTTTGATGGGTGTTTCTGCATAGCAGGGCGTTGGACTGGATGGTCACTGGGGTCTCTTCTAACTCTATGATTCTATGATTTTCTGATTCTATTATTCTGTGCCCCCACACAGCTATCTACCCCCAGTTTACAGGGAAGCTTTGCTTTTTCCTCTGTACTACGGGAAAGCATTGAAAAGTTTTACCTTCCCATGTGCCATTTGAAATCGCATACAGGCATCTCCTGCTTATCCAATGGATTAGGAACCAGAGCACTCTCAGAAAGTGGAATTGGTTGAACAGCAGAACCCAGTCTTTCATCAGCTCTTCTCTTCTTGCCTTCTTTCTAGAGGGAACAAGAGGGAATTATGGACACTTGCATGTGGTCTCAAGCAAGCTTCCGTAATTCCCTCATGTTCATTATAGGAAGAAGGAGAGAAAGGAGGAACTGATAAAAGAGCAGACTCACACTGAAAGAACAGCACATGTCTATAATTTAGAATAGTTGAAAGAGCAAAACTTTGAAAAATGAGTAATTGAAAATTGGGAGATGCCTGTATTTGATCAGTTCCTGCTTCCACCTCACTTTTGTTGTTGTTTGGCTAGTGTCAAAACCAATATTCCAAATAAATACCAGAGTGCCAATACTCCCACTCTTCTGGTCTCCTATTTTCTCTCAATCCACTGAGTGTCAAGCAGCTCAGAGTTCCCATTCAGTTTTGTACAAAACCTCAGAATCCTCTCTGGCATAGTGTTGCTCAGGGTGGCGTGAGGAATGAAAATGGCAACTTCCTTCTGTGGGATTTCTCCATGCTGCCTTGTACTTGTTGAGGTCCCCCCTGCAGCTCTGCATAGCGATCAAGTGAGCATGCCAAAGTTTATGTGTCAGAGGGGGAACAAATATGAGAAGGGGCCACAAGAAGGGGCCTTACTGAGACCACTCTCAAAGCTGTCCATTTTTAGAGCCTTCCAAAGTCAATCTTCATACAAACCCAAATTGCTTCCAGTGCTTTGCTTTCTAATGGAATCAATTTAACACACATCCATTTGTGAGTACTCAGAAATCTAATGATGCATATGCATGTGTGAAGTGGCCCTTAGTGCTGTGTAAAGTGCACTGCGTACCGAGTAAGGGTGTAGATGGTTTCCAGAATGGGAAAAAAAATCACAAGTTTTCTTTCCATCTGGTGAGGTTATGAAAATTTGTGCTCATTTTTTTTGGGGGGAGAGGGGGAATTTCAGACTTTTAAAGCAAATTTTCATTTGTGAAAAAATGTGGCTAGAATCATGCTGGTAACATATGCTGGCATAACCAGTTCTGGTTACGCCACCATATATACTTTGGGGAACATTACGGAAGGAGCTGGAACATTTTCTCTTGTAGCTCCACACTCCTAGCCAATGAGATGGTGCTGAGGTACACCTAGATACAAGCCATTTCTGCAGGATGGTGGCATCCCGGCATGGGGATGTGAGAGGAGTGGGACAGCAACAACACTTCCACATGACATGGTTGCAGACTCACTCTTCTCACATTTCCTGCTGGTGCAATTGCGGGGTATATCATTAATGGGAAAAGGCCATCAATTACCCCCAGTCGCAGAAGGCTTCTGTCATAGCTGGCCATGCAGAAGGGCCGAAAGTGCAATCTATGTGCTTCCTCCCCCACTGCAGCATGGCAAGAATGCTGGCTGCAGTGTGAAAGGAAGGGGCATGTCCTTTGCACTTTCTCCCACAGGCAGTCATCTGCAAGTCCAGGGGACATGCCCCCATCCCAGCAGAGGTGCTGCTGGGACCGCTATGGGACAATGTGCTTGAGTGTTGTCCTGCAGAAAGGACCATATTCTGGCCACCCTTGCATACATGGGAAGAAGGAGCAGCCTTTCTCAATCAGCGGCTGGGTGGGGTGGGGGTCACAGGTGTGTTAGGAGCTCCCCTGACTGCAGTTGTGCATCTGGGGAAGGTGAAGGGAAGAGGGAGCAACCTCCATGCTAGGCAACGACATAAGCACACTGTTGGAAACTTATTATCCCCTAGATGACTTTATTGCTCTCGGGCTGTACTTTGTGCAAATGTCACATTGTTTTGCACAAAATTGTATTTTGTGCAAACACAATCTATTTTTGTGTAACCTTCATGTATCTTGCACAAAATACAGGGATTTCTGCACAAATATATTTGTCACCAAAAAAAAAAATTCCTGAAAATCCTGTGAAAAATCCTTGAAAAATCCACAAGAACTCCTGCAATATGTCAAGATTTTTTTTTGTGCTGATGCCCCCAAAATTTGTGAATGTTCTTTATG
The DNA here is from genome assembly GCA_948472985.1 of Iguana delicatissima. Lineage (NCBI taxonomy): Eukaryota > Metazoa > Chordata > Lepidosauria > Squamata > Iguanidae > Iguana > Iguana delicatissima. The sequence continues at coordinate 1,128,395 of CAOKZL010000010.1, forward strand.
ATCCCTCATTTCCAAAGAGGAGTTCTAAACAACATGGAGATACTCTGAGTGCCTATTATCTTCAAAACAGTCTTGTAAACACGTTTTCTGGAAAGAAGGTTTAGATGGATCATTAATTACAAAGTGCATAAATTTTATGTAATTGTAACTATATATATATATGATTGGAAAGAGTGAGCTGCATCAAAAAAGTGAGTGGAGAACAGATGTTAACTATAAAAACTCTGATGCTTTTCTCTGCGGTAGAAGACTGAGTGCAGTGATGTTAATGTCTGTACAGAACTAGCAAATCGGCTACATTCAACGCGCAGTAGGGCAGAGAGATGTTCCCACTATACTGTGTCCCTGCCCATTATACATTTGATGTAATACCCACCTGTTGCATGCCCATGTAGAACCATGTGCATATCCAATAGGTGTACCTTTTAAAATTTGGGCCAGTATTCTACATCAGCTATGTAGGGCCTTTCCACGCTACACTGTTACAGTGCTATTATTCCATTTTCAACATCCTGTGGAATTCTGGGATTTGTAGTTTACTGAGGCCAAAGGTGCCCCTCCCTAAACTGCAAAGCCCAGGATTCTATAGGATGTTGAAAATGGAATAATAGCACTACAACAATCTAGTGCAGAAATGGCATTAGTTAATCATATCTAAGTACATGACCTCTCCTGGCCCAGCCCCACACCCTAACCTGAATAAGATGTCATTCACCCATGCTCTGATCACCGTCAGAATGAACCTCCCCCTCCCCATGCAGCTGATGTCCAGTAAAGTAAGTGGGGGAGGAATTACGATCATGACAATATTTCACTGTTGTGATTAAGTAACATGTGGATATGGAATAGTTATGGATGAGTAAATCTAGGTAACAAAGTAGGTAATGTCCTGTATTTGCCAGTGTATAAGACACACCAGTGTACAAGTTGCACCCATTTATACACTAGCAAATAGTATTTACAGGTGTGTAAGACACACCTATATATAAGATGCACCCCATTTTCAAACAGTATTTTTCAGGAAAAAAAGCAAGCCTTATACGCCAGCAAATACAGTACAATACTGGTCTTGATTATTAAGGGAAAAGACAGTGCATTGCCAAACTTATGGGTGTAGGAATCTGTGCAACATTTAGACCAGAGTGGACAATTTTGGGGGGAGTGTGGGGTTGTTCTGGCCTTCTCCTAGCACTAAGTTTTCTGGAACTGCTAAGTTTCCTGGAACTACCTCCATTGGTCCTGCAATTGGTGGCACTTTTATAGGCTCTCTGTGATGCAGGAGGCTATCTGACCGCTTGCCCATATCTCCTTAGAACATTTCCCTTCTGGAAAATAAAGGAGAATAGAGAAGAAGGTTTTCATTTTTTTGTAGCTGTGCCAAAGTTCTGCAGAGGAGTTGTTGCAGTGGTAGTGGTTCAGAAATGGTCTGCAGGCTGTGTATGACCCATCCCTGATTTAGGTGCACCGGGTAATATGCTGAGGTGGTGAGATGCATTGCTATTGCTGCATTGGGCATTTAGTTCACCTGCTTTGCCAAAAGTCTGCATGAGGCCAAAGGTGAGTAATTATGGGATACAGCCTACCAAGCACTGCTGTTGCATGGCCCCAGTTAGTTTTTGTCAGTCATGTGGGATTCTGCGCAAATTCCACTCAAATAAATGGAGGTTTTGCAATAGCTGTTTATGATGAAGTATGTGTAACACTTCATGTTTTATATATATAATATATATAATGCAATTGTTAATCAATTTTTTTAAAATTAACTTTAAAAACTAACACTGTCCAGACTACTTACATTATTTGAAGCGCTTATATACCATAAGAGCTTGTGGTATTGGACTAGAACTAGAAATAACTAGGTTCAGCTCTCCACTAGGACATAAAAATCACTGGGTGAACCTGGGCCAGTCACTGGCCTGAATTCTGTTCCTAACCTTTGCTAGAGTAGACCCCTTGAGTCAAAGGGATTGACCTCCATGTTGATTTAGTAGTCAACAATTGGGTCATACCCTTAAACTGTCCCAACTGGTAAGGAGAGCCCTCTGCTATTCCACTTTTTCAACTGCTGTTAAAATCTCCAATTTTCTCTCTCCTGCTTCTACTTTGTCCTCAGCTTACTTCAACTGGTACAAACTGAATTCAGAGTGCAAAAGTAGTTTGCGCTCAGCACAGAGAGATCACATGAAGAAGCAAAGTCTTGCCCTTCCCTGTAGACTCAGACAAAAGCTAATGCTGCAGCCTCTCCTAGCTAACCTTTGGCACGTTGACCACATTCTGGACCAACCAATAGAATTTAGTTGGGACTAACATTTTGATATTGGCCCTTTCTGCACCAGGCAATTAGAACAGGGCAGTGCGTCCTCTCACGGAGGTCGTCTGCATCTTGGAGCGGACTAGGAGCAGATTACTTACTGGAGATCTGCACCTCAGTCTGCTCCAAAACAACCCCAAGTGGTCCTCCAGTGTGTTTTCTAAAGACCACAAAAAACAGGTCTTTATTTTCCTGGAATGCGCCATTGCGTTCCTGCTCCCTTGTGCAGATTCACAGGCTCGCACCAATGTGAGCCTGCGATGTACGGAGGGCAGGCTTTAGGTGTGGCGAGCTTCAGCGGTTGGTCGGGACGCACGACCAACCGGAAGCCGCCATTTTTGAAGCCAGAGCAGTGCGGATCTACAGACCTTGCACTGCTCCAATTTGCCATGGACCAAGGAGGAGCCCTGCGGAAGGGCTTCAGGGACAGTCTGCGTTGCTTCGGACCCCAGAAGAAGCGGTAGGTAATGGCATGGAGCGATTCCCTCGCCTCGTGCAGAAAGGGCCATTGTCTGGCCACATGTGCCCCAGTTTTCATCTGTGAAATGTTGGAAGGTGTGCTGATTGAATGGGTCAGCCAACAGGATTCAAACCTCTACAGGTCAGCCCAACCTATTGCACAAGATTATTGAGAGGGAGAAAAAAATGGGAGAAGGACCATGTGTGCTCCTTGGAAGAAAGCAAAACTTCATGGAGCTTCTTGGCAGGATATAACTATAACACTTGTATAAACAGACAAGGTGAACTGGCCTCAGGCCTGAACAACTGTCAGTTTTGCTTTCTCCCATGTGAGAACTTTTAGAATGTCTGTAAATTCTGATTTTTTAAAAATCACACTAAAATGAAATTTTTATATACCCCTAGATGGTAATAAAACATATAGTATTATTATTATTATTATTATCATCATCATCATCATCATCATCATCATCATCATCAAGCTACACCGTCCCTCTGTACTGCTAGCAGGCTATGTCCATGTTCCACAAACTCAGTCACATGTATTCCACCATATCCACAAAGCCCCTGGAGGCCTCTGGGAAGGTCATCTGGCACTCTGTGTATGTGTGTCTATGTGTGTGTAATTGCTATAGTCTTGAATATTTCCTGAATAGTGGTCTTTTTGTTTCCTTTAATCCAACATTTTCTGAACCATAAATCTGAAGGATTTCCTTGACTCTGTGGGTCAGCGTAAGTATACATAACCATAGTTTTCAGTTCGGACTGTTGTGTCATTTTGTTTTAGTTTCGTGGCAGAGAAGCCAATATCAGAACATCGTGGGTCACAGGTCTGTGGCACTAAATTCACAGTGGATAAATGCTGAGAACTAGAAAAGCAACCACGATCTCAGAAAGAGTGCTAGCGTCCTTTGGCCCTCCCACAATGGCGCAGAAGCAACTAGGAGCTGCTTTATATGATGGCAACGCCAAACAGACTGCTTTGCAACCTCTCTTGTGCTGTGAGCGCACAGATACACACACACAAATGCACATTCCTAGGGCCCATCCTCCTCTGAGAAACAGGCACAATATTGTAAAAAATAACACAGCATTTCAACGGCATGTACAGGTTGTGCCTGGAGTGGCAAAGGGAAAAAAGATGTTTTCCTGGGTATACGCTATGCATTTTAAGGCACACCAAAAGGGGTTGTTTACCATTCCCATGCTACTCCAGCTTTCTTCATGTTCATTAAAGACAGTCGCTACAACTTACAGGAAATGCTGAAGTTTTTAAGATTGCAGATTTTTTTTTCTTCCCTAAGAGTGGTTGATACATTTCTGGTTTCTTTCTTTGTATTTTTTTTCCAAAATGCTTTAAATGTCCATATCTTTAAAGAAAAGAAAAGTCAGAGCAAGGAGTGGGGAACGTTATGAGGATGAGTATTTCTGAGTATTTAAAAAATAAACTTCAGGTTTCAAGTTCCGTTTTATATACATAGATATAGTTACATACAGTTATGTCTACGTATATAAAATAATTAGAGAGCTCCATTACCTGCACTCCTGACTTTAGTACAGTACTCATGAATATACTGGGGTTGTTGTTATGCCAATGAATACTTTCTGCACTGCTTTGTTCTAATGCAGAACCCAACAGCAAACAACCAAAATAATTCCAAAGAAAATAAGACTGTCTTATCATGCAATGTAAGTAGGCATCCTGTGGCACTAGTTTCTTATCCAACCTATTTACAATACAGCTGAGTACATTATTTACACAGGTTACAGTGTTTTGTCGCAATGGATTCCTCACAGTCCCTCCCCACCCCACCCCACCCCATCCTGCCCCCTGAAGTGCTCCCAGTGCTACATCCTGTCAGACGTGCGTTTCAATGAAGGAATGCGTGTGTGTCAGCAAGGGGGTAGGGGTTGCGAGTTCAGAGGCTCCATTTTGGGCTTTGAGAGCGGCACCGTACTCACAAATGTCCAGGAAAAATTCATAGTTCTTTATTTTCCACTCTTTGAATTTTTTGGATGTCAAGTTGGGATCGTGGAGAAGGTTGTTGATCACTGCAAGGTCTCCCTCCTTTGCCTGCCAAAGGTCAAAAAAGACACCACCCCTTTCAGAGATAAACTCTTGCCATAATTTTTTTAATACAAAAAACATACTTTATTAACAGAAGTTTAACATAACAGATCAAGGATTAAATACACTTAAAAACAACTATTTCAATCTCACTCACACTCTTCTTCACTTTACACTCAGGGTCTTAAGCCCCATTCATTAATTCCTAAACCTGGCTGATTGACTCGTGGAAACCTAGTCATTCACCTTGGGCACCTCACATACTCTCAGCCCCCAGCAACCCCAGTGATGGATTTGCCTTAGGGTTTCCATGATTTGGAAACAACTTGAAGGCACACAACAACAACAAAAGTATCTCCTTGTAGAGGGGGTGCTGGGAGGTATGCCCTACCCCTTTGTGTTCTGTCCAAAACCTCACCTTGGTAGTTATCGAGCCCCAGGATGGACTGCTGGTTCTTACCAGTGTGACATGATGTTCTTGCAAAGAAGCTAGTAAAATGCAAGCTGGACAGGGCTACTATTAGGTGGATTTGTAATTGGTTGACCGACTGAACCCAAAGGGTGCTCACCAATGGCTGCTTTTCATCCTGGAGAGAAGTGACTAGTGGAGTGCCACAGGATTCTGTCCTGGGCCCAGTGCTATTCAACATCTTCATCAATGACTTGAATGAAGGAGTAGAGGGCATGCTGATCAAATTGGCAGATGACACCAAATTGGGAGGGATTGCTAATACCCCAGAGGACAGGATCAAAATTCGAAATGACCTGGACAGATTGGAGAGCTGGGCCAAAGCTAACAAAATAAACTTCAGCAGAGAGAAATGTAAGGTCCTATACTTAGGCAGAAAAAGTGAAATGCACAAATATAGGATGGGGACACGTGGCTGGATAACAGTATGTGTGGAAGGGATCTAGGAGTCTTAGTGGACCACAAGCTGAACATGATCAGCAGTGTGATGCGGCAGCCAAGAAAGCCAATGTGATTTTGGTTGCATCAATAGGAGTATAGTGCCTAGATCGAGGGAGGTAATGGTACCATTCTATTCTGCATTGTCTAGGCCTCATTTGGAATACTGTGTCCAGTTCTGGGCACCTCAATTCAAGAAAGATATCAACAAGCTGGAGCATGTCCAGAGGAGGGCGACCAAAATGGTGAAGGGTCTGAAAGCTATGCCCTGTGAGGAACGGCTTAGGGAGCTGGGTGTGTTTAGTCTGCAGAAGAGAAGGTTAAGACGGGATATGATAACCATATTTAAATATTTGAAGGGATGTCATGTCGAGAAGGGAATGGGCTTGTTTTCCGCTGCTCCAGAGACTAGAACAAGGAGCAATGGAATCAAGCTGCAGGAAAGGAGATTATACCTGAACCTCAGGAAGAACTTCCTGAGCTGTATGGCGGCGGAATCTGCCGCTGCTTGGGAATGTGGTGGAGTTTCCTTCTTTGGAGGGTTTTAAGCAGAGGCTGGATGGCCGTCTGTCAGGAGTGCTTTGATGTGGGTTCCTGCATAGCAGGGGGTTGGACTGGATGGCCCCTGGGGTCTCTTCCAAGTCTATGATTCTATGTGTGTGTGGGGTTAATTCAGATGATAAAGATGTATCTGTTCTGGGCTCCCAAGGGAAGAGAAAGGAGGATGGACACCATATGTAAGCAGATTTTTATTTCTTTTCCCCACCTGAGCTGAGACCAGCAGCTAGTTGATCATCTGAATTGCCTCCCTCTCCTTCCCAATAATAAGCAGGAGTTGTAGTGATGCCACCAGTTGCTGGCAGGGGGGATGTGTTACTCTCCACCTGCTCAATATAGGTTCTTGGCTGTAATGTAGCAAGAATTAGCTTACTTTTAAAGTACTCTTGAGAACTCGAATACGATGAAGCTTTTCATTGATAACAGGATCATTGCATCTCTTTATAAAGGACTTCCGGAATTCCTGCCTGGTGGAAGGACGTTGCTCTCCAAACGCTGACAAACTAGCTTGCTCCAGAGACTTGTACAACTCATGCAAACCATCTGAACTCTCTGTTCGTTCTTCTGTGTTTTCTGGAAGAAAATAATTCTTTCTTTAGACGTTGTCCATTTACAGTGAAACAAACCAATGGAAAAAACGAGAAGTGTGCCTTACTTTGCAATAAGTATTTTGTTATTTTGTTTTGAAGCAGTTATGCAGATATGCTTCTCTGAAGCCTTTCTGAAAAGGTGGAGTGAAGAAATCTTAAGCTGGCATTTGCAGGAGATATCTGAATCCTGACTTCAGGAATCATCTGGCATCTGCCAATAATGGCTACAGGCTTGAAGGAGAACCTCTGCTATCTTCAATCAGTGACTGGAGACAGTGTGGACAATTCTAATCCTAGCCAGGAGTGACTCCATCGGGAGCCTCTGCTGTCTGGATGGGAAACTTCTGTGAGCTGGATTAGTTCTGTGACCTGGGGATTCACCTCCCTTGTTGTAATTACAGCATGATGCTCAAAAAAGAAAGCCTTGGCAGTTTTCCACTTCTGATGAGCTTTAGTGTTGAAATTGGGGTAAAACGAAAAGTATCTCCCAGATGCGTTATAGCTGCTTCTTCTAAAACCCATTTAAAATATCAAAATATAACATTTAAATTTATCACCCAAATCCCATTTAAGGTCAACATTAACTCAGCTGGGTGTCAAAAGTACACTCTAAGGCTCAGGGACTTATCAAGATGCTTCAAGGAGCTATTAGCTTTTGTGGCTGCCTTCGGAAAGAATACACACTGTTTGTATGAGCACAGAAGCTGCCTCATATTGACTACAGAGTCTGTTCAGCTCAGCTCCAGATAGTAGAATCTCTCTAAGATTTCATACAGGAGCCTTTTTGGACTTCCCAGCTGATGGCCACAGGTAGACATCTTCTAGGTGTGTGGTGAAGGGTTTCTACACCAACCCAACCACTAGGAATCACCCTACTGCTGGGGTTCCTTGGGGTTGCCACAGAATATCCTCCTACATCACAGAGCCCTGTGGATTGGCAGGGCAGAATGTCTCCTTCCCTTCTGGAAGGAAGAATAGTCAGAAAAGGCTTTTGTTTTGCTGTGCCATCAAATTTTGGTGTCTTATTTTTTAATTGTTAATGGCAGTCACTGAGAGAAATGAAGGTGGGGGAGTTGATTAAAAAAAATCAGCTGGGGCAGGACTACACATGGACTGCAAGCCATGTACTGCCCTCTCCTATTTTAACTACGGGCAACTGGAACAGAAATCTCTTTTACGGTACACAGTGATAGCACTTTGGTACCATTTTAACTCGAGAGGCAGTGTCTGTAGTGATCTGAGCATTGGACTCAGTCACATAGGGACGTGGGGGAGATTTGCCCTGGGCGCCAATATTTCTGGGGTGTCCCGGCCCGTAGCCACGCCCCTGTGTGCCCTGGTCATGCCCCCATGCACTGCAGCCACACCCCTGCACACAGTGGCCATGCCCCTCGTGCCATAGCACCGCCCCCTCGTGCCCTTGCTCCACACACTCCAAGCTCCACCACTGATTGGACTACAACTCTGAGGACCAAGATTCAATTCCCTGCTCAGCCATGGAAAGCCACTGGGTGACCTTAGGCATGCCATACACTCAACTCCAGAAAACCTTGATAGTTTTGCCTTAGGGTCGTCATAAGTCAGAAACAATTTGAAGGCATGCAACAACAAATCTCTTTTACTGCCACGCCTCTGTTATATGGAATGCTGGGATCTGTAGCTTCTTGAAATTCTATGCCAGAAAGCTCTGGTATCTCACCAAACTACAAATTCCAGGATTTCATATGATGGAGCCATGGTAGTGAAAGTGATATCCAAGTTCTAGAACTGTGTGCTGTGAAAGAGAACAAGAAGTGAGACCTTTGGCTTGCAAAGCTCAGCCACTGAGCTGTAATTTCTTCTACAGAGAGCTTACTTCAGTCTCTTTAACTTCTTCTTACCTTCTTCACACAAACTACTTTGCTTTTTAATAGGGAGCTTTTCATCTGATCTCTCTTCTGTTATCCCACTGGGTTTTACACGGCCTTTGACTCGGACATCTCTGTTTCGGGGAAGGCTTTGACTACGTGGCTTCTGAGGCCTGGTGTGTGAGCTGGGACCTCTGTGGCACTCCACCAACGGGAAGGGGCCATCCTGTTCATGGTTGTGTCGTCTTTGGACTGGTAGTGTTGCTTGTCGTCGCCTCTCTGGTGACAAGCCAAGGCGCCCACTCACATACTCAGGGTCAGGAGGGACTGTCTGGAGAAAATGGAGGCCTGAACTGGTCAGTGGAGTCTCTATGAGGTCCTGCCATGAACGTCGTTCTCTGTAGGGAGGTCGACAGCCTGCTGAATGCGTGGTCCCTGTTGGATCCGGTCGGGAATCCTCCGCAGAAGAATGAGAATATGTTGACTCGCTGGAGAAATGTCGGCCATGTTTAGGCTCAGGGAATGGGCTTGAGGAATTCATCTACAAATAATTTAAATAGTTAGTTCTATGATGTATGCCATTAAATGATGCAAGAGGAAGACAACAAGGGCTGTGCAGTGTAAACTCTCCTTGGTTGCTGGAAATATTCTGTTAGAAGTATGCTTGCTGACACTCCTAAGAGCTGCTTCCATATTTGTAACAGAACATCTCAAGATGTCTGTCTGTATGAGCTACTGTAACCAAAATGGTGGACAACACAAGAAATGTCCAGCAGGTCTATCTTCTGTGTCTACTGTCCATCTACAGGGCTGGGCATTTCCTTGGTTGTCCACCATTATTTTATTTTATTTTTTTGACATACTGCTACTGGCTTGGGAGATGTTGCCATGGCAGCCAATGGCGCGATGGCGGTCACTCAAGAAGTGGCCATGGCACTGGTGATAGAACCTCTAATGTGAAATGGAACAGCAGTGCTAACCAACAGATCAACTGGGGCATTTGGCAACTACAGCTACTTCCAAAATAGTCATTGGATATTTTTTAACCATTCTTGAATCAAGAATAGAGAATAGTTACAAAAATATAGTCCATTTTTCTATGCTAGGGTGACTCTTGCTGAAGGGGCAGGATATTGCTAGTAAAAGCTGACTGGCACATCCAGGTGCCCCCTTCCTTGCAAAGAGAACCCATAATTGGATTTCAATTTTTTTTATTTTCAGTGAACCATTGTTCCAATGACATGAAGCGGGGGAAGTAAAATATGAATACTCAGGAGGAAAATACAATTGTTAGAGGCAACTGTTGAAAACGTCCAATTTTTAAAAGTTAAATTCTGCTTGTCTGGCATTATTTTTAATGAGTTTTTTTAAAGAGAGAGAGAGAGAGAAAGAGAGACAAAAGGTGAAAAAATGGAAAGGGAGAGGTTTAACCTGCATCCTAGTTGATGGAACAGCATCACATGGGTGAAAATCAGTCTGAGCTTCACCCATGTGATGCTGTTGCCTCAGTCATTTTCTCTTTGGTTCTGGATGTGTGAGGGTCACATCATTCACGCTGAAGAAAAGTCTGAAAGAAAAATAGAAAGAGTCCTATCTGCACTTAGAAACACAGGCTAATTTAAATAAAAACAGGTTTTTTTTATATCAGCAACACACCTACTAGGCATAGAATAACATATAGTTTTTTTATATATATATATTTAAATAGCAAGTTTACATATGTGCTTTTCCATCCAAAGAGCTCTCTGATTATATGGAAGTCTAATGTGGAATAAAACCAGTCTCCGATGAAAATGGTTTCATTAGAACCAATTTTTAAATGGAGAATTCAGATATCTGTATTTAAGCGCAAAATAAGGTGTGATGGAGAAGCCAGACTTGGTTATTAGCATCTTTGTGACGGCTGTATATAAGAAGAAATGTGCAACAATAGTGTGCTTAGAAGGGCAGAAGAGTGCAGAGACAGATTGTTAGAGCCACTTGGGTATTCCTCTCCTTTTCTTCTCTGAATTGTCTTCTCTTTACGTAAACAGACTGATATTCTCAGGGATGACTTCATTTCCTTCTTTATGATTCCTCTCTCTTCTCTCTTTTCGAGCCATTTAGTTAGCTGGTAGCATCTCTGTCTGGCATTCTGTTGACTAATTGCTATCTTGTAAGTCTGACTTAAGACATTACAATTACTGTAATCCCTCCCTTATTCAAGGGGGATATGTTTGAGACCCCTCTGTGGATACCTGAAACCACAGATAGTACCGAACGCTCTAGCTTTGCAGGGACCTTTCATATTATGGATAGTATGAAGCCCTTTTATGGTCTCTGTGAAGCTAGAGGGCTACTCCTGGTGACACCAAAGCCATTTCTAGCATCACAAGGACCATAGAGAAGTTTCATATTACCAGATAGTATGAAGTCATTCTATCGTGCCTTCAAAGCTAGATGGCTGCTATCAGCCATGTGGGTGCTGTTGCCCAGGCACTGGTATTTTCTACTTAATACTTCTACTTAATATTTTGAGACTACAGGTAACCAAAACTGCAGGAAATGAGACCATGTCATCCATAAGTAAAACAAATTATGATGTGAGTAGGTGGTAATCATTAGTAGTCACGTTTTCATTGTCACGTTGGTAGTCACGTTTTCATTGTCACTATCCAACTTGTTGGGCCCCATGGATGTAATCAACATCTACACTTTGAACTGTTTCTCATGTTAAAATGGAATGACTCTAATTCACCATCCAGTGGCAATCTTATTGGTACTAATTTGCACTGAGGTATTTAAGTCTTTTATTCTAAGTCTCAACTCAAGTCTCTACCTTCAAGTCAAGCCTCAAGTCTGGGAGCCAACCTGTATTCCAGAATGTCTGGACAGACTTGAATAAAGTCATTCTTAACAATTTAAGTAGAGTCAGCTCTCCACATTTGTGATTTTGCCATCTGCAGCTTCAGAAGTACAGGAAAGTTTTTACTTCCCCTTTCTGGAGCTGAAGGCTTTTGTGTCAAAGGGCATAAAAGAGTCTGCAGCTTCGGAAATGAGAAATAAGATCCTTCTTAATTTCCCATTTGCAAAGCTGGAGACTTTTTTTTTGGGGGGGGAATAGGATCCTTTTTACTCCCCATTACTGAAGCTCCAAAAGCTTTAGAAGGAAGGATTTTTTCTCCTCAAGCCTGTTGCCTAACACATGCTCTGCGGTCTTCCTTTCTTCTCTTAGGAAAAGTTTTAGAAGTCTCCTCCAATATGCCGGAGGGCTGGGCTGCTGAGCAGACCTCAAGCCAATGGCCTAACCCGTTTGCTGTTCCCCTCTGAGAAATGCACCCAGACTTTGGGTTTGAGACTGATCATCATGTGACCAGTAGGCAAAAAGAGATGGAAGTGTTGTTCAAAGTTGTAAGGTTTCTGGATGAATGTGTTATGTTACTGAACCAAGGGCAGCAAGTTGGTCACTAAAAATATACAAATCATGAGTCGGTTTGAGTCAGTGCGTCATTTATTGCCGAGTCGAGTCATTGAAGTGACTTAAGCCTGACTTGAGTTCGAGCCAATTGACTCAAGTTTACATCACTGCTAACTTGTGAGTAAGCATCAATGAAAGTTGTAGTATTTACTTCTAAGTAAACTTGACAGGAATTGGGCTATAAGCTAACAATCAAGCAAACAAACACACACACCAGCATCTGGTGAGGTTTTCTTAATAAGATATTATCAGAACCTGGAAAAACTGGTCATACTGGTCAGTTCCATTTTCCAGCTTGTGACTGTTGTTAATCCCTGCTCATTGTTCTTTAGCTATATAACGTGTTGCCTACAAGAGTGATTCACATCTTCTATAGTTTGCTTCTAGTGTAATAAGAGCCTCCCAGAAGCCAGAAGGGGGAAAAATGCAGCATTAAGAACTGCGAATGGCTTACTGTGTGTCTTACATAACTTACCGAGGGTGTTCGGTGGTAGGTGTCACAAAGTGTTACAGGTCCCTCTTGTTTCAATGTTAAGGAGCCATCAATCTCTTCTTGGTCACTTTCACTCCAATAATCTGCTAAAAAGCATTTGCATTGTGCTTCATTAGGCAATCTTTTCAAAATATCGCAGCATGCTGACCTCTCTGTCACAGGCTATTTCTGCACTACACTGTTACAGTGCTATTATTCCAACTTCAATCTCCTATGGAATCCTGGGATTTGCAGTTTAGGGTGGGGCCTTTAGAATTCTCAGCCAGAGAGCTCTTTGACCTCAGTAAACTACAATCCCCAGAATTTCACAGGTTGTTGAAAGTGGAATAATAGCACTATAAGAGTATAGTGTGGAAATAGCCACAGTGAAGCAGTCTCAGCACCCAAATGCATGGGTCTCCCAATGGGGTGGAGTGTTGACATGAACAGATGTATGTGTAAACTTTATTGCTGTTGGCTGGAATCCTGTTGTTAGCCCCAGTTAGAGTAGACCCATTCAATGAATTCTTGAAGGGTAAGTCAACACACTGGTAAATCCCACTAATTCAAAGGGTCTACTTTTGGAAGAACTGGCAACAGAATTCAGGCTATTTTGCTGACTCTTCAGATGTTGTATTGGGGATGGGGAGCAGGGCCAAAGGGAGTAGGGACTAGGGATGGCAGACACAGCTCAGTTTTTTCCCTAATATCAGAGTGGGAAGGACATAGTTCATGGATTGGCATGATGGTTGGTTTAATTTTTTTTTTTTAGCTTTACTCTAATTTTTGATATTAGTCATTCATTATCCGTGCCACAATCTGCTCCTGGTTGTGTTTTTGCAGAGAGAATGGAGCTTCTCCACCTTCTACTTCCAGTTATGAAGTCTATTTGATTTCTATACTGGCCATCAGGTGATATGTTTGTTTACAGTCACTTCTTTGGTTGTTTGAAGAATGTGTTTTCAATGAAAAAACTGTTGGCCTCACAAAATTCAGTCAGTCACTCTCCTGCTTCATTTTTTATCCTAGGTCAAATTTTCCTACAGTCTTTGATTCTGATCTGCTTCCTAGTTTTGCTTTCCAATCATCGATGCTTAATAAGAAGTCCTGCTCTAGTGTGTGATCAATTTCCTCCTAGACTCCAGCACAGAATTTCTTCTTCTTCTTCTGCCTTGGTAGTTGGCACATAAACTGGTATTATGGTTCTATTAATGGGTTTTCTCTAAAGTCTTACTGATATTCGATGTAAAGTTGAAGGCTTTCACGGCTGGAATCTGTAGGTTGTTGTGGGTTTTCTGGGCTTTGAGGCCATGTTCTATTAGTATTTTCTCCTGACGTTTCACCTGCATTTGTGGCTGGCATCTTCAGAGGATCTGATCCTCTGAAGGTGCCAGCCACAGATGCAGGCAAAACATCAGGAGAAAATACTAATAGAACACGGCCTCAAAGCCCAGAAAACCCACAACAACCTCTTACTGATATTATTTGATTGGACTTAGAATCTTTTTGCTGTTTTTGCTACATCTATCCTCACTGTAAATGCCACCCCATTTCTTCTTACATGTTCATTTCTTGAGTGAAAAACTATGTAATTATCTGACTCAAAATGTCCCATCTCTGTCCACTTTAGCTTGCTCACCCCAAGAATTGCAATATTTAGATGTTGCATTTCTTGTTTTATTATGTCTAGCTCCCCTGATTCGCACATTCCATATTCCTATTACATGTGTTGGACTTTCCTTTCACCTTCAAGCACATCAACAATGGAATGTCCTTTTGGCTTCAACCCAACTGTGTCATTCGCCACAGCGCTACTCATAGTCATCCTCTACTGTACCCCAGTAGCTCTTTGAGTGCCAACTGACCTGGGAGTTTCATCTAGTACTATCTCTTGTTTCACTTTGGATTGTCTTATCCTAAGGTTTTTGTGATAAAAGCACTTCTTTAACTGTCAGCATAGCCTCTTGCCTCACAGGAGCATGGATCCCCATCATCCTGGAAGGAAGCCATGTGGAAGCCACATGAGGATGGCTTCATCTTGGGTAATAAATCGATTTCTATCCCACGTCATTGTTTTCACTAAGAATAAACTAGATTCCATCAAGAGTTTCAATTTTGTAACATGAATTTCATACTGACTTCAGTCTGTAGTCAGTTGCTGCTGTTGTTAACATTAGCTATTGCTGTAGTCACAATATTAGTGGTTATTTGCTGTTGTATTTAGAGTTTTAAAAAGTAAGTTTACATTGTGGAAAAAGTAATTAACATAAGTCCTTTTAACTACCCTTAGAAAGGTATAGAAAGCTATGACCTCTGAAAGAGTGGGGGGAACACCATGTAACTATAAATGTAACAACATGGCAAAAGGAATGGAGTTAACATCGGTTAAGGTATAAGTAATGTAATGTGGTTATGACCTAGTTACTGGAAAAGAAATTAATTACAAGTAATTCCTGATTTATAAGGAGCTCTGTCAGGGCCTTTTTTTTTTCTCCCTGCTAGAAGATGTTTCTGGGCATTCAGATCAATGTCAAAGAATGATGACAGCCTTACCTTCATCTGGCCGGATATCTTTGTCATCAGGTGTGTAACCAATTGCTGCGAGACCTAGACGGTTCATCCATCTGTTGAAAGAATAAAGAAGCAAAGCATTAAAATGAACACCTTTCCAGTGCAATTCTGTATTCACTTATCTCACAGTATAAAGAGAGAGTTTATTATTCTTATTCTTAGGCTGGCATCGTGTTCAAGTAATTATGATACTGTATTCCACAAACACAGAGATGTAATGTTAAATTTTGTGCTGTGGGAATTCATAGCCCCCATGTCTTCAAGGGGAATCCACAGTCATACACGCAGGACATATTGTTTCTCTATGCTAATCACAACTATCTTAATTAACTGGCCCATTGATTCCAGAAGACTTATTCTAACTATGAGTAAGTCTGGATCCAAATGATGTGGATATTTATAACCTATGCAGACACTCTGTAATAAGATTAAGTGAATATATTGGTGGTGGTGGGGAACATGCTGCTCTCACGCTTTCCTCTCACTTGCTGGCCATTTCCACACTAGACTGGTATAGTGCTATTATTCCACTTTCAACATCCTATGGAATCCTGGTGTTTGCAATTTAGGGAGAGGCCTTTGAGTGACATTTGCCACTTACTAGACTTCTAACCTGAATCAGAAATCAGAAAAAGAGATGGCGACCAAGAAGCTACTCAGGCCCACAGCAACTGTGTGTTTCTCTGCTATCTGACAGTGAGACAGGTCCACCTTAAGGTGTGCGTTACCTGTAAGCCTCTACCCCCCACAGTTCCATAACAGGACTCCATGAACTAATGGGCTGCAAAGCCCAACTTTGTTGGCACCTGAATTTTGCCCCATGCCACACTACCCCCAAAGCTGTGAATTACAGACCACTAACTATGCATTAACAAAGAAAAAAATGACCACACATGATAATCCCATCAAACCCACAGTAACTGCAAACCAGAATACAGGAGGGCAGATGGGAAGGCAGCCCAAACTGAAATGCTTGACGGTGGGGAGCACTCCTGCCTAAGTAGCCCCCAGGCAGACGTTAGGGAAAATTGCACCCCCTCAAGCTAAGTGCCTGGAAAGCACATCCCGCCCTTGCCAATTTGCCACCTTTTCCTGGGCACACAAGTGCCACAAAGGAGCCTGAGAAAAGGAAGGCAAGCTGCTAGAGGACAATGGCAGTTCCTGGATACTAACCTCACTGACATAGCGTGGAAACTTCCCTTAGATAAGTCTGAAGAGCCCCTCCTTGTTTTTAAAGCCGGATCTCCCGAGTCCAAGGGCTTTTCTGCACTTTGTGTGGGAAACGGAGCAGTCCATTACTCACCGGACTGGCACACTCCCTCCCAACAATCCATGACGCTCTGGAGCAGCGTGCGCTCGCGCTACACACTCTCTGAAGACAAAAATGGAGGCTTCTGGTTGGCAGAGGCTCTCCACCAACCGAAGAAGCTCGCCAGCCGGAAGCCCGCCCCCGGAAGATCTGCAGCCTCGCGCTGGCGCGAGCCTGCAAATCTACACTTAGGGCAGTGACGGACTGGGGTGCGCTGGGCTATTGAAAGTCCTCTTTTAATCGGTCTTTCAATAGCACAGGGAACCACCAGTTCTGGGCATTCTGGAGTGGGTTGAAGTCTGGACAAACGTTAAGTAGTCCAGACCCAGTTCACCCCCAAGTGTAAACGTCCTCGCTGGAGGACACGCCACCCCGTTTCAAAAATAAAATGCGGAAAAGGCCCAAGTGTAGCATTCAAACTGTTACACTTGGTTTTACACACACACACACACACACACACACACACACACACACACCATTTCTGCACTAGATTGTTATAGTGCTATTATTCCACTTTCAACATCCTCCCTAAACTGCAAAGCCCAGGATTCCATAGGATGTTGAAAGTGGAATAATAGCACTATAACAGTCTAGCGTGGAAATGGCCACAGAGAGAGAGGGGGGGGAAGCGAGAGATCCAAGTTCCAGTCCCCCAGTGAGGCACGTAATTCATTAGGTGATCTTCCATCAGTCACTCCTTCTTAGCCTGACTGATGAATCCCCTTACACTGCTGTTGTGAGGATTGAGTTGGGGAGGAGGGGAGCTGCTTCAAGCTCAGTGGAGGAAAGGCAGGAGGGAAATGTCACTAACACGTAAATAAATAAATAAATAAAGGTTTTCATCGGATAACTCATTTATTGTTATATACCTGAAGAGTCCTTCAGTTTGTTGTTCGCTCTGTAATGTTTGCATAAGTAATACTATTAAAAGATTGTGCTCTTACATGCCTGATTATTTTGGGGGGAATTCTGTCAATGGAGAGAAATAAAACATCTCGTATGAGGAAGTGTGATCTTTCCAAGCCTATCCAATATTTGCAGCTTGCATTCCCACTATTGCCTCTGTCACCATGTCTGCATTTGTAATAAATAAAATCGCTCATGGGGTATGCTCTAAGGTTTTTTTTTTCTGATTTGATAATTTGACATGATTTGGCTGATCTCATTTCATGCGGTGCCTGCTTATGTTTGTCAAGCCAACAACAAGGAATAAGTTCTAGATGGCTTAACAGCTGAGAAGTGAAACACAACAGTTCATGCTTTTTTGCACATTTCTGCTATGCACTTAGTGGGGATAAAGGAAATGTACAGTCCTTGCATCCTATCAGCCAAAGCCCTGGCTGTGTCTTCATCATTTCAAGCCATTTTGCCACCTCATTTTGTTATCACTATTAAACCTCTTAGCATGGTATACAAAAAACTAGATAAAAAACAGTAACTCAGTCAATTTTAATCCAAAAGTCTAAAATAATTCCCAAATCTCCGCTGATCATATGGAGGGCTGAACTTCAGTATGGAACATAAGTCTGCAGAGAAACAGAACTGAGGTGTTTCTCACAGTTCCTATTCAGCAAGGGGATGACAAGGGGTTCAGCAAGGAGCCAGAAAAATTACCATTGTGCATTGGGACTGATGTGCAGGGGTGCCGATGCACATCCGGTGCTCCCACTGCCCATCTAGGCAATGGTTAAGGACTGCTGATGAGCGCAGTGTGCATTGGGACACTGGCTAGAGAGTGTTGATGCGTACCAGTAGTGTCCTGCTCTCAAGTTCAAGAAAGATTCAGGGTTCTCAAGTCAAAAGCTGCAGAAGCTAGAGGCATTTGGTGTCAAAACAGTCCAAGGTCAAGAAAGCCATAAATCAGAGACAGGGAATGGTAGTAGCTCAGTTGTTAAGCAATCCAGAACTCATAAATCCATTAGACACACTTGCACAAGCCAAACTGTCAAGAGGAAACCTGAAGTTGTATTCAGCAAAGGAGGCTTGTGAATACAGCCTCCTTACATAGGGAGCAAGTTCAGCCAATGCCCTGATCCCCAAAAGTATTGAGGGAGAGTGTTCCTCCGCTGTACTCCTCTTGACATCTTGATTCCACCCTTTCACTCCATCTGCGAGGGATGGTCTGAGCCAGATGCCTGAGCCTTTTCCTGGGACTGGGGGGCTCGTTCTCTAGCTCCTCTTCCTGTTCTGAACCCAACTTGGCTGGCTGGCTGGCTGGCTGGCTGGCTGGCTGGCTGGCTGGCTATCGGGCATCTGCAGTCTCTCCTCCAAAGGTAGGGCTGGTTCATCTTCACTGGAAGATGACTCTCTTCCACTCACCAGCAGGGTGAAGGACATGACAAGCAAAGTCTGATGGGCATCAAGCAGTCTTGCTGATCCCCTGATATGCATCTTCACAATTCACTAGGAGGATTCTGTAGCACCTCTGCTTCATAACTAAGTATGCATAAAGTTACATGGCACAGACCACAAATTACATTTGTGCTGAATTACAGTTTTTTTTAGAGAATACTCATCTTCTGATAGGCAGATACAATATGTTTGTCTCCATGCTCAAGAGTTTAATTTGACCAGTGAAAATGGAAGATCATTTCAGTTCACTTGTGAAGAACTGTGTACGTGTGCCTTCAAGTTACCTGCTGATTTATGATGACCCCATGAATTTTGTTGTGTATTTTTAGGCAAGGAATATTTAGAGGTGGTTTGCCAGTTCCTTCCTTTGAAATATAGCCTACTGACCAAGCTTTAAAAGCAATCTTCATATTCAATATGAAAAGAACCCATGTTTGAGGGGGAAAAATGAATGAGGCACGGTGAGAAACAGAGAGATTTCTCCATCTCTAGTGGTTGCCCTGGCAGTGGTCCCACATAGCAAAATCCAGCCAGCCCTGGATTTTACACATCGCATAGCAACAAAGCAGAACCTGGTTGTGAGGCTCAGTTTTAACAAGTTGCCAAGCAGGTGCAAATGCACACACATTTTACTCATGAAGAATTCAGGAATTGGATTAAATTTAGTGAAACTTTTTGTTATAAAGGGGTTTGTGTATTATTGTTTTGTGCTGTAGTTCTTTTTTGTTTTTCTGTTTGTTTTAGGTTTATGTAGGTTAGGCAGATTTATATGTTGTGTCGTAATCTTAAAGTAAATCAATACAAATTATTTTTTAAATAACAGATTGGCAGCCTAGGTGTGTGAATGTGTACATGATACCTTCTGAAGAGAAACCAGAGCATGTATGTATGTATATGCATATCTCTTTATGTATATGCTTATACATAGGAATTCCTGTACCAGTTCTCGGAGGACTGGAGCAACCCCAGAGGAACTTTCATTTTGGGTGCTCAGCAGTCTTATATTGGGGAACCTATCCTAGATATGATGTGAGTAATTTTATAAAATAGCTCTTAACAGCCTTATGTTTTGTTTGGCCTTTTATACCCCTGTGCAGGGAAAAGCTTACACAGACTGACAAGACAGTCCTGCTAGCAGGACACATTTTAAAGGGTCATGAATATTGCACAAACCTCTCCTGTAAATCCAGCTAACATGCTCCTATAAAAGCCATCTTCAGGGGCGAAGGTGTATAGAAGAGGCTCCCCTGGTATTTCCTGGAAATATTTCAGAGAACTGGTTCGTCTCACTTTTATCAGAATAAACTAGGCCCCCAAACTGGGCTTGATTCGAGTGAGCCCTCTTCTCTTTCCCAACTTCCCTGCACATGACAAAGGGAAGAGACTGTGGTTGGTACCATGACATGGCTATTTGATTTTGCTCATGGAGGAGAAAACTCTGCCCTGTGAAGAGACAGGTGTTCCTGAGATCTGGAAAAGTCAATTGGGGTCTATGGCAGGTGAAGCCAGAACCCAAAATGGATGGATCTTTTAGCATTTCCTAGCTAAAAGCATCTTTCTGTCTCTACACTACCAAAGCAGGGGTCCTTTTGCATCGCACAGTATAGCGTGATGATTCCACTTTAGCTGCTGTAGCAACACTTTATGGAATCCGAGGTTTTGTAGTTTCATGAGGCGCTGGGGTTCTTAGTCTGAAAATTCTAAATACTCCTTTCTCAGACACCAGGATTCCAAGATTCCATATCTAAATCCCAGGATTCCATAGGATGTTGCCATGTCAGTTAAAGTGGAATCATAGTACTCTGTGTAGTGTGAAAGGACTTCTGATTTCTGTGTCTTCTGCACACACATCCTGAAAGGAAGAGGAAGTGTTTCCCATAGGTGCAATTCAGAAAGCAGGAGTGCGCTCCCAATGTCTTGAGAGACAAATGATATTGAGAACTGCATGAAATTAGGATAAGTTTTACATATGGCCCATGGGACATGTGTTCCCCCCAACAGCTTGTAGGTATTGCCCTTGAGCTTTTAGAAGTAACAAGGACCTCAGGAAAATATCCTATCTGGGATTCTTGATATTACTTGTTGTTGCTACAGTACTTAATTTGGGACCCAGACTCCAGAGAGGAATCCTAAATGGATTGAGGAGGGCAGACCCCTAAATCCATTGTCTATTCTTCACCTATCATTTTGAAGTTCTGCTGCATCCAGGAGGCCTATATTAAACAAGGAGGAAAAGTCAAATTCGTCAAATGTATCCACAGCAACGGCCTTCACACTATGCTGTTATAGCACTATTATTCCACTTTAACTGACATGGCAACATCCTGTGGAATTCTGGGCTTTGTAGTTTATCAAGTCCCAAGGGCTCTCTTGCTGGGAATTCTGAATGTCTCTCCCTAAACTGCAAATCCCAGGATTCCATACTATGTTGCCATGGCAGCTAATGTTGAATAATAGCACTATAACAGTGCAGTGTGATAGGACCATAAGATTCAATGGGAAATTAAGACTGGAATTTGAAGTTAAGGTAGAAACCATGGATGATTAAGGGCTGAATAAAGCTCGCTTAAAAGGCAGTCACACACATTTTCTAGTAAAAATGAAACTGTCACCCACCCTGTTTTAAATGGGAGCAGGCAGGCGCCTTTTCTGTATGAGAAATTTGTGTGGTGAGTTGAACTCTGCCCCATCCATCTTAATTTTCCATTATTCCCATCTTAATTTCCCATGCAGTGTTACTGTAGACACTATTTCTCTCAACCCAACTTCCTAAATACCGGACAGGCATGTCAAAACCCTAAAAACCCTAAAAAGAAGCTCACAACAAATATTCTATAGTAAAATAAATAAATAATGGACTGGTTTTCAATTAGCTGACAATGCACTTATCTGATTAAAAATCAATATTGTTCCTTTCTAGTTTTTTCAACAGTTCATGTTCATTTCAAAATTACAGGCTCCACTTTGCTTTTATCTGTTTTATAGGGGTGCCATAGTGGTGTGATCTAGCCAAGTATTCTCTGATGTCCTCAGCAAATACCAACTGCAGGAGGTGATTTAAAATATTAACAACATGCTGCTTTTCTCTAATTGGAATTAATCTGGACAACCTTTGCATTTGATCACAAAATTAATTCTCATTACACTTTTGATTTTTAAAGTGGAGTGAACCAATGAATTAATATCACACTCTTTGCTGATTTCATCAGATGTAACAAAAACATAAAAAGGGATATGCTGGGAAGGCTTTTTTCTTTGCAAGCATATTTGTGGTCCAGCATTATTTATCACTTTACAATGGACAGAGTGACCAAAAACCTCCAGAGATAAATGTATTAATTGCGTGATTAATTCATTGCAGAGAACACAAGTGCTTGGGCAGATCTGACAAGGCAGCATGAAGGCACTAATTTTGCAGGGCAAAGCGTGTTTGCTAAAAGCAGAACAACAGGAAGAACCCAATGGAACAACTAGATAGACTGCAATGGAGTGAATAACCACTGCTATGTAAGCCTTTCTAGAGAACAGACACAGGACCAAGATTGGATTGTGGTGGCTTGGCCCTTGGAACAGTTCCAAAAACAGGTCCTCCTTAGAAAATATGTGTGAAGTGCCCTACTGGAGAGCTGGTTTTGTGCAGCACTGGACTGGGCTTAGTGATGTTGTTGAGCCAAGACCAGCTCTCCCGCCCACCCTGGAGTCTGTCTTGGCTGTTTTCTTGCTGAGTTGACTGAGGCTACTTCCACACTACAGTGTTATAGTGCTATTGTTCCACTTTCAACATCCTATGGAATCTTGGGTTTTGCAGGTTAGGGAAGGGCATTTAAAATTCTCAGCCAGAGAGCTCTTTAGCCTCAGGAAACTGCAAACCCCAGAATTCCACAGGATGTTGAAAGTGGAATAATAGCATTATAACACTGTAAGTGTGGAAATGGCCTGAAGTTTCTTTCACGCTACACAATTATAGCATGTCAATATCACTTTAACTGCCATGCCTCCATCATCCACTGATCTGAATCATGCACTATCTTCTTGAAGATGAGGTCTAGGAGAGGGAGTAAAATGCAAATACTAATTCAAATAATGAAAATAGTGGAAGTAAGTGAGCAAGGATTTAAAGAACAACTTCCTTCGCTGTCACCACTCTGAACAGTGGAACCCACACATGAGGTCCTCTGTTCCTCTCTGCATACATTTCTTTCACGGCAGTTAGACTGAGACAACAATTATTATCTATGTATTTCACATTTCTCGTAAAGAAATCAGGGGCTTTTTTACATTGCTCAGTCACAGGACTTTGATTTCACTTTAACTAGAAGAATTCCATCCTATGGAATCCTGGGGCTTGTAGTTTGGGGAGGCACTAGAGCTCTCTGTCAGTATTTGTCCTTAAACAACAAATCCCAGGTTTCCATGATGCAGTCATAGCAGTTAACATGATATCAAAGAGTTACAATTGTATAGTGCTCTGCTTCCTAAATGTTGGTCCTCCAGATATTTTGGACATCAACTCCCAAAACCCCCAGACAGCTTGGCCAACAATCAAGAATTCTGGGAGCTGAAGTCCAAAAATCTAGAGGACCAAAGTTTGGGAACCAGTAGTGTGAAAAAGACCTGAGACTGGAAATTCAGAAGCAGCAACTTCAAATTACCACCTACCTCTTCACTGCTGGGAAATGTGGTGGGGATGGACATTAAAGACACCCAACCCATGAGGGAGAGGAGAAGGAGCTATCTAAAATCCCCTCTTCCTCGATGTCTTGACAGTATCACATCGTGCAAGAAGCTGCTGTGTGTATTTTTATGTGTATGTGTACAGTCCTGGCAGCAGCATTCCCCAGTCCTGCGCCACATTGTTGAGGATGGAAAAGGTGTGTGTTTGGTTTGCAGTTTGCTATGGAAATATCAGTTTAGCACCTCCTGAGATGGATAATGAGATGATGCCCATATTGCCTTGGGAATCTGTACCTTGGGCAAGGCTTGCAATTTGTTTGGGTGGAAAAAAAATGGGTTCCAAAAGTATGTGTATATTTGAAAAGTGTGCATGACTAAGTGCATACATTTGCAAAATGTGCATGCCCATCTTTTGGTCAGTGGGAAATATAGGTAAAAATATATACTTTAGAAAAAAAGTGGAAAAACAAGAAAAATCTCCCAACCTGATAAGCAACTGGGATAGGACCTGAATGCTTAGGGCAGTGGTTCTCAACCTGTGGGTCCCCAGATGTTTGTGGACTTCAGCTCTCAGAAGCCCCAGCCACTATGGTCAAGGCTCAGGGCTTCTGGGAGCTGAAGTCCAAAAACATCTGGGGACCCACAGGTTGAGAACCACTGGCTTAGGGGCTTCTGAGAAATGCATAGCAAAATGGTGTGTGACAAAACAGGCTGTGATAGGTAATTTTTGCCATCTATGTCATTTTAGACCCTAGATGTCTTTTTTATTTATTCTGTTTTTTTCATTTATGGCCTGCCTTCTCCACAGTATGGGACCCAAGTTGCCTTACAGTTTGAGTTAAAAACAAAATACAGCTAAAATTATGTTGAAAAAGCATAAAATAGACAATGTTATTAAAATTAATTTGCAAATGAACTTAAAAGGATTTGAAAAGTGTATTTGTGGCAAGGCACACCTCCATAAACGTTAAAATATAAAAATCAAGGTCTGGCACATTCCTTAAAGAAAAAAAAATGATGTTGTAAATTGGGCTCATAACACACCCTCAGACCCAGAAAACCTCATCATGAGCTTTCCTTAGGGTTGCCATAAGTCGGAAATGACTTGAAGACACGCCACCACTACCACAACAACACATTGGACTTATGATATTGTAATTACTGAACAGGATACTAGCCTAGCTTCATCTTCCCAGCTTCCAATTCTGCGGTTTACAACTACGGCCCTTTCCGCACCAGGCAATTAGAACGGGGCAGTGCGTCCTCTCACGGAGGTCGTCTGCACCTTGGAGCGGACTAGGAGCGGACTACTTACCAGACATCCGCACCTAAGTCCGCTCCAAAATGACCCCACAGGTCTTTATTTTCCTGGAACGCGCCATTGTGTTCCTGCTCCCTTGTGCAGATTCGCAGGCTCGCACCAATGCGAGCCTGCGATCTGTGGAGGGTGGGATTTAGGCATGGCGAGCTTCAGCGATTGGTTGGGACCCACGACCAACTGGAAGCCGCCATTTTGGAAGCTGGAGCAGTGCGGATCGATAGACCTCGCACTGCTCCGATTCGCCCTGGACCAAGGAGGAGCCCTGCAGAAGGGCTTCAGGCACAGCCCACATTGCTTCAGACCCCAGAAGAAGCGGTAGGTAACGGCACGGAGTGATTCCCTTGCCTCATGCGGAAAGGGCCTACTTCTACTTTCCTGATATATTAAAGCAAACAAGCAAAAAACAAACACACAAAAAAGCAACAAACAAACCAACCCCTCTTTACCAATCCTGATTTTTTTAAACAATATACCTTTTCAGCTCATTTAAGTCACTACGCCATCATGACTACAGGGAATGAAATGAATCTTGCTTCTGCTGCCCCTATGCTAAACATATTTACCTGGGCATAAAACACGATTTGGGGGTAGAAAAGGATAATTTTTCAAGTAAAAATTAAAAATAATACAATTAGCATCTGTAACCTGGTACCTGCTTGACATTCAAAATACCGTGCAAAGTTTCCAAAAGATGAAAGAGCAGAGGCAGCAGTGCCTAATGAGAACTTAAATGAATTCTAAATACTAGATCGGCGTTGGTCATTTCTGTCCCCATCTCTCTGTCCCCATCACCCTCTGGACGTTGGAGCCCACCAGTTTGAAGGTCCCTGGACTTTGTTCCTGTTGTTCAAACCTAATCAGACTTCCATTCAAAGCTTTGAAAAATTACTTTTCTGGACCACAGTTCCCAGAATCCCCCAGCCAGCATGGGCACTGTCATCCTGTTTTCCACTTTGACCAGTATCAATTTTCACACATTGGCCAGCTTCTTTTGGGAAAGCTTAGCAGCAGGAAGGACTAGGATGTAGGGTTCAGAAATGTGGGTAGCAACTGAGTCTTTGGTCCTTAACCTAATATGTATATTGACTGTGGTTACTGAAGGGGCAACACAACAGGGAAGTGAACCCTACATCCTTCTTGCTGTTCTCTTTACTATAGCCATACCCACATGTCTTTCAGAAGAAAGGTACCGTTCTGCTGATTGGGCCAGCCTATCATAAAATGATCCTCTCCTTTGTGAAGACCATAACAAGGAAAGGAGTGGGATGAAATCAAAGACCCATCAGGGTCAGCATCCAGTTCCCAACCATGGGACAGTGACATAGTACTGGGATGCTTGTGGGAAGCTCACAACAGCCCTCTGCAACTAGTTTAGACCTGGCAGCATCAAAGACCCACAGAAGTGCACCTCCCTGTGTGATATGTTCTTGGGCATTACAAGGTCATGAGTTCCTTGGCTCCTGTTGGCATTCCCTGGGGCAGAAAGTGGAGGAGAAGTTGGAGGGAGGGACAAGCCCTGTAATAATCATGAAGACTGAGATCTCAGAGAAAGTGAAAGCCAGTCACGCTGTTAAGATGATGTATACACCCCAGAGAGATGTGAGCCAATGTGTTAGAACTTTGTTTTCTGGACTACATAGAGCAAACAAGATAAGAATCCATGGAAAGGGCACTGTGTCTAAAGACCATTTGTCATTGGAGGACATTATAAAGAATATTATGTGCATATATTACACACTGCTTCAGTAGTCTGAGAGAAAGGAAGACAGGATTCCTTATGAGTTGTGTAGAAGAGGAAAGTTTAGCAGGTATACCTTGCATGACTAGCCACATTGGATGACATTCCTTCATCTACACAACTGTTAAACATGCAACAGCCCTGTTGTCGTTTTTCATTTCACCATCCGAGTTCTGCCACTCTATGTCAGACAGCTGGAAAACAAGGAGTTTGAACAAAAAAGGATCCAAAATACTCCAAAGTTACCCCTCACGCATTTTTTCCAAAGCTTTTTTGTGTCTGAGGAAGAAGCTCCTTGTTATATTCTTGTACCCGCTCCAGAGAAATGAAGCTTGGTAGCCATTGCTGTCTTATTTTGTGCCTGGGGCCTTTAGCATTTATAGTCCTGATTTCAAAGCCTCAGACAAACTGTACAATCTCATCCCATGCATTCATAGCTATCGGAACAGCAATATAGTTACGGGGAAGATGAAACAGTAATTTCCTTTCATTTTTTTGCTCTGTATCTATCAGAGTACAATTATTCCACTTCTATGCAAAATACCCAGGCACCTTACCTGTTCATTTCTTCCAGGCAGTCAGTTGCAAAGAAGAAGCTCTTAATTTTGGGGTGACAAGCTTTGAAAGCACTGCAAGGGAGGAAAAGAGAGGAAAAAAGGAAAAGAGAACATTCTAAGTAAAGAAAATAGATACTTTGGACTTTAACAGTACATTACTCAGTTATATTAAGATTCCAGGAACCTTGTGGCAAATTCCTTCTGAACACAATGCAGAGTTCTTTTCTAAATCAGGATTGGAGTTCTTTATCTTCTAGTATTTGGAATTTTTATCTCCAAGCCAGGATGGATAGCTCTGGGGGTGGAGATATTGTATTATCTTTCCACAACTCACTAGGGGCCACAATTAAAACTTCTTCACTGTTGGGTTTGAAGCAGTGGTGGCAGCAGCAATTTCACCTCTCAAAGGAGAACAGACATCTCATTTGTCAGCTGAAATGCACTTCCATGAGGCTTCCAGGAGCATGGCATGGCTTGAAAACAAGGTGTTGGCACTCTGCTCACCTTGTTTTAAAGAGATATTGTATAGTGGCAAATTCAGCCATGGCAGGAGATACTTGGAGCAAAATTGGAATGAGAAAAAGTGCATGTGACCTGTGTGCTAAATGTTGCCCAACCTAACCTAATAGATGCAAAGGATAGCATTCTGTAGTTATACAATATTATGAACATAGATGGTTAGGTACTAAAAGTTTGGTAACTGAATACAGCACGGGCGGTCAACCGTGTAGCAGCCAGCAGCCACCAATAGGTCCAGTATCCATTACAAGGCTGATTAGGGTCCTTTCTGCACCGGGGTATTAAAACAGTGCAGAGCGACCTCTGACGGAGGCCTTCTGCAACGTGGAGTGGATTGAGGCGGACTATTTTTCGTAGTTCCGCACCTCAAACCGCTCTGAAGTGACCGGAACTGGTGGTGCGGCGTGTTTTTAAAAACCTCTTTTCAGAGGTTTTTAAAAGCACGGAGCGCGCAGCCCCGTGCAGCTCTGTCGCCGCACTCCAGTGCAGATTTGCAGGCGCGCACTAGTGTGTGCCTGCAGATCTGCTGGGGGCGAGCTTTAGGCTGGCGAGCTTCTCCAGTTGGTGGAAAGCCTCTGCCAGCCGGAAGCTGCCATTTTGGATGCCGAGGCCACCATTTTGGACGCCGGAGGGCTGTGGAACAGTGAGATTGCGCTGCTCCGCATGGCGACGGACTTACCCGGCTTCCGGAAGGCTCCGTTTTAGAGCATTTTCCCCCATTTCCCCCTCCACATGCAGAAAGGGCCTAGGTGAGGAATCTGATGGTGCTGGAAGGAGACTCATGTTGGAAGAACTGCCATACCACTTCATTCCTGATGATTCATGACAGCTGAGGTGTAAGTTAGTGGTGGTAGGGGATGGAGTCCTTTTATGTTTTCTCAGGTCCAGTGTTACCATTTGCCAGAATGCAGCAGTTCTCTCATCTGCCAGGCTCTGGAGACAGTGGTACAACCTGCCACTCTGCTGGTTTATTCCCCTAAGTACCTTAGCCATTCCTTCTCTGGGGGAAAGGCAACACTGTGGATACCATACAACATGTCTTGTACTCCCCTGAATGGGCCTTGTGTGCTAGAAATACTTTATGTGGAAGTAATGTTCAACTGCCCATCTACTCAGTTTCTGTGTGTGGAATTAGGGAGGCATGCCATCTTGCCCTTTGCCTCAGGCAGTCTTGGGATGGACCGAAAAAATGGAATACAGAAATATAGGATGGGGGACAAGTGGCTGGATAGCAGTATATGTGAAAGGGATCTAGGAGTCTTCATAGACCACAAGCTGAACATGAGTCAGCAGTGTGATGCGGCAGCCAAGAAAGCCAATGCAATTCTCGGCTGCATCAACAGGAGTATGGTGTCTAGATCGAAGGAGGTACTGGTACCACTCTACTCTGCTTTGGTTAGACCTCATCTTGAATACTGTGTCCAGTTCTGGGCACCCCAATTCAAGAAGGACATGGTCAAGCTGGAGCAAGTCCAGAGGAGGGTGGCCAAAATGGTGAGGGGCCTGGAAGCCATGCCCTATGAGGATAGACTTAGAGAGCTGGGTATGTTTAAATATTTGAAGGGATGCCATGTAGAGGAAGGAGAGGGCTTGTTTTCTGCTTCTCCAGAGACCAGGACAAGGAGCAATGGATTCAAGCTGCAGGAAAGGGGATTCACATGAACCTCAGGAAGAACTTCCTGACAGTCAGGGCTGTCCAGCAGTGGAATATGCTGCCTCGGAGTGTAGTGGAGTCTCCTTCCTTGGAGGTTTTTAAGCAGAGGCTAGATGGCCATCTGTCGGGAACGCTTTGAGGGTGTTCCTGCATAGCAGGGGGTTGGATTGGATGGCCCGTGTGGTCTCTTCCAACTCTACATTTCTATGATTCTATGAGTCTACATTTTTCATTGCCTTTTTGGTGGTGCATCATGGGATTCTTCTTCTTCTTCTTCTTTTTGAAACTTATCTCACAGCAAAGAACCACACCAGCAGGAGGTATAGCAGTTCTCTTCCCTTGTCAGGGGTATGTGTGAGGAATGGCAGGCTTCTGGAACCAATGGATCCAAGGGCTGCCCCAGTCCTTGTGGGACACATGCTCACATGCCCATTTTCACCCTCTATTGCCCTTGTAACAGTGACTGGGAGAGAAGCAAGGGCAGCAGATCTTTCTGTGCCCACAGAAGAAGGCCTCCAATGGTAGATTTTCCTCTCTTTCGCTCTCAGTGGGTCAAACCAAGAGAGGCTCGCCACATTAAACAGGCCCTCAGCCTCCTTCTCTGGGAGCTAGAGTTTGTTTTCTACAAGTTTAAAAATTAAAGTAGGGACCCTTGCTGACTCATAAAACGAGTATCTAATATGCTTTTTCCCCCCACCTGTAGAAGTTTTGTTCTGGATAAAGGGTTTCTCTGGGGTGTTTTGTGTGTGTGCTTGGCTTGAGGTCCAGGGTGTGCAACTGCCTCACAGTTTTTTTTAGTATCAGTCTCTTATTCAGCTCCTTAGGAGGGCATTCAAAGAGCCATTTTCTCCATTTTCATTAGAAACTCAGACCAGGTCACAGATGAACAAATATGGAATACCCCTCAATGTGTGACCTTTTAGGAAATGTACTGGAAACCCTTTCAAAGCCAGCCCTTGCTGTTCACACAAGGAAGGTTTTTGGGGAAAAAAAATCCTCACTTTGCTTGGTACAATAGGTCTCTGATGGCATTTGCTGGTAGGAACAAAAAGACTAAAAACAATAGCTGAATCTTTGGCTCTTGTTGGTGAGTAAGCTGAAGAATTGTTAACCACAGAAATGGCTCAGCAGGAGAGCAGAAGTAAGAACTGCATGGATGGGTATCCTAGGGGCCAAGAAAAAAAATTCAAATAAAACCCTTCTACCCATTTCTCTTCATTTTCTGTGGGCTTTTGAAGTTGAGTATCAGCTGCTTTGCCAATTGTCTTTTTGTATTTAAAAGCAATGGCGATTTTTGAAGCAATCTACATACTATATTGGTGCAGTTTATAGGAGTGAACAGCACCAAGCTCATGCTTTCCTTTGTCCTTCAATGGTAGCCAAGGAGAGGCAGGATGAAGGAATCTCAATCTCACCATTGTGTGTCCTTGCTCATCACAGAAACCTTAGTCTTTACATTTTATTTCTCTACCAGACCTCTGTATGTCCCATGAAGCTGTGTTCTTGTACAGTGGATCTACCCAGATGCTTCTGATGATACAAATGCCAAATATCAGGCATACAAAAGTCAATGTGGTTCTTTTCCTTTTGGATGTTGACCAATAAAGACCTCTTAAGGACCATTATAGGATTCTCCTCTTTACTCAGCAGAGATGTACTACAAGAATAGTATCTAGATACAAAAGAACTTTGTTCTTGTTGTGTGCTTCCAGGTAATTTCTGATTTATGGCAACTGTATGGTAAACTCTATCACGGGGTTATCCCAGCAACTGTTGTTCAGTGTGGTCTTGTCCTTGCCTTCCTCTGAGGCTGAGTGTGACGTGACTAAGGTCAGCCACTGGAAATAGTCTGATCCATCTTTCTCCAAAGAACACAGAAGGAAGGGCAAATTTTGGAAGGAAAAGGACTCCTCCTCAACATATCCACCAGATGGCAGACATTAGCTATTGATTGTAACTCTGCAGAAGAAAGCATGACTACCAAGGAAGGGTTAGTGGATGAAGGAGCCACCACTTGAAATATGGTTGGATCCTTGCTCTAATGTGGGGCTAAACTGTCCCTTGTTCCATCTGCCTTAACTTGAATTTGTCCCCCAGCTCACAGGAGTGAACAACTAACAAAGAATCCTCACCATAAGCAAAAATCTAATTAATTTAATTAATATAAAATGGTACTGCCGTGTTAGATGTGATTTCAGTGGTGGTTCTAGGACAGAAACGAGGTTCAGATCTGCAAAGCCCAACAGCCTCTACCGGTGTTGCACCACTGGCTTTGCTACTGGGAGCTGTACTCCAAAAAACAGCTCCCAATAGCAAAGGTATATGTTACCCCCATCCCTGTTCTAGGATTTTTTTTTGAACAAATTATCCTTGTTGTACGGCTTGGAAAGTTATGTTTTCAAAAACAATTGTTGCTTATAGTTACAAATTTTAAAATCAACATTTTGCTATGCTAAGACTACATTATAATTTTTAGTTACCTTAACAAAACCTGAAGCCCTACTGGAAGGAAGTTATGAATTCCTTATGAATAGTATATCTCCTCCTGTCAGTCAGACATGGTTGAAACAGTCGATCGAGTTATGCTATACTGATATTCATTCCCAACTTGTAGACCTGATTTTGGAAAAGTTCCCAGACAGATCTGCTAGCTTTTATACCTCCCTTTCAGATTCTTCCAAAGAACCTGTGCTTAAGGCTGCAAAGTTTTGTATTTCAACATGTTCCACTAGGAGCAAATCGCATCGTTGTTTACTCTAACCATGGGAAATGCTATCTGGTATGCATTTAGAAGCTGGTCATTGAACTGAAGCATAAATATACATGCACTAAATGAGTGAGTTAGAGAGTTTCCCTCTGCTTCAAATCCAGAGCCGAGCTGCCAGGAGAGAATAAATCACATTTCCTAAACAGGTAGCTCCTGTATTCTGCTGCTGGTGAGCTATCAGTCCACCAAAGAACAAAGAACCATAGTGTGCCTGTTGTTTTTAAATTAAATCCCGAAATTAAATCAGAAGTGATCAATTAAGCTGAAACGAAAATTAAGTGGCTTTTTCAGTAGGAAAAGGGTTTTGTTTGTAATAATGAAATAATGTGAATAATATAGTTGTTATGTATTTGTAATCAATTACATTAAATTTTAAAATAATTAATTTTTATTTTTTTAAACTCCCCCACAAATGCAGGCCTCTAGCACTTCCAAAAGCCAAAGTGAGGTCCCCACTTTCTATGCACTTGGCCATCCTGATATTCTTGTATGTAGAGCTGTTGTCTTTTTTTTTTACCATTATCTTTTTTCACCTTTAAGACTAAAATAAAAACAAAAACCAGTAAGTCAGTTGTGTAGGGATGGGAGGGCGATGGGGGTGGTTTGGCCCAGGTGGCAATTTTTGGGGGGCGTCCCAGCTCTTAACCATGGCCCTGCGTGCCATAGCTCCGCCCCCTCACACCATGGCCACGCCCCCTCCATGCACTCCGCTGCAGTAAGTCTTAAAAGTACAGGCACTTCCCTTCCCTTCTCCCCTTCCTCCTTTGTAGTAGAAACACAGTGAGAAAGTCCCTCTTCATTTTAATCCTTGGTTTTCTCCTCCCTTTTCTTCAACTGTTTTTGTCTTCCCATGGCAGCAACAGGGTCAGCCCATGACATTTTGCAAAGGACAAAATGGAATCTCTCTCCATTGCGTGTACAGTACTGGCAGTTGGCTGCCTTGTCAACACCAGTGATGGACACCGGGGCAATTTAGGGAATATGAGACAGGCTGGGTGGGGTCCCACCAGGAGAGAGAAAAGGCCAGGTGGCCCAAGAGGAAATGCTGGGAAGCTGTCACTGCTGTTGTGCTCAGTATTTGCTCCCAAAAGTGGTTGCTTCACTCTGCCAGAGTCTCAAGAAACCTCTTCCATTTCAGATGTCCTGTGATGGCAGAACCTATATTTCTTGCAGTCAGACTGAGCAGAACAATGGAAGACTCTTATTTCCTTTCTAAACTCTGCTTCCCCCCTCCTAAGATGAGAGAGATCCATTTCCCTCAGTAGCTCTGTGCAACGTCCTTCCTCAGATGCACCATAGCGTAAGTTGGCTTCTGATTGAGAAGGAGCAACTAGAAAATGGAAGCCAAATTATTTTTCTTTTTTCAAAGAAAACAACGGGCTGTGCAAATGTCTCTAACTGTTAAAAATCAGAAATATCACTTCTGCCATTCTCCTGAAAACCATCCACCTCCACAGAAAGTAGAAGTTCTCCGTCTCACTTCTTTGCTCCTCTTCCCCATGCCACCACCTTCTCTTCCCCTGTGAAAGAGCTGAGTAGTTTCCTCTGCCAATATTTAGCACTGCTCTATGGCATATCCCCCACCTGGCCTGATTTGCAAGGACAGTCTGAGTTGTCTCTCTGTTGTCTCACTTTTTCAGTTGCTTTTAAGATGTCCTGAGTTCTTTATCCTCCCCTACTTTCCCCCTTTGTCCTCAGCCTACTTTAATCACTGCACACTGAGCTCAAAGCACAAAAGCAGTTTGCACTCAACTTAGCATCACAGAGAGAAGGATAAAGGGTGGAATCTTGCCCTTCCCAGTAGGCTCAGGCAAAAGCAAACTGCTGCAGCCTTTCCTAGCTTGTGTGATCTTTCTCATTAATAACCGTTGCCAGTTTGACATCTTTTTGACGTCAGTTGGTCACATGGGTCTGTTTTTTAATCTGTAAAGCATGGAAGGTATGGCCTATAGTACCTCACCAGCTTCTGCAGTTGGCCTTACATCGAAAGTGGACAAACCCACTTTCTGCAATTCTGGTGGCCTGTCATATTTTTGTTAAGGTGATGCAGTGAGCCCATTCCCATATTGTAAAAACAGGCTATCTTGTGAAATGCCGTCTTATTGGGATATAACAACTGCTTTATTCCTATTTGATTTGTGTGGGTTGTCAAATGTCTTCCCAAGCTGTACCTCCCAAGAGATTTCTCTCTTCTGTCTAGCAAAGTCGGATTTCTGGTCCTGATGATTGCTAGAGGCAAACAAGTGATTCTTATCTTTTCTTCTTTGCCTCTAAGCCTCTGCAGTGACTTATTTGTCAGCCTTTGAAGTGCTACCAAATGAATGTATGAATGAAAATTGACTTGCATATAGTACATTAGATGAGGAAACTAATGCAAATTAAAGCATGCCACTGACAAAGCTTGTCTCCAAAATGTTCGATGTCTTTTTATACCCTGCCAAGCCGGTTTGCCGCTGTTTTCCACACTGACCTTGGAGATCTACATGACATTTTTCCCATCCTGAAATGTTCCCAGGGATATCCCAACATTATCAATTACTTTTCATTCCTACTCCCCAGATCAGTTTAAATTAATCCACTGTTTCCCAAAATGAAATGTTTCTTTTCATGGAGTTCCATACTGGAACAAGCTAAGATGGCAGTCACAAAGAAAGACAGCGACTTTTTTCAGATCCCAGATTTAGCAGAGATCAAGCACAGGAAAGAGGAATGCTAGTAATAAAAGAAAATGATCTTGATGCTTATGTGGTTTAATTTTGCTAAAGTCCTTTAACACTTTGATTATAACTCCTGAATAATAATTAAAAAAGGCTCGTTGGAAATTGGTAAAAGCCAGTTTGCCTGAATCTAGATGTGGCATGTGATCAATGGAAGGAGGGAGGAGGAAGGACACAAAGGAGAGGGAAGCGAGGGAAATCTGGGCTATTTCAAGAAAGAGTCTGGATGCAAAACCGTGAATATGCAGCTAAACTCAAATAAAAAAGAACTAGTAAGTCTTGATACATAGCCTCTTATTGCACTGTCCCTCAATAGCACGTTGTTCTGTTTCAATCCCAGCATTACATTTCCGTGATGGTATTGGGTTCTGAACGCTCTCTATTGCACCCTTTGAACTTCAGTGGATGAGTAGGGTTATTGCCACCAGTATTTCCACCGCATTACAGTATCATTGGCGAGTCCTTTTCCCCACCCCACAACTCACGCTTGGTCATTTTTTTAAAAAAAGCCATACAAGCGCAGCAACGTTGTAACATCATGATATGCTGGTACGCTATTGCATTTTTGCACTATAACACTAAAAACTATATATAAAAAATAAAAAAAAACTCCAAGGAGAAATTTAAAATAAATACAGAGAGGTGATAGATTCTAAATTTACCACACCATGGGAGTAGTTGAGGGGGGCACAACTGGGGAACACCCACATCACACTCACTGCAGGATCTGTGACAACAGGAAGTGCTATCAAGCGCTATGGAGACACCTCGCTCACAGAGCTGACAGGATTGTGGCAGGAAAGGGGGTCATTACCGGATTTTTTACGGCATTAAAAAAGGGTGGATTTCCAACAGAAGGCAAGACGATAGCAGCTGGTTAGAAACAACGTTGTGCGGTAGCATAGGTCTTGGGCTGGGAACAATGTGTTGCTCTGGCGGCATGACAACTTTGTGCAGAGCCTTTTTTTCCTTTCTGGATAAGCCCTCAGTTTGATGCCCTCACACAACACTCAAAATCCACTGGCTGAGGCATCAGCCTCATTTCACCTAATGGTGGCACTGGCCCTGGGCCACCACACAGCATGCCATTTGTCAGAATAGTTACTTTGGGGAAGCCACAAAACTTGATGTAAAATTACAACCATCACACTTTCCCTGCCTGCAAGCACTGACGCTTTCCCTCTCCCATTTCCATTCTGTTTCGCCATATACTTACTGTTTCCTCCTGCATTCGATAGCTCTGTCTATCCTGAACTCTGGTAAACTGATGAATCCTTCTGCTTTTTCATCCTATCGTGAAACAAAGAGGAAATACGACTGACAAAGAGCAAAAGGTTGAGATCCTGCTCAGTCTTTTCATTATAGATGCTGGGTTTCCAAATCCCTGAGCAAGCTACAGTTCATTCCATTTCAGTTTGTACATGACCTTTAAATCGAAGCATTTCCAGTAAAAAGAAGGCCAACTTGGGCCTATTAATAACTGAGAGCTGTTCAAAAATTTGCACTGTGTGCTCTTTTAACTTTTGTGTGAGGAATACTTCTTTTGAAGCTGATTTTACATTATTATAATTTTTTTCTAAACTGAAAGTCCCATCCCAGACTACAATCAAAGCCAGAGTTAAAAGCACTTAAGCCACCAACCCAAAGACTAGAACCATGGCTGCTATGTTAAGATGAATTTCCAATGCCTTTTTGAAAGTCTTTCCCTTCTGGAAAATAAAAAAAAATATATAGGGAAAATATCAGCGTGGGATAAAGCTTCTCAACAACTTTTGACCTTTTGTGAAGCTGAATTGAACTTAATGGTTTTGTGAACATTTTCAGCACATTTACAAAGGGTTTCTCTCTTCTGGTGATTTTTTTTTTAAATGATCATTTTGAAAGTGATCATCTGTTCAAGAAGTATAACCTTCACTCTGAATTGCCATCATTTGCCTTCCATGATGTTCCTACCCAGCCATACGCAGAGCATTCGGATTACAGCTTGTTCTCCATGCGGTCCCTGACTCACGGAAGAGAACCACCATGTGACTCAAGCCAAAATCTTTGCCTTCACTTTCAGCTGGCTTTGTTTGCCTTCATAGATATTTTTGTGTAGTCAGATTTGATTGGCTATATACACGCTCGCTGATTTAATGTTCATGGATTTATTATTTGCTGATAACTTGCCACCACCTCCACCAATGCCTTATGCCATTTTTAATAGGGACTTGCTAATCTTGCTTCCCATTTTCAGTTCCATTCCAGAATCCCATGCTCAAAGGTATTGAGACCACCAGCAACTTAGGCAGAACCAACACTCCCCCACCCAGTTCCTAACTTCCTCCCAAAGTTTGCCTACCAAGGTGACCAAAGCCCTCTTTTTTCCATAGCCAGGCTCAAAACAAGATTTGAAATGGAGCAAACCCTGAAGCTGGGATGCTGTCACATACTCCTGTGTTTTGCTTAAAAATGGTACATGGGATCTTGGCTGATAGTTATCCACTACAGAGGGTTTAAGGAAAGGCTGTTCCAACAAAGGCGTTACAGCTGCCTTCTTTAGGCATGTTGGAACCCTGCTTTAGTGCAGGAAGGCATTGACTACTCCCTTCATCCACTTAGCTAGACTCCTTTTGGCCCTTTTAATGAGTGAAGAAGGGCCTCATACACATGTGATGGCTCTCACTCTTCACTCCATCAACAGCACATGAACCACAGACTGAGGAGGTGGGCACACACAAGTCACATAAAAAGAAGAGAACATACAATGAATCATGCTGGATTTCAAGAAAGAATCCTGTCTAATCCAGCATTTTATTCCCACAGGAACCATCTAGACCCCTCTGAGAAGTCCACAACTTCTGAATGGATGAATGAATGCTTTGCTAGAGGGGGCGGGAAGACCAGCAGATTCTGAATCTGATGGCACAGACTGAGGAAGGATTTAATTTTCTCTCCAGCCTTTCTCCTCCAGGATATAAATCAGATCTTTTTCTTGTGAAGATGTTGTTAGCCTTGTCTGGGAGAGGCAGTAAAATTCAAATATTAATTTTCACTAAGAAAATGGTGGAAGCAGATGAGCTGATTTTTTTTTTTTAGAAAAACACCTCCCTTTCCATCACCACCATTCTGAGATGTAGATTGAACACATGAAATCCTCTACATTCAATCCTTTCATGATGGTTAGACAGAGACAACAATTATTTTATATGTATCTATCTATCTATCTATCTATCTATCTATCTATCTATCTATCTATCTATCAATCATCTATCTATTCAGTACTTCTAAAAAGATCAGGGATCTTTCATGCTGCATAGTTTTAGCACTGTGATTCCTTTTTAACTTCTATGACCCTATTCCATGAAATCCTGGGGCTTGTTGTTTGGTGAGGCACCAGAACTCTCTGGCAGAGAATCTAAGTACTTCCTAAACCACAAATCTCAGAATTCCATAGGATGGAACCTGGAAATTAAAGTGGTATCAAAGTGCTATAATTGCGTAATGTGAAAGGCCACATATATGGTTTCCTGACCTCTCACCATTTTGTCATCACAACAGGGCTGAGAAATGGGTTAGTTAGGTGAGAGATATTTGTCCAAGAAGTACCCAAGGGGCTTCAAGGATGGATGGAGATTTCAATCAAGGTTCACCAGGTCCCTACGACCCCAAACTAACCACTATAATGGGGTGATGCTTTATAGACCACATCAGTCCATGCAGTGCTGGAATCTGGCCAGCAGATGCTCCAGGTACATTGGCCTAATCTTCACCTCCTCCAGGGTATGGGGGAGGAAAGAAACCCCAATGTTATTTTAGGTCACTGCACAGACAGCCACTATTCCCAATACAAGACTGCAACTACAGCTAGAATCTCTTTGCTTCCTTATGCCAGGATGTGGGTGGGTGGAAGAGCCAAGCCAACTAACTGGAAGAAATACAATGTAGAAAACTCAACCTGGTTCTTTGACCAATGACGTGAAGACATCATCCAGACCTAGCAGCCTCCAGTCCATCTCCATAAGCTCTTGGTGTGAGCAGCAGAGAGAAGGATCCACTCCTTTGCCCCAGCCTACTCCACAGTCCTGCAGCCTACTGGTGTGACCTTAGTCAAAAACATGAATTGCCAACTAGGATTTTAGACTGTGCTGTTAAGGAAGGCAGTCTTTCTTGTGAGCAGCTGAAATCCCTTGAACTATTGCTACACAAGAAACCATCATTAGAAATGCAAGTCTGTCTGCCAGTTCTGTGCACTGTTACTTCTCTGGGAAATTATCCAAGGCATGCACAAATTGCCTTTGGTTTAACATATTTTTTTCCTTCACGCCTTGTTTGTGCATCTCGTAAAGCAAATGTTCACACCTCGGAGTGGGCGCTGCTGCTATTGCCCAATATAATTGGAGAACACTTTGGGGGCCATAGTGGCATGAGCTGAAAGGGCAGATAAACTGTCTTTGTTGAGTGACAAAAACACCAGGAGACTCTCTTCTTAACTAACAAGTAGCTGGCATGGAATCAGAGGATGAGGTTTTGAAATGGAAACAAACCTCTCCTCATCTGCCTGTGATCTTACTCAGGCCCTTTCCACAGCTTGTCTTTTGCTGAAGCTATCCTGTGGAGATCCTGGGGTTGGATCTCCTGGGACGGGGACGTGGCAGAAGCACTCCCCTCTGCACTGGCTGCCTGCTGGAAGGGAGGAAGTGTGATGGTCCCTCCCCGCCCTTCCACAGTTGAACCCAGCACTTTCCCTGCCTGTGCTGGGGGAGGAAGCACAGCCATTGCACTTCCTGACCCTCTGCACAGCAGGTAAGTGTGGGAGGGCGGTGGGAGGACTGTGCAATTGTGGTTCGTTGGTGGGAAAAACCCATCAATAATTTATTCCACAATTGCAAGGGATGGCCACGGGATCGCGACAGTATCACAATGATATCATGCAGAACCATCGTCACGGTCCTGTCATGATCCTGTCTCCATTGTCGGTTGGGAGCATGCTGCAGAAAGAGTTTCAGTGATTGATTTACAAGCACTGTCCTCACCCTGTGAGCTGGTGTTTTATGCTGGCTGAGAACCTGCTATGCAATTTTGTATATGTTTACTTACAGGTAAGTTCTCTTACGTTCATTGGCTATTACTCACATATAAGGGTATACAGGAGTTTGTCATGAGCAGGAAATTCTTGGTTCACGTTGGTCCACCAGATTCACTGGGTGGTAAATATTACTGAACTGAAGGGATTTATATCTGACTACAGACACACAGGATTAGGGTTGAAATATTTCAGAGCTTTTCAAATTGTTTGCACCAAAGTTATCTCCTGCCGTTGCTTTACTTTAGATTTCATGTTTCTATTTTACTACTTTTTATGACTTCATAAAGTTACTGGAAATTGCCCAGAGAACCTTAGCTATTTGGTGGTATATAAATACTGTAAATAAATAAAAATAAAAGCATGCCCATAAAGTACTTTTAACATGCTGGAATGCTGAACAGATGCTAAATAATATTGCTACTTTGTACACGCTACCACAAATATTGCCATGAATTTTAATGCCATGGTCGTTACTGATATCCTTTTGGAGGAAGCAGGGTGAAAGGACATTATGGAGTGTAAGCAGGTCTTGAGAAAAGTTACTTTTCAGACTACAGCTCCCAGAATCCACGATCCAGCATAAAGCCATAAAAGTAGCTTTTCCAAGCTCCGTCCATAACCAATACTAGTGTTTTTTAAACATACAACTCAGTGTGGTGCACTGTCTGAACAGTGCATCTGGAGAACCATGGAGAGTTTAAATCAGCCACAAAGCTGAACAGGTAAAGCTTGGGCCAATCGCCATCTCTCAACCTGAACTACTTTGCAGGGCTATTTTGAGTGTAAGATGGGATAATTCCCCACATTTGTTGCCTTGAATACCTTGGAGAGAGATTGCTGTGTACATTATTGGTATCCACAGGGACTGAGTAGAATGGTGATGCTGTGTTATGAGATGTCCATATACTGTAGGAGTGGGCAAAGAGAGGCCTGCAGCAACTCCCACCCACTTTGGACTGGTCATTTCCTGTGGATGGGCCTAAAAACATGAAGGGGAGATGAAAATGCCTGAAAATCTGGCAAAAAGGCCCATAGCTTTAGAGCAGGAACAAAAACGGAGTGGGTAGCTCTCCAGGTTTCTGGATGTGGAATGAGAATCTAGCAAACCTGGGTAGAGCCATTCAACCACGGCTCATCTAATGCTGTGTCCAAGAGCGGGGTGGGGGGAGACAGGATATTACCTACAGGCTTTTAGCTCATGCAGAAGAGTTAGTCTGGGTTGTCTAGAAATAGAGATAGGACCAGCTAGAAAGAGGAGAATGGAGGAGATTTGAACAGAGTCTGATGGGAACTGAGAATGAGGAGAAAGTTGAGGGAGAAGTGTTAAGTTGTCTCACAGACAGGTGCTGTGATGTATTGCATCTGGAACAAGTCGGAGGTCAGAAGTTTATTTGTTATGCAATAAATCTGTACTATTCTTATTTTTTTTCATCTCTTTCTTGATGTTTTAATTCAATAAACCCACCCAGACTCAGGAAGTCCTTCTCTCAGGCCATTTCCGCACGGGACTGTTATAGCACTATGATTCCACTTTCAACATCCTATGGAATCCTGGGATTTGCAGTTTCGGGAGGGGCCGGCCAGCCCCTCCCGAAACTACAAACCCCAGGATTCCATAGGATGTTGAAAGTGGAATCATGGTGCTATAACAGTCTCGTACGGAAATGGCCTCAGTCCCACCACTGTCAGAAGCATGGTTGGTGGGGACTCAAGAGAGGGTCTGCACAGCGTCTGCCCCTAGACTCTGGAACTGCCTTCCCAGGGAGGCCAGAGTGGCCCCCTCCTTGTTGTCCTTCCCCCAGTAGAGTAAACCTTTTTATTCAGGCAGGTATTTAATACAGAAAGTCTTAAAAGAATGAGCTAGGAGAATGTACTGTTTTAATTTTAATTGCTATATTTTAATCTCTTTTTAGCTGTTTTAATTCTTTTATAGTTTAATGCTGTTTTAATATGTACTATTTACATGTTTTAAAATTGTATTATTTTAGTATGTAAGCCACTTTTGAGGCCCAGTGTCGGGCAAATGTGGGATATTGCTACTACTACTAATCACTGGTCATGCTTTATCATGTTGAACCCATTGATCAACACAACCGTTTTTCCAGTAGCGTGATCTTCTTGAGGCCCAAGTAGCAGATCTAGGGAGGATATTAAGTATAGAAGGTAAAGGCGAATGATAGGAGTGCTGGAACTGCAGGGCCAACTTGAACAGGGCCTTTGTCACAGTGGCTCTCCAGAGTTCTGAGTGAAGGTGATACAACACTGTCAGCCCTGCCAGTTGTCTATCTGCTGTATGCACAAGAAGTGGGGAACCTCTTTCAGTATATAGGGTCAAATTCAATTTCAGAGAAGTTTCATTGATGAACAAACTCAAAGAGAAAAGGGAAGGACCAAAATTACGACCATATTTCAACAAAGATTCTTATTGCCAGTAACTAAATGTTAGACGCATGGCAACTTTTTGGAAAGAGGAAAGAAACATTCAAAACAAGGAAACCACTGAAAATGAGTCATACGGAAGGGGGTGCAGGCATCTAAGGAATCCTACTGGGTCACTGGAATGTTGGGAGAAAAATACTAGAATCAGGGCCTGATGGTCCCCAATGCTCCTATAAAGCAAGAACATATTGGGACACACTGGCTTTGTAAATAAAGCCACAGGAGTTACTAGCCAGCAAAATAATGTGTGAGTACCCTGGAGGGTGTCAGAGGAGAGATGGAGAGCGGTGTTCCTATGCTGAGCACAGAGGCTTATCTTTCCTCAGATTGCTTGGCTTCTGGGTAGAAACAGTGCGAGATCAGAGCAAAGATAAAGTTTTTCTTTTGCAGAAAGTAACATGATAATATTAAGTTTAGGGTACTTTTATGCCCTTTGAATTATGTTAGGTACTCACATTCTGGTTAGTGTACCA
The DNA here is from genome assembly GCA_948472985.1 of Iguana delicatissima. Taxonomy (NCBI): domain Eukaryota; kingdom Metazoa; phylum Chordata; class Lepidosauria; order Squamata; family Iguanidae; genus Iguana; species Iguana delicatissima. The sequence continues at coordinate 1,171,223 of CAOKZL010000010.1, forward strand.
ATACAGGGAAGAGTCCTTCAGCACAAACCAGTATTTTTTCCACTTCTGGGTGAAGTAGCCTTTGGCATCCTTTTTCTTCCATAACCAGCCCTCGCAATCTCCATGCCCCAGATCTTTGCAGGATATCCGCCGCCGGCTGCTGTTGTTCAGTGAGCCTCCTAGAAAGGAAATGGCAGTAGAAGAAACTCAGAGAGGGAGAGGATATAATATTACATTTTCTCTTCTCTTCTTACAGATGGTTCATAAATGGATACACAGTGTGATATCTAAACCTTTGGATATGAATACAGCGTGATCACGCAGCAGTTCCTGGATCCTTGGGTCATATTATGGCTTTAACTTGAGGGAGAAGGAGGAGACTGTTACCAGCTCATACACCCCCACACATTGATATGGATTAATTGGTGAAATATGATTTAATTGGCAAAATACATTAATTGGCTATGATATAAAACATGCCTTACTATGGCTGTATGGCTGAGCTGGACATGAGCAAAAGACTAGGTGAACATGTGCTCTACAAATTAGGTCAGAAACCCGCTCTAGGCATAGCCATGCCATAGTCAGGAAATCACCAGGTAACTCCAGAGATAATAGGCTTAATGACTCTGCCTTATGGACGATAGTGACTGGGAGATTCCCACTAAACTGCTGATGGTTTCAACTCCTTTTCCCTCTGACCAAGCAACCTTTCCTTTGTCCTAAAATCTGTCCGATAAGTACCGAGCTATCAGGCAACTGTTAGCTCTTTGTCACTAACACTAAGACCATTGGCCCATTCCAGATCTCATTGTCTACTCTGTGAACTCCATTGTTTACTCAACAGGACAGCCATTCATACCCTTAACCCTCCAGCCAGAATTTGTGTATAAAAACTCCTACTTTTGGCCAGTCAACTCACAGTACACTGATTGCTGGTCACCACTCTGTCATTCTGATTTCCAATTGTGTACTGTCCTTAGATGCAAGTCTAAGCCACATCACTGCTTCTTCACTGCTCTTCTAGATTGGTAAATATCACCCGCAACACCCTGAAATCGTGCTATCTTAAACTTTCCTCCCTTTTCCTTTGGTTAGTCTTGTGTGGTTGTGTGACTGTTTGGATCTTATGAGTGTGATTAATTCCCTAAATAAAGGACAGTTGAGCCTACTTTTGGATCTCTGGCTGGTTCTTCCCTGCAGAGGTACTGGTAGACATTGGTGTCCAAGATCTTGCTGGTTAGCCCCCTCTCACAGGCCTCCTAATTTGAGCTAATAATTCCCCACCTTTGCATGGAGGCACTGGCATTGGGGGTGGACCCCAAGTCACCCACGTTTTGGAGTTGTGATCTTGATTGCCTGATAACTTAAGACTGATTTCATATGCCCTCTGTATATGATCTGTTTTAGTTCCAGCCTGCTGGTGGGGAGGAAGAAGAATTTTGCCAAGAAAGCCCTGTGATAGATTTGCCTAAGGGTCCCCATAAGCTGGCAACTGCTTGAAGGCACACAACAAAAAGTACCAATCCCAGCATTCCACAAGATGTTTCTGTCAGAGTTAAAGGCGAATCATAGTGCAATAACTATGTTGTGTGAAAGGGTCACATGTAGGGATGTACATTTTTTTTTTTGGCTTACCTTCCCATTCAAGGCATACTGCAATCTGAAAAAGGGTCTCTTGGATCATACACAATGAGTAATGGCTTCAAATATATTTAGAATTAGATCAGTTCTTTAGAACATCAGCTTCACTTCCATTTTATAACTGAACTGTTAAATGTAGAATGGGTTTGAGCTCCGCTTAGCTCTTGCATTCTTAGAAGTGCAGGTGGAAAGACATTCAATGGGGCTTGACAGTCTCAACAAAATCAGCCTTTCTGCAGCTCCCAAGACTTGTGGTGAGAAAATACATATTATGCCTTGAGCATTCACACTTTTTGCAAGGCTTAAAGGACACTTCTGAGAAACAAAGTCTGCATAATTTAAAAGGTGAATAGCTGAAGTGTGCATTATGAAAAGGTATGCAGAAACCTGCTTTGGTCAATGGGGAAAGCTGTGTAAATTAGCTAAATTGTTCAAACAGATGCACAAAGGTATTTAAAAAAAGTCACAGAAGTGGAAGAAGGAAACACCAAGTCTCATAATATTCTAACACAAAACAAAGATGGGAAGAAAATGAAGGTGGGATTCAGGGAATGTCCATTGAATTGAGACTGAAAGATTTTCATAACCCTGCTTGATCTCTAGTGGTTTCTTCAGAAAAATCACTGATGTTATAGATTATTGAGACTCAGCCTGTCTTGTGACTTCATTTCCTGATCTCTTTTTAAATCAAACTGGAAAAATAGGCAATGTGTGCCACAAGCCAATTTATCTGAGGCAAATTCATCAAGAGTATTTAGGATTCATAGAACTAATATTTAATTATTTACAAAGAAGAGATTTTACTTTCTGGGATTTCAAAACATTCAGCTTGATAACCGTGAAATTTTATTCTCTCCCCCTTTTTTGAATTACCAGAAACGGAGTTTCACCCCCACCCCAATATTCATATCACTTTTCCTTAAAAGACCAGGGCAAATTTAATTAAAACATTAGACAGTTCACTGTGAAAAATTGAGTTTACATTGTTATATTAATTATATTTGTCCTACTGCTGTGAAGCACAGTCGTGAGTTTAGATTACATGAAATTAGTATTCATTCTCCTACAGCATCCCACAGCTAAGATCTGAAAAAATTATTTCTTTTGACATGGCATTCTCAATTCTACCCAGGTTGAGAAGGACCTCAGATGAGTGTCTGAGGCCTTGGTCTAGCTAATCTCACCTTCAGAAATTTGTTGACCGTTCTGGCTCAGGAAGATTAGCAAGGGTGAGGAACATGTCTCTTTTGGCCTAATATTTCATTTCAGACTTCTAGCATGAACTCTTTCCGCCATCCTCAGCAGCTCACTGAGTGAGAAGCAAAATCAGGCGGGTGTATGTGAGAGAAGGAGCTGTGAGCAAGGGAGGACATCAGAAAATGAGGAAGAGAGTCAGAAAGAGAAAGAGAGAGAGAGAAAATAGGGTGGCTGTGGCGTCACCTGAGAGCCAGCATCATGTAGTGGTTCGAGAGTTTTGCACTCAGCCGTGGAAACCCAGTGGGTGACTTTGGGCATGTCACAAACCCTCAGCCCCAGGAAATCCCATGATAGGTTCGCCTTAGGGTTGCCACAAATTGGAAGTAGTTTGAAGGGACATAACAGCAACAACACTGTCCCTACCCACTGCTGATTTTGGTTCTATCCAGCACTCATGTGCAGTCCTCTGACAACGGGGCTCTTATATTTGCAATGAAATGTACAGTGATAAGAACTAACTAACTAAATTTAAGTCCAGTTATGAATAAAGTTAGAAATATTCTAAGGTAACGGGGCCACCATTTTATTTTTCACTTAATTGGATGGCATAGGATTTCACCATTAACTTGATTCCAGAATTAAGTTATTAGGTTATTAATCAAATAAATGAAAGACCATGCTAAACAGCCAGCAAATTTCACACTTTCTCTGCTCTTTTACAGGTTAGTCCTTCAATTATGATGTTTTGTATAAAGGAGAAATTTGTATAAGGGAGTATTTAGGTTACACCCATTCAAACCATTTGCAAATGCCTATTGGAATCTTTGTTTATTTTTATTCATGGTTGGTTAATTGCAAGATCAAAAGATTTTAAACTAACAAGTAGAAAGATGAGCTTGGAAGGCCTTAGTTCCATCCAGGTGGCCCTCCAAATTTGTACATTGGACACACCATAGAGATGCTTTATTTGTCTTAGAAAACTAAATTTTGAATGGATTTCGACCCTGTGATGTTTACTAGAATCCACATAGGAATTAGGAAAGTAAAGAAAGGTGCTTACAGAGAACAAAGAGATGAGGTTATAATGAACAAGGAGACAGAAAACAAGAGATGACTTTTTCATGGGGTGGATGGGAAATAGGGTTTTTCAAAAAAATCATATAGCTGTTTTCTTCTTCCCCAAGCTCAAAGCAGGGACAAAGGGAGGTGAGAAATAAACTCACAGAAGGTATTTTCCAGCCTCATTCTGTAATGGATTCGGTGCAGGCTGCATCAAAAATCTTGAACAGAAATTTACATCCACACAAATGTGAAAGTGAAAGTTAAAATTCCCCCTTCCAGGAGAAATTAGATTAAATTAGATTTTAAAAAAGCTTTTTAATGATGAGTTTTGCAATTAATATGGATATTAGTTGTTCAAACCACTTACCTTTGGGCCATTTTTTGCTTTTTACCCTCAGGGAAGCGTAGTGAAAAGACTGAAAGGGAAAGACAAGAGGGAAACCACTGATCAGTTACTGTTCGTGGGGAACGAGAACAAAAGTATTATAGATTAAAACCAATGCTATCTAAAAAACAAACAAACAAACAAAAACCATGCACAAAACTCCTGTGTCTAGAGTTGATTTTGCCCATTGTATCCACATCTATTTATTTTTTTAAAAGTCTATTCTTATAACACTAATGTCAGCTCTCATTTACGGCAACCATGATGTGCCTTCCAATAATGCAAAGGTTGAGGGTGGACAGCCATTCTAAATACGGTAGAAATGCTTCTGAATGCATATTCTTGTCATGGTTCCTGACTTAAGCAACTGCCTGAATGAACCACTGTCACTCATACCACCAGCAGGAGGGCTAGATGAACTCCCCTCTTATATATTCCAATGTTAACGGTCTAGAAGCAAAGCACCTCGAATCACAATAGTAGAGATAGCTCTCCAAAGTTTGACTCCATCAAGGAGCTAAGCTGCATTACAGCAAACCTACTTTACAGCACCTGACCAAAGGCACAAAGTATACTCAAAATAACATAATAATAACATTATGGTGGTGATGTGCTCAGTTCTGGCCTGGAGGACTGTCCCTTTAAGAAGAGTTACTTCTTGATCATGGTAACTGCCATACAGCCATAGTCAACCATTGACTTGAGCATGGACTCAGAACCTCAGGCACAGGTAGTACCAAGACAGGAGGCATCAGGCTCAACTACCACCATGGAATCAGACCAACCTGTGTCCAAGATGCAGGGCATTCTGAAACCAGCGTGGATCTACACAGGGTCCAATACATCCTCCTCTAAGAATTCCACAGCCCAAGAGTTGGTGTGTATGATGAAGTTCTGAGGCAGTGGTTCTCAACCTGTGGGTCCCCAGACGTTTTTGGACTTCAGCTCCCAGAAGGCCTGAGCATTGACCATAATGGCTGGGGTTTCTGGGAGCTGAAGTCCACAAACATCTGGGGACCCACAGGTTGAGAACCACTGTTCTGAGGGGTGTGGCTATCTGCAGTGCCAGTGCAGCCTGGAAGCAGGTTGCTAGGTAAACAGAATGGCTCCTCAGGAGAGAAACCCCACCCAGAAGTGGAGGGGCTTGTGGCTGAGAAAAAAATGATAAAGCCAAGGACCTGTGAGTATTTGGATTCCTTCAGTGAAAGTATGGCAAGGAGCTAGGGAGTAGAGGCCTAAGTCATTCAGAGAGTGTGACTGTGTTGGGAGGTTTAGTTCTCAATGGAAGTCTAGTGAGAGGCGGAACAGTAATTGAGCCCTGGTAGGATCTGGTCAGAGAGTGTGACTTAGACAGGGGGTTAATCCTTTGGTGAGAGTCTAGCCAAAGTGCTGTTATATGATAATTGTGCCTTTTATGGAAGGTTAAAGATATAATTGAACTGTTTCTGAGCCAAGAGTTAACTATCAATACTGCCTAAAGTGTACACTGAACAAATGTATCCACATTGACCTGCAGATGAATCCTAATACCCTACGTTATTCTTATTGTTATCTTAATAAATGTTACAGTTTACTTTTGTAAGCACTGACTCAGCTTGAGTTGTATACGATATATAAAGTAACACAGAAAACATGCTACTATAAAACTATTAAGTGGTTCTAAGGCCATTTCTGCACTAGACATTTCTGCAAACCCCAGGATTCCCTAGGATGTTGAAAGTGGAATAATAGCACTATAACAGTCTAGTGTAGAAATAGCCTAAATAAACATTGAAAAACCTCACCCTTTTACACAAAGGTAGTGTTATGAGAAGGGAGACAGAGCTTTTTGGAAAGACATGGCACCTTATCAGATTGGGATCTGCCACAAGAGTTTGGAGAAGTAAGGGCTGAACAAGAAGTCAGTGACTGAACAAAGCAGGAGTGAGAGCTTGTCCTGGCCTGGCCTGGTATTAATTCTAGAAGCAGCAAGTTGTGTACTCAGAGTTGTGTGACTGCTTGTTAATACTAGCATTGCTAGCTATCCACTTTGTTATAGCATTCCTAAATCCTCCTGTGTACTCAGTTGTTGCGGCCCAGAAGTGACTTATTTTTCATTAGGCCTTGTGAAATATCTCTGCACGAGTTCATAGCCAGCTTCGGTTGTTCACAAATTTTGCAGTGACAGTGGCTTGAAGAAAGCTTATTTTATTTTCCCCTGCAGTGGAAGTTTCAATAGACTTGAAAGTCAATAAGCAGCAGTGGCCTTCCTCTGCCTGTGTAAGTGTAGCCTACACAATGCTCTAAATTTCTGTGAGCGCACATGATTTCCAATAAATCAGCATCAGACAGCAAGAGACATGAGGTGACCAAATGCAACCTCATCAACCTCCCAAGAATTAATTAAGACTATTAAGACTGCAGACTCACAAACCACATGCAAAAGAAAAAGGAAAAGAAAGAGAAGATCAGGATGGCAAAGTGTTCCTGGAAGAGAGATAAAAATAGTCCTGGAGGATCTGATTAAAAAAAAAATCCATTTAGTCTAGGGGGATGTATCTCTATAAAATATGCCTCTGTGGATGGACCCTGTGATGAACCCCATCTCTCAGTTAGCCCTATAGTTTTGACTCTTTGAGCTCTTATCACTCACCTTGCCCTTTTACCCTTGAGATTGCTCTCTGGACCTGTTACTTTGGCTTCAAGATGACCTCTATATAAGTGGGTCCTTGATATCTGCTTGGGTTTGGTTCCAGGACCCCCTGTGGATACCAGAATTTGTGGATGCTCAAGGTTCATTATGTACAATGGTGTAGTAACATGGCATCTCTTATATGAAATGGCAAAATCAAAGTTTTCTTTTTGGATTTTTTTTTAATCTTTTCAAGCCATGGTTGGTTGAATCCATGGATACAGAATCTGTGGATATGGAGGGCTGACTGTAGTGGACAAACAGATGTGTTTATTGTTTGATTCAGTCTGGTAATGCTGATTCTCCTCATTAATTCATATACCTAGATCTATAGAGGGAGAAGTAGGGTTGCCAGAGTGAAAGCTGGAGTGGGATCCTGTGCCTTTAATGATGGAAAGGAGAAGTGCAATAGGCATTGCTTATCACTTGAGTGTGGGAGAAGCCACTCTGAACAATGGAGATTTGCAGCAGAAATGAGTGGAGCATTTTAGGATGATGCAGCTAGTCCCCTCCTGCCCCTGAACGATGTCAGGAGGGGAGCTAACCGCATCCTCCTGGATTGGCCCCCTTGCCTGTGCAACAGACCTGAGCTGCTTGGAGCAACTACCTCAAGTTTAAGGTGGGTTCTGTGGGTCAGGTCCTTAAATCCTTTCTAAGAGCATTTAGGATCTCAGTTCTCAATTTTTAAGAACTAAGAAAACAGGAGAGGGCATTTAACAAAGGCACTACAGCAAGACCCTAATACATGGAATGGAAAATATTGCAATTCTATATACTCCTCCCTGGGAGAAGAATCCCACTGAACTCAACAGGGTTGACTTCTGACACTCAGGCCATTTCTGCACTACGCTGCTATAGTGCTATTGGGATGATAGCTGGTGGAAGTGGCTCACATCTTGGTTACCAAACCTGAATTGGCTAAAAGCATTGTTTGTAATTTTGTTGCCAGTAATGCTAATATTCCTGTTTCTGTGTATATGCTTTCCTTGTTTTATGCAATGTATAAGTAACATGCTTCAAATTACTTCCAGTAAGACAGCAGCTCTGTACGCTTTGATGGCTCAGCCTGACGCTGTTTTATGATATAACGTCACGAAATGCTATAATTGTTTAGAAATTATGCATTTAAGGGGGGAAATGATATAGGTATGAATTAGAAATAATAAAGTAGAAATAAAGTAGAAGCTGAGGGCTTAGGTCAGAGGAACGGAGAAAGATTTAAGAAGGGTATCAGGTAGCTAGGATGTTGATCATGTAGCCAGGGTGTCGTTTATTGACTGGCTGCGGTAATTGCAGATTGTAGATAAGCACTTTCCGGGGTCTGAGTGCGGGGGTAATTAGCTAGTAACGGCATGTGGTATTTGTGACCCCGGAGGGGCGGACCGAGACATGCCTGCGATCTTTGCTGTGATCTTTGTGTATGCTGTGAACTTTGTCTATAAAAGAGCTGTGCAACTTGAATTCAGGGCTTCTGGTCTTTTGGAGACATCCAGCCAAAAGCCCGCGCGTAATAAATTACTCTTTTTCTTGCTCTGTGGTCTCTGTGTTCTCTGGGCTCCTGCAACACTATTATTCCACTTTCAACATCCTATGGAATCCTGGGGTTTGCAGTTTAGAGGCCTAGAAAATATCTTTCAAGGTATTCTCTAGCCCAGTTCTCCCCATGACCTATTAAGCCAATTTGTTTTAAAGCAGAAGATGACACATAACCATTTGGTGTGATTTGAAGGGAATGGGAGCCTTCTGTTTGGGAAGGCTTTGTGTGGCATTTTTCTGGCCCTGGTAACCAAACAGAAAGCCAACCAATATCATTCTATACATGTGTTAGCTCTCCTTCTCCTCCCTGCTTCCCCCCCGTCACAAGGAATCTTTCCTGGCAATCTAGCCCTGAAATTAGAAATACAACTAATAAAAAGGCAGGGAGATCAACTGCATACTCATTCTTTCTTTCTATGTATCAGTCAGAGGTACGTACTTAGCTCAAATTCTGCGAAAAGAGCAAGGATCAGTTCTCAACAAGATGGCACTATTAGCCTTACATTAAGAGCTGGGCGTGCGACAGCTCTGCTCACCACAGGCTGCTCCCCTCACCCAGCTCTCCATAGCAAATGCAGCCATCTGATTTACATGTCAGGAATTATTACCATAATACTCTGGCTCAGTGGTTTAAGCATGGCTCTCTTGGGCTGCATTTATTGCTTCATATCAGAGCTGATCCCATTTTGCTGCCTGAGACCAATAAAGGTCACCCCATTGCTGCTCTCATGTGCTGGCTGATCTTTTACTCTCAAGAAAAAAACCCTCAGAATTCAGCAGCAGTATCTTTAATGAAGCATAAGAGGCATAGCATTAGGATGGTTGCTAAAGCTACCTTTTTACAGTACAAACTTGGTTATATAGGGGCACACACTTTTGCGTGCAAACAGTTTCAGTTGGTGGAACCCAAGTGTCTTCCCATTTCCCAAACCCCTTAGTGTTCCCAGGGGAACTAAACTGCTTGCATTCTTTGATCTTGCAATCGCAAACTTTCCCAGGTTTTCTACCTGCCTTCATGTTGTTTAGACAATGGCCATTTCCACACTACACTCTTATAGCACAATTATTCCACTTTCAACATCCTATGGAATCCTGGGGTTTGCAGTTTCGGGAGGGGCCAGCCGACCAGATCCCTCTGGGATATGCATCTCCCCAGAGATAGCCCATCTTGGGAATCCTTTGATCCCCAAGATGGATTTTTCCCTTTACTCAAATGCAATACAATGGTACTGGACTTTCAATATACAATACTTTGAGCCTTTCCACACTGCACTGTTATAGTGCTTTTATTCCACTGTCAACATCCTACGGAATCCTGGAGTTTGCAGTTTAGGGAGGGACATTGAGAATTCTCAGCCAGAGAGCTCTTTAGTCTCAGTAAACTACAAACCTCAGAATTCCACAGGATGTTGAAAGTGGAATCATAGCACTATAACAGTGTAGTGCAGAAAGGCCCCTTGTTACAAGCAATATTAACACTGGTTACATTACCACTGCAAAGTGTCCTGTGGCTAAAGCATAGTAAATCACCCGGTAAACTACTATTATGGCTAGTCAATTTGTGTAATACTTTTCATGGCAGGGCTGAGTCTCTGACAGCTGCTCTCAAAGCCAACGTGCATAGTAATCAAGACCAATCACATTTTTAAGGCAGAAAATCCAACAAGAATCTCTCCCTCTTCCTCACAGTAGATGCAAACTGATAATGAATTTAGCAGTTAAGCATTTGCTTCCCTTTCGTGAAAACCCAAATAGAGGTGGCAGCCTCAATGTGCCTGACATTGGGAACAGCCTCAGTTCATATTCTTCTTGCCTGAGGGAGAAGCTACTCTTGCCCTATTTCTCAGGATGGATCTATCACTTTGTATTTGTCAGATCTCAAACTCAATTCCTTCTCCCATAAAATGTCAATTTTCTGTGATTCTATTATTAATTTTCTTTAGGAATGGTGTGTGTAAATTTGGAAACAAAAGAATGTTCCAAAATATTTGAAAAACAGTCAAAAATATGTTTCTTAAGTGTTGAGAAACCTTGATGAGAAGAATACTGGACCGGCGAGAACCTTACAAAGAAAGTAGAATTTTTGCTACAGACAATATTTTCTGCACATTTTCTGCAACTTCATCCCCCACTCCTGGTGCGCAGAATCCTCCAACCTTGGCATTTTCTGCACAGAAAACAATATTTTTGCAATAATATTTCTGCATTTCTGCACCAAAATATTTTCTGTGCAGAAAATCTTGCTTTTGTCAGACAAAAAACAGTGGGTGAATTTTGCTAAGAATAAGTCTGGAACTGAAGGATAACCCATTTGAAGATTTTCTTTTTTGAAAGACTGGAAACATATGTGGACTTTTTGAGCAACAAGAAATCAAACAATGCAATAATTTGTGGATCTAGTTATTAGTAGTTTGTTTAGTAGATCTGCAATGGTAGAATAATATATTTATGTCTTTTCTTATTTTCTCTTTCTCATTACAGTTTGGTTGGGGTGGTGGTGGTGGTGCCCTTTTGTGTTTTAGCATGTTAGTAAGTTAGTGTTCTAGTGAGTTATGGCCATTTCCTCACTAGACTGTTATAGTGTTATTATTCCACTTTCAATATCCTGTGGAATTCTGGGGCTTTTAGCTGACTGAAGCCAAAGAGCTCTCTGGCTGAGAAACCTCAAAGGCCCCTCCCTAAATTGCAAATCCCAGGATTCCATAGGATGTTGAAAGCAGAACAATTAGCACTATAACAGTGTAGTGCGGAAATGGCCTGAGTTCAGGTTTTTTAAATTTATTGTTTTAGTATGGTGTTCCAATTTTAGTTTGGATTTATGTCTAAATTGTTAGTTGGCATTTAAGTTATTTTGTGTAAAAATTGATAAATAAATATATCAAAAAGAATAAATCTTAATTGCAAACAGTCTTCCAAAAATTTGCAGTTTTTGAGGACTTTCATGCAGTGGGACAAAATTGCTAAAATTACTCATTGATTCCTTTGAGAACTAAATTATCAAGGAATCACATCTTTTTAGGAGCAGTGTACCCTCCAACTGTCCCAATATGGCAGGGATAGTCCCAATGACGCCTCTGGCATTCCACTTTTTCAACCACTAATACACTGCCTCTAAGTCAATAGAAGTCTGCTTGAGTTCTAAGATCTTTGCAGGAAGTATTTCTTTGGATCCTACTGTCTTCACAAGGATATTTAGTGAGAACATGGGAGAGGGCCTTCTCTTTGGCTGCTCCTAGACAGTGGGACTACCTTCCTAAGAAAGCTAGGCTGACCCCCTTTTTATTATCTTTCCATCTATCTTTTTATTATCTTTTTGTGTATCTTTTTGTGTTGATAGTTTAGTGTTTAAACAGTATTTCTTTCCATACATTTTTTAACCGTATGTGTTTTTATTTGTAATTTTCTGTATTTTGTAAGCTGCAAACTTGAGCAAAAGACAGGGTAAAAATAAAATGATGGGTGGGTGGGTTGGTGAATGGACTATCCATGATAGACGCTACTTTTTAGAGGCCCATACAACAGTTCCCTTGTGGTGTAAAAGATTTATGCTCAGGACAGGATAGGTCTCATAAGAACCAACCGCAAGATACACAGCTCAGAGTATTCATTCGAACAGCAACAACAACCCATCCCTCTCTAGTTGTCTCTGAAAGACTCTGAAGATCCTGATCAGGCAAGCAAAGAGATCAAAGAAAGCAGAAGGGATTAGCCTGTCTAAAAATAGGAGTCAATCAGCCTCATTCTTCTTGTTTTCCTATTTGTATGCCGAGCAGCATGTGCAATTGCATTGTTCAAAAGAAGAAAATTAAGAAGGACTTTTGGAAGCGGCAGTGGGGATCTAAGCAAGTTCATTGAAAAAGGAGTAACCAGCTCAGCATTTAGTTTCAGTTTATGAAATGCACGAGGAAAGTAGCAAAACTGCACAGCACAGCATAAGAGCCATATGGAAAGGGGAGGGTTACAAACTCGTATGCTTGGTATGTGGTCCTAGTTTCTGTTTCTGACATCTCAAGATAACAGATTCTTAGGAAGCTGGAGTTGCCTGGGAAGGCTGCTGATAGTTGAAATGGACTGCTGTAGAAAACAGGAAGAGAGGGTGAGTGTTAGCGTGGCTGACTATTGTGCTACTGCCTTCTGCTAAACCACAGCAAGTAGCAGATCAGCTGTGCCGGTTGCCTGCAGTGTAGGGCGCAGAGCTTGTGGTTTTGCTTCATGCGTTGTTCACAGCCTCAGTAGCTCTGGCACCATTTATTCGTTCTCTTCTCTCATGTGCTGACTTATTATATGGCTGGAATATTTGTTACGGTAAGGCCTTTGCTGAGTAAAGGAACAATCATACTGGGGCCTTATGTCTGTGAAGCAACTTGATGGAATTCCCCAATGGAAAAAAAACATCTCTTTGGCTTTAAATATTTTAGAACTTCTTTTTCCTGGCTCTTAGTTCGGATGGCTTCCCTCTTATCAGCAGAAAACAAGTGCTTGGTGGCTGACAGGTCTGAGCATTTGTGAAGATAAAAAACCTGTTCTGAAACATCTTCAGACTCTCCCCATACCTAAGCCAAGGTGCTGATTTTGATCTTTCAGCTCCTAAAAATCCTCTGTTCTCAGTATTTCAAGGGGAACCTTCACGCAGAATGTTTACAACCCAAGAAAGAGCTGCCAGGTTCTGGAAACCATAAAGTGAAGATGGTAGCCATCCTTAAAAATGGTGTGCCATTATTCTTTGGGATGGTCCCTGTCCCCACTGAAGACTTGGCAATCTGTTTCTTGAAGGGAAGATACCTTTATATCATGCCACCTTCTACATCTAGATTATTAAACAAATCACTTTGAGGATTCTTTTTTAAAAGGCATCTTTGTAATGTTCTTGTGCAAAATACCATTCATTTCATTGGTCCTATAGATAGGAAACCTCCTTAATAGCTTGCCCCTTTGCATATGGCATCCACGTGCTATGTGGCAGGTATTTTCTTCAGTTCCTCATCATTCTCCAGATGGCATCTAAGGGGGCCAGTAGGTCAGGAAGCTACCTATGAAACAAGTTTATGTTGTAAATTAGTGTGAGGAACCACTTTGGGATGGGTGGAGGGTAGATTGCCTCACCCTCTCTGTGATTAAATGGTGTTAGAGAACAATGAAAAAAAAAGATATAGAGCCTGACTCACACCTGACTCACAAAACCAATGGGAAAAAAACCCAAACAAACAGAGGAGAGAGAGAGATATACTAATAATATATTGATCAAGTAATGAATAAGTCTGATATAAAGTGTACACAATCGAAACTAATAAATAGCAGTAAGGATGAAGATCCGTAAGGCATAAGTCTATGGCTGAAGAAAGATATGTAGCCAAAGGTTTTGACAAATCTTCAATCAAATAGAAGCCAGGCATATTTCAGCCAATGATCTTCTTCAGCGACTGATGGAAAATTTCTGGCATTATTCTAGTTCTTGCCCCAACACTGAGACTAACACATACCACTTCTCCTTCATTGTCAACAACCTATACTGTAAATCAGGGGTGGTATGGAGAGTTGATTGCCTACCCAATCCTTTTGTGGTCAGAGGACGTTAGAGTTACACTCCCAACAGCATACAGTCCAAGGCCAAAGGACCAGTTGCAGCTGTTGCCTTGGGCACTTTTTTGTGGGACTTCCCCAGCTGCAACATAAAGCCAAGCTGGGCTACCAAGCCGTGCTTTCCCTGTTGGGGAAGACAGGGAGCACACCAAGCACTTGGCCACAACATGGATTAAGGAAAGCTTTCCCTACCTCACTGTTTCCCTGCTCAGGAAAGAAGCAAGTATGTGAAGCATAGAGCTATGCAGCCTTAAGGAGAGTCTTGCGGCTGTAGGTCTTAGGCCCTTTCTGCACGGCATTTGCCACGCGAAAGGGCGCCTGAAGCATCGTGTGATTGTGAGGAGCGATCTGCACGACGCACTCACAATCGTGCAATGCTTCAGGGGCCGGCAGGCGCCGATCGTGCACCTTTTCATTTTTGGCCAGAAGCCGAAAATGGTGTGCGATCACACATTGCTCCCGGGCCCCGCACACACTTACCTGGCGTGCGGAGCCTCTGGAGCTGCGCCGGTCAAGCTTCCTGCCTCAGTGCAGCCTGAGAAGTTCCCGGACTGCACTGCGGAAGGAAAAGGCGGGGCTCTCGTGCAAGCAGGCAGCTCGTGTGGAGCTGAAGGACCCCAGATGCGAGAGCCTCTCGCCGGAGGCTGCTTGCATGATCCCCGCACCTCAGCACTGGAAGAAGGTAAGGTGTGGAAAGGGCCTTAGTCTTGGCTATTCCAGCTCTGGTGGCAAAATTTGGCTTTTGAACTGAATTGAAATTCAGCTTCAAAGAAGTTCTCAGAAGCTGCAGTCTGGTGGTAGACAAAATCAAGAACAAAAGAGTGGGACAAAAATGCCAGCATTTTTAGCTTAAAGTTTTTTCTTTCAATAGCTAAGCCTCAGGAGAAGCTTTTCAACCTTTTAGATTTGGGGGTGGGGAGGAGAGACAGTACAAAAGCTGGTAAACCACCAACTGATGGTGCCATGGAAAAGGGTTCAGACTGGGATTCTAGAGGTCTAGATTTTGTGCCTAGGCCTCCTTGTTCACAGATACAGAGAGTCTTCAGGTACAGCTAAAAGCAATGTGGCTAGTTTGACCTTTGCAGCAGCTGGGCAAGATAATAATTCATAAAGGGCTGAAACCACTTTATGTTCCCATAAGATGAAAAGGGGGAAAAAGTTGTCAGTCTTGTCTTCACAGGCTTCACAGTTTCCATCAGCACCTACATCAAACTGTATCATCAGAACAGTCACACTTTCTTACTGAGACATCCCACCAACCAGTCTTGCGTTACCTGAAACTATTCAGGTATCAATGAGGTGGTATGAATGAGCTGAGTTCACACTACTCTGGAATAAGCCATTTTAGGGCACTCTCCTTTATTGGCAGGTGTCTTCTCCTCACACTTTTAAGGTAACACATAGGACAAGGGAATAACCTGATGTTTGTACTGAGTTTGGGGTGTGGCAGTGGTGGGAAAGTGGAGATGTCTAGCATGGACCCCGGACGGGGGGGGGGACATGAACTTCCCCAAGAGAAGGCAAAGAGGGGCTACCATCCTTGAGATTATTTGACAAAACTGGAATACCAGGACTCTTTTGTATTTGAGCCTTCCCAGGAATAATCAACCAGAAGTATACTAAATGATCAAGCAATGAAAAATTAAGACAGCAGTTGTAGCTGAGCCCTCCTAGGAACAATAAAAGCTACCTGCAGTCTATCCTGTGCACCCTCTTTTGGGAGTAAGCCCACTGAACAAAAGGAGGGCATTTTTACCTACATATTTGCTTGTTAGAATCTTAATACTGAAAGATGCTTGAATGATGATGGATGGAAAAAGTAATTGGCCCTTCCTCTCAAAGTACCTGCAAGTAGACAAAATTAATAACATCCTGCCTGTCAATGTTGACCTCCTCACCTTAAAACCTGTTCCGGGTCCCTGATGTTTAGCCTTTCTCCTCGTATGTTAAAATTGTCCCCAAGCTGCTCCTTGTCCCATTACTATGATCAAACTAGCCTTTAACAGACATTATGTGCTTGCCTTTTTGTTCCATATACACTTTAAATGGTGGACTATCCTAGGGCAAAGATGGGAATGGCATACTCCTCCAGAGGTTATTGAACTGCACATCTCATTGGCCCCAGCCGACATAGCTAAGGATAAGAATTGCTGAAAGTTAAAGTTCAACAACAGGGGAGGGAGACACAATTCCCACCCCTGCTGTAGTGCAGTTTCGCCCTACAGCCTCTTTGTATGAGACTTGAGACACATAGCTGAGAACTGACTTCTCAAGGCAGATGGGAAAGGAAGGGGCTGAAGAAGTACTGGGGAGTCGTGCTTCTGTTGAGGACCATATTCCCTCTGGGGTAATCCTTCAAGGGCACCATGTGAACAGAGAGCAATTCTGAAGTCTTCTCTCTCTCTCTTCTCTCTCCCTTCCCTTTTCCTCCTACTGGGAGCTGGTGGCTTGATATCATTGGGATGGTGCATGTGTTCTGGGTTTTATCTATACTTAAAGGGAGCCAGATGATGAAATTTTGCCTCCCCAAATAGGCTCAGCCTGTTGGACACTACTTTAACACAGAAACACAGAGTGGGTTCACCATTCCACTGACACTGAAGCCACCAGTCCATCACTGCTTCGTTCCCAACAAGTACGCTGTCTGGACATCAACAGCCTGCTCCTACTAGAGGTCCGGTGCTAGCCTAGAGATGGCAAGAATATTGAAAAATATTTGCAAAATGTCCAATCTTCCTCATGTTTCTTGATCATGGAGAACACCAGAGAAGAAGAATCCTGAGCTGACATGAATCTTTGCGGTTTGAGATTTAGTTCTGCACAAAATTCACATAGTATTTTGTGCTGAAAACAACATTTTTTTTTACAGAGGAAACAGCCTTTCCTGTGTATAAAATAATATTGTTACACAGAATAAATCCCCAATCACATCATTTTCTGTGTAGAAAGTAGGATTTTCTATGGAGAAGATAATATTTCCATATAGCTGTTTCCCACTCAGAAAATGCTGTGACTGGAGATTTATTCTGTGCAAAATTTGCCTGTGGCTGATTTGCACAGAAAACAACATATTCACAGAAATTAGTTATATTCTGCACAGCAAATGTTATTTTCTGTGCAAAATAACCACATGAATTTTGTGCAGAACAAGTTCTGAATTGCAGATAAGCTTTGAAAATGGTGGTTTTTGAAGACTTTCTCACAGAGGGAAGAAAATTGTTAAAAATACTCATTGCTGCCTTCAAGAAGAAACTCAGTGAAGAAACATATCTTTACACCATTCCTGCTGTTAGGTAAAGTAAAACATCTGCCTCACATAGCAGATTTTGGGAGTAGCAGAAAGCCAACAAATTAACTATTCTTTTCTTAATTGTATTTTTCTGCTAGAAATGGGGAGGCGTGCTTGCGAGATTTTCTGCAACTTGTACTTAAATACCTTTTGGTTATGTCAGCCGTGACTTAGGTGAGGAGAAAACACCATTTTCTGTTTTGCCCCAGGCAGCAAAATCTCTTGGGTCAGTCCTGCATAGCTTTGAAGTGGCTGCTTTTCAAACCAAGTAAAGCAACACACACAGTCCCTTTTTGTCGCCCTCCGTTTCAGACCTCCTTAGCCAAAGCATGGGCAAGTTACATTTTGGACTACAATTTTCAAAATCCCCACTCAACATGAAGAAGGCACAAAAAGTCTAGAGGACGCAGGCACAAAAGTAACATTTCTATGCTCTTCTTTTTTGACTGCCGTAGAAATGAATAACTTCTTGAGACCAGGAGTCTTTCAATCTCAGTTCAAAATTCAGTCCAGGTGACATTTACTTGCTGATCTGGGGAACAGGTTACTCTTAAAATGGTCTTAACAAACATTGTGACTAATTCCTAAAATCTTTCCGTTGGTGCCTCCGTAAGCTTCCCAGTCAGTTTTACCAACTGACAGTGTTTGGGGAATTGAACTAGATTGGTTTCGGAGTAATCCAAGCTGAAATGTAATACATTCTTTCTTTCTGCCAGCTAGATCTGCATTTATAAGTGACAAATTTGCTCTCAGATGCAACAGATTACTTATTCTCCCTTCAGAAACCACATATATCAAATCTTAAGCAAGGGAGTGCTATCAGCAGCTGCTTTCAAACTTGGTGCCTTGTTTGAAATCTTGAATGCCTCCCTAATTGCGCACTTCGCCACAAAATGTTGCTTTCAGTTACTTAGAATACAGCTTTAAATGCATGGCAAAGCAACAGAGCTGCCAGGCCTTCTGTTCAGGGCGTTTGGCATCTCAGCTAATTATCCCGTGTTCGCTTCTTGAAGAACAGCCTGAAGGAAGGAAGGAAGGAAGGAAGGAAGGAAGGAAGGAAGGAAGGAAGGAGGGAAGGAAGGAAATTCTTCTCAGGCAAGTGAGCACCAACCTGGGGTTCATGGATGTAGACAACTTGGTTTGATTCCTTCCAGCAGCATCTCCGTGAGCATGTCTGAAGGTTTGAATGAAACTGAATCTCACAGATGAAAACTTAGGTCATTTCTGCACTACACTGTTATAGTGCTATTATTCCACTTTCAACCTCCTGTGGAATTCTGGGGTTTGTAGTTTCCTGAGCCAAAGAGCTCTCCGGTTGAGAATTCTAAATGCTTCTCCCTAAACTGCAAACCCCAGGATTCCATAGGATGTTGAAAGTGGAATAGTAGCACTATAACAGTCTAGTGCAGAAATGGCCTGGGATTACATGGTGTTATGTCCACCAACACAGGTGGGTTCGAAAGAGATTAGATCAATACACCAATCAATCAAAACTGAGATCTGCAACACAATGTCCCTGTGGGGAGCCCTTCTGTTCAGGATCCCAGCCACATCATTTCACACACCCCTGTTTTTCCACCACTCTTCCCGACTGAGATATATTTATTTTATTTATTTTTATTGCAAAAATTTATCAACCACTTCTCCCCACCCACAAATCATGAATTGCTGAAACTGCCAATAGCACATGAATATATGTCTGTCTGTGTGTGTGTGTGTGTGTGTGTGTGTATGTATATATATATATATATAACCCAATAACTAGTCATTAAAACACTTTGAGTGCATGCATCAGTTAGCCTTTGCTACAGTTATTGTTCTGTGCCTTCAACAGACTTATTGTGACCCTAAGGCAGATACATTAAAGGTTTTCTGGGCAAGATTTGTTCAGGAGAGGTTTGTGATTGCCTTTCTATGAAGCTGAGAGAGTGTGGCCTGCTCAAGAGCACCCGGTGTAGTTGAGCAGGGATTCGGGCTCTGGCTTCTCTTAGCGCTAACTCAGCATTCAAACCACTACATCACACTGGCTGTCTTGTTATACACCTTCAGCGTGACTCCAACTTGTGGCTCTATCAGAGGGTTTTCTTGGCAAGATTTTATCAGAGGGGATTTTCAATGTCTTCCTCTGACGCTGAGAGTGTGTGACTTGCCCAAGGTCAACATGCCCAAGCAGGGATTCGAACCCTGGTCTCCCAGAGTCCAAGTCCAAAACTCAAACCCGCTAAAACCACATTGGCTCTCTCTTAGCTGCAGGAAACCCACAGAACAAACTGCTGAAAGGTAAGTCAACACTTACATAAATCTAACTGGTAGACAAAGAACCAAACATATCACAGAATAAGCAAAAGTAAGCACGAACAGAGACAAGCGCTTGTTTCAAAAACATGCATTCTCTTTCTGGCAGAACAAAGTTCAAGAGAACTTTGGCCAGAAGTCCATGCCCACTGAACACTGGCAATTTTTTTGGGGGGGTGTTATCCTATGAGTGTTCATTTTCTAAATATCTCACATACTTCAAATCTTGGGGTTCAGAACTGAGAGATAACAGGGAGGTAGCAGTCAAACTTTGAGGTTCAAATAAATACAACAAATCTTTAAAAAAAATACAAAGGGGACACACACCAGCCCCTCCAACAGTTCAAGTTAGACTTGCAATGAGACTTGAGAGATTAAGGCCAATGCTCCACTCAGCCAAGAAATTCACCTTTCTCAACCTGTTCTACCTGGTCTCTTGCAAGGAAAAAGGGAGTGGAGAAGAGCCACTCATCTGGTCTTGAGCCCATTTGATGAAAGATGAGGAGGTATAAATGAAATTAGTAACTTAGAAAAAAAAAGTATTGTCCTAGGATGGAAAAAGAAACTCAGAATGAGCAGAAAAACGGAATGGTCTGCTTGGAATCTAGAACGTGAGCAATTTTTTTTTAAAAAAGAAGGAAGCTATGAACTGTAACATTTTGTTGCAGGTCCTGTGTGCAGCTATAGCAGTACAAACGGAGCTTCTCTGTTCTCTGTTCTCTGTTCTCTGTGTAGATCAGGTACATCCCTGAGTACTATATGCTGAGAAGAAGTAAAAAGAGTGTGATTCTCTCAACTTCTGGCCTGTTAGTGAATTCCCCAAAAACATGGCCTGTTGATAACGGGTTGCTTGGCTAGATCGGAGAAACCACTTTCTTGGAATGCAACTCCCATTCATGCTGACTGGTAGAACGCTGGGAGTTGCATTTCAAAAAAAGCAACTTTTCTAAGCACTGGCCTTTACTGTAGAAATTCTGCTAAGCTTTTTTTTTAAAAAATTATTACCTTATGTTATCAGTAAATTTCATGATGTTAACTAGAGAAAACTGTGCATTAGCTATTGCTCAAAAGTCACATTGAATTGTCACATTGAATCCATCGGTTTAGACAAAATAATGCAGAGATAACTGTACATCTGAACGTTAGCAATGGACTAATTCTGCTAGGGTGCTGCAATGATTTAGTAAAGATTTACCTTCCTCATTGATGTGCTTCCTTGACGCTCAGCGGCAGAACTCACATACCTGGAGAGAGATTTTGAGGGGAAAAAAAAGGAAAAAGTTTATATCTGTACACAAATATAATCTAAAGGAATAATATCCTTTATTTAGCTCCTGGTGACAGCCTGCAGATTTACCTGTCTGCTTTATGGGACTTATGCGCACCAAGTACCTCTCTTATACACAGAAAAGGATCAAAGAAGAGGAGGCAGTTCAGCGTCCCACTCAGTAAGAAAACAGAAAACAACAGCTTCCCCTCAAAACAGTGATGCTCAGGTCTTTAGAGTCATTTTAAACAATGATGTGTTGCTTGGGTCTGTAAAGCAGATTTGAAAAATCACATAAAAGTCTTTCTTGACAAGGCTGCCTTAAGGAAAAAAGAAAGCTCAGGGGAAAATCAGTCTAGGAAAATGTAACTGGTACACGGGAAAGCATCTGCTTTGACAATCCTCAAAGCTGATTAGCTGATCTCTATTAATGCAAGCATAAGGGATGGGGGGTAGGAAAACAATCGTCTCTAGAATGATCGGAAGGTAACAGGGCACAGTTAGCAGCCCTGCAAGCTCCTTTATATTTCCCTACCATTGGGCCATTGCATTTACAGTACTATTTACACTGGTTGGCAGTGGCTCTCTGGGGTCCCAAGGCAGGAGACTTACTCCATTCCAGCTGGAGATCAGTAACTGAAGCAGAGAAATTTCAGATACAATGCCCAATACAATACAATACATTGTGGCTTGGCCCATTCCCAGGAATGAACTACTTTTCTCATTCCCTGCATTTATTGCCTTATGGATTTGTTCTGTTCTGTATTTCTATGCTTTCGATTGGTCTTATGGTGACCCCATGAATTTCACAGGCTTTCTTAGGCAAGGAAGCTCTCAGAGGTGGTTTGCCATTGCCTTCCTCTGAAGTATAGCCTACAGCATCTGATATTTCTTAGTGGTCCCCCATCCCAGTGCTATCTGGGCCTGACATTGCTTAGCTTCCCAAACCAGATGGG
This sequence comes from Iguana delicatissima, assembly GCA_948472985.1. Taxonomy (NCBI): domain Eukaryota; kingdom Metazoa; phylum Chordata; class Lepidosauria; order Squamata; family Iguanidae; genus Iguana; species Iguana delicatissima. The sequence goes on from CAOKZL010000010.1 coordinate 1,193,084, forward strand.
ATCTGGTAGCTTCGGGCTTCCATTCCTCTGCAATTCTGGCTTAGGAAACGCTCCAAAATGAATCCTACAATATAAGCATGATATTTGCTGTGGATTTCTGTACACATATATCTCCCTTCCTTCTCACTTTGTGTTATCAAAATGTTCATAAGCACCGATGCAACACTGGAAAGAAAAGAGAGAGAGAGAAAGACAAAGAGTTTTTCCAAACTGGTCTAAACAAGTGTAAGTTCTTCCAGTATTGTTTGTTGGGTTTTGCTGGTTGTTATCACCTGTGCACTCACTTGTTCCACTCTTTCAGAGCTGTTTGTAGAGACTTCTTGGAACTTCAGTGGGACTTTCCTGAAGTGGTTTTTTTTTTTTAATAATTAGAGGCATTTTTTGCTGACGTGATCCTACGGTTTGAAGGGCAATTTTTCTCACCTTTCTTTGATGATGATGATGGCCATTTCCGCAAGTGAGGGGAGGAGTGGTTCACTGCGTGTCAAGAGTGGTGTTTTTATACTCCAATTCAGAAACTGTGCTGTCTGCACCCCTCATTTACATTGTACTACTGCGGAGAACAGCGGTTGCTGCATTCACAACAGCAAGTCCCTGACCACTCCCATTCCCCTCCCTCACCCTGCCCCTGCAACACTGATTGGTCTGTTTTTTTAAACGCACACACACAAACACACATTTTAAACACATTCTATGTTGCTACATTTGTGCGTAGCAATGTATGTTCGTTGATTCATGGAAGAAAACACATCTTAACTTTCCGTTACCAGATCCATTCTCTTCCCCCTGTCTGTTTAATGAACGAAGACAATAATGACGGCAGCCTGTCCTTTGATGGGCGGAGAGGGATAGGGAGGGAAATGACGGAAGGGACAGCCTGGGAACGCCTATAGCCAGCCACTTCGGTGATGTGAATCCGTACTACACTTCTGTATGTAGGTGAAAACTGAAGCAGAACCGGTTTGGAAGATTTACATTGGAGTTTTTCTGGTTTTCACAGACAGCAGTTTCACATCACAGTGAACCGTTCTAGGAGCTGAAAATGTGTAGAACCACAAGGAAAACTAATACGCTAAAACAGTTCAACGTGCAGATGTGAGGGTGAGGATTTGATGCTAGTAGGATGTATCAACCTCGAGAGGAAATGGTTGCTGTTGCTGATAATAGTGGGAAAGCCAGCATGGTTTGAAAGCTGGACTAGGAAGCTGGAGACCAGTGTTCAAATCCCCTCTCAGCCATAGAAACCCACTGGGTGACCTTGGGCAAGTCATATTCTCTCAGCCTCAGAGGGAAGCAAAGGTAAACCCACCTCTAAACAAATTGCGCTAGGAAAACCCCACGATAGATTCACCTTAGTGTTGTCATAAGTCAGAAATGACTTGAAGTCACACAACAGCAACAAGAAGTGCTATAGTGCAAAAGTGTAATTTTACAGATTTGCTCATGCACTACAACTATAAGGAAAAAAAAGGAAAGGAAGAGAAGAGATGGAGACTTTTGTTTTGCTATGTCTCATTTCAGGGTGAAAGTAAACCATTGCAACTGATACCAGGAGTTGCCAGCAAATTGTTCAGGACAGCAGAAATGTCATTTAGACTTTTTTAAAAAAACCCTGAGAACTACAGCAACAAAAACCGAACCTTCCTAAAACATATTCCCTGCCCGGATGACGCCCAAAGAAGAGCAATCTTGATGTGCCTTCATATAGTGTTATCTGGAAATGTGGCATTCTGCTATTATCCAGCATGCCCTCCAGCAAACGAATTTTGATAGCAACTGCAAATCTTGTTATGCTCACCACACTTCTCTAAGAAGTTCCAGAATGCAGTGTTTGTCTGGGGTGGGTTTCCTTCGATCACTGGAGGCTTCCTGTTATTTTGCACTATGTGTATTTACAAGTCAGGAACCCTCCCCACCTTGTTCAGGTTGGTGTGGGTGGTTCCATTTACGTTTTGAATGAAGAAATGTTTTCTTTTAATTATTTTTTTATTCAAAACCATGAACGAGAGCTTTATACAATATACATCTTCCAAATTTCTTTTTCATAAAAATTTACATTTTCTTTCCCTCCCCACCCCTAGATTCCATTTTATTGCATTTTCCCCAGATCACAGCCGTCTTTCAGTTTTATCGTACGACCTCATTTATATGCATTCTCCCTTTCTTAGCAACTTACGTTCATAATATTTAGTACAGTTTAATCAATGTTATTCATTTTCATCCATTAAATGACCGAACGTCCTTTGGATATAATTTATACATTTTTTTACACTCACTTTCTTTGTTTTTTAGTTATTTTATCATTATATTTCTATACATCTCTCTCCTTGCATTCTGTCATGCCCTTCCATTCTCTATCAAATTGCTGAATAGAGATATTTTTTAATAGAAAAGATAGCTTTTCTGTCTCTTTTCATTTCCATGACTTTGAGTTTCCATTCATCCATAGTTGTGGTAAGTTTTTCTTTCTAGTGCTGGGCACAACATAAAATGAAAAAAGAAGAGTTTGAGCAGTAGCACCTACAATCTTTCAGATTTCTTTCACCCCAAAATCTGTTCAAAATGGACCCAAATATTTCCCTCCATCCCAAAACAGAAGTCTGCTGATCAGTGTGGAACCTATGGAAAAATATTTGGGATACCAGCCAAATGTGGGCAAAACCCGAAATGTACATTTGCGAGGAAAACAACAACAATGATAACAACAACAGATATTTGAAGTGTGGTTGTTTTTTCTAGACGTTACCCTAAAATTGCAGGTTTGGCTCAAAGCCTCATTATGGTCTGTCTTTTAGCTCTAATAAAACATACGCCACATTTGGTGACTATGATTGAGCGCACATATTTCTATAGTACAGTGGTTCGCAACCTGTGGGTCCCCAGACATTTGTGGACTTCAGCTCCCAGAAGCCCCAGCCACTATGGTCAATGGTCAGGGCTTTTGGGAGCTGAAGTCCAAAAACGTCTGGAGACCCACAGGTTGAGAACCACTGCTATAGTATAACAGACACTTGTTGTTAAGATATGACATAAAGACAAGACACTTTAAATTATGGTGTAGATGTGCAGTCTGAGCATATGTGGAAGCTGAACTTTAAGAACTCTAACAGACGGTGACAGTGCCCTGCTCCCACATCAGGTCTCCAGGAGAACAGCCAGCCCTTAACATGTTCAGATGCCCAAACTCAGTTCTCTATGTGTCCGTGCCTTTCTTGCTCTCAGTCATATGTCACTCACTACTTTAGTTCCTTTCACACATAGACCTTGGCCATTTCTGCACTACACTGTTATGGTGCTATTTTTCTACTTTCAACATCCTGTGGAATGCTGGGGTTTGCCATTTAGGGAGGGACCTTTAGAACTCTCAGCCACAGAGCTTCAGTAAAGCCTCAGTCAACTACAAACCCAGGATGTTGAAAGTGGAAAAATAGCACTATAACAGTGTAGTGCGGAAATGGCCCTAGCTTGCTCCATTTCTCTACCTAGAGCAGTGGTTCTCTGTGGGTCCCCAGATGTTTGTGGACTACAGCTCTCAGAAGCCCTGAGCATTGACCATAGTGGCTGGGGCTTCTGGGAGCTGAAGTCCACAAACATCTGGGGACCCACAGGTTGAGAACCACTGACCTAGAGGGTGAGACTAAGGAAGAACTCTTTCCTCCAACCACTCCTTAATCTTTTTGGCTATCTAAGCTTCTATAGAGAAACATTTCTGAACTGTCAACACTCTTTTGGAGAATCAGAGATGACGGGTATTTCCTCAGGGTAACCAACAATAATACCAACCATCTGATAAGAAACCTATTGTCTCATTCCCTCCAACTGTCTGACTTGGCAGAGACAGTCCTGATTAATCTTCCATTACCTCACTTTTTCAGGTGCTTTTAAAATGTTCCGCTTTCTCTTTCAGTCTCCCACTTTCCCTCTTTGTCCTCGGCTTACTCTAGTTGCTGCAAATTGAGTTCAATGTGCAAAATGTAGTTTTCACTCAGTTTACTCGGCAGGAAGGACAGGAGAAGGGCGGAATTTGGCATTGTGAGGAGACTCAGGCCAAAGCAAATTGCTAGAGCCCCTCTTGGCTTGTTTGTTCCTCCTCATTCATTTTTACCACGTTAACCATACTCTGATATTTCTTGGCCAGAAGCGTTCCAGTTTTCATCTGAGAAAATGTTGGCGGGTATGTTACCTTAGGTTGATAAGAAATCTATTACATAGAAAACCACAGCACCCCATGGCAAGCTAGAACACTGAGGGATTCCAAATGCATGGGTTGCACTTTAAAAACGAGAGCAATTGACTTGGAACTGCAAAATGTGGAGAATTTTGGAAACATCACTGCACATTATGCAGGTTTGGCCCTAGGAGGTGTCCCCCAACCAGCCATTTATAATGTAGACCATCCTAAACTTTGCTTTCCCTCTTTTTGTCTCTGAAATCTTCTACCCAGTTCCCTTTGTTCAGCCTGTTGGCTATTTATAGCAGAAGACTTCCGAATATGAGCATCTTGGACCTCGCTGCCCCTCAAGTAATTAAGAGTTCAGTGATAATAAATAGCTGCAAATTGGCGCTCGTCCAAGGGAAAGCTATGATGGAAGCCACACCGTCTACAGAATTCGAAATAGATGGGGGGTTTGTGTATTCAGAAATTGAAGTCTCTAGGTTGGGTCTGAGGCATTTTGGATCACTACTATCCTTAATTTATAGAACAATGAAACTGCAGATACAGATGGTCTGTTTTTCAAAGCTTACCTGCAGTGCAAACTATTACTTATTTATTGAGGTCTCTCTGTCTGGCCTCTCAAATAGAGCTGGCATTAGCATCCTTGGGCATCTGCTTCACACTCCAGCAAGGGGCTTGCCCCTTATCCCAGGGGTCCCTAGCATTCCGCCACCTCCCCCTGCTGTTGCTGGCTGTTCATCTAGCCTCTGCAAACATGCAAGCAAAAACAGAAGTAAGCTGGAGAAGAGGAAAAGCCTGAACAACTGCCTCCACCTGCCTTGTCTTTTCCTTTACAGCAGCCATATGGACTGAGGGCCAAGAGGGGCAGGGCGAAGAAATATCCAGCACTGACTGTACAAGGTGTTGAGCCTTTACGGGCGAGGAAACCCACATATTTAAAATGCACACCACCGCATTTTGGGCTTTTGTCCATTCTCTTTTATTTCTCTCTGTATAGATTGGTCTTTTTATTGCTTATCTGATAAGGTTTTTTTTCCTGTGTGTAGAATTTATTAAAATTATTGGAAAAAAGAAAAATCCATACCATACACATGCATGTATATGCATATATATGGATTTATTTCTGTAAAAAACAGCAGCATACAGAACTGGCAAATAATAGGTCTGGAAATGAGAAAAGGATGTGGAATTGACAGGGCTGTTTATCCCTAACTCCTAGTTAGTTTCATATGTTTTCATTTCATAAGTCAGTTTCAATGCATTTATCCATCCACCTGTGATGGTTATCAAAGGCTGTGCACAAATATTCAGAGCATCTTTAAAGATCTTTCCCCCACAAATGACAATTTTTGTACACATTGCACTCTAATGTGGTGGATGGTTTGAACTTTGGACTTGGATTCCGGGAGATGAAGGTTCGAATCCCCGCTCAGCCATGGACATGCACTAGGTTACCTTAGGAAAGTCGCCATCTCTCAGCCTTAGAGCAGGGCCAAGCCAAAACCCCACTAAACAAGTCATGCCAGGAAAAGCCTCTTCATCTTAGGGTCACCATAAGCTGGAAATGACTTACACGGACCCAACAACATAAACCCTAAATTAGATCTTTTTGTACAAATTTTAATCTTAAATGTGCTGAGTTCATTTTAAGCATGCAATGTGAATTTTGAGGTGTGTTTCAGAGAAATGTTTTGCAATATTTGGAGAAGGCTGAAGACTAAAGTGCATTCTGTACTGATGGTTGGTCCAAAGTATGGTAATCAGGTCAGTTCACTTAAAAATGGAGGATGAATGAAATCCTTGAGCATCCCTGAAAGGGATTTCCTCTCCTCTTTGCTGCTCTGAGTCATTAGACTCACACAGCTTTGCAAGAGCCTGTAAGCTGCTAGACAGTTGGTGTACCCCTAATGGGCTGTTGAACAATCCATTGCCTGTTTATAGCTGCAAAAGTAGCTATTCTCACAGCATGAATGATGACTCCAATAATGACCCCTTTGCAGCTTTCTGCCCTGGAAAGTAATATTAATATTGATGCCACAGGACAAGTGCTGAAGTGTGCCAAACACATGTGGAATTTCTCTTTCCCCTTTCTACACCAAGTTCTTTTCTGTTTCTTTGACTGATGCTTGCATGCAATACAAAGCACAAACTAAGATCATTTCCACATGGGGCGAGGGAATCGCCCAGTGCCGGTACTTACCGGACTTCTTGGCTCCACGTTTGGGTCCAGGCTGGTCCGGAGCAGTGCGTGACCGCCGCTCTGCACTGCTCTGGAGACAAAAATGGTGGCTTCCGGTTGGTCAAGGCTCTCCACCAACTGCTGAAGCTCGCCAGCCTAAAGCCCGCCCCAGGCAGATCGCAGATCTGCAAATCTGCACCAGAGCGCGGGCACGGAGTGGCGCGCTCTGTGCTTTTGAAAGATCTGTTTCAAGTGGTCTTTCAAAAGCACCCTGGACGACCACTTTGGGTCGTTCTGGAGCAGGCTGAGGTGCGGAACTACACTAAGTGGGTCCAACCCAGTCCGCTCCCAGGTGCAGATGTCCTCCCTGGAGGACACTCTGCACCGTTTCTTTAAGCCTGTGCGGAAATGGCAGTCTGCAAGTTCAAAAATGGGCAAGACAGCCTGGTATGGCAGAGAGAAAAAAGACAAGTTGTCCTTGACTATGGTGTCACAGGTTATTGGGTTATGGAGTCCCCCTCCCCAATGCACACTTTGTGCACTAATTCCAGATTAGCCTGC